>JAVTLE010000011.1:1242536-1842536 GCA_033439295.1 Deuterostichococcus epilithicus | reverse complement strand
TGCAGCTATCCAGTTGGCAGATTGCGGCCATGCTGCGGCAGCAACACGGTCCAGCGGTGACTCAGCTTCAGCGGCAGCAACCAGTTGCCATCACCAATATGCCGACGTCACCGGCGGCAATAGGCAGCTGGGGACCGTGACTGGCTGGGCCAGGTTGAAGTTCAGTGACTGTGAGTACCGCCTGGTCTGCCCAAAAGTATAATGTTGCAGCTGGGTCGTTGCCGCCGCGGGAGGGGCTTCGAGGCGCGGTCACAGCCTGCGGGCAACAGAAGGATGCCGGCTAGGTGGTGGGATTGGGAAGGTATTGGCCGCAGATGCCGAAAGCAAAGAAGTGATCCTGGTACGAAAGCGTGCAGCTTCAACCTCGATCGGGCCTGGAAAGGCGCCTCACCTCTTGCCATGGATGAAGTGCCTGAACAGATGCGCCGCGCGCTCGGGTTGCGTGTACGGAACCTGTGCGGCACCAGGAAGACATCAAGAACTACACAAGTCAGGGTCTGGCCTTCTGCCCATGAAGGTTGCTGCAAACAGAGCGCCACATGCGGACCTTTGGCTAGGTTGGATGGTCCAGGCAACTCGCGGGAGGCAGGCAACTGTTCTGGCCACTGCTGCACAGCGTCAGGCCCGACTGATTGCGGAGGACGAGAGGAATCGAGGATCAGCTGCGATAGAGACGCACCATGTGCCCTGCCGCCCGCACGGTGGAAAAGGTGAGGCCGTCATAAACCACCACTCGCCCGCCGACCTGCCCTGTAGCAGCCAGACACACGGTTCAGGTGCATGATGTTGCGCTCTCGCCTGACCCTTGCACCAGCAGGAGCCTTGAAGGCGGGAAAGCGGCGCCGTTTGCGCAGTTCAAACTTCCTGCATGCCGAGCCGGGCACGGCTGCTCTGATACTTCGGAATGCACCGGCTCAAGAGGCGCCTCTCCAGCTACAGTCCGTTACCGCAAAGATGGTGCAGTTAGGATCTTCCCCACACCTGATGCCGTGTACCATGGCCGCCACGGCACCCGGGTCTTCAGCCCCAGCGAGTCGATCCAGCGCCGGCTGCCAATCAGCGGCACGATGCCGTCGATGTCGCCAGAGAAGACGAGCATCTCAAGCTTCGCATCCAGCAGCTTTCCATAAACGGGCAGCATCGACGTGAAGACGTCCGACCTGCGATTTGGGGTTTCAGGCTTTTCGGTGACTGACTAGGATTTCTACGAATGGTCGGCAGTGAACGCTGTTGTGTTGCGGGGACATGCGCTTTGCCGCTTGCGGCGTGGCATCATGCAGAGGCTGCAGCCGCCACGAGGAGAGACATCCATGCTAATCGCAGCGGATGGCAACTCCCTTGGAAGGCTGCGTCACGACACACGAACTCGCTGGCCCGGCTGGCGAGGCTGCATGTCAGTGCAGTGGCAGCGCAGGCAACGATGGTCGCAGGGACGACGGCACACCTGTTGTAGACCATCTCGTCGTTGCAGACGTCATAGTTTGGGTGCTGTCGGTGCGGCAGCGGCACGTTCAGCGCGTCCTGCACATCCCGCCGGTTGAGGTAGATGGTGACCTCGTTGTCGATGCAAGGGTCATACTTGCTGCTTGCCCCATCGCTGCCTGCAGGCGCGCAAAACGAAAGCGTCTGAGTACGCCACAGGAAAGCCTGCCCGGCTGTCACGGCGTACTTGCTTGCCTATCGCTGCCTCCAGGCGCCAGGCGGGCAGCCGTAGGGCATGCCACGGGGAGGCTTGCTCGGCTGGCGCAGCATGTGCGGGGGTGTGGGCGGGCAGCGGAGACGTCATGCATTTATGCATTCGCAGTGCACTCGGCGCTTCGCAGGAGCGCGCGCCTGGCAGCAGCACGCGAATGTGGCGGACATGCACAGAGCCGCTGGCAGTGCACACAGGTGGGCGTGCTGGAGGGACACAGAGCAGTCGATTGCTGCGCGCCCCTCAGCGCAGTCGCCCCATCCACCCAGTGCACGTTCCTGATGGTGCTCACGCTCACCGTTCCGGCCGGCGCTGAGGGGCGCCCTTGCAGAGGCGGCGGCCGCGGCGCCGGCAGGTGTGCCCTCCAGCAGCGATGCCAGCTGCCTCATGGACGCCGCCTTGGCTTGCGGCAGGCACACGTCCGCATAGATGTCGTAGATGTTGATCTGGCCCATCTGGATCGGCACCTGCACCCGGCATGCCCAATTGGGGCGCAGTCGCACACGGGCTGTCCAACCAATGCGAGACGTCACGATATAGCACACATCATAATGCGATCGAAGAGGTCACAGGTCGATGCTGTGACAGCTTCAGGCGGGCGGCGCGCCTGGTTGACGAGTGCCTGGCACAGCGGCGACGGCTGCGGCACGGCTTCAAGGCCGAGCGCCGGCAGCGCCTCTGTGGCGCAGCAGGAAGGTCGGCTTGCTGTGCATGAACTATGACAGTGGACAGGCATGCTAAGTTTTTAGGCTGCCGGGCCACTGGTCACCGAGTAGAACAGTGTACACATCATGAAAATCCCGTTTCAGATGTGCTCTTGGTAGCTGTCGCACAGCCATGTTCATGAAGCCGGCCGAGGGGACACTCCAGCGATTCCCAGCGCTGACATCGGGACCGAGGCTGCCAAGCGAGGCGCAGTCATGTGACGGGGCTGCCTTCGTAGTAGTGAGTGAGGCTCCAACCAGAGGCTAGAATGAAGACGCCACCTTCTGCAGGGGCCTGCTCCTGGTACAGTGGGCCGACGCGCGACATGTTGCAGTGCTCGATGAGACCGTCTCGCGTCTCGTCTGGGATCAGACCGTGCGCCCACCAGTAGTCGATGGTGCCTGCGATGGCAGGCAAGCGGCCGCCTCAGGGAGAGGCAAATCAGTGCAAGAGGCTTGCAGCTCTACTCAGACCCTAGGCCGATGCATGCAGAGCATGCAGGTGGCGCTGCTGACTGGTTGATGTCCTGGTCTGGGTGCTGCAATGCGGGTGGGGTCAGCAGGCACGCAGCAGCGCTTCTCGAAAGAAGAAGCGATGGGCATTCCTCAGCGGGCCGCCCGCTGCTGTCCCCGCTGCGCCCTGGCCCTTGCTTCCCACTGCAGGCGCTTGCCTCAGGAGCTGGTTTGGGAGTTTCATCAGAGTCTCGAGCGCTTTTTGAACCGGCCTGCAGCCTCACCTTTGTTGTCAATCTCGGGGTCGGTCCAGGCGTTGCCGACGAGGAAGCCTCGGAGGTTGAGGACGGGCTCGCCGGTGCTCCGCAGCCGGAACCCGCCCTCCCTCTGCGCATCCAGCAGCGCGCTGGCCAGGTTTGGGACGTAGTGCCCGCCTGTGCAAGGAGGAGAATTGGCTCTCATACGATGACGGATGCATCCGCGCGTGTTAACCGTGATGATGGCCGTATGATGACGGTTTTAGTGCAGCCGTCAAGGACAGCAGCACAGCAAGAAGGCGTCATACAGATGTTTCGTTAAACATGCCCAGAACCCCCACCCCTGACCCAGTCCCGACCCAATTACACGGGGCCACCCACGACGTACAGAGCATGCCGAAATCGTGGAAAGCCATGCACGCGCACCGTAGCTCTCGCCCGAAATCCAGAAGGGGCGCCCGGCATAGGCGGGAAAGCGCTCGAAAAAAGACTTCATGAAAGACACCAGGTCGTGGGCAGTGCGATAGTCGCCTGCAGGGGGGAAGGGGGCCTTGAAGGCTGACATGTGCAAGCGCCACAGCGCCCTCCGCAGCGAATGGTTGGGAATCAACTTTGGCTGGTCCGATTTTCGGGTCTCACAGTTGCTTCAACAGCATTCATTGCAGCACCCTTACAGGAATACTCGGAAATTCTCCGTGGCAGTCCGTTTTGCTCTTCACAGAGTAGGAGCAGAAGGGATGCGCACCGACAACGATGTCGGAGGAGGTGTTGGAGTAGGAGAAGCCAACAAAGGCGGGCGACTCAACAAACAGGACATTGGCGTCCAGATTCCACGCGTTCGGGTTGGACACCTGCGCCGCCCACAGTAGTGGCTTTGATGCAAGAGGACACTGCTGAAAGAGGGAATTTCGGTTGGCAGTCAGTGCTGCTGGACGACTCGGAGCTGCAGAGGACAGCAGAAGAATCCGGCTGGCGCCTCAATAAAGCACGAGGAGTGGTAGTGGTTCGGGTGTTTGGGTTCTGAGCATGTTCACCAGGTGCTTGCCATCGGGCGTTGGGTAGAAGGGTCCCAGCTCCGACAGGAAGCCGCCTCCGATGCTGGAGCAGCCGGGCCCGCTGCATTGGCAGGGGCCGATGCTTCAGTGGTAAGCACAGCAGTAGACTGCATTCGCCCCTGATGCGACACCCCCTTTTTTGGAAGTGCCACCGATGAGTCCTATGGAGAACCGCATGTGCAGTCGCCATGCCAGAAGAATCACAGGAATCACACTCGTGAGAGGCGCGCACCCATTGAGCCACAGCACCAGGGGGTGTTCCTTGGCGTTTGTCTGCGACTCCGCAAATGTGTAGTAGAGAGCGCGTCCCGCCTCCTCGTTCACCGTGACATACCTGGGAGGACACAGAGCATCTTGCGTCAGGGTTGCGCAGCAGGCCGTTCGTCCAGGCGATCCCTTGATGGTAGACCTGTTGTCAGTGGGGCGTAGCTCACTTGCGGCGAGCCAAACAGAGCCAAGCTGCTAGGTCTAGCACCTCTTGGCAGGTGGATTGTCTTTACCATGGCGCACATGGCAAATGTGTCCGGCAGACCTGAATGCATGTGATCCTGAGAGCGCATTCAAGCCTGTGGTCACTCTGGACTGCACAACATGACACCGCATTGCGCGGACGCGGCTCAGGAGCTCATGTGGCACGCACAGATGACCTCGGCAGTTGATGCGCCGCAGGGAAGACGGGTGGCTGTGCTTCGATCTCGAGCCGTGGTCAAGGAGGAGCAGTGCCGGCACGGACATATTAATCGGAGGGTTCGTGTTGACGCACCCAGCATATAGATCGAAGGGCAGCTGACTGTCATCTTTGAAGCCAGGCAGCGCGTCCACCCTGTCTCTGTCTGCCTGCGGCGTGTAGCCAAGTCGTGCAGGTCGGAAAGCGGAAGTCGCGGTTCCGGAGTTCAAGCCGAAATCAAGAGCCATCCAGGAGGTCCATCGCGGACTCAGCGCTGCAGCAGATGCTGCTGCATTGCAAATGTACAACAAAGCGACAGCAAGTAGCCTCGCAGGCCCTGTGCTCGATGCCATCCTGCAAACGGTGATGAGGCTGGTTCCGGCAAAAACGTGCAAGGGGTGCAGCTATGACTGATGATCATACGTCATGAACACGTGATCTATAGGTTTTTGACAACTGGCGAGTCGAGCCAGAATTTGAGCAGACAAGCCTGTATGCTTGGCATTGCTTGCTGCCTCTAATAGCCTTCCTGGCTGCTTGATTTGAAACCCGCAGAAATAGCCGCTTGCAACCGTCGCAAACCGACCATTTCGCGGCTGCAACAGTCTGAAATCGTGCTACCTTGCGTGTTAAGGCCTGAAAACTCAGGGACTTGGTGAAGAAATGTGAATCTCAGAGGCTTGAAGATCGCTGTCGCGACAACAGTCGAGGCGGTCGGGGGTAGCAGCGCATGCTTGCAGGCCCGCCACGGCTCACAATTATGGCCAACAGCAGCAATGAGCCGGATGACGCCATCAGGATACGGCAGCTCTTGGACAGCATGGTGCGTGCAGCTCTGCATACCAAAGCCAGACGCACATGTACATCCCTCGTAATCGAAGTGGGTTGGCATCATGGGAGTGCGGTCAGAAGCGGCGTCATGCAGCGAGCCTTCAGCGGGCTGCGCGCATGTGCACGAGCACTCATGACCACGACCCTTGTGACGCTGCACGAAGCTGCTCTGCGTTCACGTCTGCGAACAGCACATGCTGCTCCGGGCTCATGCGGCGGCCTGCGGCCGCATGCCTACTCCTTGCCGGGGTCGCATGGAGATGCGGCCGGAGACCATCCGCCTGCGTGGCCGCAGGGCGTGGAGGAGTACGAGCCCCGGGTCGTGCACCAGCTGCTGGACTTCATGTACGGCTACGTTTCCGGCGTGCTTCAGGACTCAGAGGTGGGACCCTTCATGTCACATTCACGCCAGCGCCAACATGCATGTTGTGTCAAGGGGGGGCTTGGCACCGCACGCGGCAGGATGTCGAGGTGTCCCTTCCCGTGCCAGTGTGTCAGGCTCTGCTCTGCCTGGTCCTCTTCTGGTGTCCTTGCAGGGCAGGCTGCTTTGCAATGCGTCGCACACGGTTGCTGCCTGGCTGTGTTCCAGCAGCCGGCCAGCAGGATTGTTTGCATGCGCCGCTGGGCGCGGTGACGAGGGCACTGGGCGCCGTCCTCTGCAGCTGGCATGCCGCCATCGTTCCAGCAACGATCGCCTGGTCCCGCCAGGCACGTGCACCCTGAATCCACCTGAAACTCAGGGCATCTTGCACGCATGCGCAGGCGTACGGCGAGCGCGCGGGGACGGCAAAGGGCGTTGTGGAGGTGGAGGACGTGCTGACCGCCATCCAGGCGCACGCGGCCTTCTCCTTCGCGCAGCCGCCGTCCCAGGACGTGAGCCGTGCCGCTTTCGCAATGGCACCTGGCCGCACCTCTGGCGGGTGTTGACAACTCTTGTGAGAAGTCAAGGAGGCGCAAGGGGGCTGAGAAGTGGTGTTTGGCCGATGCGCCTGGAGCGGCGCCGGTTGCGCTTGCCACTGCCGGGATTGGTGGTGCGAACAGCATTCCTGATTCGACATTTGCAGCGAGCCCGATTCCCTGGGCAGGCGTGATGCATGCGCAGCAGCGCCCGCTTGTTGTCAGTGCATTTTCATCTGAAAAATCGCACAAGTTCTTTGCTCTTCCATCACAGGTCCTCACCGCGCTCGCGGAGAAGCGCAACGCGCAGCCGCTGCCGGAGCTGGGCAAGGCGCACGGGCTGCGGCTGCCCCCCGAGGACGCCTGCCTGACCGCGCCCACCTGGCGCCTGCCGCGGCCAGCACAAGCGCCGGCGCCCTCCGCTGGCGGAACGTCAGCAGGAACCGGCAGCGGCGGCGGCGGCGGCGGCAGCGGCAACGGCCCGTCCGACATGGAAGTGGACGGCGGCAGCTACCCGTGGCGGGCACGGGCGCAAAATGGCGGCGGCGGCGGCGGCGGCGGCCGGCCACCGCTGGACTTGAACCCCGGCGAGGCGCCGGATGACTAGAGCTGCAATGTTGCTGCATAGTGCACTGTGATGTGTTCTGGTTCCCTAGGCAGGGTCCAGAGGGGGAAGACTGGCGGGTACCCGCGTCCAGTCAGCGGACGACGATCTGAAGGGAGTGCCATGCACCTAGCAGAGAGGGCTTGGCGCCCCTACCTTGCTCTCAGTCGCCAACAAACAGTGTATGCCAGATGGCGACGAGCACGAGCACGATTTTGAGTTGTGAAAGCAGTGGGCCAAATTGCAAGTTCCGCTACACCCGCAATTTTGCTGACGTAGCAGGTGATGTCCTGCCCGCGGTACCACAACCCGCGGTGACATCCTCATTCCATCACCTCGAATTGGGTCAACTCCAAGCCGGATACACGTGTGATCCTGACGCTATCGGAAAGCCTGCTCTTGCTGCTGCGCCAGCCTCGTCTCCTGGCGTCGTTGCTGTTGCTGCTCCGTGTCATCCGCCCGGTGTTCTGCTCGGACGCAGCGCAGCCCGGACCAGCAGCGAGATTGGCTGTAGGAGCAGGATCAAGAGCTATAAGGTCTCAAGTCCTTACATCGACCAGACAGCCGGTGAGCGCCGCGCACGCGGGCAGCTCCCACCCATCTGTACTGCTGAACTCCCCGAACTTGAAAACACTTCCGCCGCCGCCGCCGCGCCATGCCCTCCACAATATGCCTTCACTCGTCTCACGTCATCGTATCACGGCAGCAATGCCATCTTGCTGTTGCGAGTGTCGTCCAGCTGGTTGAGTTTCATCGCACGTGCCGCGCTGTTGTACAGCGTAGCGGCCGCTTACGATCGCTGTCGGCCGTCGATAAGACGCTTGCAGGCCCTCCTTTCGTCAGATGCTGTGACATAAACAACTTCATTATTGCATATGCAGGAGATACTGCGGCGCAGTCGCCACTCGCGCGCTCAAACCGGAGAGCCGCCGCGACATACGACGTCAGCGCGCGGCGCGGTACAGCCGGAGGTCCACGCGGCGGAAGCGCCTTCACTTAGGCGCAAGCGTGGCATGGCAGAACGTCTCAAACAGCGGCATTGCAGCAGCCGCAGCCGCAGCGACGGCGATGGTGGCAGATCACGCTCTCTCTTGGCGGCAGTCGTGCTGACTTTCACAGTGTTGGCAGCTTCAGCGGGGCGAGCAGCGGCTGCTCAATGGGAGGCTGGCTATCTGCTCACAAACTTCGAGAGCAGCAACGGCACAGACTTCCTGAGGGTGAGGCCTTGTTCGTTGTGCCACGTGGCAGCACTTTCCATCAAAGTCTTGTACCCACTGCTGCCAGCAACTCCCACGTCTACGCTGCCGAATGATGCATGCGATGCAGATTCATAGCATCGGAAAAACTCTGCATTCATGGGCGCTTCATTATGCCATGGGAATGCGGTCTACAGGCGCCGGGCAGCACGCACCGTGCACACCACCATGCATGAGTCACAATGCTCTCCCTCATGCAGGTCCTTGACGCCGACGGCACGCTTGTGGAGGACGTGGCCATCACGGGCGGTGACAAATGGACAACAGAGGACCACATCGGGTGGTGCGTCGCCGCGTATGACGCCCGCAGCGTCTTCTTCGTGACCACAGACTCGCACAGCATCTACAGCGTGGACGTTCAGGGCCCCCACAAGGTTGTAGAGTCTCCCATTGCTCCTGGCTCTATGTGCTGGCCCCGTTTTGGGCAGCCAACATGTGCCCCATAATGGGCAATCGCAAACGCTGCTCTGGGGGCGCGGCCCTCACTGTGCCTGCCGCAGCGCTGTGCTGCGCTGTGCTTGCTGTCATCGCTTGGGCTTGGAGATACCTCGGGCTCTGAGAGTGACTGCCTTCCAGCAGTGTTTGAAGACTGCAGCCCTACTGCACACAGGTCACCTACATCACGACTCTGCCCAAGGACATTAAGGGGGTGGTGATCAACGACGTGAACAGCTTGGCAGTGGACCCTGGTAGCCGGCTTTTCGCCGGCGTCTCAACGGTGAGCAGGTCGATCTGGGTGTACCTGTACCGGTCAGCCACCCAGGGGAATTGCAACATCCTCCCGCACGCTGCGCCGGGGTCGACTCGCGGGAGCTCCGCCGCCGCCGTCCTGCCCGCTGCTGCCACGCCAGACGCGAGACTGCAGGACTGAGGTCTGGCGCTCCTTTACTGCCGCAGGGATGCCTGGACAACAGCCCGCACAATTGCATCGCCAACTACGTCGTGCGCTACGAGCTGAAGGCGACCGACGGCTCCCTGCGGCCCATTAAAGTGGTGCGTCAGCCGCCTGCAGCATCATCTCTGTCGGCAAGAGTGATTTTGAGCTTTCAGAGCAAGCCCGCGCATGCACCTCAGCCTAGAAAGCGGCTATGGATGGCGTCCGTGGGCTGGTGATACAAGGCTTCTTTCCCAGCAAACGATGCGCCGCCTCAGTCGCTTGAGAATCTGCAAGGGATTCACCCTACCCTAAAACCCTAAACCCTTTGAAAATGTGCGCAGGACGCGTTCCCATTCGTGACGCACGACCTAGCGATGAGCCAGGACGGCTCCATCCTATACGGCTTGGACGACCCCATGCTGTCCGGCGGCGCCAGGGCCATCAGGTGTGCAATCGTTCTCGTCTCGAGACTCATTACTGCGCCCTGGGCAGCGCCCCCGCTGCTCGTCGTTTGCCGGTATGGTCGCAGCCTTCTGGGTGTTCGCGAGCCGGGCCGCCTGAGCATTCTGCAGTGCAATTGCGAATCTAAGCTGCTGCAGTGTTGATACAGCGGGAACCTGCTTTCAGCCTGTTGCAAGTGTATCTCAGCAGATACTGACTGCAACGCTCGTTTGGTGACATCACTGTCCGACCTCCGGGTGCTGGCCGGCCGCAGGCAGCTAAACCTGACGACCATGGTGCCGCTGCCGGCATTTGTGGTCAGGAGCGACTCCAGCTGCAGCGCGCTCGCTGCTGGCGGGCCGCAGGGCCCCATCGTGGCCTGCCACGGCGCTCAGCATCCTATCGTGAGAGCCCCTACCGAAACCTCCAACCCTCAGGCGCTTCTTTGCGTCCTGTCCGTTGCTATACATCGGCCCGCCGGCCTGCACACTATCCCCAGCGTGTGCAGGGGACGGCATGGACATATACATCGTAGTGGCTCATAACATGATATCCGACACGTCAGTAGCCTGAGCCAGCGAGGGCTGCGTGTACGCAGGACACAAAGCCAGCTGCAATTCCAGAGGGCAGCCTGGCGCGGGCAGTAAAGAGCCGCCAATCAGAAGCCGTCGCCACCGCCACACGCCTGGCCACGAACATACAGGTGCTATAAGTGCTGAGACTGCCTTACTTCGTGGCACCTGCTGCCGGCTCTTGCGCGTGCAGGCGTGCGAGTGCGGCCCTTCAATTGCATTGCATGTAGGTTCGGCAGACGAAGATAATCGCACATGTCGCAGATCCTGGCTCCCTTCACGCCGTCTCTGACAGGGCAGTGGACTTGATGTCACTGGATGCTGATGCTTTCCGCAGGTGAATGCCACCTATGTGTGGGCGTACTCCCCAAAAAGCGTTACTGGAGCGGCGACGCTGACAAAGGTCAACACCTCCACTGGCGAGGCCATCACGCCGGGTCTCACATTCAACGTGCCATCCAGCCTGCGTGCCCTCACAGTCATCCCAGGTGACTAGCCGTTTCACATGACGCCATGGAGCCATTGACCCAGAACCTAATCTGTGCACAGCGCCGCGAGAGGTTGACATCTGCTCAGCCGGGTCTGCCATTCGTGCTCGGGCCGTGGAGTGCCGCGCTGCTGCAGCAGGCGATTCACTTGTTGCACAGTAGTAAGGTGCAAGGTCCTTCTCAGGGATTGCAGGGCGAGTCCTTCAGCAGTGACGACTGGTGCCCGAGTCTGTGCAGGTTGGTTGCACTCGTCTGACTGCATTGGTGCCGGACTCGCAGGCGTGGAGGTTGGCGCTACTGTCCCAAAGACGACAACATCGTCTCTGCGACGGCAGCTACGGGGGCTTCGGTCCTTCGTGCACCACCCACGCATCCACGTCCACAAGCTGTGGGACTGACGACCAAGGAAGGGGGGTGGGGGCCGCAGGAGTGCCGCTGCGCAGAGCGCTGTTGAAGCTGCGCGGCCGGGGACGTTTCGTAGCAGAGGATCGCAGACTTCAGACTTTTGTTGTCACCCTTCGCCAAGAAACACGTAGCAGTAGCCACCCATAAGCGTAGAGCAGCTGGGCAAATTTGGATTGGCTCTCTAGGTGGCAACCGCTGCGTGCGGTCAATCGTCTTCTTCTTCCTCCTCTTCTTCTTGTTCTGGCACGAGCGATGCTGCTCAGATGCCCTTTCCTAGTCTTGAGGCATTTCAAGCAGTAGCAGGGGTCCTGCAGGAGTTTCAGTGATGCTGCAATGTGGCAGCAATTTGGAAACGCATCCCACCAGTCCCGCTGCAAACTTGGCAGTTGCATATGCCAGGCCAGCACAAGCGGACGTCATCATTGCAGTGGTTTGTATCATAGGGTTTGAAATTCAAGGCGGATCAGGGGCTGCTGCAATGCAAGCAAGGTCATTGTCATCAATAAGTTCCGCTGCTGAGTGACACTGCCTCTTGATGCGCACCCCACCCTCGAGACGTTCTCTGTTGCTTACGCTCATCTCAATTCGACTCCAGCGGTCCATGCAGCTGGTTGCCCGATGTCGATTCGTGATCGTAGCACCCCCGAATGCTGGCTCTCCGCAGCAGTGCCGTGTCGCCCAGCGTCCTTCTGTCCAGTCACCGCCGCCGTCACCACATGAAGCGCGCCGTGCTGCCATCCGGCCAGGCGAAGGGCCGAAACAGGAACACGTACACCGTGGCGGCATCAACGGCGGCGTAGCCGCCCGCCGTCACTACCAGCTGCCCCGGCGTCAGCGGTCGCACGTGCAGCGCCAGCAGCAGGAGGGGCGTGGTGAAGTACCTGCAGCATTTGTGAATTTTGATATCCAGGCCGGCTTCATAGAGCTTGATGCGGCTCTCATCACGCAGTCATACGGACTCAGTAGGAGGTGTCAATTTGTTTTACGGAGCTTGAGATCCATTTCGGTGGCAGATACACTGCCCCAGCGGCGCCTTCACGCACAGACCGACTGCATCACAGCGCGGGACATGGCTGCTTCGGGCAGGAGCGGACGGCTTGGTCAAGTATGTAGTCTGGCACAGGGGAGCCCCACCTGAACTCGACGAGGGCCGCGGGCACGAGGACAGTCGCGGTGCAGGCGGCCCAGGCAGCACACCACAGTGCAGGCTGCCGCGACCGCGCCAGGCGCCACAGCGACCAGGCCGCCGCTAGGTATGCCGGCACCAGCGCGCTCCGCATCGCCCCCGACCGGCCTAGCAGGTTCTTCCACACGTAGAACGTGTAATGCCTGCGCAGTGAACGGCAGGCAGCCTCACACGGCATGCGTCTCTGACCAACGGCCATATCCCTGTTCCCAGGATGATCCCAGTGCACGTCACCATCAACAGCGTGCTCTGCACACACGCCAAGCCCTGTAGCAGGACTGCAAGACGGAGCCTCGTTTCAACTCTGAGAATTTGCTGCAGACGCCACAGTTGCATACCTGTTGTCTGCGAGGAGGTAGGGGTGCACCATGGTGAAGCGGGTGACTACGCCAGCAAGCGCCGCCGCAGCCGCCGGCAGCGACACGGCTGCCGCCAGCGGACGTGCCGCCACCCACCGCGCAGCCTCTCCCCATCTGCTCGGGGACCACCGATGCTGTCGAGGTTGACAGACGCGGAGACGTGGCAGCGAGGCGGCCCTTTCCAGTGCGACGCCCATGCACGCTCATCCAAGCACGGCTGGAAGCACGCCGCGGCACCGACCGGTGACGGTCGACAGCAGAAATGCACAAGTGTCGCACACCCATCACAGCGGTGCAGGCCTCAGAGGTGTACACCGAGTAGGTTTCGTACCTGTCAGGGCGCAGTGTCGCAGGCGCCAGCGCCGCGGCAGCGAACAGCGCAAAGTACAGCGGCTGAACAAGGTGCCTAGCCGGCGCGTGCGCCGCGCGATCGCCGACGACCACGCCGCCGTTTGCGGCCACGAAGGCAGCAAACGCCGCCGGCACCGCCGCCAGCGGCGCCAATCGCCTCGCGAGCCGCCCCCGCGCCTGCTGGTCGCAGGTGGTGCCAGGCTTCACACACCGGGAGCGCGATCAGTGCATCAGAGCACCGTGCGGCAGCTGCACACTGCTGAACACACAAATATCTTCTGGGGGCGCATACTCTCAATTTCACTTGCTACTGCTGCTATCACTTCAGGCCCCGAAAGCCTGTGTTAGCGACACGTCGTCCACAGGATCTGGAGACGGAGTAATGCACCAGGATGGCAGCCCGCAGCACGGCGGCGGCGTGGCGCAGCAGGCTGACGCCAGGCTGCGGGCCTTCCAGGCCGCACTCCTGCATCACTGCCACCTGCATTGCGTCCACATCAATGACCTTTGGTGGTGCAGGTGTGGCCAGGGAGATTCGACATACGAGCACCAAGCATTGCGTTTTCCCCAAGTGGCCCACACATGTTTGTGAAGCACTAACAGCACAGCACCTCAGTCAGCACCCAGGACAGATCGTTCGTCAGAGGAGAGGCATAGGGCATCACCCCGAGTGTGAAAGCGGCCCAGACAGCGTTTGTCTGCCGCACTCCGGTGGCCGCAGCCGCCGCAAGCGCGGCCAGCATGTAGCGCCGCTGCAGGCACGCCTGCTCACAGAGCAACGACACGACTCGAGACAGAGGCGGGCATGCCAGGCTCAGTCGTGTTATAATGCTGAGAGTCATTATTTCATGCTGGCTACGAGACTGGACGCACCAGGTGGGCTGCCACGACGAATGCGACGGAGACGACGTCAGTGTAGTACAGGAACTGGAAGAAGAAGTGCAGCGGGAAGAGAGCCAGCACGACCGCCTGCAGCCAAGTCGACTCTTGTATCTGCACGAGCTGTGCTAACAACGAACGACCGGGCATGAGCAGATGAGCAGGCCACGAGCATGCGCCCCAGGGTTGGCGCGCCGGGCTGGAGACGCATGCGGCAGCCTGGCGCAACAAACTGAGACCAGGCAACCACTGCAAGCAGGCCGCGCAGTCGTGGCATTCGAGGCTGCCATCGCTCGGGTTATATGTTATATGCACGGGACGGCCATCTACGAGCAGCCACGCCGGCTCGTCCCTCTCTGCCGTTAAGACTCGTCATGCCTGCGGATGCGTTGGACCCTGCGCATCTGACAGCTCACTGTGCCCAGGCTGTTGGCGGAGCTGATGTCGGGGTGCAGCCGCCGGTGCATCGCATAGAACAGCGCCAGGCAGGCCGCACCAGACAGCAGATTCACCGCGCGCAGCGCCGTCGTGCCGCAGGTCTGGTCCTGCACCAGGCGCACCACCACAGGTGTGAGAGTCCTTCTTCCTGCTTGGTGTCACAGGCCGCCTTGCTGATTGGATGAGCCACATGCCATGCCATCAGGGTACCATTGTGCTGGTACAGGGCGGCTTGGCACAGCTCGACCGACGCCTGCCTTACCAGGGTGACGGGGTGCATGCCGGTCGCGAACGTCAGCGCTCTGCTGCCGGCATGCAGTGCATGCGCCCACGCCGTTCCCGCGATGTACAGCCCTGGGAATGTCGTGATCTTCGGATCCCAGGCTGCAACTTCGCCGCGACAGTATCGCTGCGTCTGTGGCACATGAAAGGGCTCGTCCTGCAAGCGGGATTTCAGAGTTCAGGCCTGAGGTCTCTGGGCCATGGCTGTTGCAGACCACATGGTCTCCACGCCCGAGACGGGAGCGAGCGCCGCACTCACCATGTAAGGCTCGGGTGCCCTGACGTGGAACAGCCACGCCAGAGCCGACGTGAGCAGGCCCCAGACGAGGAGGGTAAGCGTGACTGCATGTCTCGGCATGCATGCGCCGCCCGCGTAAACGCTGCTGGTGCAAGGGGACCAGACGGGACTGTATGCTCAGAATTCCTCATTGCTTGCAGCCAACATATCGTGAAGCACTTGGGTGATTCACTGTCGGTGCTCGCCTTCCTGATACACGGGGTGACCAAACGCACGGAGTACTGAATGCGACTGACTAGCAAGGCCTGGGAATGGTTGAGGCCGCTTCAGGCTGCATATGATCCTTTTGATGCAGATGCTTGTCAAGGATTCAGAACTTTTTTGCGTCAAGGATTTTGAAAGCACTTGCTTGATGTTAGACTTGACATGCTGGCCTCACGTGCCGCTGTATCCAGCACTTCACCGTTTACCCGTTCACACTTCACAGATTTCCAAGTGCCCGTATTTCGGCACTTACGAGGCGGGTGTCACGAAGACCACCGTCCGAACGGGGTGAGCCACTTGCAACATTCCTGATGCAAATTGATGCCCTGGAACGGCTAGCCTTATGATCACCCAGTGGTGCAAATACACAAAGGTCTGGCAACGGCTCCACATACGAACCGTCAGCCACAGTCTTACAACTTCGAACACACCTGCATATGCCAGCTGCTGTTTAGGACCTCCGAATAAGTACCAGATGCCTCGCGGCGACGCTTGTCAATCGCGTCGCGTCATCATCTGCTGGTGCATTGAGCAGCATCAGGAACACCTTCCCTTGGTCACCGGACGGGGTGGTCGAACTTACAGGCAGGCCCGAACTTGCAGTCGCCCTTCTTGGCGTAGAAGCTGCACATTGGCTCGCCCGGCCGCAGCGGCAGACCCGCGGCATTGAGCCGCACGCCGAACTGCTGTGGGTGGTCGAACTTGCAGGCTTCCCCATACTGCAGAAAGTGGGACAGGAAATTTGGACCTGGCTGTCGGAAAACGGTGGGATCGCAGCAGTTTGCAGGGCTTGAGTGTGCAGTGCCAGCTAATTTTTCCGCCGCCCCGGCTGCCGTGCGCCAGATGACTGCAGCAGCAAGTCGGCAACGCAGCACTGCGCGGCACGCAGCAGGAGGTAGTGGGCGGACCGGCGGCACAGAGTCGTCACTCACAGAAGGGTTCGGAAACTGTTGATTGCGCATTCACCTTGCAGTGGCCAGTCTTCTGGTAGAAGTCGCAGATGGGGTGCCCAGGGCGTGACGGGAACACTGGCAGGGTGCACTCCGCATCTCCGCCGCCGCCGCTGCTGCCCCCGCCGTTTGGCAGGCCCGCCTGGCGGAGCATCCCTGGCGGCCCTGCCGGCTGCCCCGACCCAAACGCCTGCTGCAACGCATGCTGCTGCGCCGCGGCCTGCTGCGCTGCGGCCTGGTGCGCCGCATGCTGCTGTGCTGCATGCTGCTGCTGGTAGGGCATCGGCGGGAAGCCGTAATGCTGCGGGAGGTACGCCCCGCCGCCGCCGCCGGCCCCACCATTCTGGTGCGGCGGCCGCATCGCGGGCGAGCCATGCCCGTGCCCACCGCTGCCATTCGCCTGCAGCGACCGCATCGTGAGCGGGCCGGACCCGTACCGCTGCTGCTGCAATTGCGCCGCTGCCGCTCCGCCGCCGCCGCCGCCATTTGCCGCCTGGCTTGCCACGACAGGCGAGGAGGTGGGCCGCATCCGTGGCCGCCGCGCGCCTGGACTGCCGATGTCCAGGTCGTTGGGTATCAGCGATGCCTGCCGAAATGCGCAGCTCTCGAGCGTCAAGATCAGCACAAGACTGTCCGGGAGTTCGAAGCCGCACGTCAGTCGCAATTCGCTGGTCGCTCATTGCTGGACGGACCATCCCCCAGCTGCATGTGCTAGGAGCCAGACAACAATCCAGTCAAACCAAAATGCAGGCATCATCTACACTTTGGGCGCAGGGTTCGATCTGAAACGTTTCGGTGCCCCGACAATAAGGTCAAACACTATAGATCAACACGCACCAGATACTCGTCGTCAAGGTCGGTCTCCGAGCCTGACTGCCGCGGCGGCCCCAGGCCGGCAAAGAGGCTGCCGCCCGGCAGCCGGCCGCCGCCGCCGCCAGACTGTTGCGGGGAGCCGCCGCCGCCGCCGCCGCCCCTGGCGAACGCGCTCTCCGGCCGCCGGGCTGCGGGCTGCGGCTGCGAGTGCKGGCCCCACGCCTGCCGAGGGGGCGAGCCGACGATGGCGGCTGCTGTTGCAGGCACGCCCTCCGCGGGCGCCGCACCAGCTGGCCCGTTGCCCGCGGSATTGGCGTCCACCGCCTGCCCGCCGCCGCTGCCGCTCGGAGCTGTGCCGTCGCCAGCGGCCCAGCCGGCTCGCGCCGGTAGCCCCGGCGGCCGCTCTGCTTCCGGATGCCCGGGATCTGCCGTCACGTCTGCAGCCCCAGAGCCGCTTTTGCCGGCATGCACGCCAGCGGCGGCCGGCGCTGAGAGGGCTGCAGAGAAGGCGCTTGCCGTTGGGTTCAGCGGCCTGCCGCCGCCGCTGCCGGTGCTGCTGGCCGAATCCCTTGCGAGCGTGGCAGGTGTCGCCGGTTGCTCTCCTCCTGCAGGCAATGCGGGCTCGTGCCTGGCCATCAACGACCGCTGCGCCGCCGCGGCGGTGGCCGCTGTGTCCGCTCCCTGCTTGGGCGCGCTGCCCTGGCCGCCGCTGCTGGCTGCCGGAGCAGCCGGCGGCCGTAATGCGGAGGCAGCGGCACTGCTGGCGGCTGCCATCGCTGCGGGCTGCGGGACGCTGCCAGTGGGTGCGTCGCTGCGGGGCCGCGTTGCGGCCGCCACCGCAGCCGCCGTGGAGGCCGCGACCGCGACGGCCTTCTGCGCCGCCGGCGCCGCCGCCGCTGTGGCCTGGTGACGTCGCCAGGGTGTGGAGCCGTCAGTGCTCCAGCTTTGCAATTCTTTGAGCATGAATCCGCTGTGACGGAACATCGCAGGATGTTTGTCAAAAGCAAGCAGGGCACATCCTAGCAAGCTGCCGCAGAAACTGCTCCTGCCAAATCGGAGCTTTTAGACTCCTGTGAAGGGTGCTCATGCCCAGAGATGTGCCGAGCCAAGAAGGGCCAGCCATGTGCCATACAAGCGACGTGCCATACAATGGCAGGCTTGGCACGACCGCCAGCGGGAACACACGTGTCGACGTCTCACCTGGGAGGTGCGCTCCTCAGCAAGGAAGGGCGCCAGGAGAGCCGCGGCGTCCGCCGGAAAGTACTCCCCCAGCGACACCTCCCCGGCCAGGTGGGTCAGCGCAAAGGCGTAGCAGGTGAGGAACAGCCGCGGGAAGCGCCTCTCGAAGTAGCTGCGGTAGGATGACATCGAAAGTGAAGCTCGGGATCAGGCACAGGTCAGCGCACGGATCTCACGAGCCAGAAACAGCTTTCGCTGGGTGCTGCAGTTCCTGCACGGTCGGTGCGAGTGCATGCTGAGCTGAGCGGGCAGGCACCCGAGAGCCCTGGACTTGCTTGCGACGGATGCTGCTGCACAGCTCCAAGCGCAGCGCATGCAGGCCGGCGGAGGGGCCGGCTGGCCAATTCGGCGCCAACATCAGGATGCCAAACACACAACAAGCACCTGCATAAAGAACCGGTGGTCTGAAGGCGCACCGCAGGAAGCCGTCGGGCAGGGGGCCCATCTGTGCCTGCGTCTCAGGCGGCATCTCGTAGAAGTGGGTGCGCTTGTTGCGCACCACCCGCAGCAGGTCCCTCAGGCTGGAGTACCTGCGCGTTGGATACACATCGCGCGTCGCCGGCTCAGGAACCGTTCTTGGCGTCGAGGCGATGAGATTAATTTGACACAGGGTGGCTGCACCAGAGCCCTTCTGCTGCGGCGACATGCGCGCCGCTTGGCAGTGGCCTAAACCCTAAGCCCTGCTGCCGGCACAGGGGCCGACGCCCGCCCCACCAACGTTTGCGGGAGGGGGGAGCTTCCCGTGGCCTCCCTTCGAAGTCCCACAACCAGAGGGGGAGCCAGCTCAGAATCCACCTGTAGTCCCGATAGCGGCCCAGGTCGTGCATGAGGCTGCTGCTGAGGGCGGCGCCCCAGCCGGCCTGTCCGCCGAACGCCGCTGGGCCGCACGCCTCGAAGTCATTCAGCAGGCTCTGGTCCACCTGCCGGCAGGGCACGCACATAGATGTTATTGACTCTCCTGAGTCAGCGAGGCCATGACTCATGGCGAGGTGACAGTGGCACTCCGCCGACTCTCAAGCTGTCATTCTGCCTGCTCCTCACGGAAGCAGGATGTCCTGATCAACCCATGTGGCTCCCGACCATGCATGGGGAGGCTGAGCAGGTGGCCGGCTGCAGCGGCCGCATCGGCGCACTCTCACCTGCAGCCGGGCCGAGGCATGATGTCTGCATTCGCTGCACAGGGCCGCGTGGGGCGGTGCAACACACGATCCTGGAATGCTGTGGCGCTGGGCAGGCCCGACCGGAGTGGGCCTCGTTCACGGCCCGAAACACGAGCAGGTTCTGGGACCTGTCCAAACACCCTGACGGCGCCGTGCAGTCCAGGGGCTGCCGCCGTCGGCAGCACAGCCCAAACCCAGCGACACGGATTCGAAAGTGAGTTGGAATCCTGAAGACACTTAGAATCCTGTGGATTCCTGAAAATTTAGGTCCGAGCGCACCGCTCGGTCCTGGAACTCCATGGCGTTGGCATCAGAGTATGAACTGAGCGCCACGGGTTCAAAAATGAATCAAGGGTAGAACCAGGTCCGAGCGCACCGCTCGGTCCTGGAGCTCCGTGTCGTTGGACAGGTCCGTCAGGAACCGAGCGACATGGGATCAATATTTGAGGTATGGGTAGGAGCCAGGTCCGAGCGCACCGCTCGGTCCTGGAACTCCATGGCGTTGGACAGGTCCACCAGGAACGCCAGCTTGCGGGCCGGGCGCCACCAGGCGGGGTGCTGCAGCACGGCCGCCATGGGGGGCCGCGCCGCGGAATCCCGCCGCAGCATCGCGCCCACCAGGTTGGCGGCCTCGCACCCCGCGCGCAGTCCCTCCAGCGAGAAGCGGCCCTGGAAGCAGGAAGCAGGCACGAATTTGGTTGGTTTTACTCACAGCGAGAAGTTCAAGTTCCATCGACCGAATGCACGCGGATTTCAAGCGTCATGCGCCATTGGGCAGCTGCATCACTGCAAAACACGAGTTGTTGGCTCCGAGGGGAACGGGACAGGTGTCGTCTTCGGACATCAGCTGGCTGATTCCTGCTGCACAATGCTGCCGTCGCTCATGTACTGTTGCACAATTTATCGCCAGGACTTTGGTCGTGGGCACATGCCCGCACCTGCAGGATGTTCATGTCACGCTCGTAGCGGGCTCCGAAGGGGTGCCGCCCGCCGGTCAGGCAGTAGTGCAGCAGCAGGCCGTAGGAGAAGACGTCCACCGCCCGCGACTGCCGCGCCGCGCCGCCGCTGCGACTGACCAGCTGCTCATACGCCTGCCACCCCTGGCTGCCGCCTGCGCGAAGCATGCGATATTGTGGTGCGGACACAGTTCCAGAATGAAAGGCGCTGATAAAGAAGGCTGTTGACATGGTCTGAACAGTCCTTCTGTGCATGGAATAGCCAGTGCCGCACGCATCAGAAGGACAGGGCATGCGTGACACCCACCAAGGGGCTGCATCATTCTGCATATCAAAGCATCGCGTCACAGCACGTCCAGAAGCCCGCCCCTGAGGAGGCAGCGGCGGCAGCAGCGTGCCCATCAGTACCTTCTTCACAGCTACAACAAACCAACGAGCGCACCGGCGCCAGGCGTCTCAAAGGACGACGCGTCGTTGTGCAGCCGTGTGCACAACCCCATGTCGCTGACCTTTGCCCTGCAGCACACAAAACACAGCTACATGTTATTGGGGACCAATCGCCATCGCAGACAAGGTCTGCAATTGCGGCTTGTCATCCGCACCCTAACGCATGCGCAGGCATGCAGAGCATGGCCCAGGTCCGGCCTTCAGGAATGGTATGAGATCCTTGACGCTGTGAGTGTGGCCGCTCCAGGCATGGTGTGATGACACGAAAACATCACCCAAAACCCACCTGCCGCTCTCCGCCAGCAGGACGTTGTGCGGTTTGAGGTCCCGGTGTACGAAGCCACGGGAGTGCAGGAAGGTAAGCCCCTCGCCGATGTCCCGCGCGACCGCCCACGCCAGCGCCGTCGGCTCACCGCCGCCGCTGCCGTCGCCGACTCTCGCGCTCCTGCCGTCCGCCGTGCCGTCCGCCTTGCCGGCAGGGCCGTCGGCAGCTGGCGGCGTGACAAACTGCATGCGCTTGGCGGCGGTGACGGCCGCCGTCGGCGCCGTCGGCGGCGACTCGACCACATCGTGCAGCGCGGCGACGCAGCGTTCCAGGGCCAGGTACACAAACTGCACGTCCCGCTCCATGGAGAAGCACCGCACCTGGGCAGCGGCACATCCCCGGCATGAGAGGTGGCAGAAGAACATGCACTTGGAGTTTGGGAGGTGAAGGCAGCCGCAGCTGGCGATGCCAGGCCGTCTGGCATGCACAGCATCCGCGCGGCACCATGATGCAGCACCCCGGGCTGAGGGTTGCTGGAGTCTGAAGCTCCTGCGAGCGCGTGTAAAGGCCGCGGAGCACTCGCCATGTCGGGGTGGCCGTCGGCATGGATGAGAAACACCGCCAGGGTGCAAGCCAAAGTCAGAATCCCCCGTTCATACTTCACTGCATTCTATGGCGGCAGCAGCACCCACCACGTTGGGATGGTCGTCGGTGTGGATGAGGGCGTTGATTTCCGTGCGGGCCAGCTCGGCAAAGCGCGCCAGCAGCCGCTTGACGGCGACGGGCCGGCCGTCCAGCTGGCCTTCGAGCACCACGGTTCCCCCGCTGCCATAGCCCAGCACCCGCGTGCCCACCTTGACAGAGATCACGTGATATGTGCAAACAATTGCGCAGTCGTCTGGCCGTTTAGCTGCCCCCTCCAGCGCCATGATGCGCCGCTACCGAAGCCCAGCATGTGCATGCCCAGCTGGGCGGGCAACGCGCTGTTTGTTGGCATGATGTCAAGTACCGGACAGTGCAAAGCCTGCAGGAGAACAGCCGCAACTGCAAGCTAGAGTGCCGGCTTGCGGTACGGTCGCCCTAGAAGTGGGCGCAGTCGTCACAGGGAGGAGCCAGTGACTTTGTCCCCCAGCCCTCATGGCTGTGGCCCTGCAGCAGTGCTGCCCCGAGCTGGAGCCCGGTGTGATTCGCTGAGGGTCGTCAGAGCAATAGCAGGTAAGGCACACGGGACTGCGGCCTGATGGTCGCATTCCCATCCGGGTCACAGCTCCACACGGGCAGCTTCATGTAGCTTTATGTAGTCCGGCACCACACATTACCACTGGGTGCTGACAAGCACACCTCCATGCGGCCAATGCGCGTGACGCCGGGCGGCAGCGGCGTCCGCGGCGACTCTGGCGGGGGCTCAGCCTCGGCGCCGCCGCGGCTGCCGCCTTCTCTGTCGCGACCGCCGTCGCCTGCCTGGCTGCCGCCCCTGCCGCCGCTGCGCTGCCCGGAGCTGCTGTGCCGTGAGTCGTGGCCGTCGCCCCTGATGTCGAACAACGAGGCTGTCGGCCTTCAACTTGCAACCGAGACATGCTACTCGTGATGCATGCCGCTGAGTGCTGGACGTGTGTGTGGCAACGAGTGCCGCAGCAAGCAGAGTGGAGAGTAGAGTCAGCAGCTCTGGGTGAAAGGCGGGAACGGGAGACCCTGTCGTCACATTGCCAATCAGATTGCCCAGAATCATCACCTGCTGCCTCGGAAGCTGTCAATGCCAGAGCCGCCGCCAGAGTCGCTGGTGCGGATGCGCCGCGGCGCCGAGCCTGACAGCGAGCCGCGCTCTGACACGCGCGACCCCAATGAATTTGCCTCTGCCTGCTTGCGAGTCGGGGGCAGGCAGTGGAGCTCAGTGAAATGCCTCGCATCGATGCTTTCTCCGAGATTCTACCGCCAGGGGCCAGGGTTGAGCGGCATGCGCAGTGAGGTGAAAATCCCATCCGAACCGGGCGGTGCCACGTCTTGCCACTCAGGACGCACCTCTTCGTCTGAGCCGAACGGATCGCTGTCTGCGACTGAGGACGGTCCGGGGCTGGGCTCGGTCGAGGCGCCGTCCGCCGTGCCGCCTCTTCCGCTGCCCCGCTGCCTCCGCCGACGCTGCCGCCTCTGCAGATGTAGGCGCAGACATGAATGGCAGACAAGAACTCCGGAATGCAGCACGAAAGCAAACATTGGGCACACACCAATGCCGCACTTTGGCGGCTCAGAACAATACCAAGGGCCACACTGCTAGCTGCATGGACTTACAAACAGTTGCATTGCAGGCGATCCAGCTACAGGCACTGCCATGTGAGGACCCACCCTCGGCACGTCGCCATTCACTGACGCAGCAGTGCCAAACTGCTCTGCGGTCTCCCTTCCGACCTGCATCACAACCAAAGCTCTCCAGTTGGGGCTCCCAACCCACTCTAGGGTTTATCATCTGAATCCAAGCTCAAAGCCAACAGCCTGTGATTTCAGCACCTCGCCAGCCAGAGTGCAGATGCACCAGTTCCTTGCCGCTCGCCTGCGTCGAGACTGATTCTGCCAGGTGCAACTGCACTGCTGCGGCTGGCTGGCGCGCCACCGCCTGCGCCGACTCCCGCCGCCGCGCCAGGAGCAGCACCGTCAGCGCCGCAACCACGCCGGCCAGCACGCCGGCCACGGCGGCAATGCTCAGCACCACCCCCGCCAGGCTCTTCCAGGACCAGCCTGTGCAAAAGTGAAGCGCGCTCTGGTGCAGAAGCCAGCAAGGGACCATGACAACATGCCTGCCAGCCATGCAGTCGCAGCAGTGGCTCCAGCCATCTCTTCCAGGCAAGCAGAGGCAATGCCCCCACAGCGTCACGACCGGCCTCGATCGCAATGGACTTGGTGATGAGCGGCGGACAGATGGCGGGTCCACGGCAGCACGAGTGCGGCTTCACAAATTCTGTGCAACAGCGAGCTTCGACTACGAGTCCGACTTCGAAATCAGGCTGTACGCATATGGCATGCGCCGGATGCCCACCGAAGGGCAGGGCGCCGTAGGCGTCTGCCGCCGCCCACGCCTCCGCCTCCTCGTCTGTCGGCGGCAGCAGCCGCGGCGCCTCCCGGTACTGGCCGCAGGAATGAGCGTCATTTGAGTGAAGGCTGGGTGGTGGCCCGGTCGGGTTCAGGAAAGGGTGACACCTTGCTTGATTCCTTCAGGGTACACGAGGAGCCCCTGTGTTGTTCCGTGCAGACTAGGAGCCCAGGAAGCCACGAGGACTTGCAATTCCTCGACACGAGGAGCTGTCAGGCTGAGGTGTACCTGGTAGCCATAAGGCGAGCCGCGGCCGACGGGCAGCGCCAGGCCCGCCTGTGTCGCTGCGCTCACCTGCGGTCACATCGTGCAAGACCTGGTCTTGTTGCATCACAGGAGGGCACCGACACCGTGCGATGTGCTGGCGCATGTGCTGTGCAGTCGGAAAATGGGTGGGATCAAACAGCGAAGGAGAGGCTTACCTCGTGCACTCCCAGCGGCACGCCAGGACCGAAAAAGCTTTCATTGCCGACCACGCGCCTGCACGCAGCCGGACGCCAGCGTGCTCAGGTGCGAGCTCGGTGGCACCACCAAGCAGCGAATCCGGTTCTGCCTCTGGGGGGCGACACTGATCCAGAGGAAGCGCTGCAGTTGCTCTGCCTCTGGGGAGCAACCAGAACAGATACCCGTGAACCCAAAATCTAAAACCTCCAGCAGCAACCACAGGCAGCGTGTCACGCCACTAGGAGCTCCCAACCCATCGAGCCCCTTGCACCTGCTGCGGCATCGCACCTGCCGCTGGCGTCCCATGCTGAGGCTGGCAGCGCTCTGTCGGCGCACTCGCCGCCGCCCTTACTGCCGCCGCCGCCGCCGCCTTCGGCCTTGCCGACGCCCGTCGGGCAGGCGTCCGGGAAGTCGAATCCGTAGTAAGAAGCTGGAAGTGCGTACAGCGCGCCGCTGCCGGGCAGCTGCCCCACCCAAATGCGCCCCAAGTCTTCATCCGGCAGCTCGTGGTTTGGGCCTGCAGCATGCCGGACGGTTGCGGCTCATCGAGGACGGAGGTGTACGGGTTGCGAGTGGCAAGCCTGCTGTGCTGTGGACGGTTCAGCATTGTAGGTGGACTTGGGCAACAACGGACGCGCAAGGCGCCGACTCTGCTACCTCCAACTGCCGTCTGCACGGTGTTGGTGAGGCATCCTGCAGGAAAGGATGCCATGCAACCGTCAGGGCTATTTTCCAGCTTTGTTTTAGGGTTTAGGGTTTTCGGCGTGTGGACGCACCAGGCAGCATGTTGACGGCGCTGCCGCCCGGGAAGGCGGACACCAGCGGGGCATCGAAGGCTGTGGACCAGCGCTGCAGCCCCGAGCGCGGGTCAAAGCACAGCAGCGAATTTTGGGGGCCGATCAGCAGGCCCGGCGTCTCTGCGGCAGGGCAGGCGTCCGGCGTCAGATGCACGACGCAGGTAAGGCAGAACGGACGGGGCGGAACATCGAATCGAAGATGGCTCCCACAAACTCGGGCGGCAAAGCACCAAAGTGCCCCAAAGTCGTTGCCGCATCAGGAGATGCCCCAGCAGTATATCCGGACAGGTTTGTCATCGTCAAGCTGTCTCACGCGAGTGCGGGAAGGGCATGTCCATGTCATCGACGAGCGCCCGCAGCGCCGGCAGCGACAGCTGCTGCACACGGCCGAATGTGACGTTCCAGCGCACGCCGCCGCCGCGCCCGAGGCTGTGCACATGCCAGTTTGAGCGCGCAACCAGGACGCCGCTGCCGGCCGCGAGCGCCGCCGCGCCCGGCGACTTGTCCGGGTCCGGCTCCTCCCCGGGGTCTGCACATGCACAGCAGTGCTTGGTCAGATCATGTCGTCCTAATTGCAAGCCGGTAAGCCGTCCCTCCACCGCCTTGGTGATGTCTGGCTCTGACTCCTCCCCGAGGTTCGCAGCTCCATCATTTGCAAGATCTGCATGTCTGCATGTTGCAGCTTCGGGGTGTGCCATCCTTGAGCAGGCAGCCTAGTCGCTGCACCGCCATTACATCGTTGGGCTCGTCCATATTGAAGACGATTACGATGACCAGGCAGCGTGGCCGCCCACTCAGCCATGCCGGCAATGCACGGCCAATCGCTGCGTGTCCCAAGTTAAGCATAGACAGAGGTGGCACAACTGCTCGAGCACCGACATGGCTAACATCACAGCCTGTCAGTGCAGACGAACACTCTGCCGGCCGTCGCGACATCCAAAGCCAGCCTCTCTCATCGCTTCCACAGGTGACCTCGTAATTCGCAAGGCATACCCGCCTGCATACCCGCCTGCAGTACACGCGGCCGCCGGCGGCCCCAAAACGCACCTAGAATGGCCGCGACCTGCAGCAGCCGGCCCCCGATCGCCGCCACCTCCTCCACCAACTTCCCGCTTCTCACATCCAGCACGAACAGCGTGGTGTCCTTGGCGCCCAGCAGCAGGGAGCCGTCAAAGGCCAGACTGCCCGGTGACCCGTCCACCAGGTCCTCTATTGTCTCGGCCAGGATCTGCGGCAGTGCCCAGACAGAAAGTGTTGTTCCAGCTGTTCAGTATCCACAGCACCCAACAGCAGCGAGGAGCCAAAGGCCAGGCTGCCCGGGGTTGCCACCCACCAGGTCCTCTATTGCTTCCGTCAGAATCTGTGGCAACCGAACTACAACAGTTAGCCTCCGCCGGTATGTGCGGCACACAGCATGGCATGTGTTGCAACACGAAGCTGCTCACTGCTGCCACAGTCCCGCAGCATCATGCAGTGGAGGCGCAGTCAGCAGGAGCAATGCATGTCCGTGCGTCGCCGCACCCTCCAGCCATGCTCCCGGCTGCGGCCAGACCTCCTCGCTGTGGACTCTCCTGCTGTTGTGCGCTATCTCTTGGTGCTGCAGGAAAACGCACAGCAGCGGCCCACCTCGTACATCTGGTCTTCGTGGCGGTACGCATACAGGCTGCCGTCCGCGCCGGGCAGCACGGTGGACTGCGCTCCGTCCTGCGCCACGCTCACGCCCTGCAGGCCGCAAGCATGCTGCGGTCATGCTCAGCCCATGCAGCGCAGCGCATGCCCACGGCCGCCCTCGCCAGCATGCATGCCGCTGGGCTGCAGACCATGATGCGCGCTGCGCAAGGTACGATTTGGGCCTCTGCCATGCTCAACGGATCCCAGACTAGAGACCTTCCCGTGTTTCAATGCCCGGCTGCAAGCATGTCCACGACCCAAAGGCGGCGAAAGAGGCCCTGCCTTGTTGGACACCAGAGCGGTGCCCGTGTCATATGTCCACAGCTTGCGGCCCGAGACCTCGTCCACGGCCGCCACGCTGCCGTCCAGCAGGCTGACCAGCAGCGGCGCCGGCAGCCTGCGTGGGATTTGCCGCGTCAGAGACGACAAGCGGACGGCGAGCAGGGCCGGCACCAGGAGGCCGATCCTGCGGCGCAGCGCGGGGTGCACAACACCGAGCTCATTTCTCCCGATTGTGCGCTGGAGGAGTAAGCCTGCCGTGGCGTGCACAGAGACTGGGATGGCGATGTGCAGGAGCCCTTTCCGGGACGGTGCGCGCCCAGAATAGCGTCTTGTACCCACCCTTCGGCCATATGATCATCCCCGCGCAGCGCCAGCGCCTTTTCGTACTCCTGATCTGACGCCGTGCTGAGCTTTCTGGGGAAATCGGGCCCCGCCTGAGCAGCATTGCCGCTTCTGCCGGCGTCGACATGCAGCTGTGTCGACGCTGGCAGCGCCGTCGAGAGGCTCAGCAGGCTAGCGGTGATCACAAACAGTCCCCACAGGCGCCTCATGAGCAGTTGCTGTTGTTGCTGCTGCCGGGCAATGTCTTGCACAAGACGGTCGCTGGGTCAGCTGACCAGGATGGCCACCATAATGAAAGTCCTGTTCAGAGCCAGGGCACCAGCGTGACAGTCAGCATCGCATCGGTGCTTCTCATGCCGAATCGTCTCAACGGCATAGTCGAAGTCGTAGTCGCCTACTGTAGCACCCGCTCGATCTGACCGAAGCTACAGGAAGCAGTATGTGTTGCTCAGGGAGGGGTGCCCCGAAATCGACAGACGATCCGACGTGCGACAAGACAGTAGTTTGCAGGATTGCAACGGCGCGATCTGGCCTGGCGTTGCGCTGCAATCTGGAAAGTCGTGCATGTGTCCGGACAGGGTTTGGGGGAACTCCAGAACGAACGACGCCGTGCAGTCTGCCTTACCCTGATCGATACAAGCTGCTCATTCTCAAATGAGCAGCGTGACATCACTTGCAAGTCCTGAATACAGTGACGCGCGGCGTTTGTTTAAATTCACCACACACGGCCAGTGCGTCGAGGAGTCTGACTGGTCTGACTCCGAACAGTGCGACTGCATTTTGGGGTTCTCAAGCCGCTTTGCCCCTGTTGCAGCATCTGCTTGCACGGTCCCTCAAATGTTTGCTTTCGCGGTCTGTTGACATGGTCAAGGCGCACTCGAGCTGACGGCACCACAGGTGCTCCACCGCCGTGCTGCGCACCACGGTGCAGTGGCAGGCAGATGTCGAGGCGCGGTGAAGATGTGGACCATCGAATATAAGATCGGGCTCCACGGATCATGCACCGCTAAGGTTGAACCCACGCCTCGTGCCGAGGCAGGGCGGCAAACTCACCAAGTCCGCTGGTTCCGCCAACCCTGAGGCGCACACCTGACACAGCGCGGGCGCCGCTCGCGATGGACGGCTGGCAGCCGTGGGAGCGCGCGACGGCCGCGCGCGCATTAGAGGTCCTGGAGGCGGGCGGCACTGCCGTGCATGAGGCCCTGCACGGCCTGCTCGACTGCTGCCTGCAGCTGTCGCCGGGGGCTGCGCAGCACCTGTACGAGGCCGCCAAGAAGGTGGGCCACCCCGGCCGATGCTGATGTGCACTGGTCGCATTCCTCGCACCTGGCTGAAACTCCATCAGCTGATGGCCGTGTGCAGGACGATGACATGTTCTCCCCAAAGTACCCATATGGCGGCGGGTACGGATCGGGCGGCTATGGCTTTGCGGGCGGCGCGACGCACGCACTGCCCCCGCCGGGGCGCTGCACGCTGGCGCAGCACCCCGCGGCACTCTCGGGAGCCGCCTCCTACCTGCAGGTAGGCCGCAGGCGGGGAGGACTGGCAGCAGGTGTGACCATAGCTTGGCCGCCGAGTCTGGAGACTGACCGGCCAAGGCCATCGATTTGGAAGCATTGCCCTTTTTGGGTCGTGCAGCGCGCGGCCAGTGCACACGCAGAAGATAGTTGATGCAGCCGGATTTCGGGATCGCCTCCTGCTCAAGCAGGCCCTTGCACATGCATGTAGATTTTTTCGAGACCTCCACGAGGGTTCTGCAAGCGTCTTGAACACGCGTGCAGGAGCAGCAGCTGGCGCGCATGGAGGCCGGCGGCAGCTGCTTCCAGCTGCCGCTGCTCGGCCGCACGCAACCTGTGGTGGGCGATGCCTCAAGCTTTGTCCTGTGTCCTTCGACCATGACCTGCAAACAAACTCGCACTGACATGACACCAGAACATACCTGCTGCTGTTCTCGACCGAAGAGGAGACTGTTCATGGGTATTCCAGGGCGGCGGGCAGCCGAGCAGCATGCCACAGCAGTCGCAGCACGTGGTGCTGACTGTCTCGGACCTTTTGGCGGCGCCGCCGCAGCACGCAGCAGCACAGCAACAGCACCCCCATGCGCCCTACCAGCAGTATCATCAGGTGCCATATCATCATCATCACCACCACCACCACCACCAGCAGCAGCATGCGCACCAGCAGCAGTGGCAGCAGCAGCAGCAGCAGCAGCAGCAGCAGCAGCAGCACTGCCAGCCGCAGCCGCCGCCAGGATATATGCGTGCTGTGCCGGCGCAGTTGGGGCCTCCGCAGTGGGCGCCACCGCGGCAGGGGCTGGCATTTGCCGCTGCTGCCTGGAGCGACCTGCAACCCCGGCTGGCAGTGCCGCGCCAGACTGTGCAGCCGCCGGTACCGGCACCGACAGCGCCGCTGCAGCCCACCCAGCAGCGCCGCACGGACAGGTCGCCAACGGCGATGCTAGCATCGGACAGGACAGCAGCAGACAGGTCCCCGAAGGAGTCACCAGGGGGCAAGGCGCAGGCGCAAGGCGCCAGGGCCGGTGGCCGGCTGCAGTCGACGAGCACGGCGCAGCTTGGGCGGGAGCAGTCCTGGGACGACTTTTCACCAGCGCAGCCGCCAGAAGCCATCACGACCGCTTCTAGACGGCGGCCAGACACTGGCTTCCTGCCGCCGAGGCAGGGGCTGCCACCAGCAGCGTCAGCCCAGCATGGCACTGTTCAGCAGCAGCCCACGCGGGAGGATGCTTCATCGCAGCAGATGTCTGCGCCGTTTGTCGCCAGCCCAGAGACAGCGATGGCGGCAGCAGGCAGGCTGGCGCAGCAGCCTGGCTGGGCGGTCATGCGGCGCGCCAGCGAGGGCGCAGAGCCGCGGGCCAGTCTCCAGAATTTAGGCTCCAGGGCCCTTGCCGCAGACCTGCAGTTGAGCAGCTCATTTGGGGACCAGCACCGCAGCACGAGGGCGGCGGCAGCGGCCGCGGCAACTGCCGACGCTGGCGACGTGGATGATCCTGGCATTGGCGGAGACAGCAGCGGCAGCTTAGAGGGCGAACCGACGAGTTCCGCGGCTGGCATCGCACCGCTGCCACCATCCGCTGGCGAGGCGGTGGCAACATTCTCGGAGATGGTTGCCGCAAGCGGTGTGGCTTTGGCTCTCGTTCCCTAAAAGGATGGCCGCATGGCGACCCTCAGGCTTGCAGATCCGGCCAATGATGCAAATGGTACGCCACGTAGCTATTACTAGCAATGCTGCCGTCCAAAGCGAAACCTGGACGGGTGCAGCAGTTGTCAGCACCAGATCAGCCCTCATGATGCCACATCTGCCTGCATCTGCCTTGCCGGTGCTTGCAGGCGCAGCTCCGGCTGTAGTGTCGCTGCCACTGGATGTGGTGGTGGCGCTGCCGGCGCCGCCGTCGCAGCCGCCGCCGCAGCAGGCGCAGCCGCAACAGGGCCGGCAGGCGGACGCAAGGCTGCCGCAGCTGGCGCAGCCACAAGAGGGCCGGCAGCCGGAAGCCGGAAGCTGGAAGCTGCCGCCGCTGGCGCGCCGCATCGACGAGGTGGACCTTCAGCAGCTGGCATTCGGACGCCAGATCGGCGAGGGCGGCTTTGGTCGGGTGGGCGCGCTCAAAAAGCCTTTTGCCACCTAGCCGCCTGAAACACTTGCCGGGAAATGATGCCCCCCAAGGTCCCTGCTCTCCCGAGTGCCGCGCTGCTCATTTGGCATTCAGTAAACAAGCTGCAGGCAACAGCGCCACGACACGAGATGCAGCATGCCCGTGGTGCGCTGGTGGTTTTGGCAGCCAGATGGTAATGGGAAAGCAGCGACCGTTTATGGCCTCCTGAGAATCGGTTCATTCATCCTCAGCACTTAGAAACCTCGCTGGACGCCTCTACAGGTGTACGCTGGGCAGTGGCGCGGCGCGGCGGTGGCCGTCAAGATCGCCAGCCAGCATGCGCCGCTGGACGGTATGCTGATCGCAGAGTTCCGGCGGGAGATCGCGACGATGGCGTCGCTGCCGCCGCACCCGCACGTGCTGCCGCTGCTGGCGGCATGCACCGCGCCGCCGCGGCTGGCGCTCATCACCCCCTTCTGTGCCCGGGGTGCGAGTCAATCACTCTTTTTACAAGCTGTTGCCAGCCCCCCGCACTGCGCCGCTGCGTCTGGCCCTTGTCTCCCCCTTCTGCGCCGGGGGCGCGACTCTCCTGCGCCATCATGAAGGGTGTGTTCGTCCATCGCACGCAAATGGCTTCCGCGGTTCCGCTGGCTGCCGGCGCCGCACTCCCAGCCCAGGGAGCCTTCGGTACCCGTCTCCGTGTGTGTTGCGCAGGTGTTGCCTGCCCTTTGACTGCATTTGTAGAGCTTGGTGTCCCAGGAACCTGTCTGCATGTCTGCCGCCGGCCGCCTGCGCAGCGCCGCTGGGCAGCGGCCTTCGGAGCCTGGTCCTGCCAGACTGCGCCCGGCGTGGCTGACCGGGCCTGCGCCCACCACAGCTTGCATGAGGAGGGCAAGCACTCGACTCCCTCTGGGAAGCACCTGACGCCTGGTTCCCGACCCTTCCGGGGCGCGCTTGGCACGCTCGTGCCGCTCGCCTGAAACCCAGACCCTGGCTCCTGGCACCCGCAGGCTCGCTGTACGGGCTGCTGCACTCGCCGGGGCTGCAGCTGAGCTGGCGCCACATCGTGCACCTGGCACTGGGCGCCGCCCGTGGCATGGCCCACCTGCACGCCTGCCACATCCTGCACCGCGACCTGAAGCCAGGTGCCGTCCCCAGCGGCCCCGCCCCCCCTTGCTCCCGCGTCCAGCAAGGGCTCCCCCCGAAAGCGCCTCCTTGGAGCGCCTCTGGCGGCAGCCTTCCGACACTGACAGTCCGTTCCTGCACCAGACTTGGGATGCTCACCTCCGGGTCTCTGCCACTAGACAACAGACCGGCCGCTGTGGTCTCCAGTCCGCATGCAGCATTCGGACTCGTGCACCCTCTCGGGGGCACCTTTCGAGTGCCCAGCTGCGCCCATGCCGCAGTCCTGCCCGTTGTGCACATGTGCGCCAACGGCTTGGCACGCACCTCTAATCCTGCCCGAGGTGCCTGCTCCGTTCTTCTGTTCAAAGTCACCGATCCAGGATCGCTGCCGTGAAGGCAACCTCCTGGTGGAGGCGGACTGGACGGTTCGCGTCGCCGACTTCGGGCTGTCGCGCGTCATGGCCGACCTCAACACCATGGTGCGGCAGTCCTTGCTGCTCGAGCTTGCCTTTCTGTGAAAGCCGCGGTGCTGTGTCTCGGCCACCTGCGATGCCTCGTGTGTGTGCATCGATCGACGTTTCCGAGCATTCGTGCTGCGCCGCCAAGGTCACTCTGACACGTGGTGTATTCGACCGCCTCGACGGGCAGCCTGGATGACCAACGAAACGTTGTTTCGAGGGCTGAGGTCTGGTGTTGGTGGATGCAGACGGGCGGCCTTGGGACTTACGAATACATGGCGCCCGAGGTGTTGGGCCACCAGCGCTACTCCGAGAAGGTGTGCTTGCCATTTTATTTATGTATTTTTTATTTATTTATTGTTTCATTGCCAACGCCTACGCGTCCTCGTGATACCTGTTCAGTCGCCTGCCTGCTTGTCAGCGCAGTGAGTCACAGCCACGCCCGAGCCGTGGCCTGTGTTTGCGGGGCGGGGTGACGCTGTGCCGCGCAAGCCACTGGCTGCACGACCTTGCGGAACTCGTGGAGGTGTTGCAAACCCTAAAGTTTTATGCTGCAGGCGGACGTGTACTCTTTTGGCGTGGTTTTGTGGGAAATGTGTGCGCGGGCGCTGCCGTACCCGGGGCTCTCCGGCATGCAGGCACGATTGCCTTGACAACGACCTTCCCATTCGCTCCATATCGCCCAATGCTGCCTGAAGAGGCCTTCAAGCTGGTTTCAGAGCTGCCGCAAACCAGCATCAGCCTTCGAAGTGATTGGGCGGCGATTCTGCCTATAGGCGGCGCTGGCGGTCATGTGATGGACATACAGCGTGATGCTGTCACGTCCCAGCATTGCCGGCGGCAACCTGGAACGAAGCAGGACTTGACCACTACCCTCTCGTGTCAACCTGCAGGCGGCGCTGGCGGTCATGAACCGGGGGCTGCGGCCTGAGATTCCCAGCGCAACGCCGTCGCCGCTGGCGGCCCTCACCCGCACCTGCTGGGCGCCCGCTCCGGCTTCACGGCCGTCATTCGCCGACATCCTCTCCCGCCTAGAGGACATCGACAGCGCTGTTGGTGGCGGCGGCGGCGTGTGACATCGATTTCAGCCTCGAGACCATCAAGTCAGTGTGTCAGTAGGGAGGCTTCCGCGAGCACGCCGCAGCAACAGTGTGCTGCGAGTGGGTGCAGTGGCAAAAGCATCGCGGGCGAGAATGGCGACCCCGCACCTCGCCCGCGGCGGAGCTCGTGTTGGCAGCAACACCAAACGTGGGTGCCTTGACGGACGTGGCGAGAAAGCTGGGTTGTACTGGCTGCTCCCCTGACTTGCCGCGTGCAGGGGATACTAAGTCCAAAATAGTTGGACTCAGTGTCTCCTGCCGTGTGACTCAGCTCAACTCGGCTATAAAGTTTTCACATCCGTCAGCAAAGCGTAATGGCACGACCACGAGACCTGACTAGCCCATGTGCTGGCAGCGACATCGCTCGACGCAGAAGCTGAAAAAAGCTGAAGTCGAAACAAGGTTGTCAGAATGCCTTCGCCCGCCAGTCCAGCGCCGCCGCATCCTCCTCCTCAGACTCGTCATCCTCGTCAGAGGCGCTGTCCAGCACGTCCTGCGGATGTCCCCGCTTCCTGGCGGCCGGCGGCAGCTGCAGTGCCGCCGCCGCCTCCADTGCTGCCGGGTCCGGGCCGCCGGTGGCTGCCGAACTCGACGCTCCCTCCAGGGTGGTCGCGCTCGGCGGCGCGGCGGCGGCTGCGGCCTTCGCAGCTGCCTTCTGCTGCCGCAGCGCCCCCACCCGTGCCAGCCGCTGCCTGTCGGTAGCCAGTCGAATGGACGTTGCTGCTAGTACGCGCGGGACTGAAGGGCGGCCGAGGAGGCTGCATCATGTTCCGCCCACTGGCTACATGCGTCTGAGATGCATGCTTGCGCCAGCTCGTCAATAGCTCATCCACCTGATGTGTGGTGCTCGCATATATCAGGATGCAGACAGCACCGCATGCATCCTCCCCTTATTCCTGGCCCTACATCAGTTTGGTCATGAACCCAAATCACACCTCTGCTCGAAGGCCTCCCGCTCGGCGCGCTCCTGCGCGAACGCGTCCGCCTCCGCCTCCTCCGCCGCCTCCGCCGCCCGCACGTCCCCGGCGACCGACTTCATAAAGTCCTGCACCTGCTCCGCCGCGTTTTTGGGCTTCTTTGGCGGCGGCTCCCCCCGCGCCTTGGCGCCGTCCGCCTGGTTGGCGAAAAAGTCCTGCGGGACAGAACATGCAGAGCGCCTCCAGGATGGGCCTCGACAAGCCAGCAGGGGCGGCGGGCAGCGGCAGGGGAGGTGGTGCGCCGAGCTGTTTCGGGAACTCTGTAGCGGCGCGTACGCCTTGCAGCTACGTGTGTCCCGCTTCCCAGCAGGACAGTCGGGGCCTCGCGTCGACATCAGGGGCTTATCTCTGCCGGACCCTGATGCTGGCAGCGCACCTTTGGCAGGGCGCCTGGCGGCTCGGCAGCTCCGCTGGGCGCAGCCTCTGCCGCGGCTGCTGGAGGCACGGCTGCGGTGGGCGCTGTGGCCGACACAGCTGCTGTGGGCGGCAGCGCAGGGCCAGGCGCGGCACCAGATCCCGCCTTTTGCTGGCTCATAGCGGTGTCACGCATGCCCGCCAGGGGCAGGCTGCCGCCGCGGCCGCCTGAACCGCTGCGCCCGCCTGCATCCGAGATTCGCTGGTCACAATGAGGAGCTGCCTGCACAGGTCGCAGGCCGTCGCCTGGCGACAGCTGCAGCACCTTCCACATGTGCCATGGCGGCATTGTCCCCAACGAGGGCGTGCAGTGACACCACAGTGCATGCTGGGCGCGTGGGCCCCGAGCAAGCAGGAAGCGATGTTGTGCCTCACCGCCGAGCACGCCGCCTCCGCCGCTGTCGCCGCTGCTGGAGGCGCGGGGTGGCGTGCCTGCCCGCACCGCGTCAAAGAACCCCGCCGGCAGGTCCGCCGCAGGACCCACGTCCACCTGCAGGGAGGGGAGGCATCAGTCACAGGGGCGGGGGCTGCATCGCGCTGTGCCGACGTCCTGCATGCGGCAGCTGCTGCAGTCAGCACAGCGCCGCAGGCTGACGCGGCTTGGAGCGCAATGCCTTGCAGCAGCTCGGTGCGTCAAGCGTCCTCATGCTGGGCACCTCGCTGACGGGCATGTCGCGTGCGCCATGGATGTTGTTGGGGCCGCCTGGTGACCCCGGGGCGCCATCAAAGAAGCTTGCTGGCAGACCGCTGGCGCTGCGTCAGCAGACAAGCCGATAGACGTCAAGCTTCAGGTGGTTGACGAGAGCGCCTCCTACTTGCGGCAGCGAGCTCCATGCCAGGGCCGCAGCAGAAAGCCTGAAAAAGGCACACTGCTGGCGGCATCACTTCGTCAAAGCCGAGTGGCATGCAGCCTCATCGACAGTCACTCGTATGCAGCTTTGACACCTCGTTGTGGCGGCTGAGGGCGCGTGGCGGCCGTGGCTCTCGTGCGCATGGTGTGCAACACGCGGGCTGCTGGGAGATGGGGACATGCCCTGCACAGAGACATATCGCCGAGATAAGAACGGGGTTGTATCAGGCCAAATAACCCCATCGGTGCAGGATGGCCAGCTGTATCATGCCGGCCATGGCGTGTGTCTGCGCGTGCGACTTGCTGCCAGGTGTGTCACACAGGTGTGTTTTCTGGCACGCACACCGCCCCCATTCCTGATGCCCAGATCAATGATCAGTTGCAAGCAACAGCGCACCCCCGGCGGGCGAGGCGGCGGCGGCGGCATCCGCTTGTCTGGCGGGGCCGGCGATCCCACGGGCTTGGGCTGTGCTGCTACGGGCGCCGCCTCTGATGCCGCAGGCTTTGGCCTTGGCTTTGGCGCTGCTGCCGCCGCCGTTGCCTTCTGCGCCCGCAAGGCCCGCAGCTGCTCCCTTGTCTGCGAACACGTGTATGAGAGGCAGGTCAAGTTCGGTAGCTGGCGGTCTATTGGAGGCGCAGGGCTGTCATGCCATAGACCATGTCAGGTAATCCATGACAACAAATGCTACAATCATGCGCAGCGCCTTACATCAGCAGGCGCCTGCCAGCCAGCAACGCATGCAGGGGGAATATGGAGTTCGCCTCACCGGGGCTGAGGATCCTCGCTGCGCCTTTGCGGCAGCGAACATACTCTTCAGGTCTGACATGATGTTGGTCCTCCCAGTACGGCGCCGTCGGTGCTTGCAGTCACTGATGTGGCGTCGGCAAGCGTGATTGAAGCAGAGTGTACAGAGGCTGCGGGTGCTGCCAGACCCTCCGCAGGCTGGTGTGTGTCGTGCTGGCACTCACACGAAACAGGTCCAAGCGAAAGCTGTGATCTGTGACACACTCAGCTTCTCGATCCAATCGAGCGCCTGACAGGCGGCTACCAGGCGGCTAGAGCGGTGCTGTAGATGCTTGGACAATCGGCTCGTGGGCTACACTCGACGTAAGCGGTGCCGAAACTTGCAAATTCATCACCATGGAACCAGCCACATCGGCATTTGGGGTTTTACAAAACAAACGGGGTCAGGGCTCAGGGGGCATGACGAAGTGAGGAGCACTGCAGCGTAGCGAGCCCCGCGCTCGCGCACGAGTTGTTCAGAGCTTCAGACATACCAGCAATATCACCTTTCGCACAGCTGTACAACACTGCAACAACTTGCGCGTTCTCAAAGCAGCAGGAGAACAACGTGCAACTCGCTCATCGCCAGGGACTTAAGTTTCTGGAGCAGTAGCAGCAGAGGCGCGGAGAGTCATGGCGCTTGCGGCGATGCGCAACGTTCTCGTGCGCACAAGCGCCACGGCGCAGCGGGCGACACTCGCCAGCGCCAGCACGGTCGCCCAGCGCGGGTACCACGAGAACGTGAGCACTCAACATTCTGCTTGAGCAGCTCTGGACTGAAACTTAGTGTTTATTTGGGACGATGATAGGCAGAGGAGGAGTGTGGCAGGAGCATGCAAGCACGTCAGCTCGGAACTTAGAAGTTCCCACTTGTGCATGTCGTCACTTGGTTTGTGCTGCTGTGTTCAGTTCGCGTGGCTGCTGAATGCATGCGTCCCAGGCGGGGCATGTTGCAATGCTCTCACATTGGGTTGCCCCCGATTCGCACGCAAGCTGGGACTGTGCCAAGTCTCCGTCTCTGATGCCTGCGTGCACAGCATCTGTCCACTTTACGGTGCTGACTCCTGCAGGTGGTGGACCACTACGACAACCCGCGCAACGTGGGATCTTTCAACAAGAACGACGCGGACGTGGGCACGGGGCTGGTCGGCGCGCCGGCGTGCGGTGATGTCATGAAGCTGCAGCTGCGGGTGAGGCTCTGCTCCTGCGTGCGGGCAGCCTGTTGACCAAAGTTCTGCATTGCGTGCACCAGCCTGGCGCATCATGCTGCTGCTGCTGCTGCTGCTGCTGCTGCTGCTGCTGCTGGCGGCCCTGTTGGACCGAAGTGCACATAGCACCAGCTTACCCACCTTGGGCATGTCCCAGCAGCTTTGTTGTCCGTCCAACGCAGGTGGATGATGACGGACGCATCATCGAGTCGTGCTTTAAGACCTTTGGCTGTGGATCCGCCATCGCCAGCAGCAGCGTGGCCACCGAGTGGTGCGGTGCTTGTCCACCAGCTGGCCACCCTGCAAGATCGACACTGGAGGAGGAGTGCATCAGAAGCAAGCTGTGCGGCAGTGCAATGAATATAGCTTGCAGCAAGTGCGTGAATCAGCGGACGACCATTCGACTGCTGCGGCACCCCAAATATGTCTGTGCGGCATGCATGGTGAAGGGTAGCTGGGCGGACGAGGTGCTGACATATTCATGCAACGTGTACCTGTGCAGGGTGAAGGGCAAGACGGTGGATGAAGCTCTGAAGATCACTAACGGGTGCGGCCGCTTGGCAGCCTGGCATGTGGCGCCTCAGTAGCTTGCCACGCTTGGGGGCTCAGTCTCACCCTTCTACTCCCATGCGTGTGTCGAAGTGTTTTGTTAAATCATTAACATGTTCCATATTGCCGTATTTTCCATGTTGCGCAGGGACGTCGCAAAGCACCTCAACCTGCCGCCCGTGAAACTCCATTGCTCAATGTTGGCCCAGGACGCCATACAAGTGCGCGAACTCTGCAAAACACATAACATTGTTTGCATGAGGATACAGCCTCCACTCCCACCGCATTACATGCTCGCTGGATCAGACGTGCTGCTCGTCTGACACGATGTGCCCAATCGCAGGCAGCGGTCAAGGACTGGCGCGCCAAGAGCGCGGGCAAGCTTAAGGAGACCGAGGCTCAGGCGGCCACCGCCTGAGCAAGAGCTTTCTTCACAGCCGCTGTGGCGGCTCTGCAGGCCAACAGGAAGCCGGCAGTGTGAGTGCCTGACTGGAGCGGGATGTGGCGGCCATATGACGCCTCGGTACCAGGCTGCAGGCGGTGGACAGCTACCACAAGGGGAGGTCAAGCCACAGCAGGCCCCAGCGGCAGGCTGCAGCACTACAAGCCTGTCTTCTTTGGCTTCGACACCTTGTGCGGGTGGATGCTCTGCTACAGTTGGCTTGAAGGGTGCAGTTATGGCAGGCCTGTACTCTTGAAGGCATTCTGAGTGGCCAAGAGGCCAGGGTCTTATCTGGACCTCTCTTCTGTGTCCCATCGTCTTGTAGCGACTACTGATTCTACTGGGTTGGCAATGGCGGCTTCTGGATGCTTATGCTGCAAGACAGCCGCTGAAGTTCTAAAGTTTGCTGCTAAACGGTGCTTGGACATCAAGGCGGGCACTGCGCCTGTATATGTGTGAGACCTATCCGTTACTCGCGTTTAGAATGGTTTCATTGTATTTTAAATATCAAGGTACGTCTCGCTGTGGACTATCTCCGACCCCGCATATATCTAGCTTCCCTCCAGAATTTGCCTCACGACCTTCACAGAAGATGGACACCAATTTACAAAATCGAACACCAAATTTTGTTGCAAGCACACGGCAACGAGCACAAATTCACTGCCAGTTGCAACATGCCCCACCCTGCCGCCTGCCAGAACATTTCACGCCCCCAGATGATATCCAACAGAAACTCACCCTGTGATGGCCAGCAGCAGCTGCCGCACCGGCGGCGCCGCGCACACGAGGCTTGCCGTGATGCCCGCCAGGGCGTATCCCAGCGCAGCAAACGGCAGTGCCTCAGGCTCGGCCGAGCCCAGCGCCGCCGTCGCCATGCCGTGCGCGCTGGCGGCGGCGGCGATGCCACGCGCCAGCGGGTCGGTGCACCCGGTCCTGTCCAGCAGCGGCCGCGCCATGCTGGCACCCAGCACACCTGCAGTGTGTTGCACCGTCAGACATCGCGTCCTGTCGCCTCGAGCAGCCTCGGAGTATGCCTGCACAAGACTTCCTGACACACGAGCATCAGGTGCAACTGAGCCTCCGCCGCTGCACGGCCGTGTAGAGCAGTCGTTCTGTGACTCGCGGTCAAGCAGTTGTAAGCACGCCCAATGCCGCACCCGTGCACACGACGGCGGCGGCAGTGACTGCGAGCGGCGCCCCTAAGCCCTCCGCGATCGGCAGCGCCAGCGCTGCCGTGACTGAGCGTGGCACCAGCGCCCGGACCACCTCTGCAGGGTGGTTGAAAAGGCTGTTGAGCTGTCAGGAACAACATGCGATGAGGGTGCGCACACAGCGACGCCAGGAATGAACGCAGCACCAGCGACCTGGCCACCTCTGCAGAGGCTGCGAGGATCACCAGATGACAGGCTCTGCACTGGCGATGAAGGAACAGCATCGGCTCATTGTGGGCTTGGTTGCGTGAGCTGGTGCGTTTCCAGTGCTGCATGGACCTGGTGGCAGCCGCAGAAGCCTGCCGGCTGCGGCTGTGCCAAAGAGCGAGATCGCGACTGAGAAAGCCACGCCGCCCAGGATCGCGGCTGCGTGCCGCGCGATGAGCCGCCGCCGCTCAAACAGGCGGAAACCGAAGCTGAGGATGATGACGCCCAGGAATTTGAGCAACCAGCTGCCGCCGCCGCCCTGCCAGCAGCAGGCTTGTTAAATAAGGACTTCAGTAAAGACGCAGTAGGCGGAGGTGACAACACAACCCCAGTTTCGAAAGGTTCAACCTTTGCTCAAAGATGTTGACAACAGACCTGAGTTCTAAAGGTCTCCACCTCGCTGATGTAGTCATGCAGCACATCTAGGTGGCTCTGCCGCCTCGCGTACCCCACCGCCGCCGCCGCAGCGTTGGCCGCTAGGCACACCGCCACGGGCTGCAGGTAGGCCTGCGCCCGCGGCGGCAGCGCGGCACCGCCGACGTAGCCCAAGACAGTGGCGGCCAGCAGCGCCGCCGCGCCGCAGTGCGCCGCGTGCGGGCCGCCGGGCCGAAGCTGGAGCCCAGCAAAGGCGGCCAGCGCCAGCGCTCCTGCACGGGCGCAGCGGCGCGCCAGTGCATCATCCTTCGGATGCTGGCCCTGCTGCGCAGTTCTCTCAGGGCACAGCTGACGAGGGCGAGCACACAGCCTCCACCGCCAGCACTCACCCCACGCCGCTGCCAGAGCGGGCTTCGGCACGGCGGGCAACGCAGCCGCGTCAGCAGCCGAGGCGGTGTCCGCTTTTGCCGCCGGGGGTGCCTCCACATCAGGGTCGTCCGCCTTGCGCTGCGGCTGGCCTGCCGCCGCCCGCCGCTGGATTGCCATGACCACCTGCCCCGTCGCCGCCATGTTGACAACCACGCCCGCGACAAGCAGCAGCAGCAGCTGCGGCAGCTGCGGGCCTGCGGCATTCATCATGGCGCGTGCCTTGAGGCCCCTGGTGCGACTCCTCGAGGTCTGCATCACGCAGCATGCATGGGGGCTGACCCCGTCTTGCAGGAAGGCATGCTGTTAACGTTATCCAACCTGGGCAGCTTGCCTAGAAGGCCGGCGGCGTTGAGGGGCAGCGCCACCAGGAAGGGCGAGTAGAACAGCGCCATCCAGCGCTGCACCCAGTCGAGCGCTGGCGAAAACCAGCCGTGCACCCTCTCGCCTGCCGCTTGATCAATCAACAGCGCGGCGACGAGCAGAAACATGCCTGCGAGTTCCACGCAACCTGCGTCATGTGCCCTTGTCCCGCAGCAGACAGCCGGCGCAAACGTGGTCATCGAGATGAACTGTGACCGGACCAAGATGCAGGCAGCTCACCAATCAGAGCCGGCGGGAAGCGTATGCCAGCTGCGCCACACACAAGCTGGCATGCATAGTCTGCCGCAAGCAGTGCCGTAATACCCCCAGCGAGCTGCGCCCATGGCTTCGCCGTCGACCGCCATGCACTCAGCATCAGGGGATGTTACGCTTGGCGCTGCTGCGAGTGGCTTCTACATATCGAAGGTCTGGGCAGTGGTGCTCGTTGCCAAGGGGATGCGTGCGGCGTCGCCACCACCTTGAACTTTGTGGGATGCAAAGAGTGTAGAGTGATCGGTGCAAATTGATCGCTGCAACCTGTGCACTCTTTCGGACGTCGATGAAGAAGCAGGCGGCTGGGAAACCTGCACAATAGCTGCATGTGGCATCCGAGCAGTTGCCACGTGTGCCTGCCTGATACGCTGGTCTCTTGTCGCGTTCGCACTCTAACAGCATTCGCACGTTTTCCAGTCAGATCCGGTCGCTTATTTGACGCCGGCGTTGACTGCAGACTCTCGTACGCATACGTGCAAACCACCGATCGAGCTGCTGTTCTGGTATTGCGCAGTACACAAGGCTGCAGCCATGCAGGCTCTGTTCTCGAGCTCAATAAGCGTCACAGGCTGCACCTATGCACCAGCTGTAGGCAGCGCAGGCCACAGGCGGGCAGTTGTGGCAGCAACATGCAACAGGCCAAGTCTGGTGTGCTGTCGATTGACGTCGCAGCCATTCAGCGCACCCACAGGTAGGGTGCGGACGTCATGCTTGACTGGTTTTCGCACGCACGCATACGTGAACAGTCAATATCCAGGACATTCTGCTATATAACTGCTGCACGGTGGCGGCAATGAGTCTGGCAATTCAAATGCGGCATCAGCCAGCACTGACTCACCGTGTTCTCCATTGGCTTCGCAAGAAGGCTGCTCCTTGGGGCGGTTCAGCAGCTGCAGTGGCGCCAGACAGCAGCGCGGCTCGCTCGGCGTGCGGGCGTCAGCAGATGGCAACAAACCTGCGGAGGTGGTGTTAATGACTTCCGAGCTGAGCTCGACGAGTCAAGACGCATGCAAATATGCCGTGCATGCCAGAGGATCTGACGCTTGACATGTTGTTGGTTGCTTCACACAGAAGAACACCAACAGGGTATCTAGGTTTGACATGGTTTTGCTTGCTTCACACAGAAGAACACCGAGTTTGGCTACTCGCGGAAGGACATCATCTTGCTGGGCGTGGGCCTCATCGCGTTCGGCTACGCGCTCTACTACGGGCTGCAGGTCGGTTGAGACATTATGATGTTCCGCAGGCAGCAGCAGTGCAAGATTCGCAGTGCATGACCTCCCATTTGGAGCGGCAGCTGCACACTAGGACACCCCTCTGACTATGGAAGACGTGAGACAGCTGGCCTTTCGGCATGTTGCTGATTGCGTGCGCTGTGAGGTGTACAGGCAGCTGGCGTGGAGCCGGGGACGGCGGGCAATGCGGTGCAGCTCATTGTGTTTTTCGGCATCTGCATCGGCTACATCTCCACCTACATCTTTCGTGTCGCCAACAAGGTAAAACTCACTGACGGTGTGCCTCTCGTCAATGCCAATGCTGTAATTGTATATCAAGATGAGCAGCCAGCGGAGAGGACCTGTGCTACAATTTGGGTTGTAGGTAAGGGCAAGGGATACTCCTACTCAAGAGCCTGCAGGTTGCGACCTTATGAAGCGGCTGGTTCGCAAGGCGGTTGGAGCGTGCCTGTCAAGGCACGCGTGGCAGGGCAGAACGACATATCTGACTGCAATCCTGACCACACGTCTGCCAAGAGAGCGAAGCAGAATGCAGACGGCCTTACAACACCTCGTACTCGGTCATGCACAGGACGTGACGGTTTGTGAAGCAGCTGGAGGACCATGAAGGCCGATACCAGCACTGGTCACAATTTCGTCGGAACGTGAAGAGAGCCTGTGTGCACATCTGCCTGAACTCTCCTCCACCGCAGGACATGACGTATGTGAAGCAGCTGGAGGACTATGAGGAGGCGGTGATGGCCAAGCGCCTGGCAGAGATGCCGCCCGAGGAGCTGGAGCGCCTGCTCACAGAGGTGCGGTTCTTTTAACGAACTTGTGTATTCCAGACAGCCTGAACATATGCAAGTGGCGCGGAGGCGCCTGGCGGAGGCGGCGCCCGGGTAGCTGGCGCGCCTATTGAGGTGCACGGCCTCACATCGTGGTCCTGCCGTCTGTTCGGTACATCTCGACAGTTTGGTTTGGAGCAAGAGTCGGCAGAGCTCCTGGCGTAGGTGTCCCCCGAGCAGCTGGAGCGCTCGCTTGCAGAGGCATGTTGGCGGATCAAAGCTGTTCTGGACGGTCTGAAAACGTTACTACACGTTCGCTGACAGGCGGATATGTTATCTGCTGATGTCCTCGCAAATGCTCATGATGTGGACCGACCTGCTCCGTTGTTCATGCAAGTGCCCTGCCCAGTAGTGCTCTCTCTGCTCCAGGTGGAGGAGGAGTCAGCAGAGCGGGCGGAGAAGAAGCGGCGGATGCTTGAGGCGGCACAACAGGAGCAGCAGAGGAGTGATTGACGCGCTTTTGGGTGGTTCCATATGACACTCCCGTGCCGTTCGACCCTGAGCACCACTGCTGTTGCGTTACTTTGAAAAGAATCGTGACGTTGGGTGGCTGGAGAAGCATGCCCTCGAGATGTCCTGATGTTGTAAATTAGAGCTGAGGATTACAATGCCCCGAGAGCATGGCAAAGCAATCAGTACAGGAAAATGCAAAGTGTTGAGGGCGGCCAATGCAGCAGCGCCCAAATACCCCAGACCACCTGCAGCACCCTCATTGGCTGCCCAGGGCGTTGAGCGCCTGCGAAATGCCCTTGACGCGTTCCAGGATGCGCTCGCGGTCCCGCGCCGCCAGCCGGCGCCCGAAGCGCGCCTCGAACTTGTCGGGGTGCCACCGCATAAGCTCCACCCGCAGCCGCTTGCGCTGCTCGTCCTTGCCTGCGGTGGCCGCATGAAAATGTGGTTCCAGATGTATTTGCTGCTTGAATGGCACTTCAGGCATAGCTTAGCTCACAACCACTACCATGCGGGCGCAAAACAAATCAACGCCGCACCTCCCCGCTGCAACAAACTGGCAGTCGAGAGCTGACGACGTGACATGCCTTGTAGGCAATCCAGGAGGGAGTTGGCGAGCAGTCGAAGGCTTTGCACGCAGCTAGTCTCTGCTGGGCGCCGCCAAGTGAGCTGCCACGGCAGGCATTTGAGCCTGTGCCACAGCATCGTCCAGCGCCCTAGGTCCCAGGACGTCCAAGCTCTCAGAGGCGCGCACCTGACACGCCGTAGAAGATGATGGGCTCGATGGCGGAGCCCTCCGCCTCCACGGGCCACGGCACCCCGGCGTAGGACACCTCCTGTGCTCCTGGCGCCGCGGCAGCCGCGGCGCCGGCGGCAAAGGCATGCCAGCGCGCCTCGTAGCGAGCCCGCCGCACGCCCAGGTCGCCCTGCGGCTTGAATGCTGATTGTTGAGGTTCGTGTTCGCACCACAAACAGCGTCAGGCGCTGCTGTGTGCTGCGGAGGGCGTCGAACTGCTTTGCAATGGAGGTGCAACCCGGCGCGCTCGTCTGCACAGAGCTGCTGCAGCCGCAACGATGCGTCTCACACGGGATGTGTCAGCACCGCCGACTCTGCCCTGCTGCACCCATTGCGGTCATGACCCACAGCGTCTCTTGCGACCGTCAGCAGCAGATGTGTGCCGTGCTACATCCTGCACGGCACATGCCTGCTTGACGGCGTCGCGCCAGGCGCGGTCGCGGGCCAGCTCCCCCTCCAGGATGCGCTGCGACCGCTGAAAGGCCTCCGCTTCCGCCTCCCGCCGCCGCTCCGCCGCCGCCTCCCGCTCCCTGTTGTACGACCTGCGAGCAGCACAAGGGGTAGGGCTTCGTCGTGTGCAACAGGGATTTGAGACGCCTCCCATAGCCGCGCCGCCGCCTGCCGCTCCCTATCACACGACCTGCGAGTGGACTGAAAGGAGCAGGATCGTGTAGGGTCTTGTGAGAGGTTGGTGTTCCTCATTGTGCGACCTGCAATTCCTGCAATCGGGACATCCCAGCCTTTGTGAGGCGCGCTCTGCAGGTGCCGCCGGGCCGCATGCCACATCGCCGCAGCAGCGACAGGCCAGGCGTGCCAAAGAGCACCCGCATTCAAAGCACAGCCTGACGCACATAATTGCTTCCAGCATTTAAAAAAACTCTCAAACCCAACGCCAAGCGGACAGATCGCCTGCTGCGGCGGCTCCAGGCCTCGCCCTGCTGCTACCCCGACCCTTTCCCTGTTCCGCCCGTGCACGGCGGGTCGCGCCCCACGACCAATCGACAGCCTCCAGGCCAAGGGCAGCAAGAGGGCGCGGCCATTCAGCGGGCTCTCTGTGTGAGGTGGCGACTCACGCCGCTGCCGCATCAATTGCGGCGTGGCGGCGCCGCTCCATCTCTGCCCAGATGCGTGCGGCAAATGCGTCCTCGCTCTCCGCGGCGCCACCCCACGGCACCTCCGGCCCGTCGTCGTACACCTCAGCGTCGTCCGCCCAGTTGGGGTCGCCCCAGCCGGCTGCGGGGGGGAAGGGCTGGCAGGTTGGTACTTGTAATATAGTAAATTACATGATTTTGATAGTTTCGCTGCACGCATCGGTGAGCGAGATGAGGTGGGCAGTGGCAACCTTGCCGGCGAGGCTAACTTCAGGAGTCCATTTCCAGCGTGTGACCAGGGGGGTTCGGAGAGCAGGCGCCGCTGCCGCCGGTCGTGCCCGCCGCCAGGGGCCCTAGCTGCCTTCTGCCAGCCGTCAGGCAAGCCTGTCAACATGCACAGACGACAGATTTATTTTGACCGGGGCTCCGCCTGCGCCGAAGGGCGGGGCGGCGGCGCCGCCGTCCAGTTCCGCTTCCGCCGCAATGCGCGCCCGCCAGGTCGCCTCCGGATCCTCGTCCCCGGGCGAGTCATGCCCCCAAGGCGCCTTCTCCTGCGAGCTTCCGCTGGGCTGCGCGTCCGGCGAGGGCCGCGCAGACCGCCTGCAAGAACGACGGGCGGGACGCTGGTTGTGCAGCTCTTTGGTGAAGTTTGGGGAGTCAAGACCGATTGCACCCAGCATGGCAGGAGCGCGAGGGCACCGCTGCACAGCGGCTTCAGGGGGATGTCATGCAGGTGATGCATGGCGACATCAGCTCCTTGGTGCACGCTTTTAACGCTTGCTGAAGCACCGGTCATTTGGGGCCCCAGAGAACGCCCTGCACCGCTCGTCCGCAAATGCACACCCTCCCTGCCGGGATCCAGCCGCAAAAGCGCAGCGCCCCCAGGGGCGCTGCTCAAGGTCGACCTCTGGGCCACGTGTGAGCCTATACGTGCAGCACCCACCAGTCGTCGATGTCCTCGCGGCTCATCATGGCGGCCGCAAGGCTGCGCACTGTCACGCCCTTCGCGTTTTGGCGGTCGATGCTGGGCGCCGGCGTCGCCTGCGATGCATGCGTGGCAGAAGAGCCGTTATCTTCTTGTTCCTGGTGGTCCGCGCCTTGCTTGATGCACCTCAGCGGAGAACGACGCAGAGCTGGAGGGCGAGATGGAGTCACTGTAGAGTCACCTGGAGCAGGGTGGACAGCAGCGGCAGGTGCCCCCGCGCGGCGGCCAGGTGCGCCGGCGAGTTCCCCGCAACATCCTCCGCATCGATGTCCGCTCCGCGCCTGCATTGCGACCGCAGATGCGCGGTCACTGCCCTGTCAGTCACCATCGTCTCAGCTCGGTGGCTGCGCTCGCATGGACGGATGATGGACGACCGCCGTCCTCCATGCCGGTGCACCTGCCGGCCCGGCATTGCGCTGCTCCCAATTCAAAGAAGGAATGCGAGCCACGATCAGCGGTTGTGTATGGCGTAGCACCGGAGAGCAGAATGCAAGCCGGCATGAGGGGCTGCAGCGCTTATGGGGCATGCACAGGGTCCGTCGCTCACGTCAGCAGAAGCTGAGCCGTGTCGTGGTGTCCGTAGCGGCAGGCGTGGTGCAGCGGCGTCAGACCCTCCGCGTCGTACGCGTTGACGTCCAGATGCGACGTCCGGTCCAATACCTTGCGAACGCGTTTCGTCTTCCCCAGCGCCGCGTAGCCGAGCAGCTTGAGCGTCGCTTCCGCCGTGTCCGGGATGCTGTCCCGCTTGCGCTTCTTCTTGTGCTTGCCGAGCTTGCCGTCCCTCTTGGGCGACTTTGAAGCCATTGTTAATTCGCCACATTCAGACCTGGCACATTCGAACGGCCGATGCCAGGCTGAACCGCGCAGCAAGCTAGTCACCTGGTGGAAAGGCTTTATACAAACCAAAGCGTGCAGCGATGAGGGACCGAAGGACTAGAATCAAAGTTCAAGTCCCTCGCATCGGTTGGCTGTCGATTGCTGAACGCACGATGCGCGCGTGGACAGCCTCTGCGGCGGTACAGCAAGCGTAAATGGCTGGATCGCATGCACATGTGGGCGTTTTCATGAGGCTGCATTGACATGAGGGCTGGATCTCACATGCATGCCCGTACAGTGCGTACGAGAGGCGCTCCGCCGAAGATGCCGCCAAATCGAACGTGACCGGCGTGCATGGCACAGCTTTACAGGTCCTCTTGCATGCTTTGCAGCCTTCGGTACTTGGCGCTGAAAGTGAGTCTGTCAGCCTGGGACCGAGGCAATGACGCAGCGAGTTAACATGTTAGACAACAGGTATGCGACGTCCAAACTGAAAATACTAACTGTGTATACTAACTCTCGCTGGCGCAGCTTGCCTCTGCCAGGAGTGCGAAGGAAGGAGCAAGCATACGGCCAGCGCCGAAGTGATCGATTACACAATCAAATTAAGCGGGTGGCTTGAGCATCAAGTGACTTTTCGAAACTATGAACTTTCCGAGCCATTTTGTGCCACCGAGTCACGCAGAACCGACACAACGCTCTCGAAGGCGAACCACGTGGGGATGTCTTGTCCAGAACTGCGAACACAAAGACCAAAGATCAGACGCAGGTTCCGTGCAATGCTTGAACAGGTACACACGCTGCGGATGCCGACAAATTCACTATCTCGCAAAGTCAGCCCGCACTCTATTTCAGAGCGGTATTGACCTCCAGCACAGCCCGAGCAGTGCAGGGGAAATTCTGCACGCACCGCAGCATCTGCCGGAACTTGGTGCCGGACAGGTTGAGGCGGTGCAGACCCTCAGCGTCAGCCACATCCGCCGTCACGTAGCCCTGCATGTGCCGCAGCCGCTAGATTGAGGTACGAGCGCACGGGCAAGTTGCATGTCTCTTTTCATGCATGCCTGCTGATGTGCATTCAGATGCTTTTTCACAGTTGGAACCCACAATTCATAGTGGGCGATTGCACCTTCTCCTCGGTGTAGGTGATGTTGAGGCTGGGGACCGTCTGCATGTTGAGCTCGTGTGCGTGCCTGCGGCCAGGACGGTGGCAACCTGAGTGCCAGGAGGCAAGTGGCTGCCAGCACATGGGCAGAAAGCCTGCTGACAACAGGACGTGCTCCCCCTGCAAATGATGGTGGCTGATCTCCACCCCACAATACAGCCCATGCTTGCGACGGCAGGGCACGAGCGCACTGCTAGCGCTTCCAGCATCCTCCAGGAGGCCCCGCAGCAGCTGGCTCCCAGGCCCCTGGTCCCGTCGCGGACAGATGCTCTGACAAGCTGGCTTGGCATCCATCGGGCGTGTGAGCGGACGCCATACCTGTTGGCGTGCTCCTGCGCGTCATAGGCGCCGTAGAAGTCGTCGCCGGTGAGGCTGGACTTGGAGCCGGCCATGTCGCGCCCGATGATGAAGTGCGTCGCGCCATAGTTGCGCCGCAGGATCATGTGCTGCGGGGGGCAGCGGGAGGGGCAGCAGGTTGAGACACGCGCTCGTACCATGCACATGGGGAGCCTGCAACCTGCCGCGGCGCGGGGCTTAGATTCTCTCAGGAGGCTGTGTGGCCCATGCGAATGCATCAGCTTACCAGCGAGGCGGAGCAGTCGCCGACGGCAGTCCTGCCAGCCGATGCCCGCTGTGGTCACTCAGTACATGGCACCAAGCGGGCTGCTGTTCCAGGGGCAGTCACCTGGATGGCCTCGCGGGGGCCCGCCATGTGCATGGAGTAGGGCAGGTACGCCCACCGCAGCTGCGGGTTTGCCACCTCCTCCTTCAGCACCTCGTATGTGCGGAAGCGCACGTCGCCCGGGATGTCGTCGTCCTGCGGCAAATCAGACTGCCCTTTCCCCGTGTTCCCTTTCTGTGTGTTCCCCATGTGAAAGCGGCAGCGCGGCGTCGCGACGCCGGAAACTGTGCGCAGGTGTCAAGAGCCCGCGTCGCTGCGCCCTGGGGGCCTGCGAGCTCCGGCTTCCACAACCAGCGGAGAAACCCGTCCCGCTTGCGGCGACTGGCGGACAGCGCCTGGGAACAACGGGTGGCCGGTGCTGCGGTCCATCGACACGACATGCTGGCTCCACGGCAGAAGCGGCCGCCGGCTGTGCACCACTGCCATCCGACTGCTCGAAGGCGTTCGTAAGACGGATGCCTTCCTGAACCGGATGCCTTCCAGATGTCTAAATTCACCAGATGTCCAAACCGCACCTGGGTGGGGCCGCAGGTGGGGTGCACCAGGCATACGGCGCCGTCGCGCACGTTGTCCGCCTCCAGCGCGCGGATGAACAGCTCGTAGTGGGCCTTGTGGATCGGGTTCCGGCACTGGAACGCCAGCACGTCCTTGCCCGGCGGCAGCGTCGACCGCACCTGCGCTCGTGCGGGTTTAGGGCTTAGGCTTTGCTGGCGTCCAGCGGGCAGGCGCTTTGATGCCCGCACCAGCGGGCAGACCAAGCACAATGAGGTTTGTGCCCCTCCGATGGTGCAACCCTTGCGCAGCGGCGACGCCAAGCGCGCTCTTGGCAGCGAGACGACACTCTGGTGTGCATTGAGTGCATGTGCAGGATGTGCAGCTCTGCTGCAATGCCGAACCACAAGCATACTGGCTCTGACCGCAGGACCATGTGACAATTCCATGGTCAGTGAGGCGCTCGCAGCACGCACGGCGTCGGACCTCGGCAGGCGAGGCACAAGGGAACACGCGCTTGGGCAGCGCCAGGCCCTTGATGTCTCCACCTGCACAGCACAGCAATCGGTGGCCTTCGTGCAGAGCTCAGAAGGACTGTCCCGTGCCTGCGGTCGCAGCGCAGCTGCGATGCACGCGGCAGTCGGCCTTCTGGCAATCGCCACAGCGCGCCACAGCAGGCAGGAAAGGAGGGGAAGGCGGAAGCGGCGCACCAAGGTAGTACTTCCCGCGCTCCATGGAGATCATCTGCACGGCGGGGTGCTCGATGGAGGTGGTGCCGTAGCAGTGCTTCGCCTCCTTCGGCTTGTTGGGCGCCCACTTGGAGTTGACAGTCATGACCGCCAGGTCCTGGCCCTGGGGGAAAAGAAGAAAAAACCATAAGGGCACCGCAGCAGCGCGAGCCGCTGCTGCTTGTGGCGCTGGAAGCTCATGTCAAGCAGTGTTGTCGAGACGCATCCCAGGCGAATTGCATGTAGGCCATAGTCCGGGATGGAGGACAGGCCTCGGTTTGCAGGCGGGCCTGCGCTCCTGTGGCAGAAAAATGATTCCAAGCTGTGCCACCAGGGGACGCATGAGGGTACAGGGATCCGCCGGGCTGCACTGGGCGCCCCTGACTTTTGCCGGTCCGACCTCCAAGCACTCACATAAGAGAGCAGGGAGGAAGGGATGGGATGCTCGCCTATGGCAGCAGGGTGTCGCCGACGGCGATGCTTTCATCGTCGGTGGCCATTGCCACTTCTGGTCAATTATGATGCAGACTTAGAGCAGAGGGGCTGGAGTGACTTGCCTCGTACTGCAGCAGCAGGTTGTCGCCGACGACGATGCTGTCGTCAGCGGTGTCCAGAACCACCGGCAGGCCAAACAGTATCCGCTCGTGCTCCTCGTCCGCCTACATCGTTGTTCGTTTGTGAATATACACACACATGCTGCTCTCTTGCCGTGTCGTGCCGCTTGACTATTTGCATCGCGAATGCATCGGCAGGAATCAGCTTCGCTTACAAAGGCAATCAAGCATCGCGTCTTGCGGCCAGTCTGCTCGCATCCGGTCTGCACCTCGCACAGCAGGACACCAATGCCTGCCCAGGCCATATTGTTCACGCTTTTCACAACTGCCCAAACACTGAACAGGCGCACCGGCAGGCGCTGGTGCTCCACAACGTGATCGTATGTCGCCTCGTCCATGAAGCCTGTCAGCGGCGAGAAGGCGCTGCAGCGGGCACGGGACAGCACACGTCAGCCCGCGTGTGCAGCTGTGGTACTATCTGGACGCGAGTGGTCGCCTGGGGGTGCACGTGATGCGATGCAATGTGAACACTATATGCCCTGCTACATCCCAGGACATTGGCCTGCATGACCTCCTTCCTGCCCCGCCCACACACCCATGCGCCTGCAGCCTTGTGCGCGCGCCAGCTTGACGGCACCGCCACACCGCGCTGAAACGACGCCAGCTGCAATTTTCAGCCATGTTTCCAGAGGGGAGCCTCACCCGACTATGAGCAGCTCCACGTCGCAGGCGTTGCGGTCGCTGAGCTGGATCGTCTTGCCCGCGGACGCCTTGAGCTCGGCGTGCTGCTCTGACGGGGCCATGAGGTCCACAAGCTTGCCGCCATGCGGCGTCTGTAACTGGCCCTCCGCCACCACCGCCGTCGCCCTGTGCAATCCGGCAGAGCGAATGTATCGCTGCGATGTCCGGTGACATGCCTATTGCCCTCGAAGAGGCTTCCTCGCCCCAGCCAGAAAGACTCACCACCCCTGGTTTGGCTGCCCGCTCCAGCGTCAGCGTCAGCGCCCTGTGTGGTGCGCTGCTGAGCACTGATAGCAGTCCCCGAAGCTGAATCGAACCAGCTGCGCACAACTGCAGCTGTTAGGGCATCCCAGAGCCTGCAGGCCTGACTGAAGCATGTTATGCGCTGCTGGTCGGTCCATGTACAGCCGTGCCGCGGCAACATGCCCACCTGACCGTTAGCTGCTGGCGTGCTGCCGAGGCAGAGTGCTGCCGCATGGTGGCTCCCAGCACCGCCGGCGGCAGCACCTGGCGCAGTTGGCCGCGGAGCTGCGCGCTCAGTGCTGTAGCCCGGCCGACCGCCGTCGCGCAGGGGGGCGCCTGGGCTGCCCTCGCGTTGGCCTGCAATGCATCGGATCTTTGCTGGTGGATGGACGTGCATGGTACTGGAGAAATTCTTGATAGAGGCCAGGCGCCACTCTGCAGAGTTGCTTCACTGAACCGTTGCTTTACTAAAGCACATTCACCAAAGCACATTCAGATCATGCATCATCAGGATCCACTCCATGCATGGTGTCAAGCCATGACCATTGCCATTCAAATGCGATAAAGTCAGGCATGCGAGTAACCACAGGCACCTGAGAGAGCTGGGTGGTGCAGTTGGCACCGAAGGCCGCCATGTTACGATATGCAGCTCCCACAGAGCGGGCCTGCAGCCTCGCCGACCGGAAGAGATATGCAGTAAGACCTGCCGTATCGCCGTGCCAGCGTGCGAGTGCGGTGCGGCTGCGAACGAGGATTGGGCTGTGCCAGAAGCAAGGAGGGCCGGTAGCTCACCACAGGATTGCACGGATGATGCAATGCTGACCTGGCTGCCGGTACTTTTGGCAGCAGTGGTCGGCCAGACTCGGCAGGCTGATTGGGCTGGATCCAACGTCACTCAATTCCTTTTGATGCATGTAGGTAGCTCCGTGCAGTATACTGCGGCTTGTGGGGCGACGCATTGTTTACACCGTCACCTTGTCAGCAGTGTTTGCCTCGTCACTGTGCCAACGTCCACCCCGCACGGTTGTATCTTCATTTCGTGACCCAAGAGCGCAAAACGCAAGGCTTGAAGACAAACCAGGATTTCGCTGCGTAACCGGGGCTGCTTCGTTATGCACCCCACGCACAGTGCCAAGCGCCAGCCCCGAATAGCCTAAACCAGGCCGCAGCGGCAAAATAGCACCACCTACGTGATATAAAGGGTCTGTGAGTCGCTATTGTCCGCCATCAGGCAGCCAGTGGCGGCATGGGCCGCTGACCGGCGCTGACGCCCAGCAGTACGCCTGCCCGAGCTAGTCGCCGGGTGTGACGCCTGCGCGTCTCGCCATGCTGTCCTGCATGGTGGCAGCACCCCGCTCAATGCCCTTCCGTGGTCAGGCCAGCCACGCGCGGTGGTGCTGTGCCGGCAGGTGCCAGTGCCCCTGTGCACCTCGGCATGCCGCACGCCTGCATGGGCGCAGACCGACTGAAGTTCAGGGTGCTGTGCACTTCACTGCAGGCGCTGGTAGGCCGCCTCAACTCAGAGGGCGCCCCGAAATGCGAGCCGGCGGTAATGGCGAGGGGCGCTTCAGGCCCAATGCGGTGCGGCCGCCGCGCCGACGGTGGCGTGCCGTCGGCGCGATTGCGGGCGTGTGCACAGCGGCAGTGCTGTGCTATGCCTGGCTGACGGAGGCGCAGGCCAACGCGCAACTGCGATCTATGCTGCGGGTGGGTCGGCACCACGACCTACGAAAGCTTTGTTGTGCCACCGGCTCGCGGCACCGGCTGCAGGACGGCCAAGGTGCCGCAGCAACGCTTGATGCCTGCGCACGGCACTCGCGACGCTTCTGGCTGACGATGCATCGCTGCAGCGCTATCAATCGGCATGGAAGCTGATGTATGGCGCTGCCCGGCGGCCGGCGCTTTGTGTGGTTACTGCAAGCTCCATTTGGCTCGGGATTCTGAAAGCTGATGTGCAACCTGGAGGAGAGTGTGAACTCTACGCACCCGTACAACCTCTGCTGCAGGTGATGGGGGAGCGGCCTGACGCAGCAGCGGCAAATGGCACAGCCAGCGGCGGCGGCGGCGGCCTGACAGGCGGCGTCAGGGCAATGATCGACAGCCTGATGCCCAGCAAAGGTTGCTGCAGCACTGCTGCCGGCATCCTCTGATCCAGTGTATTCAGGCGGCTGTTGTCATGCCCCGCATTCAGCTGCCACAGCGGCATCTAGCCTTGCAGTGTGCTCAGCACCTGAGGGCGACCCCTGCTGCAATACGAATAATTCAAGGCATGGCTGAATCCGAGTCATGCGCCTCCCTTCCAACACACACAAACAGTTCCAATGCTGCGATCATCAATGCCATCACAGAGGACGAGTGCGAGGAGCATGCGGCGCTGTACCCAACCATCTACAACGACCTGGTGCCGTGGCTGTCGCGCGGCATCCAGCGCGAAAATTTTGCGGCATGTGAAGCGTTCGGCTTCTCCAAAGACGTGCGCCTGTCTGCATAGATTTGTGTGCTCTCGTTATGTGTGGGTATGTGTTAGGCCAGATGGGCCAATGGGGAAACCCAGCCGACGAGCGCCGCACAGCTGCCGGACCAGTCTGGAGCGGCGCTGCTACGTCTGGCGCGCTCCAGTCCGGCGCATGTATGCATGTTTGTCCCTGTGGTTTGCATGTGACCACCAGCTGCAGGTCTAGAGACCGCTGACCGCGATCGTCCTTCTCGGTGCCTCTGCTAGGCCTGCAGCATCATTGAGAATGCTGTGCCCTGCCCGAAACTGTCAAACGAGCCGCCTGAGCGCCTCTGTATTGCTCGAGTCTGCAGCTACTCCATGCTGCAGAGATGTGGAGCACGAAGTCATTGAGCCGCACGAAGCTCATTAAAACGTCTGCCATCGCAGCCTGGTGGGCACTACCTGGGCCACTTCGCCATCATCGACAATGTGCTGTACGTCACCAACCCGCCGATGCCGGACTGGGTCAATGCGCTCTACTTCCTGTCGCTTGCCGACATTCAGGAGGCGAGTTACCGAATCCAACTGATGAGACAGCCAGAGGAGCGGATTAGGGCACCGACAGCACCTCCCATGTGCATGTGCTGCCCAACATGCTCATCATGCGCTGCTTGAGGGGATCACAACTGCCTCATCCGGTTTCTCAGATTTGTGGTGGGCTGGACTGTGTCCTGCACGCAGGCATCAGCCGCGGTCCCGTGGACAGCCCAGCAGGCTCAGGAGCAATGAAAGATGCGAGACTCTTACCGCCCTGGCCTGCTGCATACGCAGACGGTGCTGCGGTACGGGGCGCAGGACATTGAGTTCCGGCTGCAGTTCAGTGACTGGCCACAGATTCCGGTGCACCCTTGACACTTCTACTCCCCACTCAGCTGCGCCGCAGCCTGCCAGCCAGACGGCAGCATGTCCAGACTGCAGCATGTAGCATGGCATCCTGTAAGTGCTGGACTCGTCTCAGCAGGACCAGCAAGCCCCGTGCCTGCCTGCCGCCATGCTCGGTCGCAGCATGCGGCAGTGCACAGCAGTTGTCTCCATCGTCAGGCCCAGTGCTGCACAGCGATGTGACGTGGCTTCTGCTGCCCCAGGTGAACCGAGACGTGGGAGCCTTCCCGCTGGGCAGCGAGCCGGCCTGCCCCATCTTCTCCTGGGTCAAGGATGCAGGCGCACTGGACATCCTGGTCCCTGACGGCGACTTCCACAAGCATAGGTGCGCAGCGGTGCCTTTCATGCGAAAATGTGTTGGAGCTTTGCGGAGCGCTGCGAAACTGCGAGTCATTGCCGGGCCGGGCGATCTCCGCACCTGCCCTCTGTGACTTCAAAGCGCATTTGATCCTTTCAGACGGCAACTTCGAGAGCAGTTGCCCTTTTACCATCCGCAGCTTCGACGAGTGGGTGGCGAACTGCTCGGCGGCTGACCCGGCGGCGTGGGCCGGCAAGGCGGACACGGCCGTGGGGCGGTACACCAACTTCCCGTCGGGCCACCGCGCCCCCAGCCGCCGCGGCGAGGTGGGAGCCACGAACAAGCAGTTTCTGTTGCCGGCATCCATGCACATCCGTGGGTGGGGTGCAGACAGGGGAACCAGCCCCGGTCCACGACCCAGGAATGTGACGCCCTCTGGTGCGATGCAGGCTATCCCCTGCAGCTGGGTGCGCAACACCTGAACCAGACTTCCACAGATGGTTCGGTTGTGTCGTATTCTCTCACACCAATCCGCCTCGCCCGCACAACATTGCAGACGATCGTCCCGCGGGACTACTACAGCGACCTCAGCGACGCGACCAACGGCAGCCACCTGGACGTGGGCATGGTGGAAAAGCGCGGCTGGCTGCCCATCGACGCGCACCTGGGTCACAAGTATGGCCTCAGCGTGGATGGCAACACCGCCAGCACGCGCCTGCAGATGGTGCTGGCCTCGGACCAGGTGGGAAAGTGTGCATCTTCCTGCCTTCTGGTCGTGTGTGGGGATTGGCAGCGATGCCGCCAGCATGCGCCAGACCCTGAAGCCTGCCGGTGGCTGCATGCTTCGGATCCTGTGCATGTTGATGATCGTGTTGCTTCTCGCTTCCTGTATGGCATTTGCAGCCTGACTACGGGTACAGCACTCCTGATACTGGCTGCAGCCGCTGTTGCACGGCTTGTCTGGTGCTATGTCGAGAGTGAGTTGCACGAGTGTCTCGCGCCGGACACCATGCGGCGGCATGCGCACAGGTGGCGCTGAAGCACGTCAGCCACTACTGGATGTTCTACGAGGCGGCGCTCCAGCCGTGGGTGCACTACGTGCCCGTCGGCCAGTACGACGCCAAGGACATCCTGCATGTGCGCTGTCTACAGTGTGCATTGCATTGTATAAGGGGGTGTTAGGATTGCTGGGTATGGCAGCCTTCGCTTCAGCTGCTGTGGCCTGTCCTTGTCACCCTGCTGCTTCCGAAGAGTGTGTTGTGGCACGTTGATGCTGAATATGCATCGCGTCCTCTCTGCCAACCATGCAGCACTTTGAAGAAACAGGTTGCCTGTTGTCCTGCCGAACCCAAACAGCATGCTGCGGCGCCCTGATGTCAGAAACATGTCGCATCATGTGTAGCCACGCAGCACGTCCAGGCCTGACTCACGGCTGGTCGCCGCGCCTGCAGATCATCGACTGGCTGCGGCAGCACGACGACGTGGCGCGACGCATCGCACGCGCAGGGCAGGACTTTGCGCAGCGACACCTGCGGCAGCCGGCACGGCTGTGCTACCTGCGGCGGCTGCTGCACGAGTACGGCGCCCTGTTCAGGTGTGCTGCAGACCGATGGTTCCTGCATTGCACCATCTCAACCCCTATGAAGGGTGCACAATGGTGATGCTTCGGCAGGCACCATGTTTTTGGTGCCGCACAAAGCATGTCTGGGCCGACAAACAGGCGGCATGTGCGCGCCTGCTGCAACCAGGCATGCTCTGCTGTGCCCAAGATGTGGCCCATCATGCCGTTGGCAGTGGTGGTGGTGGTAGCCGCAGGTAAAGGCACTGTGCCCGCGTCCAGCTGCTTGTAACATACATGCGACTGCGGCGCCACACAGGTACAAGCCGCAGCTGTCGGATTTCGGCAACTGGACGCTGCTGGAGGACGAGGTGCAGCGGTACAACGACACGGAAAAGTTCCACACGGTGCACGGGCGCGGCTACATGGAGGCCTTTCACTGGCGGAGGGAGGAGCTAGAGCAGGAGCCGCAGGCTGCCATCCCCATGACCTGAGCTGCGCTGCAGCCGTACCTCAGCCGGAGGGTGCCATCACGTGAACGATGCGTGCGGCCTAAGGGATTGGGTATGCAAAATAAAATGAATGACAGTGGAATCCGAGCAAGTGAACGAACACTGTGCGCTGTCGGTCTAGACGATAGCTAGAATCCTCGAAGCCGCTCCAGTTTTCCACAACGATCTTGGTGCATACCAGTTGCGCCATGCTATGGCATCCCACATCGCATTGAGCTGTATTATATATCTCGTGGACGTGACAGCGCATGCAGGCAGCTCAGACACCGTGCACGTCCATGCAGAGCTGCCAAGCACAGTCGCAGCGGCCTGGTGTTGTGGCAGCTTGGTAGGCCCCCAGGACCAATGGCGTTCTCATGGCGGCTCTGGTGGATCTGTCGGCAGCGGCACCGATTCGCAGTTTCACCGTCTCACAAACATTGGTGCACATACAACCTGCAACGGCAATTAGCAGCGTTTCTGTCAGACACGCACATGCAAAGCAACCTGGACAAAAGCTATCGACAAGCCCGACCTAGCAGCTGCATTTGTTCAGCAGCACTGGGGATTTCCAAAGCACCCGTGGCAGTGGTAGCGTGTCGCACGCCTCTGGGAGCAGCCGCTGCATGGCTGCGGGGCACAGCGATGCGTCCTCCGCCGGTCTTGCACCACATGTGCAAGCCAAGTTATGCAGCACGACCCGGACGCAGCCCTTGTCCAGAGGGACGCATCCTGCCGGTCGCAGTTGCTGTCGTGATAGACTCAGCGGCGGGTGCCGGATACCTGGCCTTGACGACCGGTATAGCCGCAGCTTCGAAACTCCCCTGCAGGCTGGACTGCATGGCGCTGACCGTCGGTTCCAGCAGCCGCAGACGCAGCATGATCAGCTGCGTGAGCGCCGGCTAGGGCAACTCCTGCATCCAGTTAGCTGCGGGCAGCCTGCAAACAATGCGCCGGCAAGACGGAGAGTGAGACAGATCTACAATTCCCAGGCTGAAGCACTGATATAGCTGCAGAAGAAGAAGCAACGGAGGATGTTTGGACATGTGCTCTGCAGGCAGAGCAAGGGCGCTTATCCTGCAGGCCAGCCAACACAGGGTAGTGGTCACTTTCGCATGTCTGGAGGCCAATCATTCGACTCATGGTGTTGTGCCTCACCCCACGATGGTGCACAAGTTGTTGCGTTACTCTGCGAAACTGTAACAACGGTGTAGCTAAAGTGCAGCATCCGCTGCAAATCGTATCTAGCGGACAGGAGCATCCACTTGGGGGAGTCCTGCGCTGTCAGCTTGATGCCGCAGACGAACTCGTGGCAGGCTGCAAACATTCAGCTCGAGTCGTACCTGCAAACCGAACAACCAAGTTTGATCCGTCCACTTCAGGCGCAATCTGCGTTGTGCACCCCTCAGAGCCTGAATTATCACAGCACACAGCGACGCATCTGCAGGCGGCAGCCCAGGCACGCACTTGTCGGCCATGCGAAGTGCCTGCTCCATGTTGGCCTCTGACAGGACGATCGGCTGCGGCGTGGACGCGTAGAAACAGGACAGCATCAGCGCGACCTCGTGCGGCTCGTCGTCGTGCAGCGTGAAGGATGAGACGCCCAGCCCCCTGTCGCTGATCAGTTTCCCCAGCATGCCGCTCAGCTCACCAGTCCATCTGCTTAACGCAGGGCAAGCATGCAGTGTGCAGAACTTGCAGGAGGATGTCGCACAGGCAACGAAGCCATCGATTTGCACTCAAGAGAAGACGATCTGCTCTACCTGAGCACAGCGCTGCACTCGGCCGAATTGAACCTGTGCAACTGATGAAACACAGTGTATCCGACTGTGATCTCGCAGTCTGCCAGGCGCGCCAGTCCCTCGATCTTTTTACGGGCTCCAGGGCTGAGCTGTGCAGCGTCCCTGCGATCAACAGCCTCGCTGTCTGTTTTCTGCCGCTTCGCGCGGTCTGTGGAGCTTGCCTGATGTTGCGCATCCGTGTCGGTCGCAAAGCGCTCGTTGTTAATTGTGCTGCAGCGCCAGTCCCACTAAGCAGATCTGTAGCAGCGTATGTCAAAGTCTGTTGACCCATCCCTTGTTCAAGTTAAACGAATTTCAAACTCAAGTTTTGGCAACGGGTACCTGTGATGCGACAAGACCTGCGGAGCGCCAGTAGATGCACTGTGCGTTGATTGCTGAACCTTCGAGTGAATTGGCTCTCCCGCAGCATTGGGTGATCCTAGACAGATCTTTGACACGTCAAGACACTCTCCGGCGCCGCACGGCCTGAACGTGCGTGCGGCAGCACCATCCGAAATCAGATCGATGTTGCCCAACTCCAAATCAAGGTCATCACCGATTGCAAGACTCCTAAAACATTGATCAGCTCCAGACCGAGCGCCAAGGGTCATGCCGCGGCTTACGCCCCACAGTGCCGGCCAGCATGTGCCTCGTCACCTGCGGCACAAGCGCCACGCATCTCAAAGCACGGACAACAGATCGTATACCTGCTTAGCATTGTGGCAGGCGGCCCTGTGCTCGGTCGTGGTGGACGTCGCGGCGCTTGCATCCCACACTGCATATAGGATCCTTACATGCCTCACCGCAGGATGGGATCCACTGCACTGGCAACCCAGGCAGGGTTTGTGGTGGTCATGTCGCACCCTTGTGACTGCGTCGCCCGGCAGCACTGCCACATAGCTGTGACACCTGTCTTTCATGGCGATGCCTACTGCAGCGCAGGCGGCCGCCACTAGGCTGCATTGCAGCAGGGGCAGCTGCAGCCGCTGCCGACGGGCACCTGCATATAAGACGACCAAGGGCTTGCACGAGGACACCCACTCCGAACTCCGTGCATGGATGGAGCGGCTGCAGTAGCGCAGCCTCCTTCCAGCAACACGAGACAGGGAATGCGAAGTGTAGGAAGGGCGCACCATCGCTGCTTGCCGGCTCTCTGGGCCTGACGGGGGCGGCAGGGACGTTCGCCGTTGCGCTGTCTGGCTGCACACCAGCCGCTGCTGTTGCGCTGGTGTCGCTTGAGGCGCCAGCCGCTTTGGTGCCGCACCTGTCTGAGTCCGAGGTCGCGTCTGGCGTTGCTGGCACTGGCACCGACCCGGGCAGCGGCTGCGCCGCCGCCCGCGGCAGCCTCTTGACCGGCGACTGCTGCTGCTGCTGCTGCTGGGACGCCTTTGGGTGCTCAGCCTCCGGCGAGGCTGCAGTGCGCTTTGTGTAGCCATCTGCGCCGCCGACCGCAAGGCCATTGATGTCCGCGCTGATGCGGCGCACGATGCCGCCACGGCTCGGCGCCCGTGGCAGGCCCAGCGATTGCCGCTGCGGTGCTCCGCCAGCGCTGGCAGCGTCAGCAGGACTGCCGATCAGGGGGGCGCGGCCCTCAAACCAGCCATCGTCAAAGGTGCCGCGCCGCAGGTCGGAGACTGCATCCTCTGAGCCGTCAGCAGCGAAGTCCAGCACGCTGCGCAGCTGGGAGTCGTCAGGCGAGCCGTTGTTGCTGTGCGATGTACACGAAGTCCTGGTTGGCATTCATAGGATACGAGTTTGTCTGTGGCCGGCAGTTGCAAGACAGACCTCAGGGTGCAGTCACCCCGCGGCATTGAGAGGATCAAAATCATGTGACGTGTGGGGTTTTGCAAATGCACACTGTTCTGCGGTGTTGCGGCAGCAGGTTCGGGATCTGCCTTGAACGCATGTCTCGCAGATGGATGTGCAGTCGACCGTAACAAGACGCCAGGCAGCTGACACTTGCGCAGCTGTCACTGCTGCCTCGAGAACAGGACCGGTCATTCCGCATGAGCGCATACGGCAGCGGATGTCAATCAACGGCCCGGCGCAGCTGCACCTGCCGGGCAGCGCCTCGCTGCAGCGCAGCCGCACGGGCGAGGGCGGTGCAGCGCAGCCGCTAGCGATGCCGAAGGAGTCTCGCGACCGCCTGCTGGTCGACAGCCGGCCATACCGCTGCGCCTGCAGGCAGGCACGACGGTGTCTCAGGCCATGACCTGGGAAGCCTGGGATACCCGGCAGGTGGCCCAGCGGACGCTGAAATTCGACTGAACCTCTCGGACAGTCCCGACCAACGGCGGCGCGCTCGACAGAAATTGTGCCTCTCGATTGGAACCGACAGGCCAATGGGACAGAGACCATGCAAACAGCAATTCCTTGACGTGTGCAGCAAGCTTGCAGCATCCCTACGGCAGCACAGTGCATGATGCGGGCCCCCCTGTCAAACACACTAACCATGGCGAGTGCGGCGCCGTGCGGCATGAGCAGCTGCCAGGCCTCTGCTTCCTCGGGGGAGGCAAACTCCGGGACGCCCTGCAGCAGCACGCCAGGCGCAGCGGCGGTCAGCACCTCGCAGGAGCAGCGCGCAGAAGTGCAGCAGCCTGGAGACACCCATCGTGTGCCCCTCGCAAATGAGAGAGTGTTCTGTGCACGCCACGGTCAGCATCAAGCTCAGCTATCGTCGCCGAGCTGCGCGAGCAAACATGGAAGCGCATGGGTGGTTTTGAATGCCCATGACAGCAGGCGTCCACGCGGCAAAGCTGACAGGCCTCACTGGCACGCCCGCCTTCTCACAGCAGCGCGAAAGGCTCCACAGCGTGCGGCACACCTGCGACATGGCCACCGCAGTTTGCCTCAGCGATGCACCTGTCCCTGAACCTTCCTCTGGAGATGTTCAAGCCCATCGAGCCATAATCTGCCAGTAGAAGCATGTGATATCCAGTGCAGTCTACATTTGCAAGCGATGGCAATGGCGGCCAGCAGATACCAAGCGCACCTGCGCGGTGTTGCGGCCGTCGACGACGTCACTGGTCACAAACACGTCGTCCGAGTTGACGCCCAGCTTGCCGCACAGCGTCAAGAAGGCGTTGACGTCGTGTAGCACGCTGGCCGGTTTGCGCTGCATGTACAGCTCGTCGTCAGACGGCGCCTCCTGCAGTCATGATTCCAACATTGATCGTGTTGCGACATGTGTTGCGACATGTACGGCCACGGTAGAATGGCAGCTGTCCCTCGTTGCATGCTTCTTTCAGGCATGCGTGCACGAAAGCACCTGCCCATGGCCGTCGTCATTGCAGGTGTGCGCGGAAATCGTCGCCGCCAAGAAGCCCCTGCATAGATAGATTTCAGGCCTTGCGAGAATGTGACTCCGCACATGATCTGACAGTGAATGAGAAAGTACTGGGTGCTGGATCATTGTCGCACTCGGCGGCTTGACTCACAGCAGGCGCCCAGACTGCAGCAGCTGGCACAGCGGCACATCCGGCAGTCGCTTGTGCAGAAAGGTTGCCAGCCACCGCCGCCCGTGCTCCTGCAGGGCAACATAAGAAGCATTGAACCCTACTGCCACAAACTGCTGCATAAAGCAGACAAGGTGCATGTGCAAAGATTTACATGCTGATGATCTCATATTGAACCCTCACCATCAGGAAGGCGTCGTTGGCGATCTTCGAGCTATGCTGTGCAGCGGCGGGCGACTCTGGCTCTTGAAATTGCTGTGCGCTGCTAGTGTGCAACGGTGGTTCATTCATCGTCTCCCCAATATGCTAGGTCTATGCAGCGGGAACACGATCGAGACGATGGGATGCCCGCCGAAGCAAGGGGGTGGGCGACACTATGAACGCTGCTTGAGAATTGCTCCCAAAATTGCCTATCGCCTGCTGCGGGTCGCGCTGGCTAGGTTCTCGTGTGCGTCAGAGCGCCACGCCCGTCGAGGTCTGTCGGCACATACCGGTGGAAGCTCGGCGTGCCCGATTGGGGGGCAAGCAGCAAGCCAGAGAGGGTGCCTTTCGCTTTATCAAGGACGCGTACGCCGTATGCTGGCGAGCGTACTGCTCGGCCGCGGCAGAATCGGCAGTGCACTGCGGTGCGATATGACGAGATGACGCGCTCATCATGCTTCGTCAGCAGCGGAGGTATAGCTAGGGTATTGTACTTGCCCCAGTTGATCATTCTCGACCGTGGCCTGACCACAGCAATCCAGGCCAGCAAGAACATTGATAAATTGCATGGTGTTTTGCCGGACTGCTCTCTTGAGCACAGGATCAGACGTCTGCGAGGCGAGCGTCCAGTTCCTGCTGGCCCTGCTCACGGCCTGAGGCCCCTGCTTCCGAACCGGGACCATTGGCACCGGCAGCGCTCGACCTTGCGGACCCAGAGCTGCTGTCACCACCTGCGGCGGCGCCTCCGCTGCCGGATCGTGCGGACTGATCAGCACCGCTGCCGCCCCCCTTGCGTCCCAGCTTGCCGTTCTTCGACCTGCCGCCCTCGCCTGCAGCAACGACTGCGTCGTCACCAGCAGCTGCGCTCTTGGGGCTCTTATTGCCGCCGCTGCCGCCGTCGCTGCTGCTGCTTTCGCTGTGCTGCGGCCCCAGCTGGGACCCCTCGCCCTCGCTAGCTCCGTTGGCAGAGGCGCCGCCCGCAGCACCGTCTGAAGTGGCGGCGTTTGCAGAGTCGTTGCCACTTTTAGCCCTGGCAGCCTTGCTGCCTCCCGCTGCGCCGGCCTCGCCGCCGCTGTTGGCACTGCCTGTCACTGCATCGCCACTCGACTTGCTTTCCTGCAGGCAGCATATTGAGCGACCGTCAAGCCATTGCGCAGGGTCACATTTGTGTCAGAGTGCTTTCGATTGTGGAACGCATCATGCAAGTCTCCTTGACACACCAAATTTCCAGACAAACTCCCAGATCAGGAACTCTCACAGCCAAGACTTAATCACCTTGTCAACACGGGCAGCATCTAGCACATCGGCCCTGGGTTCCTTATTGGCAGTGGCGCCGCCGGCCGCTGCGTTTGCGGCAGCTGTGCTCGTGCCGCCGGCCCCGCCGCCACTGGAGGCGCCGCCACTGCTGTTGCCTGCATCTGCGCCGCCCTTCCTGCTGCTGGCGCCCTTGCCGCCGCCGGACCCGCCGGACCTTGCCTCCTTGCCGCTGCCCCTGCCGCCGCCCTTCCTATCGCCACCACCCTTGCCGCTGCCGGACCCGCCGGACTCCGCCTCCTTGCTGCCGCCGCCCTTCCTGCCGCCCTTCCTGCCGCCGCCGCCCTTGCCGCCGCCGCCCTTGCGCGGCAGGCTGTCTTGCCCGGCGGCAGCCACAGTCTCTGTCGCAGCATCTTCTGTGGCCTCCTTTCGCTCTGTGGAGGCAGTCCACCGGGTTCCATCATGCACAGCAAGCAGGTGTGGCTTGAATTGCAGGGATTGGGACACAATTAGATGGCTGCAAACAACTGCGAACAGCTCAAGCATGCTCACAGCTTAGCAGGCGCCTGTCCTTCTAGTAATGCCTGCCTGCATCCAAGACAGGGGACCAGAGCCGCTGGTGTGCTTTGATCGGGCGCACAGCACTGCACCTTGCACCATGCAGCAGGCACCCTGTTGTTGCACATTTGAAAGTGGCTCGGCACAAGTGTGCAGTGCAACGCACCTCCGCCTGAGGCAAGCAGCCCCGTCTGCTCGGGGTCGGACATTGCCAAGTGATAGTCGGGCAGCTCAAGGTGACTGCTGCCTGAGCCGTGACTAGTTGGCACGTCTGCGATCGCGCCACCCGAGCCTCCGGCGGCGGCCAGCGTGACAGCCGCCTCTGCGGTGCTGGCAGCCAAATCGCCGGCCGGCAAGGGCTTGGCATCCCGGCTTTTGCCGCTGGAGCCGCTGGGGCCATTCTTGCTGGCGCCACCGCCACCGCCGCTGCCTTTTGAACCTCCGCTTTTGCCGCCGCTGCCTTTCGAACCTCCGCTTTTGACGCCGCTGCCTTTCGAACCTCCGCTGTTGCCGCCGCTGCCTTTCGAACCTCCGCTGTTGCCGCCGCTGCCCTTCGAACCTCCGCTGTTGCCGCTGCTGCCCTTCGAGCCACTGCCGCCGCCGCCCTTGGCGCCGCCCTTCGCGCCACCGCCGCCGCCGCCCTTGGCGCCGCCCTTGCTACCGCTGCCCTTGGAGCCGCTGTTGCCGCCGCGCTTGGAGCCGCTGTCGCCGCTACCTTTGGAGCCGCCGCCGCCGCCGCCGCTGCCGCCGCTTCCGCCGCCGCCCGACTCGCCAGACGCAGCGGGTGACTTGCCTGCCCTGTTCTGCGCTTTTGCACCCTTCTTGGGGGCGGCGACGCCATCGGAGCCGGCAGCGTCCGCGCCGCCGCTGATGGCGCCACCGGCAGACGCGTAGTCTGACGCGGCCATGCTGGTGGTGTCGCCAGCGAGGCCGCCCGCGTATGATGGAGGCCCAGCGGCACCCTCACGGGCGGAGCTGCCGCCGGTGTTGCTGCCGCCCTTGCCGGCGCCGGCACCCTTCTGACCACCCCTGGCTGCCTTGCCGCCGGCGGCCCTGCCAGCGGCATGGGTGCTGTTGGTCCGGCCATCAGTGGCGCCCAGGGCGCCAGCAACGGCAGCGGCAGCGTCTGCTGCGGTATCAGCTGCTGCGGCTGCGCCGGAGGCGAGACCGCCGACCGCGCCGGACAGCGCAGCAGCAGCCTGGTCCTTTGCCGGCATGGCGCCAAATGCTATCGCATCGCCTGCAGCCCTGGCAGCCGCTTGCACGGTGCTGCTCAGGGTCGAGTCCGAGGGAGCGTCCGCTTTGTCGGCTGTGCCAGCCGCCGCGCCCGTAGCTACATTGGTAGCGGTGGCCGCATCTGAAGACGGGCCGCTGGCAGCTTCCTCTGCATCGCCGGCTGCCGCGTCGGCGACGCCAGAAGCGAGTTTGCCAGCGCCGCCCTTGATGCTCTTGGCCGCACTCGATGCTACGTCCGAGGCAGCGTCTGCGCCTGATGCCAGCATGTCGGCAACACCGGCGGCGCCGGCGGAAATTGTTTCGGCCACTGCGGAGCCGAGGTCGGCTGCTGCCTTGGCGCTGTTCGCGACGATCGAGCCCTGCTCTGCGGCGGCAGCAGCATCTGCAGCGGCGCCAGCGGCAGAGCCCAAGCCGCCTTCCAGACCGGCGCCAGCCTGGTTGATGCTTGTGGTATTGTTGCTGCCCGCTTTGCCGCCGCCGCGCATGTCTGCAACGCCGCTGGTCACACCCCCGCCAGCTGTGCTGCCGCCGGCTGGAGTCGTAGCTTCGTCTTCAGCCTTGCCCGCAGACCCCGACTCGGTGATGGGGCCGACCAGGCCATTGTCGCTGATGAGCATTCGCGCCTCAACATCAGGGCTGGTGGCACCCATGATTGCAGCTCCTGCATGGAACAGCTCATGCTGACTTTGACTGACAGAGCTTGGTAGATGTGGACCCTGGCAGGTTGCACACGAAAGCAGACCAACCTGCCGTACATAGGAACATTGGAACCACTTGCAGTTCATGAGAACAACACTGCAAAGCAGCGCTTTCAAACGCAGATTCTACCAGAACAGGGAAATGTTGGTGTGAAGGGCACCAGGTGCGGACCATATAGTGCCGCAGAGGATCCGCTGCCAAGCTCGCTGGCTGAGGCCCCAAGGTCCACACCGCCTGCATTGTCTGCACCCGCAGCACCCCCCTTGGCCGGCCGCTTGCCGCCGCCGGGCTGGGCACCAGAGGCGGAGCCAGCGGCGCCGCCAGAGGTTGCTCCGCCTGCCGCCGCCGAGAGCTCACTGTCGCCGCTGCCCGCGATGCCGCCGTCGCCGGCACGAGCGCGGTCACTGGCCCGGGACAAGAGGTCAGCATCAGCAGTGTCTGCGGCGGTGTCTGCGGCGGCGCCGGCGACGCCGCCGCCGCCGCCGCGCTGCAGCAGCGGCTTCTCGGCGCTGCCCGCTCGCGAGTCCGGAAACTGCGCATTGGCCGCCTCGTCGCCGCCCAGCTGGTCAAAGGCGCCACCGGCCGCCTCCGACACCGCCTCGGGCTCGATGTCCCCAGCCGCAGCGGACGCAGCGCCGCCGCCGCCCAGGCTGCCGGCCGCAGGGTCGCGTGACCCGTCGCCAGCTGCAATGGCCGACTGCAGGGCGTCAAAGTTGCCGCCGCTGCCGCCTGCCGCGCCGCTCGCGGCCGAGCCGCCTGCCGCCGCGCCAGATGTGGCGCTGCTGCCGCCGCTGCCACCACCGTTGCGCAGAGCTGACGCCTGCTGCTGCGCCCCGCCAGCACGCTGCGACAATGCCCCGCCAGCACCGACGCCGCTGCCGCCGCTGCCGCCGCCGGCATTCGCAGCATTCGACAGGTAGTTGTCCGCAAAGTCTGCCCCCTTAAACCTGTTGGCGCCATAAGAAAATCTGAAGTCGCTGCCGCTGTCGCCGCCAGACTGTGCCACTGATCCGCCCAGACCGCCAGCGCTACCGCCAGACAGCGCCCCTGACTTTCCTCTCGCGCTTTCGGCGCCGCCAATGCCGGTGGCGCCATTTGCAAGACCGCTGCCGTCGCCTCCGCCAGACAGCGCGCCTGCCTTGGCGCCCATGCCATCGGCGCCGCCGACGCCGTGGGCGTCACCAGCGAGGCCGCCATCGCCGCCGCCGCCCGACAGCGCTCCCGACTCGTCATCAGCAGTGCTGCTGCCGCTGCCGCTGCCGCCATCGCGGCGGCGGATGAGGCCCTGCTGGATGCCGTGCTTGACGACGTCATCGACGTCCGACTCGGCAGCCGTGGCAGAGTGCGCTGCGCCGCTGCCGGCGCGGCTGCTGGCAATGACGGACCCTAAACCCACCAAGTCTGCCTGACTGCCCGCCGGCGGGTCATCCGCACGCCCTGATGCAAGGCCCTGGCGGGGATCAACAGTGTCGAGCTGGAAGCCGACGCCGCCGCTGGCATGCGAGCCGCCGCCAAGCCACGGCCCGCTGGCGGAGTGTGTGCCGCCTTGCCGCGCTGAGCCAACTGCGACGGCGCCCGTGTCAGCGCCTCTTGACGCAGCGCCGGCGCTGCCGCCCGCATTGCTGCTTGCGAAGGCGCCAGATGTGGCCTCCAGCGGGTCGTTTGCGCCGGCCGCGAGGCTGCTGCTGCTGCCATCCGGCTCGGCAGCGTCGAACCTGCAAGTAGACAGCATCGCCACGAGCTCAGGCAGAATGTGACTGCACCCAAAGGCCGGCGGTCCTGACAGCGGCTGCACCAATGCATCCACTTGACTGCAGGCTTCCTGATGCTGCTGAGCTGAACAGAAGGACGGGCCAGAGTGCGAGACAGTGCAGACAGCACGGGTCGATCATCAGCGCACCTGCTCCCTGCGCCAAGGCCTCCGCTGGCGCTCGTGCTGCCACTCAGGCCGCCAGTCTCGCTGCCGTCTGCGCCGCTCAGGCCGCCGGAGCTGCCGGCCGAGCCAACGTAGCCCTCGCCTGATGCCTCGCCGCCCATGGCATCAGCGACGTCCAGACCGCCGGAGCCGCCAATCGAGCTGCCGCGACCAGCACCCAACGCCCCACCGCCCTTGATATTTGCGCCAGCGGCCGCGCCGGCGGCCGCACCGGCAGTGCCAGGGGCAGCGTCCGCCAGCGCGTCCGCCGACGCCGCGTGCACCGCCTGGTTGAACTTGATGCGCTGCATGCGCTGGAACACCTCCATCTGAGTGTGGTACCTGCAACACGAGCACGGGCATTGAGTGTCAGGGTTGAGGGGTCAGCTGTCGCGGCCGGCTTCGTGATGCCGACGCGACCCTCGAGAAGACTTCGCCATCAAGAGGGCCTGTCACGGAAGCCGCCGCACTGGTCGCAGGGGAACATGGTGGTCCACGGCGGTGCGCAAGCTGACAGAGTTGCACGGGCAAGCTACCAGCAAAACTATAACATTGACAACAGAGCAAAGCACTATGGAGACGGGCATGCACGCAACCTCACTTGGACACATCGTGCCCTGCCAGGGGATCGAACTTGGCACCGACTGCCCTGCCGCCGCCGCCGGCCACCGCGCTCGCCGGCACCAGCACCGCTGCCGGCTGCCGCGCCGCCATCGCCGCTGCCACCAGCAGCGGCGGCTGCCTCCTTGATATCGTCCGGGGACATGTTGCCATCGCCCCTCGCGTCGCCACCCCAAGCGGCTGCGCCATCCTTGCCGCCTCGCACAACACCGCTTTTAGCACTGCCCTGGACCATGTCCCCTGCTCCGCCGGCTGCCCTGCTTGAGGTCTCATCCAATTCGGCTTCACCGGCCCGCTGCGCCGCCATCTGCGCCGCCATGGCCTGCTGCCAGCCTACGCTCGCCGCGCCAGCGCCGCCGGCGTCTGCAGCCGATGCGCCGTTGCCGCTGCTCAGGCCGGTGCCGCCGGCGCCCAGCCTGTCGCCGCCGGTGCTGTCGCCGCGCAGGCGTGCCTCGCTGGTGTCGCCGCTGCTGCCGCCGGCCGCCACAGCGTTGGCCAGCACCGAGCTGCGCACCTGCCAATCCAAACACGAGGATGTACAGTCATGTACAGGAGGATTACTCCAGGTCACAGGATCACTCGAGCTCCAGGGTGCTGACGCTTTGATGCCTTCTACAGATCAGCTTGGCGCTATGCAGGTGCCGAGCTGAGGCTGCAGCATGCAGGCGCACCAGGCTGTCCTGGGCGACGCCGCTGCTGGCCAGGTCGGCCACAGCGCTGCCGCTGGTGATGCCGGCGCCGCCGCTGGCGATGCCAGTCCCAGAAGTGCCTGCGTCGGCCGCGTTCGCCTGTGCATCCTCGGCGTTCGCCTGTGCACAGCAAGCATGGCACGGTCATGACTGCGCAGCAGCCAGGAAAATGATAAAAGGGGGGGTGGACATGGGCGCAACTGTTGCAGAAACAACAGCACACACTCCTTCGCGAGGACGAACAGCTGCTTGCGCAGTGTGCAGCGCGCCGATGGTCTGACCCCTCACCCTGTGCATATCCAGGGCGGCAGCGGCTCGGTTGTCCATGAAGGCCTCATCGCCGCGGGAGTGCTCCGCGTGGCCGCCGGCAGCGGCGTGCAGGCTGCTGGCGTCAGCGGCCTGGCCGCCGGAGTGCAGGCCGCCCTCGGAGCCGCCGCCCAGGGCCAGGCCATCGGCGGCAGAGGCGCCTGCGTTGCCAGCAGCCGCAGAGTTCGCACGACGTTTGTTGCGATATGCACCTGCGCAGTCGTTGCTCCTCACGTCACATGCTCGCCTGCGCACCAGCTGGATGTGCCTCCTGAGCTGGTTGTGCGGATGCTCAGCTGCCAAAGCCGGCATGCTCTGCGACGAGGGTGAGCGGGCCCTCGGACCCGTGTCGCTTCAGGAGTCGCACGATGACCCGCAGAGGCCCTGAGCTGTCTCGACGCACAGCAGCGCGCCAGGCCTGGACTTTTGGTGCGAAGCCCGTGGCAGACCGACAGCCTGAGTGCTGCAGGACGCCGGCAACCGCCTGGCCGGGCGGAGACTCCATGCTGTCGCACCTGTCGGATGCAGCTGGTCCAGCCCCGCCCCGCCGAGCGGCAGGCCACCGGCGCCGGGGCCGGTGCTGAGCAGCGTGCCAAAGCTGGCGGTGTAGGCGGACCGTGTCTGCACCAGCGCCACGCAGATGATGACCGTCATCAGCATGACCACAACCGCCAGGCCCACAGCTACCTGCAAGGAAGTATAAATCAATTTGAGAAGGCTGCGCCACTTGTGGTGCTCGCAGGAGCAGGAGAAGTTCGCCATGTGCACCACCACCAGCGCCGCCAGGCGCCACAGCTGCCTGCTCAACGCGCAAACGGGCCGTGGTGAGTTGAGTGCTGGCCGGAGCGAACTACCAGAATGCGGACTGAGGAGTCACGGCAACTTCCCATGCGGGAACCTGCGGCGCGCCCATGCCCCAACCAGCTAAATCAGACGAACAAGGCCGCCTTGCACTGTATGCCATCCCTATCGACAGTGCTGTGCGATTCACGGACAAGTCAGGCGATAAGCTGTGGGCTTGTATCAGCGCTCACCGCCTTGATGAGCGGCTGCGAGTGTGAGGGAAACTGCTCCAGGAGCTTGCTCCAGTGCGCCTCCAGAGGGAAGCCGACGCTACCGCTGCCCCGGCCGCGTCCACCGCCGCCGCTGCCGCCAGCCGCGGCACGCGTGCGTACCTTCCCCAAGGCTGGCCGGGTCCCGAAGCCTCCGGGGTTTGCGCCGAGCTGTGCACGCGATTTTGCGGCGACATCAGAACAGGCAGGCGGCCCGGCAGCCGCTGTGGTGGGGGATGCATATGAAAGCGGCAGTGCATCAAGTGAGAGGTTGTCCATCTCCCAGGTGAGGATGTTCTGGCCGACGGATGCGCATGAGACCTGGACTTGCGCGAGTGTTTGGTGATGAGCGGAGCCATGGGATGCGCACCGCCATTGCCCCGGGTGAACCAATGTTTGGCGTGCGCCTCGAGGGGGAGGGCGAGATGGACGGGGACGCCGAGGGCTTTGGCGGCCCTGGCTGCCACACGTCATCCTCTCCCCAGTCCTGTGCCGCGGGGCGGTGGACATCGGCGGGCATGGGAGGAGAGTCATGCACCAGGTTTCATGCACCAGGTTGACAGCAGTGACTTGAGCGGACAGATGACAGCGCATCGGACATCTCACATCTTCGTCCCAGTCCCCGCTTGGATTCCTGCCGTTGCCACCCATAGTCTCGCACGGTGAGACTCGCGTTGATGATCAGCACCAGTCGAGACTTCTCTACCTACAACTGGCCAGCCATCATCTTGCAGCTCCTGGCCAGACGATCTGCGGTTGCACTGAGAGTGGAAAGTGGAAACGATCCAAGCCCGGGTAATCCCAGACTGGCGAGTTGCGCAACCAAGTACGGTACATGCCTCACCACAGCGCACCGCCGACGGGCATCTACATGGCAAGCAGTGATGATCAGTGCTTCATGACGCGCATTGCAGACGCGAGACCTGTGCTGTACTGGCAACCGTCCACGCGCTCCTCGACCTCACGAGGTCCTTGCGCACGTGCATGTCATTGCAATTGCAAATTGCATGGCCAGCCCGGCCAGGCTTGGCTCGACAGCGCAACTCACTCATCACCTTTCGGAAGTCAGCCACTCCTGTGCGACCAGTCAGCTGCCGAACACTCGCCACTTCAAGGTGCATGTCGGAACCAGCTCAGCAGTGCAACTTAGGAGCTTTCGACGACATCGACGCCCCGCCGACTGGGTTTTTCACGTCGAGCTTCCTTGCTGGCCGCTTAGATGCATCCGATCATCACGGCAGCGCTGCAGCACCAAGTGTCAGCTGCACTCCTGCTGCCGTCGCGGTGGCGGCGACATGCCTGCTCATAGCCTTGCTAGCAGCCCTATTCGGTGCATCGGCTCGGCTATCGCGAGTTTACGCGCATGGTCATGCGGCGAAAGACTTCCCTGGCAGCCCAAAAGCCCACGCGGCGATGACGCACAGGTGCATTAGGGACTGTGCACATCATGCAATCACACAGTCAATCGATGCGAGCGTGGGCGCTGCGGCATTCAGTGGTTGTCCTGATTGATGCAGCCGAATGGCTGGGCAGAAAATCAACAACATACCAGGATGTTTGATAATATCCTTGACCGCTTTTGTGCAGCGGCGGCGCCCTGCAGCAGCATGTTGAACGCGACGCCCCGGCCGAAGCGCCCCACTTGCCGCTGCCCGTCGAGCGCCTCAGGTTCCTGAGCCTGCACGACGGCGGCTGCCGTGGCGAGCCGGAGGCTGGCCCCTCCTGTTTCGGGCTGCCACCTGAGGAGGCAAGCTCTTGAGCGCAAGCTGTCTGGAGCTCATTCAGGACATCGTGAATTTTGCCGTGCCATGCTGGTGAGGTGCATCGCTATTTATTTACATCTGGAAAGAGAAATCTGTCATGAGACGGCGTTCCAGTCACCGCAGATCGACGAGGAGCCGGCGCCGCCTCTGCAGCCGCGCGCCCGCCCCGGTGTGGCCCGCCTCGGCATGCAGCCAGGGGACGTGACGGCGGCGGCGGCGGCCGCCGACGGTGGCGCCGTGACGGCTGCCCAGCTGGCTCGGCTGCGGGCGTCGCCCGCCTTCTGGCGGCAGTGCCGCGACCGCGGCGTGTCCCCGGCGGACCTGCAGCAGCTGGACCAGCGGCTCGCAGCCTACAGGGTGGGTATGTCTCAGAGTCTTCACTACATCAGCCTGACACAATGAGGGCGGGCGCTGCCCGCGGCCTGCATGGTTGCTGGGCACCTTGCGCATGCGCTGATTCACATACCGCCTGAGACGCTCCTTGCGAGGGACCAGGTCCTATCATCGGACCAGATCAGGCTCCAAACAAGCCTGCCTGAACATCACAAGACCCTGAAAACCGCAGGGCCTGCGAGCGACGGACCGTGCATCGCTGCTGGCGCTGTGCAGCCGGGCGGACATGCGGCACTTCGAGACGCGGCCGCCGCCGCGCTGGCTGCTGGCGACGGAGCACTGCGGCGGTGGCCTGCTGTCCGCGGCGGCAGGCGCGGCAGTGCTCGGTGTCGTCATGGGGCAGGTGCGGCTGCAGGAAGCCAGAGAGGCTTGCATCACGAACAAGCTGATGGCTGCTGTGCACATGGGGGGACGTGAACTCGCAGGATTGCGATGGTGCAAGGGGGGCAGCAGGCTCGCAGCCTGATCATGCTTGGCTCAGAGCGCACGTATTCGACCATGATATTGACGTGTGTTCAAGCGCAGGGCGTTGTTTGCGGCGTCTCCCTGCTGGCGGTGGTTCTCTGGGTGGTGCTCAGCATGCAGCAGTGGCGGCGGGGGCGGCCACTACTGGGCCCGCAGACAGGTGCGTATTGTCTCTTGTTTGCATAATAAAGTTCAGCTGCTCTTTACGACTGCTAGTAATCCGGCAGAAAGCAGGAGAAGGGACACGAAGATTTCCACACGCAGGCCTGTGGTACGAGGCAACCATCACAGGGGAGGCTGCGCTGTGGGCACGCATCGCAGCGGCGCATTTTTTGGAGGCCAGCTACAGCGTTGTGACCTTCGGGCTAGGCTCAGTGCTGTCGTTGGTGCTGCGGCTCAGCTTGCCCGCAGGAGCTGGGTTCGGAGAGAGGGTTTGCGGCATCTGTTTGGTGCAGGAGTGGAGTGAGAATGTGACTTGAACAGTTTTGCAACTGCTCCGGCTTGGTCAAGGACGCTGATACCTTGCACATAGAAAACACAACCAGGCTTCCTGTTTGATTTTGCAAGTCAAGGCGTCCGTAAAGCGCAAACCCGGCCTTGAAGTCTTCCCATAGTCTTCGCGACCATCCACAAAATACATAAACGTCGAACGTTTGCCTCATCTGGCGGCCATAGCCACGCGTGGAGCGTGTGGCGGTGCCGGTCGTATTACACCGTTGTACAGCTCGCACGGTGGTCGCCTGTGGCACGCCGTCCGAGCACGAGTCCTGCGGGATCAGACAGCAGCGCAGTGGAGGTCGGAACAACTTTAGACAGGACAAAACCGTGCATTGGCAGCGCATGGAAGGCCGCGAGATTAGGCCAAGCCCACAGGCGACGGCAGGGATGTCGGCCCCGCCGCCGCCAGGGCACAGTCATGCCCACGCGGCCTCTGCTTGCTCTATGCTCAGCAGCGTGTGCATCGAAGAGCAGCGCACGGTGTGGCAGCAACCCAGATGCAGCTGGCACGAGAAGCAGTGTCAAATGATACAGGCAAGCACAACTGCAGACACAGCCGACAGGTTGACCGATCAGCCCCTTAGATGCTAAGTTCCGCTCCTCATGGTGCGCTAGGTAGAGTGTGAGGTTTCTCATCATCTCGGTCAATCCCCGGTCCACACAAGCAATGCAGCGGCGCGGTCGCTTCATCAGACAAATGCCTCGTTTGTTCGTCACAGACAGCGCAAGCCAGCAAGACGCCGACTGCGCTGTTCGGTTTCGTCATCTAATTTTCGTGTTGTGTCATCATCTGAACCGCCGCCCGCGTCGTTTCAAACACGCACATACACTGCAACGGGTTCGTGCTCACGACTCTAGTGTGCCAATTTCGAGACTGACCTGCCTGTTGCTTATTGCTTGGCTCAGTGGACTGTCGAGGGGCAGGGCGAAACTTAGCAGCGGTGCGCCACTGCCAGATGCGGTGTGACAGCTGGGCCTGCAGGAACACACAGAACAACTGTCGCCTCAGCAAGAGAGTTAAAGTTTTGTTCCTCACTGTCAAGGCTCAGCTAGTCGATCTTATTTGCTCATCATTGGCGCAGCTTGGTTGACTGTTGAGACAGCATTCTGAGACAGGATGCAGGATTGCGGTTGCATGGGATCAGGATTACTGGCTTGGCCTCCGAGGAGGCTGTGTAGCAGTGTTGCGTTCAGCTTCGATCACTCGGGGAAAGTGTCATCATCTCCCTCACAACCGGGTGTCTCTGCAGGTGAGGGCACACGCAACAAACAACAGGGCAGGGAATGTCGACAGAGCTTCACCTGGCCTTTTGAGTTGTGGTGTGGGCGCGCGCTTCCTGGACGGTCATGAAGCCCCGCCTGCAGATACATCCAGCGGCAGCTTTCAGTGACTCGCCACCAGTCTATACAAAGTATAGACAGCTAATATGATGAAGGGATGTTGCATACATAAATTCCTCGCCGCTCATCGCGAGGCGCTCCTGACGAGGACTCAACAGATGCTGCTGCTCTGTGCCATTATGGGGACCCCGAACGCCATGCTGACATAGCAGCCAGACGTCAGGGGATTAAGTGGCACCACTGCATGCAGAGGGTGGCGCAAGAGCAACAGCACAAGCACAGAATACAGCTGACTGGCGTGGCAGGTCAGGTTTGAATGGATTTGCCTTTGGTTTCGTCTCAGCACAGCACACCCAGGAAACCCGGGGTGCCGCATCAAACATCTAATTAGACTCATCATCCCTGCCACACGGGGCGTGACCCAGGCCATGATAGCCGCTACTTCACACGCTTTGCTTGGCTGGCCTCAGAATCAGCCAAAAGTATCAGCAGTGCTGCCCTCTCGAGGAGGGCAACTTTGACGGTAATTCCAATTTGAATCTTCACTGGCCAACGCGCAATCGGGCCAAGTGTGCCTTGCAGCAGCAACAGACAGCTCTCAGAGAACCTTGTATCAATCACTCAGGTCAGACGGATCTTCCTAAATTGTGTGATATCATCACCGAGCTGGTGTCTGCTGCTGCACGATATGTGAGGGCGGGAGAGCGACTGTCAGGCTGAGGCCAGGGGCGCACCTCAAGCAGCTGTGGGGTCCTCGGTGGATATGCACATGTCCGGCACGTTGGAGCCATCAGGCAGACTGGAGATGCTGCAGCTCAGCTAGATTCAGGGTCGCAGGCCTGTGACAAGGAGAAAATTTCTTCAGCACACAGTCCCGTCGAGTTCTGCAGAGCATGACGTGTGGGGGTCTGCCAAGCGTTGGAGCAGATATAATCACCCTGATGGCACTGACTAGGGTATGAGGAACCCTGACAGCTTCCTATATGGAGTGAAGGCTCGCTCTCAGCTCATCTGTGAGCAGACAGGGTCGTTGCGCAGTGCGCTACCCCGCCCGTGGCAAGAAGGCTGCATGACTCGTTTTGTTTTGTGAGCATGTTTGACAAAATGAATCAGAGCATCCGAGGCCAGCTGAGGGCGCCTTGAGAAGTGTGGACGCACCATGAATCAGGAAGCAAATGTGAAACCACTGAGAAGTAGCAGGGCAGAGGTGGCAGACGCAGCAACCCTTGCGATGACTGTATCCATGGCAGAAAAATGTGTCAGATTGGGCCAGCAGGAGCACGAACAGTGCATCCAACGAAGGGAATATCAGAGGGTGAAATAGACACGGTGCAGGAACCAGGTGCCAGCACCGCAACACGATCCTCCGTGTTTCTGTAGCACAAAAGACAGGGACATTCACAGCATGGGGAAGCTGCCACGTCCGGGGTATGCATTGTGCATGCTGTTCAGTCGTCCTTCCCAGGCACCAGATTGCAGCAGGTGTTGAAGATGGAACAGCAAGGGCGCACCGCATGCTCTGCTTCTTGGGCTGTGGTGACATCCTGCAGGAACAGGGAGCTGCGAATAAGCTATGTTGAGATTCGGGCATGTCCCGAGAGACAGGTCAGACAGCCACCACAGTGGAAAGGCGGCCGCTGGTTTAAGGTCGGTGTACTTCGATATATGCCCTCGTACGCCCTTTGAATGCACGTGGGAAAGCATCCCAGGAACACCTCTATGGAGGGCAATGTGCGACAGAATGGGAAGCTGCACTGCAATGCAATGCCTGCAGAGCAAAAACGTGCATGGCCTTGGCTGCAACTCACTGCCGTGATGAGATTGTCGGCGCCTTCATTCGTCAAGCTGCAGCTGCTCATGTTGACGAGGGGCGTGTGCGATCTGCGAGAGGAAAGGAAAATGTGAGCCTCAAGTAGACCTAGTGCCATGTGAGTGGCAGTTCAGTGGATTTGGAGGACCATTGCTGCCTGTGGCCCCGCTTTCATACCGACACCACCCACGTGATGGGTGGAGCGGCTCAGAGAGAGGCCCTAACGGCAAACATCAGGCGGCTGATGGCTCGGAGATGGCAATGTTTGTATGTTCGATTCCTGCCAGCATCTCTACACGAAGAGTTCAGTAGAGGGAGCTTGGTTGTCTTCATAGCCATCAGCCCACAGTTGACATGCAACTTCGGAGACGCATCATTTCACGGCTGCCGTTGCTGATCCCGGCAGCGACCCTGCCTAAGGTGGGCTTGCATTGGTGTGCTACAGCACAGCGGCCCAAAGCAACCTACAAATAGACCTTCCAGAAGCTAGACTGTGGATCACCTCGTGTGTGCCGTGTGGCGGCTGCCGCCCTGCGGGCGGCCTGCGCCGTCGCTCCATGATCAGAAGGGCTCGTGCTGCGACAGGCCTGATGGCCGAAAGCCGAAATGGGCAAGCTAGAAAGAGGAGAGTGGCGGCTTTATAGTTGGCAACCCTCTTTGATGCTGCAACACTGCAAAACCCTGCGGGATTTTCACATGCAAGCAGTCCGCGCCAGGGAACCAGGAGACCTAGCCCCCTGCTCCGCCCTCGCCCCGGCAGGTCGCACACCGGTGCGCCAATATTCTTATCGGGCAATCAGCAGCACTTTGTCATTGCTTCTCAGTTCAGAGCGGATCGGAGAATGTTTCTGAACACGAGCCTCGCATTGCGAGACTAGTGGTACCGCGCAAGTTGCGCTTTCGGTCTGAGACGTTTTGATGCGTGCAATGACCGACTGACCGTTCGTTGCGTGACAAAAAGATGGAACGATGACGAATGGCAAAATTTGGTTTTTTTGGTCGCCTTCTGGAGACCCTGTGGCCAGGCGCAGCCTCTCACGATCGAGCCTCACGAGCCTCACAGCCATCCGTCACACTTGCCCTGCTCGCTGGCGGGCCTCGAGCTCGACAACGACGCAACATCGTCACCGCATGGACTTGAATCACTGGTAAGTTTTTTGATTGATGCGCGGTGCACTCCGATATGATTGCAGATCATTGCCAAGCTTTTTTGGAGCTTGCAGCAGCACCTTGTCGACCTCGACCTGTCATTCAACAACATCCTGGACGCCGAAGGAGAATCTCTTGCAATGCTCTTGCACCTGACAGGCCTTACGAGCCTGTCCCTATATGGCAACGGAATTGCACGCTTATCGTTGCCCGATAGCGGTTTTTGGACAACCAGCGCGTCTCGTCCACGGAAGTGCAGGCCGCCGTTGAGCTGCACCCGGTGAGTCTGCCGCTCACAGATCTGCCGAAGTGGCATCAGAGGTACAGCTGCTGTGCGAAAAACGCAGACACACCCATGTGAGCCGCTCATACGACTAGCGGTGCCGCTCACAGCCGCATTCTTCCCGGGCATGGCCACCCGGGTAATGGCCAGCAACTCATGCCCTGGTGACTCGGACACCATGTCCACACTCGGAACCATGATGGTTTGGATGATTCTGATCCCTGGCACACTGCTGGTTGGATGGTGGCCACAGCAGCTGGTGCGAACTGAGATATGGCTATGCTCAAGAGTGCCAGTTGGCTGCAGATGCTGCAGCTGGAGGCTTCATTTCACGCCGCCTGCCGCGGAGCGGCGGCGCTGCCGAGAAGCGCACCGCGTCCCGTCGCAGCGCCCACAGCCGCAGCGGCAGCATCATGACTGTGGGCGGCCGCCGCAGCAGCATGCAGCCACACGAGCAGACGCAGCAGATGGTGCGCTTTCGGGCTGCCTCGTCGGGGCTTCGTCCCTGCTACGCAGATGCGCTGTCCTGGGCAAAGCAGCATTGGGGCGTGCGACGCCACCTCATCAGAACGCCATACCACGCAGGCGAATCTAGCGCACTCGCAAAAATCAGCACCAACAATGGCGTTCTCCAGTGCTGGAACGGCAGGGCCAACAGGAGTTGCTGGAGCTGGCAGATGCGGCGCATGAGAGCCGCAGCGCAGCCATCCGGGCAGTGTTGGGCGCCTGCCAGCTTGCACAGCGGGACGAGGCCACCGCCCTGGTGCGGCTTCGTCTGCATTCGTGGTGTGGCGGTTCATTTTGCTGCGCAGGAGTGTTTCAGCAGGCATGTTGAGCCGTGGCCCTTCTCCGGTGCGTGAGCCTTGCTGAAGATACGTACCAGTCAATCCTGCTCAGGTCACCTCTGACGATGCAGGTGGACGAACACGCGGCGCTGGGCTCAGGACAGGCATGCGAGGCGGATGGAACAGATTGATAGAGTCTGCGGCGCGGAGCCGCTCAGTCAGGCTGTCGCAGTGGGTCCGCTGCCACCAAGGCTGCTCGGGCCGTCTGTCACGTTGTCAGATATGTGGAAGAGACCATGAGCCGGCCATGAGGTCCCGGCTGGCGTTTGCTGTTCGCGCCGCGTGCTCTTCGCAGCCACACGCCTGTGGACAGTCATTGTGCAGGAGGCACTGCAGTGTGGCATCAGGCGTGTTGAGTAAGAGGCGAATCCTCCACACGATGAGAGAGATCATCACTCTGACAACTCAGGCGCCGGTCGCGAGCTCGGCTGACTGTAGATGAGTTTTGTCTGACTGTCTGACCAGCCGTACGCGAGGTCGACCGTGGCCCTCTTGGCCTCATGGTGACTAAACTATCCGCCAGAAGGCTTTGGGCGGGTCGACGCGCGAGTCTTACAGGTTTTACAATAAGGCAGAACTTTGCTTTTACACTCAAGGACACGCCGCGCAAGAATTGCAGCCATGCGCGCTCTACCGCTCTCTGGACACCTCCCGGGTGCTGGCCTGTCGTCAGCGTCGCGTCCTGCGCGAGATCAGCCATGCACAGGTCCGGCCGCGCAGACCATGTGTGCAAACCAGCTGCACTGTTCTTGTCTCCCTCTCAGGACTCTCGCAGACCTGTCGCAGTCGCCTTGGACCGCGAGGGAGCTGTCCTGCAGCTGGCCAACACCGTTACAATTGCTTCGAGGTGCAGGTCGCCTGCCGGCGCTGCCGCGCGATCGGTCGAGGACTTTGCAACTTTCGCAAGTCTCATGGGCGACAGCGATGGACGGCGTGGCAACGGCAGGGGTTATCGAGCCGATGGCCATGCCCCCCGCCGGCGCGGCCCTCAGTGCCCCACCTGAAATCACAGGTGGTGTAGTGACAACACGATGTCGGCACATGATGCATTTCGGTCGCGGATTCTATCGAGAATTGTCTACTCTAGGCAGCGGGTTGTGCAGCCTGCTTCGTAGTTTGCAGTCGGCGCTCGGCGCGGCTCCTCGCCTCTTCGTGATTTGCATGTTGTGCCGCTGCAGCCGGCATGCTCCAGGGCCTCATCAGCTTCTACCGCAGCCAGCACGAGGAGTATGACTACTGGCTCAGCGACGATCTCATAGAGGGGACCATCCCAGCGCAGCTGCGCGGCACGCTTTTCCGCAACGGGCCTGGCCAGCTGGAGATCTTCGGCACGAAGCTGAACCAACCATTTGACGGCGACGGCATGGTCAGCCGATTCACTTTCACGGACGGCAAAGCACACTTCTCCAATAGGTGGGTGGCGCAATGGAAGGCATTGCGACCAAATTTTGGTGCACACAACAGAGTTGGTCAGTCCGATCTGGAAATGCGCCAGGCTCGTGCTCATCCAGCCACTTTTCAAATGCGTGCAGATATGTTCGCACCAAGGGCTTTGTCGAGGAGCAGCGTGAGCAGAAGATGCTGTATGCGGGTGCCTTTGCCACGGGCAACCCGAGCGGCAAAATGTTCAACAACCCCTTCACATTCGAAGTCAAGAACGTGGCGAACACAGGTACCACTCAGTCCTGCTCTGACATGCCTGCAAATTGTTTCAAGACTCGCAAGTCAGTTATCCACCATGAGCATTGGGGTTGCAACAATCGAACCGTCCGCTGAGCCTGCATGCCGGCTCAGACCTGAGCAGCGGCAGCGCACACATGCAGGCGTGCTAGAGTGGGGCGGCCGGTTGTTCGCGCTGCACGAGAGCGGCCTGCCGTACGAGCTGAACCCTGCCGACCTGTCCACGCTCGGCGAGTCGGACCTGGGCGGGTCCATCGAGGGCAAGGGCCCCTTTGCGGCGCACTACCGTATCATGCATCAGCCAGATGGCTCGCGGCGGTGAGTGGTTGCCAGGCGCTGCAGGTCGACATCGCTTGCCAGCATGACGTCATGACGGGGATCTGGTCAGTAGGCCGCATGCATCGGTGGCACATTGCCTGCCCGCCGCGGCGCAGTGTCGTGCCAGGTCACGGGGCCCTTGAACAGAGCCCAAGCCCGCCTGGCTGCCCGGTCTTCAAGCAGCACCACATCCGCCCACCACGATGCACCGCGTCGCTGGCAGGTGGGTGACCTTTGGGTCCACAGTAGCGGGCCTGGACGCCAAGGTCAGCTTCTACGAGTACGGGGAGGACTGCCGCCTGGCGCACAAGCAGAGCATGGCTATCAAGGTGCGCCGCTCCGCTCAGAGCATTCACGGCTGCAGCCCTGCTGCCGCATCTGGCGCTTGGGGCCAGCATCACCTGGGGCCGGCGTCGCATGCAGTTCAGGAGCACCCAATCACTGTCAAGCCTGCCTGCTGCGCTGGTGCTGGTATGCACTGACATCTCAGCCATTATGCGCATGCATTCGGCAACATACGTTCACTGCATATGCGCAGCTAATGATGAGCAGGAACGAGAGGGACGAATCAACTGTGTTCACCTCTTGGCTGCAGAACGGGGCTTTCGGGTTCTTCCACGACCTGGCGGTCACAGAGAACTACTACGTGCTGCTGCAGAACCCCACGCGGCTGGACTTCCGCAAGCTGCTCTTCGAGTACTGCGTTGGTGCGCTTCGTTGACTATTTCGGGTCCTTGCATTCAGCACTGGACGATGCTGATTTAAGCCACTTGGTGCATGCCCTGGTGTCGAAGCGGTGCTCCCAGATCGCGTGGGTCAGCAATGTACCCTGCACTGTGGCACCGGACCCGCAATGAGCCATGACACCAGGAGTGACTCCTGTCTTGCTCGCGAACAGGGAAGTGCAGCATTGCGGAGTGCATCACCTACGATGAGCGGCTGCCAACGAAGGTGCATCTGGTACCGCGCCCCGGCAGCTCCGCCACGGCAGAGGTGGGCCGCGCAGCAGCCAGGGCGCTTTGCAACATGACCTCCCATAGGTTGCCGCGTGCCTGCTGTGCATGCGCCCCGCAGGGAGGTATCTAGCCTGGCAGTCAGCGGAGCTGCCAGTCCTTTGCGTGACTGCAGCCCTGGTGTGCTGCTGCTCAGGTGTTTGACACGGAGCCCTTCTTCTCATTCCACCACGTCAACGCTTTTGAGCAGGGCGGCAAGGTGTGCAGATTCCAGCATGCTCAACTCCATTCGGACACAGACAGCCCCCACATCACTTCCCCGAGCGAGCCACAGCCACATGCAGCCCACGCACGTCTGCCGCCGCTGCCGCGCAGTCATGTTGGATCATCCCCTGACGCCACCGCCTCATTGGCTCTTCAGGTGATCATCGACACCATCGGCTGGCAGACGGTGAGCTTTAAGATGAGCCTCGACACCATCGGCCCCGACTACTACAAGTAAGTGCGCCAGCAATGGCGCTCCTGTGCACCACAAACTGCTGACCTGATGCGAATTTTTTTGCAAATGAATGAGAGCCCGGAAATGATTTGATTGGGTCTGCGTCAATCCATGCAGCATCCCTGAGCCTATTCCTGCTTGTTCTGTTCGCATGCTGCAGCAGGCTGCCGGAAGGCGCAGTCATGTGTGCCAGGTGTGGTTACAAAGTCGTTCACCGACCCGACATCGTTCGCCCTCCCCGCAGCGGCGGCCAGCGCTCCGAACTCACCCGGCTGGTGGTGGACACGGCATCTGGTGCGGTGACCCGCCGGCCGCTGTCGCGCCGCTGCTGCGAGTTCTCGACGCTGAATCCGGCCATCAATGGGCGGCCCTACCGGCACGCCTACGTACCAGCGGCCGCGATTGACGACCCAGTCAAATGGGGCCCCAACCAGGTGCCGCTGTGAAAGACTTTGTGCCTCTGTGCTTTCCGCCGGCCCGCCTTGAGGAAACCGCGTGCAGCAGTGTTGTCAACTACTCCACCTCAAGTCTTGAGCTTGTGCATGTGAAGGCTGAGCATGCTGTGAGGGACTGCATCGCCAAGTCAGTTCCACGCATGCGCAGGTCATCATGAAGGCGACATTCCCAGAGGCAGCGCCTGCGGCTTTTGCAGAGCTGGAGTCGACCGAGGTTTGGGCGCCCGGCCCCGAGTTCTTTGTGCAGGCATGCCCCTCGCAGTACCTTGTTTGTTTCCTGCATCTGCTGCGAGGCACGCCTCTGAACATCTAGGGTCGCAAATTACAGCATTCCCCGATTCCCTGCTCCTCTGCAAGAACCAGCATGCGTGGCACCAGCGGACATCGCAGCAGACTCCCTGAAATGTTGCCCTCAAACTGCACACAGCTTTTGCGACGGCCTTGCACCTCATTGCACCTGCATGATCCGTGTCAAGATTACTCGGTCAATCTGCGCAGGAGCCCGTGTTTGTGGCGCGGGAGGGCGGCACCGCTGAGGACGACGGCTGGCTGCTGGTGATGACCAACAATGCTGAGTCGCAGCGCACCGACCTGTGCATCCTGGACGCGCAGCGCGTCTCAGAGGGTGCGCGTGCCACAGCTCGTGTGTCACTCGGCTGCTCTACAGCCAAAAAAGCCGATAGGCATGTGGTCCGAGTAATCGGTAGTGAAAGCTGGAGGGTAGCTGCGATGCTAAAGGTGAAGCACCTGCCTCTCTGCTGTGCTGACTTGAGCCTTAGATGGATCAGCCCCGCGACTGAGTGGCTCACGGGCTGCCATCGCTCCTGCAGGCCCGGTATGCACCCTGCACCTGCCGCACCACATCCCGCCCGGGCTGCACGGCTCCTGGAGCGGCGCCGTGCGGGTGGCGGCGCCGGCAAAGTTGCCCAAGGTCTGGCAGCCCAGCGTCACCACCATCCCGCACTGAGGGGGCCGCCTCAGCACCGTCAATGCCTCGACTCGCGTGATGCTGCTCCCGTTCTCGCGGGAACGGCGGCTGTTGTGCACCCGGCAGAAGACGACGAGGACGAACTGGTCCATGGTCATTTGGTCAAGTCTCAGAGTCAAAAGGTACCTGTCAAATTCTTTTGTACATGCGGCATCTGGTGGCAATTGCTGGCAGAAGTGATTGTGGCCGTCACCCCGGTCCTGTGAGAACTATCTTGTTGTAGGACAATTTTGTACAGTACTGGTTTTGCATTCGTTGGTCTTGCTGATTGCCTGAATGTGCGCGCATGACGCCATCTTTGGCCTGTTGTAATACTGACTGCAATGTTGCGAGTGAGTGTCTGTAGCTCCTCTTGCCTACCCTCAATCATAGCCGGGGGGCCAGTGTGGATGTCACATCGCCGATGCAGAACAGGCAATTGCGTGCCCCCCCTGGCACATGTGCAGGCGCGCGCGCTGCATTCCCTGAGCCACTTTCCTCATAAACTGTGGTTCGGTCCCACTCTCGTCACACGCAACCGCGAGTTTCTGTCTTGTCTTCTGGCGTGCTTGACATTGGCCAGCAGCAGACAACCGGCTGCATGGCACAATGCGAGTGGATGGCATGACCTTCCGCACTCTCCGCGCTCATGCGCTGCAGCCGTACGGCTTGTTTAAACAATGCTCAGAGTTGCTCGTAGAGCTCTCTGCTGCCAGCCGCGCGCTTGCTGCACTAGAGGTCAGGCTAGCGAGGGCATGCTATGCCAGCAGCGCCACAGGTGATGGCACTGGTGTCCACGCGACACCACCCGTGGACGTCCCGGAGGCCCCGACAGGTGGTCAGAGCTCTACGATGACTGCACATCGTCCGCGCACCTGCCTCCGCTTCAGGTGTCTGGCGCCATGCAGGCGGGCGGTGATTCACGCGGCGGGTGGCGCAATGATGCAGCGAGATTCTTATTCTGTACAGTCCTGCAATATTGAGACTGTCCATGCATGCATCTCCTCGCAGCGAAGTCCTGGCTGCGGCGAAGGGGTCCGTCGCTGCCAGAGAGCGTGCTGCACCGTCTCTTCCGCAAGCGGCAGGTGTGCGCACTGCTGCGGATCCTGCAATGTACCGATGCCGGTTTCAATGGAAGCCGATGGAAGCACAGCATTGCGTCCTCGACGTCCTCCCAACTCATAACGCAAGTCTTCGCAAATGTGCCTCGCGAAGCCTGATCTTGCACAGCCCATCAGACGGTGCCGACAGCCGCAAGTGCGAGCGCAGGTCAAGGCCCTTGGGCTGCCGGGATATGGCTTTGTCGCGAAGCGAGTGGGGAAGGATACGCTGCTGCCTCGAGGCGCGCGGCTGCTCATACCAGGATCTGCCGCCGCGGCTGCCGAGCCCGCCGCTGGCGCCCGCAAGCCTGCAGGTGCGCCGCAGCCTTTCCTGATCTGCCCACCTTGATGCTGCGCTGCCAAGCCCAGGCAGGTCCGGTATGTGCATGCGGAGTCGTGACGATGAGTCACGTGGGCTTGGTTTGCCACCAGGGGACAGCGAGATGCCTCCCGCGGTTTGCATGTGTAGCAGTGAGGGCAAAGGGCGATTGTGTTTTGCACGCCGCATGCAGGCGGGCCGCGGCACGCGGCAGCGGTAGCGGCATGCGGGGAGATGCTGCGGCAGCGGGTGCTGCACTGTGACGCGGACCTGTTGGTCCTGGACAAGCCGGCGGGCCTGGCGGTGCAGGGCGGACCAGGTATGCCGTCATCGATCCCGCCATGCTGTGCTGCACGGCATGAACAGATGTGTGCCACTCACAAGAGCAAGGTGTCTCCAGCCAGGTTCAGTGCTGGGCGACAAGGCGTGGGACTTCCTGATGCCATAGTCCACTGCGCCGCAGGCACCGGCGCGAGCCTGGACAAGGCCATGGCGCAGGCGCTGCGCTTCGGCGCGGCAGAGGCCCCCAGGCAAGAGTCTGCGTGTCTGGCTTCAGACAAGTATTCAAATGGAGATCCACTCCGCTATTTCTTGCTGGCAAAATCTATGCCCAGCACAAGCTACCCTCCGCCGTGAGCCATGCGCATCATCACCAACTGAATTTCTTCCTGCTTCCATTTCTTCTGATTTTGTTCTTGCAGACTGGTTCACCGCTTGGACAGAGGGACCACCGGTGCAATGGTGGTGGCTCGCCATGCGGCATCTGCCGCCTGGCTGTCTGCTGCCTTCAGCCGCCGCTCGGCGGCCGCCTCGGCGGCCAGCATCGAAAGTGCAGCCCAAGACGGCTGGCCCGGCTTGCAACAGCGCGCAGGCGGCACAGCCATGGCAGAGCGTGAGCGCGGCGGGCAGGGTGGGGCTCGCAGCAGCGAGAGCGATGGCGTCACAAACGACGCCGTCGGCGTGGGCGCGGCGCTGCCGGCGGTGCAGCGCGTGTACTGGGCCATCGTGGAGACCGGCGGCTCGGCGCTGGAGTCGGAGGGCACCATCAGGTGATTGTCAAGAGTGACATGAGTGGGCGACCGTCAATTGTTTGTCATTCGTCACGCTCTGTCGTCAGACTCTGTCGCCGGCTTTGTGTTTCATGGCAGGCTGACTGCATGCCCTGCTTCGCCTCGTTGGAGGCTGAGCACACGAATCCCCAGAATTTCGGACCATCACATATTTGTGTGAGCGGTGTGCAGCGAGCCGCTGGAGGTGCGGCGACCAGACGGCAGTGTCGACATGCAGCCGGCAGTCACCAAGTTCCGAACGCTGGCGGAGAGCCAAGGGTTTGCGTGGCTGCAGCTGACGCCCGCAACGGGTGCAGCAATGTTGCATGCATACCCGACGCACAAAGGCACATGACTTGATGCAGCCTTCCTGTGAAGATCTTCTGTCACCTTGTAAAGGTGAGTTTAGGGTTTTGCGGTAGAAATTGCCCTTCTGTGGGCAGTCCTGCATCTGTGCTGAATTTCATGGGCATCTGTCGTGCAGGCCGGAAGCACCAGCTGCGGCTGCACTGCGCGCGACACCTGGCGGCGCCAATCGTGGGCGATGACAAGCATGGCACCGTCAGAAGCGCAATGCAGAGGGGCCTGCCTTCGCTGCTCGGTCCCGAGGCCGCGGCTGCGGCGAGGGGCCATCTGCAGCTGCATGCACACAGCATCACCATCAGCTGCGGCAGCGGCGATGGCAGCAATGGGCACAGTAGCAGATGCAGCGGCGGCGTCGGCAGTGACAGGACCCAGAAGCGAGTACACGTTGTTGCCTCTTGTCCTGCACACATGTCTGCGGTTCTAGAGGCATTTGGCTGGTCAGAGAGTGCTGAAAGTGTGTAGCCCAACACGAGCCAGTTCCCGAGCTGCAAAAACCTAGCGAGGGTGGCGAAGCATGCCAATGCCGGGGAGGCGAAGGAAATGGGCTGCTCCGAGAGACTTGGGCTGAAAGGGCTTGCGGCTTGAGCCGTCAGACTTCCGCGTTCCTAGCCGTCAAACTTGCGGCCTCTGCATCTCCGTTGTACATCTGGATGGCGGCGCGGCATTGACTGGTTTTTTCGCCCAGCCTCCACCGTCTCTGGGTTCGAATGCGAGGCGATGCACATGATGCACTGCATCCAAATGCATGTTTGCAGTGCAATGTTCGACGATCAAATCCTGATCACAACCACAATTCAAATACAAGGTCCCTTGCTTTATGCCGAGCAGGGCACGATGGCGTTGCTGAACTGCCTCCCCCAAGGTGTTTTTTGACCAGGGACCAGCTTTCACAGTTATTTTCTCTGCAAAATTCTGTGTCAACCAGCGGCAATCGCCGTTCGGCAAGCGCGCAGTGCCTGCTGTTGCTGTTGCAGGGTTGAAATGACCCTATATGCGCCTGCAAAATGCGCAGATGTGGTGGAGCTGCTCCTTGCGCACCTGCCCCTGCGCGATGCCATCTCGCTGTCCTGCACCACGCGCAGCCTGGCGATGCAGTCGCTGCCGGCCGTCAACCGCACCTTTGGCTGCGCGGCCTGCGGCACGCCGCTGTTTGACCCCAGGTCAGTGGCAATTCCGATGAAGTCGTGAAATGTTACATTCGGCAGCATCCTGACGCATTGTCCTCAACACAGCGGAGCTGTTGTGCACATGCACCATCCTGCGTTGCCCGGTGGGATCGCCACCATGCCCTGGGAATGGCAGGCAACCTGACATCATGCGTCCCTTGCCACACCGCAGGCACGCGCAGATCGGCTGTAAGTGCCACGGCCTGCACCTGCGCGTGCCGCTGCAGGGCGGATTCTTCTGCAGCAGCGTGCGCGCTGGCCTGTCGCCCGACAAAGAGAACTTCCAAGTACGCCGCCCTGTGCCTGCCTGCCGGCCTCTACTGTGGGGCACAACCAACATGTTACCCATGAGTCACCCTTCAGGTCTGAGGCGCAGCAGTACGGCACACGAGACACGCATCAGCCCTTGTGGCATGGTGGTCAGCCAACACCGGGCCACGACACGAAGGGCCGCGCCGCAGTGTGTTGAGCGCTGCTGGTCTGGCTGCAGGGCTGCGCAAACGATGTGCAGCGCAGCGACGTGCGCTGCCCGGCCTGCAAAGTGTGGGTCGGCTACCGCCAGCCTGGCAGGACGAAGCAGGCGCACCCTATGTGAATCGTATATGCATGCAAATCCGCCTCTGCAGATCTGCATGCACCGACCAGCCCACAGTGCCTGCAGCGCAGGCACGGCCTCACTGCCCAAAAGAAGGCGCTGCATGCACCAGACAGAATCCTGCCCTGCGACTCACGAAGGATGTCTCCGACGAACCCAACACCGACCGACGCTGTCTGATTGGACAGGGGCTGAGCCTGGAGCGCACGCTCATCAGCAGGGCATGCATGGAGCTGCTGCGGGATGATGGTCGCCCCGACATGGCCTCCAAGGTGGGACGGCACTGCCATCCAATGCCCTGCACCTGGCACCGATTGTCAAGCGGGCTTCCAAAACGTTTGCCAGCAGAGCGTGCTTGCAGAAGCTATTGGAAGGTATGCACCTCCTAGCACCACCTCCTACCGTTGCCTCCTGACGTCAACAGGGGTAATTGGGCGCTGCTTGACATGCGCTGTCACCCCACATGCGTGGAACCTTGTCTGAGGCTGCGGACCGTGCTGGCGCCTCCTTGCAGCTAATCTGCCGCCCATCCGTGGCTTGCAGAGCGTCATTGACAGGCGCCCGTACACATGCGCCGCCCCGCACCCCTCCAAGCCGGTGGGTCCCTCTGTGACCCTGAAGCCTGAAACCTGCTTGCACACCTGCGTTCGATTCATGCACATGCATGCAGGCAGTCCGCTCCTGCTCGGAAGCGATCGGGCTCGAAACAACACGGCAGGACAGTGGCATGCATTCGGCTTGCAGGGCGCCCGCTGCGGCAACCTGCTGTTCCGTCAGGAGGACCTGCTGCGCCACACCGCCCGCTTCGGCAGCTTCGGCCCGGTGAGTGCTCTGATGATGCGCGTTTGAGTGCTGAGGCGGCACACCGCCTGCTTCGGCAGCTTCGGGCCTGTGTGGGTTTTGGGCATGCGCTCAGTCCTGTTGAGTGAGGCGCCAGCGACATGCAGCAGACACAACAAGCAGCAGTCGCAGGGACAGTTCACCGGTCCGCCGGTCCGGCATGCTGCCGATGCTCTGGTCCTGCGTCTAAACAAGACCTGAGCAGCAGAGTGCGCGGGACGGCAGCTCGTTCCCTTCTCTGTGCTGCTGCAACCGCCCGGCGCTGAGGCTCTAGGCTCTAGGGTTCTGGCAAGTGCCGCAACAATGAAACAAGGGCAGTGCATCAATCCAATATGTGCGGACTTGAACGCGTGCCGTCTGCTGCCCCCACAGCGGCTGCCCTTCCGTGGCGACGACTTCAGCGGCGCCTACCTGGGCGGGGACAGCGTCGCGGTGCGGCGGCTGGCGCCCGGCGGCGTGCGCCAGGCCAACAGCCCTGATGAAAAGCTCGTGCAGCCGGTCGGCAAGGTCTGCGCACCTAATAGTGCCGTCCGTTTGTGGCTGCTGACAATTCGATGTATTGGCTGGCCTCCTTTGCCTCATCCACAGTGTAGGCCACGAGACCACTCGAGGCAGAACTCACTATGCACGCAGCGGTGCATGCGCCCAGCAACAGGACCTTGATGCAGAAGCCGTCAGGTCTGTGCGCGAACCGATGAGTCGCTTGAGCCACAGGGCAAGATGGTCGCGGCGCCCGTGGCATGTGCCGCCTGCCGCGCCGCTGTCGGCGTGCGGCTGCTGACCAAGCAGAGTCTGGTGGGCGCGCATGACCACCTGGAGGGCCGCTACTGCATCTCGGTGCGCATGTCTTCTCAGCATCTGGCCTATTGAACAGCGGAGGGGACAGCATTCTGGATCGGAGGCGCACTCGGTGGGTGCTCAATCGCCCGGCACACGATGAGCTGGCCGTCTGTCTGCTCCCGTGCTAGTATGGAAGCACCCTGTGCCATGCCAGTCGTGATACTTTGTGGAAGTGGCCGGCAGGAGCGCCTCTAGGTGCAGAAGTAGATCGACACAGTGAAGTTCCACGACGTGTTGGCGGTCACGGGCAGGCCCACATCGCTCTCGATGCCCTGCAGTCGCTTTCCGAACGGACGAAACATCCAGAATACGCCGAGCCGCCTCATGGCAGGCGAGTGTGCGGTGCTGTCACGCGAGGACTCGGCGGAAGGGCCGCCTGCTGGTGGCAGGCTCGCGGCGGTTGCTCCCAATGTCGTGCGGTCAAAGCCGCGCAGTCACTGTCGAACGACCCAGAACACTCCACCATTTGGCGCAGGTGAGCGCGGTGCTGACGAAGGAGGACCTGGCGGTGCGCGCCAAGGCTGCCGAGCTGGCCGGCCGCTGCGATCTTGCGGGCCTGGTGTTTTGAATGAGAGCTGCCGGGGGAGGCCCATGACGGTGCCGGCGGCCCCGCACACGCCGGCGGTCGACATGCGGCAGCATGCACAGCAGGACGGCGGCAGGACGGCGGGCGCTGCCCCGCACGAGTGGGGGACGTGGCGGTTCCGAGGCAGGCCGCCGTTAGCGTAAGCGAGGGGTGTGGCAGCGAAGTGGCGGTGCACAGCAAGCGGTGGTGGGGGCTGCACACGTCAGATTACAGGACCGCATTGATCAGCACAGGCCGGCACTCGTCCTTCACTCTTCTTTTACTCAGCTTAGCGAGCGGTAGCAAAATCACAGCACTCGGCAGAGAGGAAGCATATCCGAGCCCGCCAGCGGCGGCGGCGGCACGATCTGGCGCGGGTTCGCTGGTGCCGTGTCGGCTGGCGAGAACGGCCGGAGGGGCGTGCTCCCAACAGCCATGCGCATCATCAGACATCTTAGCGGGATCGCAAAGTGGTGCAACTGAAAATGCAATGCGGGGCGCGGCGCCCCATGCGCCGCCACTCTGGGACGCACAGCACTGGATCAGGTCAGCAGTGCTAGGTTCAGCAGTGCTCGACTCGATGTATTCATTGCAGAAACCCTAAATATCAACATGCTGATAACAGGACCGCACCAGCAACTGCCGTGCTGACATTCCGCAGCGGATGTTCTGGAATGATGTAAGGGAAACTATTTCCAGGGTTTTGCTCAGTCGTTCAGCAGCTACGAGTCCGCTTCCAATCTGGAGCACAGTCAAGAGGAGCGATCTTCTCGGTGGGCGACATTCCGCTCTCTTTGACACCCAGAAGCCTTTTAAACCAGCTCAAACAGCCTCTCTACCTCCCAAACTTCGCACAACAACAAAATGGCGATGCAGATGAGCCTGGTGTCCAGCCGCCCGTCGCTGGCGACGTTCCGCGCCGCTCGCCCGGCGACCCGCGCTCCCCGCGCGCGCACCATCGTCCGCGCCGAGGTGGGGCTTGCCTGAAAAAACTTGATCCGCCCAGCTCGGCAGTGCGCACCTAGGCGCGTAGCCGAATAGGAGACTTGGTACAGCAGACGTGCCCTGTCACGCCTTGGGCATGTCGACGACGGGAAGCTGCGCTGGCGTTCGACTGCCCTGCAGCATACTGCATGGTCCTTCAATCCGCCGTTCAACGTTATTATTCGTCGAAGCCAAGGCACTGCCACGCGGTGTGCATGCATCCAGATCAGATAATGCCCTGCCCCTGCCGAGGTGTGACAATCAGGCGTGACTATGACGGTGCTCGAGCTCGAGTGATGCTTGGGAATCAGACTATGATGTGCTGAACCGCCCCGCACTAGTCCACACTTCAGGTGCATAGCTGCAGTAGACAGCAGACAGAGCGACACGAGTGATCCGAAAATTGTTTACATCACTTGCACCATGCACTTTTAACGAAGCTTACATCCGTCTGTGCAGGACATCACTGACAAGGCCAAGTCTGCCGCTGGCTCTGCCAAGGACGCCGTGAAGGTGTGGCACCATGCCACCATGCATCATGCCAGCCCACTTGCATGTATATATGATGGCCTTGCTTGCATGTCCTCTGGGTGCAAACGCTTCATGACATTGCGCTGTGCAACAACTAACAGCGCAACAACAATCAGTACAATAACACACAGATGCTGAGGTAGCTTGTTGCTCATGTTGCAGGACGCAGCGGGCGCCGTGAAGGTTAGTCACCTTGGTCATCCTGCCAGTGGTTGCACGATAGTCCAGCGGTTGCATGACAGCAGTCGGCAGGGCATACTCTCACACTTCCTCTTTCCTCTGTGAAGGGCAAGGCGGAGGATGCAGCCGACGCTGTGCAGGACGCCGCTGGCCGGTCGAAGACCGACAAGGCTGGCGACAAGGCCAAGGGCGCTGCGGATGACGCCGAGGGTGTGTGCTTCAGTACAGCTGCTCTTGTGGTTTGAGTTTGTGCCTGACCGAACCCACTGGGTTCATCCCACCCGCAGGTGCATGGGTGTTGAATCTGTATCGTTACTGGCGTGCAGGTGCAGTGAAGAAGGGCGCTGACAAGGTTGGGGGCGCTGCGGAGGACGCGAAGGACTCTGTGAAGAAGTCGCTTTGAGTAGATAATTGCGATCTCGTGTGAGAATTCTGGAAACAATTAAAATTTCTGGAGGTCGGATTTTTGATAAGTTGGTTGTAAAAGAGAAGAGACGGAAAGTTCTGCTTTTACCACGATTGCGAGACAGCCAGTGAATACATGCGCCTTTGGCGGTCCCTGGGTGGTTTAATCGAGAATGCTGTGAGGAAGTGTGAAGGGTTCTCTTCTCACAATTGTTTCTTTTGCGAAGCCTGCCGCCATCCCTGCCGTGAAGCCATTTCTGTATGTGGCTGGTACCCCTGCCTATAGATGGAGGTTGATGGCAGAAAGGCATGAGGGTGCCAGAATTGCATTGTAAACCGCCGCCGCTCCACATCCAGGAGATGCTGGCCAAACTCCTCTTGAATGCTTTGGCTGGCACCGAGCGAGCGTCACACTCCGCAGAGCTCCTGGCTCTGGCTATTGGCTTCGATCCTGTTGCGGCCCATTCTGCACAAAAGACATGAGATGGAGTCGTCGGCCTCGGCAGATAGGTTTGAACGCATTGTTACTGGATGAAACGCAGAGTTTTGATGTCCGTCAGCTTTTCCGCCGTTGTTAGTATGGATTTGGTGAAACACTGCTCGAAACCAGACGAAGAAAGGTTCGGGAGACCTACACCCGGGCAGGGCGCTTAGCCTGGGACGTTTGATAGTCTCACCGCTTCCCCTCAACTTCGTCAGATAAATTGCGAGACCCCGAATGCCTCCCGCTGCCAGAATATTGCAATAAAACGGATTCTGTTGTTTCCCACACCTTCTTTATGAGATTGTGAATTTTGCAATCTCAGAAGCACAAGCGGCAAGTTGAATCGCCGAGACGCTCGTGCAGCTCTCATACAGGTGCGCTGTTACGGTGTCTGCATTGACTGTAGCCCTCACCTCGGTGTGCATCTTTGTGGTGGACTAGATTATGTTTGCTGCGGAGGTATTGAGAGGATGTCCACAATGATCTATATTGCAGGCACCTTTCAACTCCGCCACGCTGGGCCTGCGGCTCCGCCAAGATGCACCGCTGATAGAGGGCGGCTTCATGCGCATCGTCCGCATAAAGGGCGATGGTAATTGCTTCTGCCGCGCGCTCGCCTTTGCATGCTATGTGGCGACACACCCTGGCTGCTCTCTGCGCGACGCGCTTGCAGCGCAGCAGCGGCAGCACACCGCCATCCGTGCGCAGGTTCGTGGCCTGCTCGCCCCTAGAGGTCTGTCTCAAATTTGCGCTGTAGCAGTTTGTTTGTGCGGCACAGCTGAGCTGCCTTGCATGTTGGCATGGGCTGCACATGCTAAACAGAGAGTTGACGCTCGGTTCCCTGAGTGCTTGCAGGACGCCCTCGACCTTGGCAAGTCGTCATTGTTGTTGGCTCAGACTTGAGGGTCGCGGTGTGATGCCAACAGGCCGCGGAGGCCGTGGCACAAGTCGGGGCGGGGCAACAGAGCGCGGCCAGCGGCGCGCTCGCGACGCTCGCCAAGATCGCCGCGGCGCTGCAGGACATGCACGCAAAAAGAATTGCTGCATATTTAACACGGGCAGTCTGGCGCTGGTGGAGGCGTGGTTCCGTGGCGTTGCGCCCGTCGACTTTGCGCCAACAGCGGCAGGTGAGGCTGAGCAGAGACACTGTTCATTCCTGGGGCAAGAGTCGAAACGCAGGCATGCGGTCGAAACTTGTTCGCTTGCAGTGCAGCAGTCCTGCATGAAGCCCACTTTAAAATCTTCTGCTGCCCTTCTCACCACCACAGGTCCCCAGGACGGCAGTGTCAACCCCGTCCCTGATGCGCACCTCGCCAAGTTTGCCACGGCCATCAGCGTGCCGGGCGTCGGCTTCAGCCGCTGCGAGGTGCGATCCTTTGCTTCGATTGTGCTTTAATGCCTCCGAGTCCCTTCTTGCTGGCTGCAGACTGCGCATTCAGAACACACTGACTGAGCGCAGTCTCGAGTGGCTGCTGGCTGACGACCAATGTTGCTACATCCACCCACACCCTGCCCCGTGGCTTCACCTGTTGCGAATCACACCTTGCACGACAAGGTGCAATCCCGACCCGGCAGGTGGGTGTTGCCGCCGAAGGGCTCGGCGCAAAGTTCAGCATCTATGTCCTGCTGCCCGAGACGGAGGGCGGCGGCATCGCGCTGCAGGAGACCCTGGACGGCGGCGCCTCGGGCCCCCGGCAGCGCCCCATTCCACTGTCACCTCCTGTGGCACGACAACCATTACGACGTGCTCCTGCCCTGCACGGTGCGTTTGCCGACTCCTCGCATGGCTTGTGATCAGCGTCCTGTGATGCCTGCGTCGCTTACCTGCCCTTGGAAGGCTCGCTGCACCTGATGCAGTGTGGCTTGCCAGCAAAGGCGCCTTTTTTGCGAGGCTTATGGCAGCTGCACGCCCTGTGCCAGGGCAGGTTTTTCTCCTGACAGTTGCCAGTGCACGCCACGCAACAGGCACCCGCGGATGAGCTGCTGAGCGCCACCGGCCCCACCCTCGAGGACGGCTCGCCAGCGCTCGCTGCCTGCAGCGCCCCGTCAGTGGCGTCCACCGGCGGCCTGGCGCACTGCGATGTCGGCGGCGGGCTGCAGGCGGCGCTGGCGCTGAGCGCTGGCGCAGAGCCGCCCTGGTTTGCTGCGCTGGCGCACGAGCTGACGGCGGGGCGGCGCCCCCAGGTGCGCTTCCATGGTGTGGCTGCCATGCAGCCGCAGCTTTGGCACCACAGCGCTCGCCTGCACCCTGAGGGAACACACCCAACTCGTGTGTCGGGCTGTTCCCCGACCAACATATTCACCAAGCTGGCACGCCTCTATCTGCCTGCTGGTGGAACCTGCGCACGTGTCTCCAAACCCTTGAATGTTGACCCTTCGCCAGCGCAGATCAATCCCCGGCTCGCGGCGCTCCGCCAGCTGGCGAATGGCCTGATCGCGGCAATGTCCGGCGCCCCACCGGCGGCCGCTGCCTTCCCCGCTCCAGCACCCCCCCTGCCCAACGACAGGTGGCGCCACATGCCAGGTGCAGCCGAGCGAGCAGCTGGGCGCACCGCCACGTCGCTGCCCAAACCAGGCAGAGTTTTCACCTGGTGCTAAGCTGCATGGTAGCTCCAAGCCTTCTTCCCAGCAAAGCCTTGTCGAGCAACAGCAGCAAAGCACTACGTTGTACAGTATAGAGCTTTCACCTCTCAATTGACAGCCTTTGCATTCAGATGACCATCGACTGCCTCGAAACCCATAGGCGCCTCACTGGCGGCCAACGCATTTGCCGCACTGTCCAGTCCTGACAGCGACGAAGCTGCCGCCGCAGCCGACGCCAACGCCGTGGCTGATGCCACTGCCAGCGGTGCGCTCTTCTCTCTGTTGATGATGCACGATGGGTCGCACGCCCTGGAGTATTGAGATCAAAATTTCATGAGCTGCACTCGCTGTGGCGGGCCAAGCCAGCATTTTTCACCAGTCATTAACGACCATCGAATGCATTCTGCGGGCGCAGCTCCGCGGACCGCTCGCAGCGCCGACAGGCCTGCCACCGGCAGCAGGGTGGATGCCCCAAGCGCAAAGGCTCGGAAGCGGGCTCTTGCTGCGGCGGCAGAGCAGCCAGTCGCCGGCCTGTCCGCCAAGCAGCGGGCAGCAAGCCCGCAGGGGCGGCGTGCAGAGGTGGCGCCCGTGCAGTCTGCCGTTGCTGGCAAGGGGAAGGCGCCAGTGAAGCAGAGGCAGCTGCCTGCCGCCGCCAAGCAGAAAGCGACAGAGCCGTGCGGGCGGTTTGCAATCGATGCCGTTTGGCAGCCAGCAGCGAATCCGCCCAAGGACTCAGCTGCTGCTGCTGTTGCCTCCGCTAAGCAGCAGGTGACGGCGCCACGCAAGCAGCCGGCAGCAAATCAGCTCAAGGACTCTGCTGCTGCTGCTGCTGCTGCTGCTGCTGCTGCTGCCTCTGGCAAGCAGAAGGCGATGGCGGCTGCGGCGGCAGCGCACAGGCAGCCGGCAGCAGAGCCGCCCGCCAAGGTCTCAGCTGCTGCTGCTGCTGCTGCTGCCTCCACCAAGCAGCAGCCGGTGGTGCCGCGCCGGCAGCCGACTTCCAGCGCCACCGAGCAGTAGGCGGCGGACCCGCGCAACCGACCGGCTGATGACGCCATTGGGCAAGAGAAGCCGGCGCCGCCTGAGCAGCGCACATCATCAGCCAGGAAGCAAGCTGCGGGCCTGTGCAAGCAGCCAGGTGCCGCCACCCAACAGAAGACAGCGGCGCCGACCGTGCACTCAGCAACGCCGCACAAGCAGCCTGCAACCACTGACCGACGGCAGATGACATCGGTGCCCAAGCAGCGGGCGACGTCTGCCGCCACACAGACCTCGCCGGTAGTGCCCAAGCTGGCGGCAATACCGCCGCCTACCCAGCCCTTCGCCGGGCCGCACACCGCAGCCTCGCCTCGGAAGCCTGCCGCCGCTGTGAGGCGGCCCACGGGGGCGCCACAGCACAAGCCCGCTGCCGGTAGTGCCCAGCCGGCCTCCGTGGTGCCGCAGCAGCCTGCCGCCGCCAGGAAGCCCGCCCAGGGGCCGGCGCCCGCCGGCCACAAGCGCGCCCTGCCAGTGGGCATTGATGGGCGGGACCCCAAGCGGCGGGCTGCCGACGAGGCTGAAGGTACCCTTCCGATCGACCAGGTTGCAGTATATTTCATGTCAATTCGGACACCTGCCGCAAGCCTGCCCAGCTGCTGCAACGTGAGGGCCGCCCTCTTGACCGACTGGTCTGGAATCTGCCGCAGGCACGTCACGGGACCCTGCGGGCCAGCCTTCGGAGCAGATGCCCGAGATCTGGGACCCGACTGCGGGTGACGCTCTTTGCAGCCACGACTTGCCTCCTTCAAGCGGCAACTTGTCGATGAGTCACAGCAACGTCAACAGCACAGCAGCGGAATAAGCCACAGCCTGGCGCTTGCTGCGCAGCGCTCTCTGTGCAACTACAATAGCATGATGCGTTCTGTGTGATTTACTGCTGGCCTGCAGCATATAGAGGCGAGCACCGCCTCGATGAGCAAGAACCCTCGATAAGCTCCGACTACCCCTCGGTTGTGAACATGCGCGTCGTTGCTGGACACAGGCGTTTCGGAGACATGCAGCACTCTGACGCTGACGAGGCTCGCCCTGAACAACTTCTTGGAGATGGGCAAGCGGGAGGTGCAACTGATGGGAGGCGGGCGCGCGCACGCTTCACGGCGGCGAGCGCCTCACCGCGCCGCAGCTCGCGGCTCTGCTCAAGGCCACCGGCGGTACGCTGCGTATGGCGCCCTACTGTCTGACGTGCGCGCTGTGTCTTGTGAGGCTCAGCAGTGTAATCCTCCAGCTGTGTGGCCGGCGCCGTCCGATCGTTCTGGCGCCAAACTCCACGCCTGTTTCTCGGGGTCTGCCGGCGATCTAGGTGGCACAGGGCTGACCACCGGCTAACAACCGTCATTGCTCGCCCACCGCGCGCAGGGGACAAGCTGGGCGACCAGTACGACATCAACTGCAGCCACCGGCAGCTGGCGTGGTATGAGCAGCTGGCGGAGGCGCGCACGCCCGTCCACATCCTAATCCTCATGTGGGCGCCCGGGTGCGCGTCTCTGCATCCCGTCGTCGGTGTGCTGGCCTCTTGCCGCATGGCGGCACCTTTGACGTTCGTCCTGCTCACATCCATATAAGGATGCAAGTGTCGGTCGTCTCCTGGTTGCCAGCGAGGTTGTGTCCCGCCGGATGCGCCTTGAGGCAGATGCATTTGAAGCATGCCAGCGAACGGTGATCGGTGGATGTGCCACGCCTGCAGATTCAGCCGCGTCCTGGACGAGACAGACTCGCCAGCCACGTGCTGGCTGCTGCTGCTCTCTTGGGCGCTTGAGGTCCCCCTGATCAAACGGTTTGTGTGCCGGGAGCGCTGGTGCTCAGGTGTCGCCTTGCCAAGGGTGTCCTCCGAGTCGTCAAACAGCACTGGCCGTGAGATGCACTTTGTGTGCAGGTTGAGGCGCCGTTGGCGCGTTGCCTGCTCCCTGTTTCGCTAGCATTGACATGGCCCACCAGCAAGGCTTTGAACGCTGTGGGCACAGTGCCCCACGCTGATGTGTAACTCCCTTGGCGCCTCGCCCAGGTTTGGCGCCGTTCCCTGATGTGGCTGTCGCACATCATGTGCAGTCCCGCCCCGTGCGCACCCACACATGTGGCGGGTAGACGCCAACAGCCAGACTGTACTCGACTGGCGTGCGCGCATGGACGTGCTGACCATGCTGGCGATGGGCGTGCTGCTGTCCGGCAACAACCTGGCCTGCGGCATTGGGGTGCAGTCGTTGAGAAAGCACTGCTTTGTCTGCTCTGATCCACCCCTGTTATGTCGCAGTGTTGACAGCCAGCCACAGCTCGACGGACAGTCGCGGTGATGCGTTTGCACGACTGACAGCGCTGTATGGGCGCCGCTGGCCGGTGCCCGCATCGCTGCAGTACGTGCCGTGGCCGAGCCCGGCCGCACAGACCAAGTGGGTGGGCCGCCCATAAACGCAGCAGCAGGGTGTCTGCCGGCGTTGGCATTGCGGCTGCTGGCCAGCCGGCAAGCGGCAGCAGCGGCGGCGGTGCGGCTGCCGGCGGTGCAGCTGCCGGCGGCAAGCGCAGGGCGGCCAGCGGCGGCAGCGGCGCCACCACAAAGAGGCAGCGCGGAGGCGGCAGCACGCCGCAGTTCAAAGCGGCGCCGCAGGGCATGACGGACGAGCATGCAGCAGCTTCGTTCGTGGGGATGCAGTCCGCGCTGCGGGCCAACCCGGCCACAATGAGCGGCTCCGCCATCTCGCGCATGCTCGCCTCGCTGGTGCATGCCTGCACCCTGCCATGACGTCTTGTGCTGTGCAGTCAAATACCACATCACTTCCATGAATGTGAGCATCGTCGCTTCTCCTCCGATGCACCCCTTTATATATCCGAGCGCCTCACCCAACTGTTGCACACACACATTTCATTCTCGTTTCAAAGCTCCAGCACGAGTGAAATTGCACTCTCTGCCCACCTGTCTCTGACTTCACACCCACCTGCATCAGTAGAGCCTTACAATCTGAGGTGAATCTGTATGCAAATTTGGTCGGGAGTGGAACGCACTGTTGTGCTCTTGCAGGACACCTGCGATACCGTGGCCAACGCCCCGACCCTGCTCAGCGCAGTCGCGTAGTCCGGTCGAGAGTGGAAGGCTGCCAGCGCTGCTCTCGGTGTTGACCACAGCCCGGTCACTGGCGGCGGCGCCGCCTGCAGCTGACGCCGCAGGCAGCCGGTGAGGATATTGTGGGGGCGGCGGCGCAGGCTAGGGCGCACGCACCGGAGGCCGCGCTGCTGCAGCTGGAGCGACTGCTCGAGCGCTCTATGCCCGCCGGCATTGACGCCGGTGCCGCGCATCTGGCAAACTTCGGTGCCGGCTCAGGCGGCGCCGAAGTGGCAGCCGCAGCACGCAAGCCGCAGGAGGCACTGGGCGACCAGCGACTTCATCAAGTGCCGCGGAGTGTGCATGGCTTGGTAGCGCCTTCGTATTATAGCGCTTGCGAGTGTCTCATATTGCACAGCAATGATGTCGCCCGGAGAAACAAGTGGTGAATCTGCTGCACAGTGGCTGCGCGACTCCCCCCACTCCTGAGAGTCCTCCACCACTCTATCTCGCACCGGACTCTCCGCCAGAAAGCAATGCTGAACCTGCAACCTGGTCGGTGTGCCTCGCGGCATGTCCAGTGACGGTCGGAATAAGAGCAGCATGGCCAAGTGTCTTGTGGTGACAATCGGCGCAGCGATGCATTAGAACCCACTCAGTGGCGAGCCGCGCAGGGAATTTGCGCATGTGTACTACAGTGTTCAATTGCACTACACGATTGGCCCGAGAGAAGACTGTTAAGCCTCGCGCAAGACTGGACGACTATCCACAGCATTCTGCTGACGGCCTCAATCATCGAAGTTCACACCGACGGCGACAGCTGACAGGAACGCGAGTCGTCCGAGAACGCTCCGTCGAACAGCGACTGCTGCTGCGCGCCACAGCTGCGCGCGGGCGCCAGCGGCGGCGGCAGCGGCCGCTGAGTGCACGCCACTTCCGCCTCCTCAAACAGCTCGGCGTGGAACGGCCGGCTGCCCGCCTCCTCGCCAGGCTCTGGGCCGCTGAGCCCTCCGAAATGATCGCCCGCCTGCTGCGCCCGCAATGCGGCACCGCCCCGCCCCCCGTCGTGAGACGGCAGGGCAGCGCCTCCGTCAGGATGCCGCTGGCTGCTGGCGCCCGCTTCTGCCGGCTGACCGCCCTCGCCGCCGCCGGCACCGGCGGCGGCATGCTGCTGCGGCTGTGCCGGCCCACCGCCTTCCTCTGGCGGGCTGCACGACTGCTCGTCCAATAGAAGCTGCGCGCTGCCCAAGCGGCTGCCAAAGGGCGCTCCACCCAGAGGACCGCCGTCCACCACCACATGCTGCGCAGCTGCGCCCTGCGCTGCGGTCGTAGTGGCCGCCTCCGCTGCAAGCCCGGAGGCCGGCCGTGGGGAGACCGCCATTGCTGACGAGGGGCCGTTTGCGGCGCCTCCGGTCTGGTCAGGCGCCGCCGCCGTTGGTGCCGCTGCTGCGGACGGCAGTGCGGCGGGAGACGCAGCTGCGGCTGCGGCGGCTGCGGCGTCGGCGGCGGCGGCTGCCTGCCGCTCCCGTGTTGCCTTGATGAGCTCGTCGAAGCTGTTATCGCCGCCGCCGCCGCCGCCACCGCCATTGCCTGCAGTGTTTGTGCAGCAGGCCAGGGTGAGCACAACGCGCAGTGAGGCAAGAGCCGCCCAGACGGCGGGAGTGAGGGCTCAAGTCCAAGGTCTCGCGCCTCACACTGCTGACTGCTTAGACATCGGTCGTGGCTGCTGACACAAAAACGGAGTGGCTGGCAGCGCACAATGGGACCCCAGCTCTGACGGCAGCCCAGCCCCGCTCACCAGCAGCTGCGGCCCACGACAGCGCCTTTGCGCACTGCTCTGCATATGCACACGAGGACGCACCACCTGCAGCGCCGGCAGCCGAGCCGCGTGGCGCCAGCGGCGTGCCGAAGGCGGCCTTGGCGGTGCGCGCTTCCCGCTGCAGCACGCGGCGGGCGATGTCCGTGTAGCCCAGCCGCTCGCCGGTGTCGTTGGCGGTCTGCACCTCCAGCCGGAAGCGGCTGTACCGCTCCGACAGCGCCTGCAGGGCACAGGGAGCATTCTCAACGACTTGTGAAGGCTGCTGAGAGGCATGGCTCGTTGAGGGCCATTCAGATGTGCAGAGTCGTGCCTGGGCGGGGGCCTGACACCAGACACATTGGAGGAGCAGCCCCAGTTGCTTATACGTGGAACGATTCGGGCAACTGCACCATGCCCGCTCGGCGGCTGAGGGCAGCTGGCGCCGACAGCGCCCTATTTGCCTACCAGCTTCACTCTGGTTTTTGCCACAGAAGTAGTGGGTCAAGAGCATCCGCTGGACAGCGTTCGCACAGGCCAGACATGCGAGGCACTCACGTCCTTCTTGCCGACGCTGGGCAGCCCGAACTTGCGGCACGTGTCGCGCATCGCCTTGTCGGTCATAAGTGCCACACACAGCTTTGGCGGCACCTTCAGCGGCTCCCTGCTGCCGCCCTTTGCGCCGCCGCCGCCAGGCTTTGCTCCGCCGCCGCTGCCGGGCTGTGCGCTGCCGCTGCCGCTGCCGGGCTTGGTGCCGGCGCCGCCTGCGGCACCGGCGCCGCCGCTGCCGCCTGCGGCACCGGCGCCGCCGCTGCCGCTGCGACGCGCACCGATGCCCTTCGATGTGCCACCTCTGTTGCCGCCGCCGCCGCCGCCACCGGTCAGGCAGCTGTCCAGATGCGAGTTGATGAAGGAGGCCGGCAGCATCACTGCACAATTAGGGCATCGCACATGCCCCTTTGGCAGCTTCTCGCCTGTGCGACAGCAACGAGAGCGTAACTCGCCAGCTGGAAGAAACTGGCTCGTCAGGGCGCCTGACGCACAGGCTACGTGTTTGTGCGGACCGACCAGGCCGATTAGAGTTTATGTCACTAGAGGATAAGGGGGCCGCCAGGTCGGTTCGCACGTGCGGGCGCGGGGGGTGGTGGGGCCTCAGCCGCCGGGCTGTCGCCGCTGCCTGGCCGCAGGCGCGTCTTCTGGGTGCCAAGGTATTCCGGGTCGCTGTCCGACGCGCCGCCTGATGGCGCCGCGTCGCCTGCGGGAAAGCAGATATGCATGTGAGCGAGCATGAGGTAAGTCAAGAATGTACTGACTGATGACGGCTGCCATTTGGCATCCAGCAAACCTGTTCTCCAGGAGTCCTGTGGGCAGGTTTGCGCTGCGCAACACTACAGCACGAACAGTGGCGCAAACGTCTAGAGTGATCGAGCACCTGAAGCTGCCGTCTGGCTGTCTGCATCTGCCGCAGTTGCGGCGCCCGGCTGCCGGTTTGCGCTGGTGCGGCCGCTGCTCCTGCTGCCTGAAGGCCTTCCCGCAGGAGATGCCGGCGGCGGTTTGCTGGCTGACCGCAGCGCCCGTCCGGCGCTCAGCGCCACCACTGCTGGCGTCTGAGCATCGTCGTCCGCAGTCGACGGCGAGCTCAGCTGCCGCCGCTTTGCGGAGCCGCTGCTTTGCTGACCCTCGTCCGCATTTGACCCGCTGGCGGCCTCAGCCGCAACTGACGCGGCACGGTTGCGCTTCGGCTGTCGCCGCCTCGCCGCCGCCTTTGGCCGCTCCGCCGCCGGCTCACCGTCATCGCTGCCGCTGCTGAGCTCGACGGTGATGCCGTCACCGAACTCAGCGGGCGCCGTCGCCGCTGAGGGAAGTCGCGCGAGGTCGTCTGCTCGCGACCGCAGCCGGCCCGGCAGCTTGCCATTACGCTGTGGCTGCCGCCGCTGCTGCGCCCCCTTGCCACCACTCTGCCGAGCCTGTGGGTGTGCCTCCGCTGCTCTGCTGTCCAGCTCAGCACCAGCGGTTGCAGAGTGCATTGCAGAGACGGACTCCTGCGATGGCAGCAAACTCGCTTCAGGCAGGCGCGTGTGCACAGAGCAGCAGCTACTCAGACCAAGATCGTCTCGGGCCCACTCGTGAGGCATCCGACCCCGCAAACGGATCAGTATGCCATGCGTGTGCACGCACAGCATGAGCGCGCATGGGGGAAAGGGGAGGGGGCTTGGCATCGACTGCGCGAGCTCACACCAGCAGCAGCGGCCGAGCGGCGGCAAAGGCGGCGGCGATGGCGCGCAGCTGGGGCGCAGGGCGCAACTCTGTTGCATCGCAGGCGTCTCGGCACTGCGGGCAGCTGGCGGGGCCCAAACGTTCCTGGTACTCGATGCTGCTCCGCACGCATCCCGAGCAGACTGCGCTCGGGCCAGGGAACATACTGTGTCAAACAAATGCAACGAACGCACCGAGAATCAGCCAGCAAATCCACGGCGAGCGGAATGGTTTGCATGCCGCTCCAGCGGAGCAGGCGGTTCTCCCACTTTACACGGCTTCCACTCTTGGGGGTGCGGCTGCGCCAACATGCATGTCAACAGACTCCAGACAGCGTGGTGCCTCACATGCGTGGCCGCAGCGCAGGCAGAGCGGCGTCTCGAACAGCTCGCCGCAGATGGGGCAGCGCACGGCGCTATCCAGGTCGCGGCACAGCGCGCCGGCGCCACCCTTGGGCCACTCCTCCGGGAAGCCACTCATAGGCTGCGGCAGGGCTGCTGCGCCGCCTCGCCGACGCGTTCGGCGATGCCCGTCTCAGTGCGACAGCGGCAGCAGGTGGTGGACTTGAGCAGGAAATCACGCTATGTCGACGCTGTCATGCACTCCTGACCGCATACCCGAAGTGGCGAACGGGGGACGTCGTTGTGCGATGAGGCTTCACGCAAACTGCAATCGAACGGAGCAATGCAATGCCGTACACGCTTCTGTCATAAGGCGTCGACGTCGTTCCAAGACAGTTCAAAACTTGAAACCACAACCCAGGTATTTCGCCCAGGGCCCAGCCGCAATCTGCACAACGCGACAACAACTGCCTGGCAAGCTCGCACAACGAACGAAGGGCCGCCTGAACCTAGACGTCTTCGGAGTCTCTTTTCCGTTGGTGCTCGCGGGGACGCGCGTTGAGGCGCAGGCGCCAATGGGGATTGGTGTCGGAGCAAAAGGCGCTGTTGGAAGCCACCGCGCGCCTTTAATGCTTGCCAGTTGCTCGCTATCCTTCTGCGAATGCGCCAGTGACACCACTCAAATTTGCACCTCGATGCAGTACGGCGCACCCTGGCTCCGCGCTTGAGAACAACCATGTGTGCGCCAAAATATGTTGGCATAGTAGCTCGAAGAGGAGACGCCTCAGGGCTTGTCGACCAGATCAGCGGTCATTAGGCATGCAAAGCCCGCCCTCGCACACCCCGAAAGCGTCTCGTGATCACCAACTGCCGGGTTTAGAGGAGGCCGAGTCCGAGGACGGCTTGCCAAATGCCTTCTGCATATCTGCAGGTGCAGAGCCCTGTGAGAACGTGAAGTCTGTCGCCAAGGATTGATTTAATTCACACCAAACCATCGCATGAATAATACATCACCCATCAGCGCCCCTCTCCTGTCACCAGGTTGCGCTGGCGGCGCCGAGGATCATGCAGCGCTGCAGGGCGCACAGCTGGCCCTGTATGGGTCGCACACACTCGCGACATGGGGCCAGAGAAGCTGGGAGTTTGCAGTGGGTGAATCACTCCCCATACTCCATTGATTCGATCAGATATGTGACCGATCCATATGTGACCATCGCCTCATGAGAGTGCGATGATCAGGGCCCCCGGTGCTCGGTACAGGCCTCCTCCTGCTGCAGCTTCGGCCGCAGTCGTTGGCGCTCGTGTCATTTTTCGGGCTCGTCGACAGCGCGGCGCAGGTGTTGGCCGGAGCCGCAGTGGGCTCCTACCTTGGCAGGTGCAGTCCCGTCTTGCTGCCGTGTTCCGCAGTGTTTTGCACAAACAGCATTGGACCCGCTTCGAATAGCTCTACATCTCCAGCCAAGTACAGCAAGATTGTAAGGTCTCAACAACTGCTCGCTCTCTGTGCTGCAGGGCCAGTCGGCTGCGCGGCGCAATGCGCATGTATATGGTGCAGAATGCCGGGGTCGCCGCCTCGGCGGCGGCGGTATTCCCGCTGCTCGCAGCCGGCGCGGCGCATGCCGGCGCGCGCTTCTGGGCGCTGACCTGCGTCACCATCGCCTGCGGCGCCCTCAGCAGCGTCGGCGCCATGGTAAGGAGTTGTGGGCAGGCAGTGTTGCCCCTGCTAGCACAACCGTGTTTGGTGTCTGCACATGCTGGTATGGCACAACAATCTGTCTCCGATGCCCGCATGCTGGCGGCGCAAACATGACGATTCGTAGGGAATCAGGGGTACAGGGTGTGGCATGTGCAATGAACAGGGGTCGACGCTGGCAGTGGAGCGGGAGTGGACAAAGGCGCTGTGCCGAGGCGACTCCGCCGCCCTGGCTGCCATGAACTCCGGTGAGCGCCACGCCGCCCCAACAATTGGCACCCTTGACCCAGAGCCCCTTCAGACAGCTGGCGGCGCAGACCGGGACTGGACCATCGCGGCCCCCATCCTGCACCCCGCAGCCTGCCGCAGCGGCACCCGGGCGTGGCGCTGAGCGACGCTTTCTCGAGCCACAGGCATGCGGCGGATCGATCTGACGTGCCTCATCATTGCTCCGATCGCCGTCGGCTGCCTGATGACCTTTGCCGGCAGCCGCGCGGCCGTGGCCACCATCTGCGCCTGGAACCTGCTGGCCTGGGCGCCGGAGTGCGCACTGCTGAGATACGGCGTGGCGCAGGTGCCACACCTCAGGCACGCTTCCGCCCGAGCTCCCTCCGACCATCGGCAATCGCGGTTGCCCCTGGACAGCCAGCATTGGCATGCAGCGCCCGAGACAGCCTGGCGCTCAACAGCGTGCGCACATGCCTCATCCCGGCGGCCTCAGCCCCCCCAAGCCCCTTGCAGGGTGCAGCTCCTGAGCACGCCTCCGTGCAGCCTCGATGACAGGGACAGCGAGCTGGCGGCGGCCGCCAGCCTGGAGGCGCCGAAGCCGGCTGCGCCCGCGGCGGAGGCGCCGCCACGCGCTGGGGCGCTGCGCCGCACGCTGGACGGGTGGGCTGTGTACCTCCGGCAGCCAGTGCTGCCCGCGGCGCTGGCGCTGGCGCTGCTGTACCTCACCGTCATGTCCCTGGGTGTGTTCGCGGCAGAGCCAGTGTGCGTCCGTGTTTCTTGGGAGCCGCTGCTCGGTGAAGCTTTGGCACCAGCCCCAAAGGCGCGGCTGTGGACCTTGTGGGGCGCTGCGCTGAACTCGCTGCACCGTGTGATCCTCGCTGGGACCAGGGGCATGCAGGCTGGAGCCTGCACTTTGCAAATCCCAACCACAGAGCGCTGTGCCATGCGACCCTTCTCACTACCGCCCCCAGACACTGCTGCATGCAAAGCGCCCAGGCTCCATGTCATGCAGCGGAGGACAGCCTCAATCTTTCGGTGCAATCTCATCATCTGCAGCCTGTACCGTGTGAGCTCTTTGAGACCCCCTGACCATACTCGGTTGCAGGCCTGCTGATGACGGCATACCTCAAGTCGCTGAACATGACTGAGGCATTGCTCAGCGTGTTTCGTGGCTTTGGCGCCGTGAGCGGCGTCGCGGCAACGTTCGCCTATCCTGTGCTCTATCGCAGGCTTGGTGCGATGTCAAACTGCTGCTTCGATGCCACTTAAAAGCATTTGCATCGTGCTCGGCATTGCTGCACCTTGCTGCTGCTCTGCTGGTTGATGACAAACTTCACAGTTGCCAGCCGTGCACACCCAGCACCGGAGGGCAGTTGCCTCGTGCTCTTCAGAACCTGTCTGTCAAGCTCGGCGATAGACGATTCAGTTGGTCCGTTACTTGCAGGCGCCGTGGGGGCGGGCACGCTGGGCATTTGGATGCAGGCCGGCTGCCTGTGGGCCGGCATCGCGCCATCGCTCGCCGGGAAGCTGGGCTTTGCGCTGCCGCGCGGCCTGGTCACGCACGTGCTGGTCGCCGGTGTCGCGGCGTCGCGCTTCGGGCTGTGGACCTTCGACCTGGCCGTCAGCCAGCTGCTGCAGGAGCGGGTTGCCGACGAGGACCTCAGTGCGCCCCAGTGACACCGCTCGCTCACGCCCCTGACAGTCGCTCGGAAGCAGCAGCTTTTTGAACCATCTCGTCTTCGCAACAGTGTCTGACCTGCATGCCGGCATGCCTGAGCTTGCCAAGAGCCGCATTCAGCAGACAGCAGGTCTGCCGTGTCATGCTGTGTGTGCTTCGTTCGCCTCCTCCTCCTCACCCCACGTCTGCATGACGTCACAGTCGTCTTTGGGTGCAGATGTCGTCAGCGGCGTCCAGGGCAGCCTGCAGAGCCTGTTCGGCATGAGCAGCTACGTGGCGGCGCTGGCATTCAGCGACCTCTCGGCCTTCCCCTTGCTCATGACGGCCTCTTGCAGCGTCGTTGTCGCAGGTGCGGCGCAGTAATTCCGCTGGTCCTTCTGCTTGTTCGTCTTCCAGGAGGCACGGCATCATCCAGCTTGATCCAGCTTGTTCGTCGCCACATCGACTGTACCGTCATGACATGCCTGACTTCCCGAGGCGCAGCGGCGGCGCTGTTTACCGCCTTCCAACGCTCTGGCGATGCGGAAGTCACGCAGCTGCTGGCTGGGCAGCAGGGGTCGTCGTGGGCAGCTGCGCGCGCCGAGGCGGGAGGCGAGGAAGCGGGCGACAGGGACGCGCTGCTGTCAGACGATCGTGCAAGCGCTGGACCATGACCAGAAGGCGGCGGGACAGCAGGCCTGAAGCTGTATCGCGTCGCCGCCAACCCTTCTGCAGAATACACGCGGACCTGTACATCGTGTTCTTGGTTCAAAGACATACAGTCACGCATAACAAATGCTGGGACCAACGGTGTGTACCAGCTCACCAGGTTTCCGTCGGGAAACTCGATAACTCTCGGGCTACAAATTTGTACGCTTGTATCATCCAACGATAAACTGAAACCTGCAGATTTTCGAGGCCGTTTGTAAACAGCTGATTGCTGTCGCGCGGCGTTGGCCCGTACCTGGATACCGTACGTATTCTGTCAAGCACTGTCCCCGTCGCTATTGCACAGTTGCAGCGCCGCATTTCACAGCTGCAACCTGTTGAGTTCCGTCCTGCGCGTCGCGCACGCTGATCTTGCGTAGGTTGCGGGGTGGCAGTCAGTGGCCAGGTGGATGCTGAGCTTTCACGATCCTGAGCTCGAAGAAGGCTTCAAGAGGTGCGTGGCATAGCTGTGAGCACCTTGCAATCTGTGAGATGGTGCATGCGATCACACACCCACGCCTCTGGGTGCATGGCAGCACGTTCATCTGGTGGGGGCGCCGTTTCACACTGAGATACTTTCGTGGCGCAGGTACCACGCGCAGCAGCACACACCGGCAGACCTGCTTGCATGCAGGTGCAGCGCGCTGGTGTGGGCCGTCCTATTCGTGCGCATCGCACTCGCAGCGACATGGCACGACCGTGCGCTCGTAGCGCTGGCGCTGGTGAGTTAAGCTGGGAGCAAAACACGTTTGCTGCTGCGTCCCGACCCGTGGGCGGACAGCACTGCTAGCTGACATATTCACGTCATCGCTAGCGCACACCCATGCTGCTGGCCACAGCGCTGCGGTGATACGCGCGGCCCCTGCCGGAGCCAGGCCTGCGTATCACAGTCCGAGCACACACAGCGCGCCTCTGATGGCCTACCTGCTCCGCAGCTGTCGAATCTGACCCCCTGGATCCTCGGAATACAGCGGTGGACGCGGCACCGAGAGTGTCTCGTCTCAGCATTGCGCCTGTTGCGCGTCGCCGCGGCCACGGCAGCGTTCACCCCGCAGGTAGGCTGGCGGCCCGGACCAGAGGCATATGTGCGACATCCATTGTTTGTGAGCATCTGCGTGATGTCCACACAGGAGCTGCATGATCCAAGGGCCGCTGAGCGCGGCCAGGATTATGGACTTGACCCGCAGCGTGCTGCTGTCCTTGCAGAAAGACTGGGGGGGCGGGCCGCTACCCGAGTTCATGAAGGTGATTCTCGTGTCGACGAGCCCGCAACTGTGGATTCTCGCCATGTTCATCCAGGTGCTTTCATCCCCAAACCCGCTTACCCCCAAGTTCTCCTGTGCATGCGTGCCAACAGACGGGCATGCATTGTTGCGCCAGTAGCGTGTACCTACCGCACGTTGCAGTCTCATGCAGTCATCACCAGGGCGCCGGGCTGGAACTGCACCCACAAAAATATTCGTGACTGAGTATCGCTCCTGCTTGTGCAGCTGCGATTCGCCAATCACCTGCGGCTGCAAGCCGTCTGCGTGGCCATCCAATGGCATCTAAACATAAAATTGTGCAGAAGCTGGCTGGTGGGTGCAGGAACCTGACAAGCGCTTGCAATCGTGTTGGAGGCTGAGAAGATGCCAAGGGGTTGCTCCAACAAAGTCCATCTGCATTCACATATTGATTTGTTGGGGGTCCAGGTTGCGAGTGCGAGCAGGCAGCTGAGCGCACAGCAGGGCGACAGTGCGATGTTCAGCAGTGCTATCCAGGGCTGCAACAAGGCCCTCGGTGAGTGGCTATATCGACCGGGCATCCGCGCATGTGCAGCTGCGACGATGCCCTGGCGGTGGAAGATGCCTTCGGCAAGGGCGGTTGTGCCCTGCGCCTGCTGCCGCCGCCCTGTCTTGCCCTGAGACCGGTGCCCGAGCCCTGGACGAGGATCGAGCAAGGTGCACCGGCCCTGGCGCATATTATATCTTGGAGCTGCCCGCACCAGAACAGGTGCTGCACCTGCGGCGCCGCTGGCAGTGCAGAACCCAGACTCTTGTCTTTTGGAGTGCAGGCACCCGGTTTCAGCCGGCGCACGGCTGCCCGCTGACGCTGGGCGCACTGCAGCTAGTTATCGGCCTGGTAGCGCCGTCACTTTGGGTGAGGCCTGCGCAGATCCTCTGCTGCACCCGCTGTCATTGGGATCCTGCAGGGTAGTCGCCAGCGCTGTTGTCTCGCTGCCTTGACGGTGAGCTGAGCTTTGAAAGGGCCACTGTTACAGCCTGTGGCCGTTCGCGCCCATCCGCCGGCCAGATGCGGCATGGTAGCAGTCATCTCGTCGTGGGCTTTGCTGATGCCGCATCTGACTGCCTGGGGTTCATGTCTTCACGTGGGTGTCTCTCAAGGCATGTAAACCTAGCTTGACGCTGCGGCGCCTGTCCTTCTATGCACAACCTAGTTTCCTTATGTACTGCAGATCTACCAGCTCGAGAAGCGGTCGAGGAGGCGGTATGCCGCGCTGTGCGGCAAGTCAGATTGCGACCAGGCGCCCGAAGGCTGGCGGCGGCGCGCGGTTGTCGGCTCCATGGCAGCGCTGGTGGGCGTGTCCCTTTTCTGTCAGCTGCTTCAGATGTACGAGCGGTTCCTGTGACGCCCGCCGGCCGGCTGAGCATGTGGCGGCAGGGCGAGCTCGTGCAGCCCCAAAACCCTCATGAAATGCGGCAGTCCTGAAGCCACACGCGGCCACGGAGCTGATCCCGGCAATCACCGTCATCATGGGCGCCCTGAGATCATGCGGCCATCCCGAACATGTGCCCGAACTGATGACTCCAGACACTGTCAGCGCGCGTGCGTTTGCACGCGTGCCTTCTGAACAGGTGACAGCGAGCACTGTGTGCCATGGCACCCGTCGGTTCGTCTGGCAGCAGCTCCTCAACCACTGTCGTATTTCTGAAACGTCTGAAACTGTGACTCTCTGTGTTGGTTGGACTGTCTTGATTTGTGCCTCAACCCGTTCCAGGGAAATGTAAATGGAATTTGAATCAACGACGAGGAAATTGACATGACATGGATTCTTGCGGAATGCAGGCAAAATGAACTATCAAGCATCACAGACTAGCATCAACATCTCATAGGCTACTCGGCGTGTTGCCAGAACCAGTCTCGCTTCGGATTGCCAAATGCACTCGTTCCGTACTTTGCATCCCCAAAGTCGTTGAGGCCCATCCAATAATTTCAGCCGTAGCCGTGCGGCAGCTCATTCGTGCACATGAGTACGGTGCTGCAGCTTATTCGATACTGAGACCCTGCAGTCGCCTGCGACTGACATGACGAAGCCGGGCCTGGGTGGCACGCCCTGTCGGCGGGGGCCGTCGCCTATGCGAGAGTGACTGCCGAGAGCGGTGGCCAGCGCATTGTCTACATTGTTCTGATCTCCCGCATCAGGGCGATAGTCATGTCTCTGGCCTTCTTCGACCCGGAGCTGGAGGAAGGCTACGCAAGGTGACGGGGCGTGCCAGGAAGACTGGCCCCCACCTATCTGGCATGTCTCCCGGCGATTCAGTACCTTGCCATCTGCTCTGTCCTAGACGGCTTTATCACCTCTGCCTACCCTACTATCAGCAGTCTGAGATCTCATTTAGCGTCATGCGCCCTCGCCATGTGCAGGTATCATTCGGAGCAGCACACCAATGGTGATTTCAAGTTCTGCTCCATGGGTACGTGCATCTGGACGCTCACCTTCTTTCGCATCCCCGCTACCGCGAGCTGGCACCCCCGCGCCCTCGTCGCTGCCGCCGTGGTAAGCTGCCCCGCCCCATAGTCAGCAATCCACACACAGCATGCCCCGCTCCCTGTACTGCAAGTTCGGAACACGGGCGCTGGCCGCGCGCCACGCTGACTTGCGCTTACTGACGCCACCTCCGCAATGCTGGGTGACTTGCTGGATGTCTCTCGGCGGACTCGCGTCGGCAGCGGAAGCTCCCTCCCCTGATCCGAGGCGCCATTGGTGGTTGCGCTGCCCAGGCGTCCACGCTGATGCCCTGGATCCTGGGGGCGCGGCGGTGGACGCAACACCGCGAGCCGCTGGTCTTCACGCTGCGCTTCCTTCGCACGGCGGCGCTGCAGGCTCAGTTCAACCCGCAGGTCAGCGTGTGCATTGTTCGCCTGTTTGGCCGACACTGGATGGCACGGACTGGCTGCATGTGCGCACGGCGTGCTGCTTTGCTGTTGATGGCACCACATTCCCGCGGCATGCTGCGCGTACACAGGGTCTGTCTGCTGACAGTCGCTAAGCAATATACTGTCAGCGTCGGTGACAAGTTACATGCTGGCGCTGACCACCTGCAGCTCTGTCTGCGCCGCAGACAGCCGCCGCCACCGGCACGCCGCCTGGGCTGCTGAACGCAGTCCTCGTGTCCAAGTGCCTGCAGCTGCTCATGTTCTCGGTGTTTTTCAGGGTGAGCTCCTGTGATGCGCCCATCAATCTGGGAGGACTCATTCCGCGTCGGCACCTCGGCTGCTGGTCGCTATTGCATGTCCAACGACAATGCCATTGCAGCTCCTTTGTGATGCGCCCGCACTGCACCCGTGACTGCGCAGCTGAGGGTCTTTAAGTCACCCAGCGTCTTTTCTTCCATGCATGACGAACACATCGGCTGCTGCAGCGGGTGTATCCAACCTCCTGACTGTGGCGTTGCCTGCACGCAGCTGCGGTTTCGGCAGCACCTGTGCCTCCAGGCGCTAAGCCTCGCCATTGGCTGGCAGCTCAACAAGCGCACCTGCAGCGGCTGGCAGGTTCGCGCCCCGCAGCCGCAATCTCCTCGAGACGCGGCTGCACGATGTCATGCTGTTGCCAGATGCTGTCATCTTGTCGAAAGGACCCCCTGGTCCGAGGGCACTATCGAAGCACTGTCGAGTTGTCCTCACCATCCAGCACCACTCCATCATCTCTCCCCAGCACCATCCGCACCAGGTCACTGCTTGCCTGCAGGACCTCACTTCAGGCGGCCCGCGGCTGAGCCGCGGGCCGGTGTTCAGCGGCTTCGTCCAGGGCTGCAACAAATACCTGGGTGCGCGCCTGGTCGGCAGCAGTGCGGACTGCGTCTGCTGCTGCCCCTCGTCTCTGGTGCAGGAGCGTGGTTTCCCACAGCGTGCAGCGGCAGTGTCCGCCTGTCGCGATGCTGCCTGTGATGCTGCCTGGCGCGGCCCACAATGCCACAGCAGGCACGCCAACCTTTGTTGCACCGCCAGGTCAGGAGCAGACAGGCAGGCAAACAGCACGGCACGGTGGTGCCCCGCCTTACGCTCCCCGCGGTGCGCCTCACTCCCTGCCACGCGCGCAGGCACGCAATTCGACTCCTCCCATGCATGCCCGCTGACGCTGGGCGGGTTGCAACTGCTCGTCGGCTTCGTGGCGCCCTCCCTTTGGGTGAGCTTCCGTGTCCACCCTCTAATCAAGGGGAAACCACGCGGACCAGGTGACCACTTCGGACAGACATCAGCAAGCGAATATGGACCGGGTCACATGTTGATTTCGTAACTGATTAAGGAGGACTGGCCGGCTGACGTGGTAAAAGCCGGTTCACCTGCTTGACAATCACAAGTACGTGCAGACACAGGACAGTCCGCACTTCGAGCATTCTGGTGCGGCCACATATCAGTGTGTCATGCCTGCGTCAGGAGCGTCAGACCCTGTCCTCGGACCGTCGCTCTCCCATGGCGGAACTCCAAATGCATGTCACCTGCACGTATAGTCAGCGCCCGCCGCCTGCCGTTGCGTAGGTGCTGCAGCAAGAGCGGCAATCGAGGAAGGAGTATGCCACCCTGTGCGGCGCCGGCACCGACAGCGCCGACGGGTTGCTGACGACGGTTGACCGGCGGCGGCAGGCTGCGCTCGGCCTGATGATGACGCTGGTTGGCGCAAGTCTGTGTTGGCAGCTGTTGGAGATGTACGAGGGTTTCCTGTGACGCGGAGTACTTCGAAGGTAATGGGCACCGCAGTGCCCCTACGGTGGGGCTCGCCGCGCCTGTAGTGGTTTGTTGGGGAAGCGAACGTGACATTGAAGTGATGATTGACGGAGGGAAAGCGATGACATCTGACCAGCCGACATGTGTACAATAAATGAACTGCAAGTTTCTTGGGAATACGTTCAGCTGCAGGATGTTCTCGGCATGCTGGGCGCATACCAATACTTGGTTGCAGGCCTTGAGCGCAAAACAGACTTGTGTCCGTATTTTTGGCACATTGCTGACAGACACGAGAGTAATTGACATCTGAACACCAGATATGAAATCACCATGCACTAAATAACCCCTGAGAACCTAGCCTATCTGCTCACTTGTCCTCGCTGCTGAAAACCCACCGGGCAACGGGTGCAGAGTGCAGCCTGGAACGCTGAGTGCAAGTTTCTGGGCGCATGATGCGAAAACATGAGAGCCGCTGCAATTGCTCAAAACAATTGCATTATAGAGAGTGTAGCCAGAAGTGCATTTCCCAATACCCAGCCGCCGCGAAGCTCAGGCCTCCTGGAGGAGCTTCTCGATCTCGGGAATCAGCGCCGTCGGGTTGGTGCGGGTGCCGAACCTGCCGCGGCGTGTGCAGGAGGAACGTCAGAACAAGTTTCGGCCAAATTGTGTTGCGTTCCACGAGCACAAACGATTGCCGTGCAGGAGCTTCGGAGCCGTGTTTCTGCTGTCAGCCAGCGAGATGTGCATCTCCACCATACCTCTTTACGGTCGCGCCGTCCTTGCCGACGAGGAACTGGGACAGAGCACACACACGGCCCGTCGGTGCCAGTTGCATCCTGGTTTTCATCGTGGTGAACCGCACAAGCAGTGCCCTGCCGCATGGTCTGCTGCCATACCCAGCCGCTTCTGCACCGGCAGGTGTGCCGCATGACATGCCCCACCGACAAAACGCTTGCGCCAGCGAGCATCCGAAAGACGGGCGCCCACCTTGGTGAAGTTCCACTTGATCGAGCCGGTCTGGCCGCTCTTTGTTTTGAGGAAATTGTACACGTCGGATGCCTCCTTGCCGTTGACGTTGACCTTGTCCATCATCATGCCCTCAAAGCCCTGCGGAGGGCATGTGGCGTGCGTCACGCTCGGGTGCGATGCCAGTGGGCACCGCCTTTGGATCAAGCGGCTGGTGCGCTTTGGCTCTGAGTGATTAATGCCCATGCATCGGGTGCAGCTTGCTGAGAAGACACGCAGGGATGAACCGCCAGCAAATGCTTGGCTGGGCAGCGTAACACGGCCGTTCCCCCGGAGTTCGCATGCCCACACCCCAGGGGTTTTGACAGGGGACATGCACAAACCTTAGCTGCGGCAAACTTCTTGATGTCGACACACGCGGCCGGCTCCTGGCCAAGGAACTGGTTGCTGCACAGTGAAACGCGATGTCTAGGCGAGCTGCACTGGCTTCGCAGGGCATAAATCGCAGGGCACATCCTCTCGGCACGAGGGGCCACACTGTTGCAGAGCGCCGCGGAGGAGGCGCATTCAAGCAGACAGGTAAGGAGGAGTGGCAAGTCCTCTCACCAGGGGAAGCCCACGATCTCGAATGGCTGGCCGCGAAACTTCTCGTGCAGCTCCTTGAATCCTGCACATGATCATATATTATTGCTGTCTCGAGGTGACTACTGATGAGGTTCGCCGCCTGGAGCACCAAATATGATGGCGTCCCTGCAAATACGAGAGGCACGCAGAAGGCTGAGTGTTGTTCGACGCGTGTCACCATTGTAGTCGCCCTCAGTGTAACCGCACTGCGCCCACCAGAGAGAGCAGTGGGTGACCGAGTGGCTCGTATGCAGAGGTGCAGAAGGAGGCTCCCATGAGCTGTTGTATCGCATGGACATGCAGTATATACGCCACTGCAGCCTGATCTAAAGGCCATCCCAGGTGTCATTCGCACCTTTGAGGCAACGTTGACGACGAGGACCACCTGCAAACAAGAGCGGCATCGAAATCTGATATCACGAAGGAAGCTTTCGACAAGTCAGCGTGGCATGCGAAAGCGATATGCTTACCTTGCCCTTGAGCGCAGCAAAGTCTACTGGTGTCCCGTCTATGTTCTTCACATCATGGAAGTCGTGCAGCGACTCCACACCCGCTGGCTTCGTCGGAGAGTTGCCCATGACTCGATGTACTGGACGGTTGGCGTCCTGAAGACTTTTTGAGACTCTTCGGACTGCAACTTGATGTGGCTTGTTGAATTTGAACGGAGAAAGGGAAGTCATCAGGGGATTTCGTGAGCTTGGCGTCATGCTGCTGACGTCACATGTTGGTCATTGACAAAACAGCGCAGACAGCGAGGCTTTCAACTGATCTCGCTCTGGTTGGCAGACTAGTTTTGAAGGGCTAGCGGGGGGTCAGAGATTCAACAATCTGCGCCAAGTCCATTGCGGCAGCGGCAGCAGCAGCGGCAGCGGGGCAGCAGTGCCTGTGCGAATTTTCATTCAACAAGCTGCGGCACGCTGAGTTCGGCTCAGGAGACGTGCTGCTGTGGGGCACTGCTGGCGGCATGCCGCTGTGGGCGTATTGGTGGGAGTGGCGCTGTGGCATGCTGCCTGGCTGCTGCCGGCACAAAATCGACGGCTTTCGCCGGGGCGGCCGCAAAAATGACCTGCTCCTCCTACATGATGCCGGCACGTCACAGCTCTGGGTCTGGCTTGGAACACGGCTCTGAAGGTGCGGTTAGGCGGACACGTCTCTGCGGGAGGATTTCAGTGCTCTTGGTGTCATCACACAGCAGCGGCTACCCGAAGGGGCAGAGAGAGACTACATCCGCCAACCCCACTGCGGCTGCTGAGGCATCAACTGAGCCTAAAAACCCGCATCGTGTATTATCGTCGCCGAATTGTCTGAAACGAGTGTTGTGCAGATGCACTGGTGACGAGGCCGGAGGCCCACCCGATGCATGCCGCAAGCATGCGAGAATGAACAGAGCTATATCCGCACATTCTGTCCCTGTCTCAGCAGACCACCTGCGCTGCTGCATGCATTCGGCGGCGGGCCGTGTCAAGCAACCCTCACACATGGTGCATGACAAACGTTGCCGCACACTCCAGCAACAGCGCTGCCGCTCATCCCCCACAGCGCCGCTGTCACAGAACGCAGCGTCTGGTCAAATGCGCCGGTCCCACCGGCAGCATATGCTATCCAAGCCTGAATGAACCTCATGATGGGACGCAATTGAGGCGGCGACATCAAGTAGAGCTGCCAGATCTCGTCTCCCCGAGCCCACTCTGGGTGCAAGAGCCAAAATGCTTGTGTTGTTTGCTTGGCGCCTTCCGGACGCGTTGTGCGAGGGTTAACGCTGCGTGCCGCTGCCGCTGGAGGGCTGCTGCCGTGTCTGCCGCGGCTATGACGGCGTCGTCATCAGCCAGGCTACCATCTGGCGCCGACGTTCAACGCCGCCTTCACGCCAGCAAAGGTGTGGGCGACTCTTCGGAAAATCAACAACGATAAGGCGCCTAGGCTCAACGGCCAGACGGCAGAGCTGATTTGATATATGACCTTGCAGCGGTCGGATGAAAGGTGGAGAATGTGGGTGGGGGTGGGTTGGGGGGTATCAGGGCTGCTGCCGGCGCTGACGACGATGCTGAATCCTGAATGCTCCCTTTCTGTCGGGGAAGATGCCCAACGTCGACTCGGGTGAACTTGTGAGGTGCTGGCTTGATCAGCCTACACGTGGACATTCTTCACTCCGATGCGGGGCTCAAGGTTCACGACCATTCATCTGCACCACCGCTGGTAGATTATTCGGTGGTAGATCAGAGCTCTGCCGTTGTTAGTTGGCCTCTGTCTGTGGAGCCTGCTCTTTTGTTACCAGTTGCGAGGTTGTCACAGCTGCGGTTCAGCTTTCTATCATCTTTTCTGTCCTTCTGTCGTTGCAGAGTGTCTGCCAGCATTGCAAGGATTGAGCATGCAGCGCAGCAGCGGTCAGAAATGAGCCAAGGCAGCCGATGATGAGGATAGCAGGGGTCCAGTCTTGCGAGGTCTGCTGATGGAACGAACGAATGTGCACACAAAAGACGGGCTGTCGCTGGTGAAGGAGGGCACTCGGCACAAGCTGCAGGCACGTATCTGCACATCCATATACCTTTCGTTGCCGTTGCAGGGAAAGCTCATGCTGCGAAAGTGTCAAAATGCGCCTGCTGGTCACAAATGATGCGCTGGAGATTGCCACCAGGGTTTCACACGCATCGCCAGCTGGGACCCTGAAACTACAGCAGTTGGATGGAGCCCCACTCATTTAACTAGCCCCTACTGCTCTACTACGCAAACGACATGCCGGAGCTGCAGGCTGCCTGCGATCGCCTGCTCAATGATACCGAGCTGACGAAGGCAAACTTGGCAATGTGGATGCAAGTCGCCGCCGATTGCGACCGCCCCATGGCAGCCAAGCGCTGCATCGACTACGCCGCCGCCAACCTCAGCACCTTGGTCGAGTGAAGCACCAGCTGCCTTCACCACCAAGGCAGCGAAGGGCCAGCTAAGTTGACTTGTGGCTGCCCCCACGACCATGCATGACGCTGAATGCCCTGAACGTCTAATGCATGGCGCGCATTCTGTTGCAGTGCAGCTCTGTAGCCACATTGATGTCGCCACATCGATGCCACATCCGCGCAGCCTCCATGCAGCTCCCTCATTGGCCGTGTCCATGTGTGTTGCAGGGAGCACGAAGACGCATGGTTCGAGCAGCTACCGCAGCCGGTGCTGGCCTGCCTGCTGGTGCCCCGTATGCGCCTGACTGACACCGTCCTGGGGTGCAGCTGCAAGTTCCTGTTCGATGTGCAGCATGACCTTGCTGCTGCACATGCACATCTCAGCATGCATCGACAGGCTCATACTTGTGCTGACGCTATTTGCCTGATGCAATTGCGCGCCGCATATGCGGGCGACCTTTGACCACTCACTCGAGATAGCTGACACGCCTATGCTGTACGTATACGACGACCCGACCTCGTCCTCCATCGGCTGCCTGGACATGGTAATGCTATTCCGCTGCGGTGACGCACCCTAATCGGCTCTCAACCATGACCTACATCCGTAAGCTTGTCGGTTGTGCGTGCTGGCGTGTTGTTTGCGCTGGAATCTCATCCCCAACCTTGTTATCGCTTTGTTTGCTGTGAGTGCATGTTCCTGACCATGACCACTTCCCTGACGAATGATATGCAGCCTGCATGATGCAGGGCACCGTGAAGCAGATGCATCACCTGCTGGCCGCTGATGCACGTGCACAGACGTTCTGCGACAAGGACAAGGGGGAAGAGCTGGTCCAGGACTGCGATCGCATATGGGAGCTGCTGCCGCAGGGGTGCCCCAGCCTCTACTGATCGCGCAAGGGACGAGTCATGAGTGGCGGTCACAAACGCCGATAGGCATGAGAGAACGCTTGTCATGGTGAAGTCTGACGTTTCATAATGCTGAGGTGCCGGGCGCTGTTGCACATGCTGCTGCCGGATTAGAACAGCAGTCGTTGTCAGGGTCGACGCAAGGGAGTGTGCCGCTGCTTGCGCCAATGTTGCCAGACCATTCTTATTGCGGCGATTAAAACAGCGCCAGCTAAAGAGCGAGCGACTTCAGCGATGAACAATCTTAGGCAGAGCAGTTTTTCAAGCTGCGTGCCCTGGTGCCGTCTGCCGGTCTTATGCGACGGAGGCACGAGTGATCCTCTAAGCACAACCCCATGCTGCTGCTGCTGCTGCTGCTGCTGCTGCACTACTCAGCCCGGGCAGGCCATCGCCGAACATCTCGACTGCGCAGTGCTTCACGGTTCTGCTTGTCTACTCAAGTCCGCAGCAACTGAAGTGTCACTCATCATCCTCGTCAGTGGCCCAGTTGAGCTCCACCCGGTGCCAGGAGTTGTTGAGCACGCCTGTCAAGAGAAGGATGTTTGACATCATTGCAGGCCACCCAGATCACATTCATCATGGCAACATTGCACAGACTACGATGGCAACCAGGAAAACTAGTCCGAAGCAGGTCGTCCAAGTATACGAGCAAGGCAGAAAGTACTGCACCTCTCAAATTCCACAGCGGGGCGGCGTCCTGCAAGCCACAGCCTCAGTGTTAAACTTGGAACAAGTAGTAAATTAGACTGTGACGGCTGGCTCGTTGGATCAGCAACTCAACATTTTCGCTATCCGGCACAGGAGCGCAAGCAGAATGCAGGGCGGTAACCGAATCTGCACACCCTTGATTTGATCTGGAAGTCGGCTTGAAGATGACTTGGTGAGTCGGTGAGTCATCTTGAATTTACTTTCAGAACTAACCAAGCAGCGCACCTCGGGTTGCGCATTGTAGGCGCCGTCGACGGCGCGCACTGCCAGCTGCAGCGGCTTGGACCTGTCTGCGCCTTTCAGCGGTAACGTCACCTCCCACAGCGTCCACGCCCAGGCGCTGCGCATCCATCCACAGCTTTCAGCGCAGTGAGCGCTTGAGGGTGGATCGGCACAGCGACCAGTCGGTGCGCGAATAAGCAGCGCGTCAACAGGGCTGGCGAATGACTCCAGGTTGCAGACATACAGCGGTGTGAAGGTGCGCGCTGAGGGCACGTGGTGTGGATGCAGGCAGCAAGGCAGGCAGGCACATGCGAACTGCTTTTGCTCACAGGCAGCCGCCAGCTCACCTGCCGCGCTTCTGCCCAATGTCGTGCTGCCGCAGCTCCGCCGACGTCCACGTCCTGCCGCCGTCGACGGTGACGTCCACCCGGATGATGCCGTTGCCGCTGCAGCAGCTCCATATCAAAACGTCACATGCAGGGTGTCAAGCAGTGGTGCTGCGGCTTAAGCAATGCAGGCTCATGGTCGGATGTCGCCACAGCAGCATTATCGTTCGCATCTGTCTTTCGCCGGGCTGGCAGTGGGAAGGGAAGCAAGGAAGAAGACTAGGAACCCCACCTGCCGCTCCATGCATAGCCGTGGACTGTCAACTCTTCTGCATCAGGGTCGACGCTGGAGCCCGCCGGCGGGTCCGTGATGGCTGAGGTCACCGGCACATCCTGCGGGCAGGTCAATGCGGGGAGCAAACCATTCATGGAAGATCAATAGGGTGCATGATGAGCCAGGCGCTCAACTTTTTCAGCATCGCAGCAACGAGTGGCTCTGCGAGCAGAGTGGGGTGAGTTCTCTTGCGACCATGCTTTCAAGATGCAACCTCTCTTTTGGATCGCTCCTCAGCAAGACCTGCATGTTTCGAAAGAGAGCGACACGATTGCAAAGCAGGAGCATAAGCGGGTCGAGCAGCGGACTGGTCTCTGACGGCCAGCAATGAAACGAATGGATCATCGACAGGGACACGAGGAGTGCAGCGTGATTCAGGTGATGACAACGAGATGTGTAGTTCGCCTGGAAGGCAGGCGCGGAGGACGAGCCGGCGCCCGGCAAGAATTTGTGAATTGTTGTCAATATTCGAAACCAGACGAAACGTGGTTGTGAAATCGTCACCTGGATGGCGGCCGGAGAAGGACCAGTCCACCTCGTCACGCGTCGTCCCAACCCACACCCAGCAGATGCAGGATTGGACGTCTTTTCTCTTGGATGTGGTGAGCTGACTGTGGTGGTTTGAAACGCACCTGGATGGCTGGCGCGGAGGACCAGTCCACATCGTCCCAGCCGACGCCTGGGTTGAAGGACTTGTAGTCCTTCTGCTGCCACTGGCTCTGCGACTCGCGGCGCGCGGGCACGATGCGCCGCACCCACTTCACCGCGCGCGCGCCGGTGATGCCGGGCGTGACCACGCGGACTGGGAAGCCATGGTCCTTTGGCAGCTCCCTGCAGCCGGTGGAAGGTGCGGGCTGATGCTTTCGGGGGGAGCCAAAGAGAGTGGGCTGCACGACTAAATACTCAGTAAAGCGGCAGTGTTGCCAATCTGACCAGGGGAGTCGTGCAGCGCCCTTGCCAGCCCCTACCCCACAGGCATGCCAGCCACAGGCCGCAACAGAAGCCGCGGAGCGAGATGATCCAGAAGCAATCGTGGCACCGTTGCGCAGGAAGAACAGGCCGGCGCAGGGGGTGTGTGTTTGTGTGTGTGGGGGGGGGGGCGACTCACTTTCCGTTCATCTCGTAGGCCAGCAGCACATCGTAGTGAGGGTACACCGCTCGCTCCACCGGGATGGAGGCGCCGTAGAAGGTGCCCGCCCGGTCGTTGTCATAGCCCTGCGGCACATCATTGCGACCACCCCTATCGCTGGTCACATTGCTGAGAGACAGAACTCGTCATTGGAACGAATGTCAAAAGCAGCCAGGCAGCCGGAACCCTGAGTTCTGAGAGCGCCGGGAGTGGTCGCGATGTTTCAAGATCTGCGGCCGTGGTTGCGTGGCAGGAATGCAGGCGTCTAATTGTGAGGCGGATACACTGCAGAGTGCAGCACGGGTGGGTGGGTGCCCCCGCTTGCAAGCTGGAAGCTTTCCCCCGAGCGCGCACCTCAAACTGGATGTGCTCCACTTCCGGCGACTGCTCGGGGTCGAAGCCTGCATGCTGCGGCGCCAGCAACATGCCACATCAGCAGGCTGTCGGGTGCCTCTCTGGCTCAAGGACAGGGTTCGGCCTGAGGGCTGGCGATCCAGCATCACAATCGCACAATGCGCGTCATGCAGACGAGGCAGAGATAAGGACCTGCTCGCAAGGCAATGGGGCGGGTCAGAGACCTTCAACACATCGGAGAGGCGCGCGCCGGCCCACTCGGCATTCCCAATGGCGCCGATGTCCCAGTCCAGCCCCTGCGCCGTCATGCGAGTGGCATCAGGAGGCGCCACTCCAGGTTGCAACCCACGGATTGTCAATTGCCTCTTGCAGCTGCACATGCCGTGCCAGTAGGATGCATGAATCCACGCACACACACTGCCATGGCGTCTGGCTGTCTCTATCTGCCAGGTTGTGAGCGGGGCAAGTGGGTACCTGGTTGAACATGAAATTTGAGCACCCTGGAGCGCGCTCGCTGCGCACATGCTGGGCCGCGGCCGACCGAGGCTGGACGGGCGCGGGCCCCTTCAGATGCACAGATGTGAGAAACAGGGACAAGGGCAGAATTGCAGCCCACCTGCACCTCCTTGACCGCCTTGAGCTCGTGGCGCCGGTTGCCGGTGCACTGCAGTGCCGCCGCGATGGTGTGCTTCTTGAACTTGGACTTCAGGTCGTCCAGCGTCAGCGTCACCGTGCGCACGCCCTCGCCTGCCGACGCACGGCGGCAGGCTGGTCAGGGACAAGATGATGGACGGGACAAGGTCCTCCAGCGTCAGCGTCACCGTGCGCACGCCCTCGCCTGCCGACGCATGGCTGAGTGACATGTTGTGAACATGTTCGTTCGAGAGCAGGACTTGAGATCCTCCAGCGTCAGCGTTGCCATGCGCACGCCCTCGCCTCGTCCGGCTTGCATGATTTCACTAGGCCTGATCCAATCAGAGGGACCGCAGGTGGGTGATGCAGGAGTAGCGCAGCAGCACCCTCAGGGCCAGCTGCCCTGATGCATCATCAGCCGCGCCACGCCAGCAGCTGCAGCAGCCTGCGGGCGGCTTCCTGCAAGCTGTTGGGAGCTGCGGCTGCAAGCTATGCTGTAACCTACCAGCCTGGCTGTGCTCTTGCCCTACACTGTGGCTCATCACATCGTGCAGCATGCCCTATGGTCCATGCGTCCCTGCCCCACGTCTCAGCCGCTCGAGACTGTCTTGTGCTCGTTATGCGCCCCACAATGCAAATAATATTTCACTGCATACCCTTGATGGACAGGCGGTAGTCGGCGGGCTCGATGTGCGCCGGTGGCAGGTGGTGACGCACTCGGAACAGGTGGTGGGCAGACCAGTTTCAAGCAACGTGTTTCCACACCAGCACGCACCCTCAATCGACAGGCGGTACTCGGCCGGCTCGATGTGCGGCACCGGCAGGTGGTGGCGCACGTAGAACAGGTCGTTGGGCGTGTTGAGCTGCTCGCCCAGCAGCACCCGCGGCGTCTCCGCGTTGAACGGCTTCTGGGACCGCACCAGCAGCGCGGCATGGCGGTCGGGCTCTGCCTCGTAGGGGTCGCTCGCATCCTGTGGCGCGCCGCCCTCCTGCCAGGGGGGACGCGCAAGCCTCAGCGGCGAGGGTGCAGGGAGGTGCAAGGAACACGAGCTGACATCGTTGAGGCGTCTTGGTGAGATCCCACACAGTACGCAGAATGCCGTGCTCTGGGGGTGCTTCGAATGCGGCACGCCTGCTGGTGACCAGGGGTCAGGACGGCAGCAGCAGAATACGTGGTGGAGACGAGGATTTGTGCGCACCAGGGAGCCGATGCGGTAGGTCTCCAGGATCTTGTGCACCTCCTTGTTCTGGTGCTGCGCGTACATGCTCCAGAACGGGTCAATGGATGCACCTGCGCCCCAGGAATGCACGCTTTCAGCACACAGTGCTCTGATGCGCCACATGCTTTTGCTGGGTTGGAGGCCAGGTCTGCAGCATTTGGAATTCTGCTCGGCACCTGCCGGCAGCATTGGGACACCATGTGCGGCGTCTCATTCCCAGAGTTGCCGGCGATGGTGTGCAGGCTGGTCAGAGTGCAGCTGGCAACACCTTCAAATGCCCTGACATCGCGCCAGCTGGATGTGCAACTGGCAGATAACAAAGCATGCCAGCACCCGGGGCGCACCCGCGGCCATCATGATGCGTGCGGAGCCGCCCGGGTGGCCGTCCACAAAGTCGGTGATGTCGTACACCCCATCCTTGTACGTGACCCAGATGCCCTCCGACTTCGTCTTGTGCTTTGCCACCTGCAACAACCGCGCATTGCATATCTCAACCAATTTGATGTTGGTATGTCACCCAGATGCCGTTCGCTCTCGAGCGACGACAACAGCCCTAATCTCTGGATGAGCTTGTGCTTTGCCACCTACGGCTGAGACGATGAAACCTGTGTTTTACCCACATAGCCGGTCTGTCTCATGCTTCGCTGCGCCCTGTGCCGGAGATGTGGCGCGTGTACTGCTGTGGACAAGCGCGGGGGAACTGGACTGTTGGATGTGCGCCATCATGCCTTGCAAGAAGCTTTGCTGGGGAACACCCATGCACTGCACTGCACTGCACTGCACTGCACTGCACTGCACTGCACTGCACTGCGGGCATCCTTGCCTGACGATGGTCCCAGGTGGTCAAGATGAAAGACTCTCCAACGATGAGCTGTCATGTTGTGCTGTGGGGTGCTGCGAGGTGCTGCATGGTGCTGAAACGCTCACCTCGTCCTTTGTGAAGATGCGGTCCTCTGCCTTGCAGTGCGCTGTGGTGATGCCCATGTACGGTGGCGCCCCCGCCGGTTCATTCCGCTGCTGGTGCCACGCCTGTACCCACAGGATCGCATGCTTCATAGCCACGAACAGAATGCCATGAAATGCGATAGCACCATGCGTTTTGGCGATCCTAGAGCCCAGCGAGGTGCATGTTCTGTGTGGGCGACCACACGCGCTCACGCGGCCATAGCTCGAACAGTTCAGGATGCTGGTTTGGTCTGCAGACGACTGAGAGCGCAAACAACCACTCAGTCATGATGACAAGCCTGAGTATATCGGCTCACCCAGATGGAGCCTCCTGCAAACGCCGCAGCAGCCGCAATTGCAGTGTTGCGAAGCCGCCGGCCCCCCTGCTCGTGCTCGGGGCCGCCGCTCTGCTGCGCCGCCGAAGACAGCGCACGCACGGTGCCAAGTGGAGTGGCGGGCACCCCACTGGCGACGCCGCCGAACGCGGCTGGCAGCGGGCATCTCGCCGCTAGGGCTGCCCTTGCAATGCAGCCCTGCCGGCACAGTCCCCGAAGCATGTTTTCCGGAGCAAGTGCTCTACAGCAGGACGGCCATTGGTGCAGTCAGTGAGTATTGGACCTGCGCGGCAGGCGTCACGAGCTAGGCCGTCCTGGACGTGAGAATGCCACGATAGCGCGATGCGTAGGCATGCCTATATGGGGTTGCTAGTCTTGTCGCGTTCCAAAAATTTGCGCAGGTTTGACAAGGCGTCGGAGTCACCAAGCTGGTCGCCACGTCAGATCGTGCCGAGCATGCCGTGTATTGCAGACGGCAATACGGCAGCCGAGACAAGCTGCAGTACTGCTCAGGTAGTTGTTGTCGACGCTGGAAGGATGTGATCCGAGGATGCACCGATCCGGATTATGTGCTCGACAGGGGTCTGGACGACACTTCAACACGTGCACGCCATGGGTCTCTGGGGGTCACATTTCCTCAAATTCGAGAAATTTCAGGCTAACATTCCAGTTTGATTTTGAATGCTGCAGCTTTTGTTTTTGCAGAGCAGGATTTTCTCTTGAGGAACAACAGCCATCCGAGCCGCGTGTGAGACTCGATTCCACGCAAGCCATGCAGACGCGCTGACCAAGAGCGTAATCTGAGCAGCACCTTCCAAAGGCACTTGGCATCGACAGCGGAGCAGGCCGGCAACGGCCGCAGAGGCGAAACGTCAGCATGGAGCTGGACATACCGCTGCTGCTGTCGGTGACGGGCGGCCTGGGGCGCCAGGAGGAGCAGCCGGATGGCACGACGGCCTTCGTCCGGGACGACGACTGTCTAGGTGCAGAAAATATGCACGATACGCATCATGCCTGATGCCTGGCAATAGAGCCACCACGTCAAGATTCATGTTCTACCAGGCAGTGTCAGGCGGTCAGATGATCGCATCCGAGGCTGTCTCGACCTGCTATGAACCTGCTTGCTCCTTTGGCTCAGCACCGCGTCAGGTGCCCAAGCCACGAGCCTCAGGAATGGTCTCCACGGCTGCAACAGCACTGAGCTGCAGTGCAACGAGCTTTCTTTGAGGGAGGGTATCCACCTCGCACGCAATGCCGGCGGGCAATCAGTGCGCGCATGCAGCAGCGGCTGCGTTGCTGCGGCTGCAACGGTCACCTAATGACTGCCTAGACACAACGATTGCTCCAAGAGCGCTCTCGTTCTCAACTCTAGCTTCCTAGTTGCAGGACCATGCCGAGACTTGATAGGCTTTGCGACTGCTGGCGCGGAGGCATGCACCTGGGATGTTCACATAACAGTCACAGAGGACGAATCGGCTTTGACACAGTGTCCTACTTGCGCTGCGCAGAGTGCCTGAAGGACATCCAGCGCTTCCTGCGGCAGGACGACCCCGAGACGCGGCAGGCGTTTTTCGCGCTTGGGCAGTTCAACTTGGCAAAGAACCATCTCATGCCCCTCATCACCACCTACCCCGACGACACCGACCTGGTGTACAACGCCCGTGAGTGTTACGATAGGAATTTTCGTAAACTCGTGTCTATGCGCATAGCCGCTGCCCACCGGGCAGACCTGCAGGCCGGATAATTTTGCTAGGATGCCCGGGCTTGCCTGGGCTTGTCAGCGCTGCCATGCGCTCACAGATGGCAGGGTGCTGCACCGGGGGCATGTGCAAAGTGTTGTGGAGATGCAGGCCCCCTAATCCGTGGCCCTGCGCCCGTGCCACGCAGTCAAGGTGGTGACGTGGCTGACGATGCCGCTGGAGCCGGGTTCGGACAACCCCTCCCTGCAGATCGCCAACATGCAGGCGCGCAATCCTTTGACTCCCCTGCACCAGCGAATCGACAGCTGCCCTGCTCCCGTCTGCGCACGTCGACCCACCTCGCAGCCGGGCCTGCACATGCTCACAGGTGCTGCTGCAAGCAGCGCAAAAGCACCGCTGCATCCCGCACCTGCGACGCTGTGGGGCAGCCAGCCAGGCGCCTTCGATCACCCTGCGCCTGCGCTCCACCCAGAGCCACTGGCACGATATTCCCCATGATGACTCCGTGCGCAGGCAGTCAAGGAGGCGGCGCTGGCGCAGGATGCGCTCAAGGTGATCGTGGACCTGGTGGCTGAGCCGCTCGCACGCCACCCCCGCATGTCGGAGAAGGTGGGTTTTCGCCCCAAAATGGCGCCGCATGTCATTTTGTGTACATGTCTGGGACAAACATGATCCGCCTGAAAGACGCTGCGGGTGGTGGACGTGCCGCAGGCTGCGAGCGGGCGAAAAGTTTCCCGACATGCACTCAAAGCTAGCAGTACATCACAGCGTGGCCCTGAAGGGCTACCAGTGTGCAGCGGCGCAGGGCGCTGATGGTGCAACAGGTGGTGAATTCACGCGCAACTTGCCGACAGTGCCCAAGGCCAGCCTGCCGTCGAGCCCTTACATGGTTTGTGATGACCGGCATGGCAGGACGCGCTGATGGTGCAGCTGGTGGTGACCTTCTTCCGCAATCTGCTGGCGGTACCTGATGCGCGGGCGACGTCCGGCTCGCGCGGCGACCACCGCAGCCGCCTGCGTGGCGAGCTGCTGCAGCGCCTGGCGGACGACCACGTCTTGGAGCTGTTGCTCGTCTTCGCGCAGCACACCGACGTGGTACGTGGCCGTGTTACAAGTTTCGAGAATTGGAGTTGGTGGAAAGGGGGGCTGCAGCTGTATCAGCGGCCTCCTGCTGCTGCGGCGGCGGCTGCGGATGCGCCCTGCGGCGCTTGCTGCTTTGACACGGCAACCGAGTCACTGATTGGGGCAGTGCAGCAGGGAGGCTACCATACACAACCTGAGGTGCTCATGCACAAAACGACACTCAACCCTAGATCGGAGGAGCCACCCTCAGGTGCTGCACTGCCGCAGGCGCCCTTCAAGAGCGAGGCGGCGCTGCTGCTGGAGTTCTTCCACGCCGTGTTCGACGGGTTGCAGCCAGCGGCGCTGCTGGCGGCGCGGCAGGCCGCGCAGGCGGCAGCGGCAGTGCCACCACCCCTGGACCCTGCCAAGACGGCGCTTGGCGCCGGCGGGCTGGCTGGCAGCAAGGCTGCAGGCGCTGGCAAGCAGCCGCAGGTGCAGATAGTTGATGTGCGATCATGCTGCACATGCTCGCTCCGTCGGTCAGGACTCCTGCGGCTGCACTCATGTCATGATCGACGGGTCGACCGCCTACAACAACAGCACGGCAAGACTGCCGGGAATTCCGCTTCTTGGTGGACTGCCTGATCCAGCAGGCATGTGGCACAGGTGACACTGCGGCTCCGGTCGGCCAAACCATTTTTGCCGCCTTGGCAGGCGGGGTCGGCGGCGCAGCGGGCGGCGCAGCTGCGGGCGGCAATGGCGATGCGGGCCGCCAAGCAGGCGGTGCCGCGCCACGCCCGCTTCGGCGCAACCTACGTGCTGCGGGCGCCGGACGGCCAGACGGGCCCGCGTGTCAACCCCGCCGCGGCCCGGACATCGGCGCTGCCGCCGCCGCCCAAGGGCTCGAAGAAGCCCCATGTGAGACGCCTTACAGCTGATCCCCATTCTGCGTGGACATCAGAAACCTGTCTTCTTGTTGCCTTGGGCCGCCATGAAGTGGACTCCATGCCTGGGGGACGCCATGAAGTGGACTTTATACATGGGGGACGCGACCACATCCGAACGTTGATGCCATGTGCTGCGCAGGCGGCGGACGTGGGCGCGCTGGCAGCGCCGCTGCCGCAGCGGCTGCTGGTCACCATGGCGCAGTACGCCGAGCAGTTCCTGAGTGCCTCCTACGACGTGCTGCTGGGCAACGTCCGCAAGGTAAGTTTATCATTCAACATGATAGCATCTACTGACATGAATGGTTTCTCGAGACACTCGTCCATGCTGGCAGCAGATGCACGGCCAGCTTGATGGCGTGCGCGGACAAGCGCGTTGCTCCTTGGCTCCGGAGGCTCCGGTCCCCTTGTGCGGAAGTCAACACCCTGTCATACCAACGCGGAGGCGGGTGTTTCGGATGTGCGGCCCCAAAGCAGCGCGCTGCAGGCCAGGCTGGGGATGTTGCGGCTGCAAACAAATCGCCGCACAAATGTGGTCATCGTTCAATGTGTTGAACATCATGCCGCAGGAGTTGGAGGCGGGGCTGGGGCTGTCGCGGTTGCACCGCAACGACTTCGTGCGCTTCATGCAGCTGGCCTCCTTCTTCACCTGCTACACCCGCGTCAAGCACGTGCGCGACCACTGATATTGCGCGACCCCATTCACATGGCGACATCGTGCATGGCTGTGACACACAACACTACAGTCGCTGACTTGCAACGCCGCACCTCGCAGTTAGATCGCAGTGGTACCAGTAGGAGCAGCAGCAGCAGCAGCAGTATCAACAGCAGCAGCAGCAGGCATACTATGCTCAGTACTACCAACACCCGCAGCACCAGCACCGGCAGCAGCAACAGACAGAGGAGTCGGTCATCGACAGTGTGCACACTTTGTTCAATAAGGGCTGGGGTTCAAAGTCTCTGAATGCAAGGACATGACGAGCTGTCTCTTCCTGCGGCATATACATTCCACCATACATGCAGCCTCCGATGTCACCGCAAGTGTTTGACATTGGCTGCATTTCTGAGGTCACACAGGAGCACGAGCTCGCGAAGCCGGCGGACCAGCGCAGGGACGCAGCAGCAAAAGCCGGCGCCGCAGGGGACAAAGAGAACCAGCCAGGCGGGGCCGGGAACGGGCGAGCCGACGCGGCGGCAGACGACGGCAGCGCTGGCGGGCCGCCGTCGGCCGTGCCGGAGTCACCTTTTGCCGCCATCAGCGCCAGCATGGGCTGGGACACATTCCACCTGGTGCACACCCTGGAAATGAATCAAGTTCGTCAGATTGTTTTCCTAGCATCCAGCTAACATCTGCCAGGTCTCTTGAGATGACAAAGTCCTTTCTGCCTCATGCTAAGATCCATGATGAAAGAGCCCCAAGACACTTGCGCAGCCAGTACGATAGCCTGCAAAGCTCGTTGCGGCAGGTCACATGCGAGGCTGAGCTGGTACACCGGTCGAGTCGCAATCGAGACGCTCTCATGGCGCCTCCTGCGCAGGTGCACAAGACCTGGCTGGAGGTCATCGACATGCCGCCATCGTCGGCCGAAAAGGATTGGGAGCTCCAGGTGCGCCTGTTGTGGGCCGAGTCCCTTTCCTGAAAAGGCAACCCTGGCATTGTGCATGAGATGAGGGACCTTCGTGAAGGGAGGATCATGTAGGGGACAGTCAGGCAGGAGGAGACTAGCATGCCGCCTGTCTTGGCACGTGCCGAGACCGGGCCAGCTTGGCTAGGCCCAGTAGCGAGCTCGGGATGGTGTAGGGAGCATGCATACTCTGGAGCCTCGCCAAGTCTTGGCGGGAGAATGAGATGCAGTGTCTCTTCTCGCTGCAGCACGTGGCCACAGCGCTGCTGCGGCAGATGCTGGCGGTGCTCGACATGGCGGCGGACACGGGGACCGCCTCAGACCGCCGCGCCGCTGACCGCTTGCAGCGCCGGTGCGAGTTTGCAAGCTTTAGGCAGAGCTGCGGCCCCTCGTGGTCAATTTCGTACATGGTATCTGCATCAGCACACTGCTCCACCAGCGTCAGACCGCCGCGCCGCAGACAGCCTGCAGCGCCGGTGCGAACTTGCTGGCAATCGGGTCCCGCCAGAGCTGCGCTGCTGTCGAGTTCAAAGCTTGATAAATCCGATATCAGCACCGACGAGCTGCTGTACGACCTCCTGCTGCCGCCGCAGCCGCCTCCGCCGCCTCTGAGGACAATTCGTCATCGGATGCTTCGCTGCCTCTGATGGACGACATCTGAACCCTTTCGGTCAGTCATCTGCTCCTGCTTCCCGCAGGCTGCTGCACGACGACATGCGTGAAAGCGGGCTGCTGCCAGTGCTGGCGCGACTGGTGAAGGGCTTCTCTGCGCGCCACTCGCCCCGCGCCTATGCGATAGACCTGGTCGCGTCGCTGCACACCACGCTGCGCCTGCTCACCCGCCTCAACTCCTCTGGTGCGCCTTGCTCCGTCCTGACTCTTTCACAAGCTGCCGTCTGTCCAGCTTCGCAGCACTTCAGGCGCCTGTGCCAAGTGCATATGCATGTCTTTGCGGCTGACATCATGCAAGCCGGCTGACTTCAGACAGGGGCCAGGCCATATCTCTGCAATGTAGTGTTGTCGTCTAGCCAGGTCATGTTCGATGCGAGGATCTGCCTCGTGTTGTCTGCAGAGCACGGCGGCTTCCTCGTCAAGCGGCATGCGGCCGGCGGCGGCGGCGGCGGCCCGCACCGCCGCAAGCCGGTCGCCACCCCGCCCGGCAGCCCCGCCAAAGGCGGCGACGCCGACCCAGGCGCCGCCGACGGCGGAAGCGGGTCAGCTGGGAAGGGGGCGCCCAAGCCTGGCGATGCGGCGGAGCGGGACGGGGCGGACGAGCGGGGCTGGGACGGCGGCGACGAGGACCGAGCTWGCAGCGCCGGCAGCGGCGACGAGGCCGCCCCGCGGCGCGCCGTCCGCCATGACCCCTTTGCGGAGGAGGAGGTGAGTGTTTTCGAAAAATCATTGTTTTTCCTCTATCAATTTTGAGTTCGAAATCGTGACCTGCGCGGGCGGCCTGGAGGTGCTCGTCTTGCGGCTGTGTGGCTGCTCGTTGCGTGTCATGGACACCTGCTCGGCCCGCGTCTGCGGCGCACGACTGCGGCTGCCTGGTGCAAGCGCCCCGGTGCACGCTCCGGCACACCGCCGCCTGGCACTCTGTGGGCTGGCCAGTGGCACGTCTCCAGACGCCATCAGCACCCGGTGCCATGAGCACTGGCGCCTCGCAATCTGCCAGCACACACAAAGCTGAGTGCACGTCTCCACCAGCACAGGTCCTGGTTCGGGATGTGGGTCACCTGTGATGAGGCAGCCTCCTCCTGTGTTATGTAATCGCACACGCTGATGACACAGCCTCGTCGCCAATGCAGGAGGAGGCGCGACGCGCGACGCGGGAGGTGGCGTACAATATGAAGCAGCGCGTGCGGCAGGAGCTGGCCTTCCCCGCCGTCGTGCACTTCTACTCCTGGCTCCTGCACGGTGCGCCCCCTGCCGGTGGGGGGGGGAAGCACTGCTTGTGGGCTTGACATTGTCTGCATGCATGCTGAAGGCAGCGCATTGACACACCTTGCCCCCCATTCTCACCCTGCTTCCCCAGTGCTGCGGCATGGCACCAAGCCTGTTCATGCTATGAGGGCCCTTGTCGTGCGCCCATGTCTGCTGCTGGTCATAGCGCATGGCTGCAAAGAACGCTGCGATGTATCGCTGCCAGAGGCATCTCAAACCGCACGGACATGGTGCCACCCGCAACTGCACCGCATCTTCCTTCCTCGCAACTGGCCACTGGCACGCATTCATGACGGACCTCCACAGCATCGCCTTTTCGTGCAATTGTCATGTGACGGGGAACAACCGAACGACCCTTTCTGCAATTCATCAAACATACAGATTTCCTCTCCCGTACGTCCCCCAGGCTACGCCAGCAACGGGCGGGAGACGAACCACCACCTGGTCTCCTTCCTGCAGCGCATCGCGCACCCTGTGCACGGCCTCAACCTGGAGCCCATGCTGTACCAGGCACGCCCCTTCCGCAGCGCAGTGCATCTTCACACAGACGGATTCGGCAGTCAAGTGAAGGAGCCCTTCGACACTGCCTTGTCCATGCTGTACCACACGCCCCCTGCTTCAGCCTGACAGTGGATCCCATGCAAGTGGCATTTTGACAATTAATGGTCGGTGAGGCAGGCCCCGGCTGCAACCTCCAAGCCCTGTGCAGCAACCTGCAGTGAGGTGCCGCACCTGCAGCGGCGGCCAGTTGCTTACAACACTTAAAGCAAACAGCGACTTGCTGGCCGGGCCGGCCGGGTGACCATGACATGTTGTTGCTGCTGCCACAGCTGACGGTGCTGCGCGTGTTCAACCGCATCTGCGGAGACGTTCCCTTCCTGCGCTCCCCCAACGGCCGCGAGGTGTGCACACTCGTCTCATCACACAAGGAAATAATTGCATGTTCTCTGTTCAAATTCTTCTTCCTGGTGAGGCAAGGCGGCAGTATGCAGCCATCCTTCTCGTTAGCCGGCTGCTGGCGTCGGAATGGCCATCTGCGAACCAGCAGCAGTTGTTGGGGAAGGAGAAAATCATGGCGGGAGACACTGCGCAGGTGGGGCTGTTCGTGAAAAAGGTGCTGCGCAACATGTTTGCGCGCATCGCACCGGCGGCGGCCGCGCTGGACGCGGCTGCTGCTGCAGCACCAGCGGAGGCGCCGGCTCCCGGAGGAGAGGAGGCAGAGGAGTGGCTGGGCGGCGGCGGCGGCGACGGCAGCGGCGGTGCTGCCCCCTTGGACGAGGCGGCAGCGGCAGCCAAGCGGAAAACAGAAGATCGGCAGGTCAAGGTGTGCGATATTGAACAACAGCCACAGCTGGGCGCGACCGGCCGCAATGCGCATGCTTGCTGGTGTGTGGTGTGGCGATGACATCGCCAATGTCAGCTTTCATGGCAGGTGCGGAAGGATCTGGTGCAGCCAGGACGGATCGATCCTTTCCATCAACAGCCTGAAACCGACAGCTGCATTGAGCCCTGCATGTGGGGCCGCAGGTCAGGGAGTGCACCGGCCGCCTCAGGTTCCTGGTGCAGCTGATGAGTTTTTGTTTGCTCATTATATGCCTCTGACAAATAGAGCTTGCTCGTGCGGGCGCAGACAAAGGAGTGCGCTGGCCGCCTCGTGTTCCTGGAGCTGCTGTTTTGGAAAAACGCGCGTGACGCGGAACTCGTGCGCGACGACTACCAGTGGTCGGTGCGCCTCTTTGAGCTTCGACGTTGTGTGAGTTTCAGCTGCGCCTTTGGTGGCGAACCATAACCTGGTGGTCAGCTGCACCACCAGGAGCAAGGTTTCGGCGTGCCTTGCAGCCGCATGTCTGCTTTGGTGAGCTGGCAACTGAGACATGAAGCCTTTCTTGCTTGATGCTCCACGCACCTCTACAATCTCAATGGGGCATGCTCCGTGCTGCCCTCCATGGTAGAAGTTTGCAGGTATACGCCAGGCATGCTCCGGGCTACCCTCCATGGAAGAGTGTTGCAGAGATGCAGGCGGCATGCAGCTGCAACGCCTTCTGCCCACTGCCGGCTGGTGCACGCCTGCAGATCGAGCATGGTAGCGGCGATGCGCGCATCCAGGCAATCCGAGCGGCGTTTGGCGATGGCTCGGACGGGGAGGCAGGCGGCGGCGGCGGCAGAGCGCAGCCGCGCGGCAGTCACAGCTTCACGGCCGACCAGGTGCCGCACTTGACCACTTCGCTGGCGTGCAGCGCATTTTCTCAGCTGGTGCAGAGAGCTTGCGGATCTGAGGCGAGCACCCAATCGCCATTCGTCGCCTGCAAGGTTTCGGGTTGGCGGGCATCTTGATGGCCCTGAGGTGGCGGGTTTGCCCAGCTGGCAATGCCCTCTCCGTGAATGCATGGCAGCGATTCCGTTGCACTCAAGGACAGCAGCCCAAGCTTCCTGAACAGGGTTCAATGTGTGAGACGCGGCGGGTGGAGCTGTGGGAGCGCTTCTGGTGGCGCCTGATGGTGGTTACCCCAATGATATCTGGCAAATACCCAACCGCAAGCGTGCTGTCACATCTCGCCTGCAGGTCAGTCGTCTGGTGGAGCTTAAGGAGCGCTTTTGCGGGCTGGCAGGCTGCCTGGCCAGCAACCCACCACTCGCGGACGCAAAGCCAGCAGCCCAGCTTGCTGTTTGGCTTTGAAACCACCTTGTGCTGATGCTCTTGATACCCAGGACAAGCGGCTGGTGGAGCTGTGGGAGCGCTTCTGCGGGCGGGCGGGCTACCTGGACGCCATCACCGCGGCGCTGGACGCGGGCGTTGGCAAGGCGGCCGTCGGCGCGCGGCTCAAGGCGCTTGGCCTCAAGCGCGGCGTGCTCACCAAGGGCCAGGTGCGGAACCACACCAGCAAAGGTGAAAGGAACACCCCCAGATACAGATCAGAGACCGCGAGGAAGTCGGTTCCTGCCTGGCCCGACCTGCCCACAGGTAGCACAGTGTCCCAGCAGGAAGCTGAGCGAGCGCAGCGCTCTGCCCTGCTTAAGCGTGGGCTCCTCCCTGCTCAGACGCCCTTTGAGCATCTGCCCAAGAGGTGCTGCAAGCCCTCGGAGCGTCCTGCTGCAGCGCACAGTGCGTATGCTCACTGCACACGCTCCCAGGCCGGCCTGCTTTGAACACCACCTGCGTGGGCCTCGGTGACACCTTCTCGCAATCACATTCCGAGACCTGGACAAGTCTCCTGGACAAGCATGCTGACGCTCTATCAATCGGTGCATCGTCCACAGGAGGCCAAGCTGCGGGCGGCATGGGACGACCATGGCGGCGCCCCCGGCGCGGCCGCGGCGATCGCGGCGGACATGGGGCTGAAGAGGGCCGCTGTGGCGCGCCACCTCAAGGCGCTGGGCCTCATGCGCGGCGTGCTCACCGTCGCACAGGTGCAGCGTGACACGAGGGCGCTGGGGGGTGATGTGGATGGGGCAGAGTTGCCCTCAAGCAGTCGGGCCACTGCACCAGGCTCTAAGTCCAGCGCCGCGGGGAGCTTTCGGCGGCTTGCCTGCTGCGCCGTGGTTCGACTCCGATGCACCTGCCCCGTACGGAACCCAGTGAGACAATGTGGCAGCTATCTCTGCATGCGTCTCAGCAAGTGCCAACCGGAGCCGCGCGCTGCCGCAGGAGTGGGAGATGCGGCAGGCACATGAGCAGAACCATCGTTGTAGCCCCGAAACTGTGAACTGGACAGCATGCAAATGAAGGTCATGTGCCGTCGCAGGAGCGGGAGATGCGGGAGGCGTACGAGCAGAACAAGGACGGGCCGCACCTGCTAGAGGGCATCGCCACGGACATGCAGTTCCGCTTCACGCGCGCCCAGATCGGCCGCCACCTCAAGAAGCTGGGCCTGGCGACCGGGCGGAAGGCCGGGCGCGACAAGGGCGGCGCGGCCTGGGTGCGTTCTCAGCAGCAGCCCCTGCCCTGCTGCCTGCTGCGCGCCTCACATGATGGCTGCCTTGCCAGAGGAAATCGGGGAGAGGCCAGCATGCAGACGCCGCAAGTCTGACGCTCGGGACAGCCGCAGGGGTCAGAATGAGGAGGAATGCAATCGGCTGCAGGCCGATGCCAGCAGCAGCGACAGCAGCGGCTCCGACTCCGACGCCGGCTCCGGCTCGGACTCGGACGCAGCGGACTCGGACGCCGAGGGCGGCGCGGCATCGGGGTCAGAGGGCGGCAAGGGCGCGGCGCCCGGCAGCGGCAAGCCGGCCAGTAAGAAGCGGCGGAAGGCAGGCGGCCGGGCGGCCGGCGGCGGCGGGAAGGGCGGCGGCCGGAAGCGGGCGCTCAGGCGCATGAGCCTCAGTGGCGGCTCCGATGCCGGCGGCCCGGACTCTGACGGAGGCGGCGCCATCGGCGACCCAGATGGCGCCGGCACCGCCGGCGCAGCTGCTGGCTCGGAGGCGGCCGCGGCTGCGGTCTCTGCTGAAGGGTCCAGCGACGGCGAGGACTCGGATGCAGGAGCGCCCAGCCCGGCAGCGGCCGCGGCCGGGCGCGGCGGCAGGGCCGAGGCGCCACGGAAGCAGGGGCAGCCGAAGCGACCACTGAAGCGGGCGGCGGCACGAGAGCAGCAGCCGCCACCAGCGGCGAAAGCGTCGGACAGCGGCAGCGAGATGGAGCTGGAGGCGGAGCCGGGCTCGGACACTGAGGCTGGCACCGGGCCGGCGCCGGCAGGCAGCGGAGCCGCGAGCCCGGCCGCTGGCGGCGCGGCAGCGAGCGGACGGCACAGCGGCGGCGGCCAGCGGCATGAGGGCGTCGCCATCAGCAGCGCGGCGCGGCAGCGGCTCGATGCCATCCGTGCAGCGCGGCGCAGGAGCTGCGGCGCCGTGGCAGGGTCGGCGGCTGCGGCGCCTGCCGAGGCGGCAGTGTCGCCGGGCACAGCGGCCTCGCCACCCGCTGCAGCAGCCAGTCCCACGGCGGCCGCGTCACCAGCTGCAAACGCTCCAGCCGGGTGCGCGGTCACGTTCCCTCGCGCATCACACCTGTAAGCTGGCTGACAGCAAGTGACTGCCAGCGTGTACAGCTTTGCCTTTGAAGACAGTTTTCCCACCACTTCAGCGCACACGATGTGGACCTGGCACCGACAATCTCGACTGCCGTCTGCAGTCCTGACGCACGTCCTGCCAAGCAGCGCCGGCTGCTGAAGAAGGCATCGCCGGCAGCGGAGGCGTCGCCGGCGCCAATGCCGTCTGGGCTGGGGGACTTGGAGGACTTCTGAGGCGGTCCCAGGAACCTGCGTTTTTCGCAGGAGCACTGCCTCCACCTGCTTGCTGCACAATTCATAGCCTTGGGTGGCGGCAAGTGTTGTGGGTGAGGGTTGCTCTCTCGGCTCAAAAGAAGAAGATCATTAGCTCCTTCTGCGATTGGCGACATTGAGATCCTTGCTGTAAGTTTACACTGTATCGATTGCTGGCTTACCCTCTACAAGAGCCAGAAAATTGCAGCAACGGCAGGAGTGTGCATCTGGTGGATCCATTCTGCTGTTAGTCACAGTGGCGTATGCAGCTGTCCTTTTGCGAGGCTCTGAGGATGCCTGTACCACTCCTTCGAGCTCATGCGCAGTCAGGAATACCAAGTGACATTCCCAGCATCAGAACAAACTGTCAAACTCGCTACAAGTAGTGTGCGGTAAGGCCCAGGTCCGAGGAAGTCAGCGAGAAGGTTTTGCCCTCTAGCACCAGCTCCAGGTCAGGCAGAGATCGTGCAATGCTGGTCAGCCATCGGCATTCTTGAGCCGTCCACGAGTTGATCGTTCGCCGCAGGCCCAGCACCTTCAGTGCGCCTGCCAGCCAGCTGTCTACAGCTGTCAGTGGACCAAGGTCTGAATTCCAGCTCAGGTCAAGCTTCCGCAGTTCGACGGCAGCGCCAATGCGCCGCGGGATTGCTCTAATCCGGTTGCGGGCAAGGAACAGCTCCTGCAGCCCAGACACTGCGGTCCAGGGGCTTGGCAGCTGCATCAAGTTGCAGTCCTCCATCGCCAGGCTCTTCAGCGAGAGTTACGAAAACATTCTCCCGAGTCAAAGCAAAAAGGAGCGCGCGATGCGTGAGTGATGCAAGGCTGAAAATGAAGCATGCAAAACGGGTTCCCCTCTGTTCACGGCAGCAGAAGACGGCACACACTGACCCACAGGGCACACAACATTTCAGAACATGCATTACAACTTTCATTGAAGAACGCGCAGGTCTTGTTCGCCGTTCCATCCCATCACTCGTGCACACAGTTGAGCGCATGCTAAGCCAAGCTCAGTGTGCAGGACTGAGTGGGTTCGCCCACGTCTTGCCGCGGCCTGATGCAAGAACCCCTGCGATTGCATGTCGGTGACAACGACAGAGAGTCAATGCAGATATCCTGGCATGCCGAGTCGCTGATGCGCCGTGCATCCATGTGCTGGGGCGGCTGGGACGGCGGATGCTCCCATGAACTCCACTGCATCCGCTGCCTGAATGTTGTTTGGAGAAGCTGTCAGTGCAATAGTCGAGAGCTGCAGAGGCGCCTGCGAGGTATCTACGCACTCGCTCTGGCGCACGAGATGGACGCCAGTGTACTTTCGGCTGTGGTGCTTGCGATACGGCTGGCATACGGGACATAAGAAATGCGTGGGCCGTGCCGCAGTATCTGCTGGGTGGCTCCCAGGTGCTTGCTGCTCACCCAAGGCCCACAGGAACAGTGTGAAGACGCGAAGTCACATATCAGGTCGGGTATTGAATCTGTGACCATTGCCGCTGCGATATGCGCCATTGTCATGCCGCCAAGCCGTTGCTCTCGCCGCCAGCCAGATCAATGTTGGGCAGTGCACACATGCACCACATGTGATTGCGCAGCGCTGCGGGGTCGACAGGTCTTTGTTGACAGTATTGGCTGCAGCACATCCGCCTTGACGGTTTGCATGCATATGGCTCAGACGCAGACGCAGGCGGCCCCTACATTGCTGACATCAGTGGTTGCCTAGGTGCAGCTGTAGCCGCCGAGCCGCTGGCGCTGGAATGGCACAGACCGGGGCAGAATGGGTGCACGGGTGGTATCAGCAGCAGACTGCGGCATGAAAGCAATCACCCCTGTTATCTCTAGGGGTAACTCTGCACAGCGGCAGCATAATGGGGATCGAGGCAGCTTTGCCGGGTGCAAGGCATACTTGCAAGGGCGGCGTAGCAATTGTGTAGCTGTGAGCCAAGTCCATGCCCGACGGCGGCGCCAGCATGCAAGGGCAAGCGGCCCCGCGGAGGTGGACAGTGGGCATGAGGATCTGCCATCAGTGCCGCAGTGTGGCAGCAGCTCGATGCCATCCGCGAGGCGCGGCGCGGAGCAGCGGCGGCTGCGTTAGAGGTGGGTTCACCGCCTGGCACAGAGACTATTACTGCCGCAGCAGTGTCACGAATCGCCGACGCTCCTGATGGCGGCTGTTGAAGAGTGCATTGCCACCAGTGGAGGGGGAGTAAGGTGCTGTATCATCATGCTGCAGAGCTGTCATGCGAGAAGGGCTCCATTGGAAATCCAGTTGGGCCGACGGCAAATCTGTCTTAGCGTTTAATGCATGTGCCACACGCGGTGATGGGGACCTCCAAGAGGGCCTAACAACAAATGCAGAGATCGTGACGATGGCACCGGACTGCAACAGCAGGGCTTACATCGCAGCATACTTGCACACCTAAATGCCGTGCCGATGCTGCTGATGGTGCGACACTGTATCCAGCAGCAAAACCCCCATAATGCAAAACGAGCTGACAGACTGACAAAGCTACGACCAGGTGTTGCCCCCTCTCAAAGCCATATTGCCACACGAGCTGCAGTGCTGAACCACCGTTCAAGGCTGCGAGACGGGGCCGTCTGTCTGCGCAGGTGCTGCCAATGTGACTGTGCTTGTGGGCAAGCACAGCTTCCGGTGGGCACCGCGTGCCCAAGGCTGCTCGCAGGCTCTCTGCTCACCCTCTCCTGTCAGGGTGTTCACAGATCGAAGTACTTGTCGAGAATCACGCCACCGCTGGGCTTGCCCACGCCGCCGGCACCAGCACCGGCCTTGACGAAGACCTGCAACCAGATTGAGCCCAGTGTGAGTCAAGGAGGCGCAAAGTTGCGCGAGTGCGCATTGGACTGAACATGTGAGGTGACAATGAAAAGGGGGAGAAAACTTGTACACGTGGATGGCACGACGCTTACCCTGACGGTAGGCAGATCCGCATTCTGCTTGTGGGCAAGCTCGACAAGGGCGACCTCATCCTTGAAGGCGTAGCCGACCTGCACATTGGCAAGCACGTTATCAGGGCTGCGAGGAGAGCGAGGAGAGGTGCAGGAAGACGGGCTTCAGCAGTCAACAGAGAAAAAGCAGGAATTACTCAAGGCCTTGAGGAAAGCTCTTCGGCAACAGGCACATCTGCCAGACACAGCTTATTCAAAGGCCATGCTCGCTCATCCCATTATGACAACCAATCACCTTGATGGCGGTCTTCTCGTTCTGGCGCTTGCCGGCTGACAGGAAGGCAGCATTGCGGCCGATGTCATATGCGGCGTCGATGGTGACGTCGTCGCGCGTGTGGCTGCAGATAGGACAAGCACATCACACGTCAGCATGCCATGTGGAACCTGGCAGCATGTGATGTCGGATGGCAGCTGGTGTTACGAGTGAGGCCAGTGGGTGCAGGACAGAGCTGCAGCAACAGAACGCACCTGAAGGCGACCGCCTGGTTGGCGATGCTGGCAGTGAACGGCGCAATGATGAAGCCCTCACGCTCCTTGATGTTGACAAAGGTGCGGTTGGCCGAGTTCTCGCTCGAGCCGAAGGTGTACCTGCAAGGAGAGGGATCTGCACACCTCAGTACATTCAACAGGCCAGGACAACCCTCAGTGTGCGGCCTTGCATCTGCAGGACCATCAGGTTCTGGCAGAAAGGTTCACGCTTGAGAGCACTGCGAAGGTAAACCGGAGCCAGGTGTAGGCAAAGTGATGGGCGAGGCACTCACGCGCCCCAGAGCTTGTTGTTGGCGTCCAGGTTGATGGTGGCCTCTGTGCGGACCGCATTGCCCTTCTGGAACCACCAGGCTGCAGGGGCACGACAAATGGGCATGAGTTTATACTAGTAGGTTGCGGGCCTGCAGGCGCCTGTGAGCTCGGTATCGCATGCGATGCGTGGTAGGATGGACTGCACGGATGCAGTGCACCGATCATCAAAGCCACCTGCCTGGAACAGGCATGGCAGCCGCACCGCATGATGGGGCAAAAGGCTGCACCAGTGCTCCAGAAAACACGCAAAAAGCACCATCACAGCCGCATTGGCGTCTGTGTGAAGGTCAAATGACGCACCGCGGGCGGTGACGTCCTTGCCACCAACGCGCACGTTGGTGCCAGTGAGGCCCTCGCTGGTGCCCACCGACGCGAGCGCGCCCTGTGTGCCAGTGTCGAAGCCCAGACCCACCGACAGGTCTGTAGGCAGGGACACAAACAGTGTCAGTCGTAAGTTTGAGAAGGCAGATGACCTGCCCGCAATCCGCGCGCAGCGCCAGGAGCGGCATGCCTTGGATGAGCATGCGCTCTGAAGGAAATGAATGCACCATGGACGCGCAATGAGCCGAGGCTCAAGCAAGGGTGTTGCCCATGAGTTGGGCGCGACACGGAAAGGTAAACTCGCCGTTAAAGTGTGTGTCGGCGGTGATGACGGCGTCCTTGACGGCCGGCACAGACTCGTAGTCGCGAGCGGTGGCGTCAGTGCCTGACAGCACGAAGTTCACATCGTTGACCTTCTGGCGGTAGTCCACACGGCCGCCGACCTGCAGGAGAAGATAAGTAAATTGTGAAACTGAGCGGCCGGCGGCACTGAGCTGTGGTTTCAATTATAGCACTAGTAGGACGTCTGACCCGCTCGCCTCAGCCAGTGCTGCACAGGCAGCCTGCGAGGTGCGAAGAGGGCGGTCGAGGCAAAAAACGGAACACGTGTGCTGCCTGATCAAGCCTCAAATTGCAGAGAGACCCTGGCGAAAGCAACCTGGCATGCACCGCCCTTTACAAACCGTGGGCACGGCGTGCAATGCAACCCCAGCCCAGCCGTCTAGGCGTTGATCGGCTAGAGAAGCTGAGTCAGCCAAAAACGGCCGAGATAAGACACGCTGACTAGGCTCGCAGCCGCAGTAGCCCGTGACCACGCTGTGCAGCGTGTTTGCAGGCTCATTGTACGCATAAAAGCTGGCAGGGACATCGAGGGCCCTCGCCAGGGCGCGACGAGGCTTGGCATCGCCGAGGCGTCGTCCTCATCCAGAAGCTGTTCGGAAGGCATATATTAGCCGTTCCACCTCGCCGCTGCCCAACTGCAAGAGCCGTGCCAGCTGACGGTGTGGCAGGAATAAAAAAATATTGCTGCGCGGGCCGCCGGCCTGGTGCCTGCGGCGGGGGTGCGCAGACACCGGTGTCCAGTGCGGCCTGTGCTGGCGCACGAAAGCGGCGCGAATTCCGCTGTTGCGCGCTCATCGACCGTCGCGGCGGCACCGCTGTCGCATAGAGCACCCAAAGCCTCTGCGATCGGCGCTATTGGAGTCCCCGGCTATCGGACGGGGACCAAACCGTCGCATGTGATCCTGCAAGCGAAAAGGTGCAGCACTCGCCTTGGCGGACACGTCCGACGACTGCCCCTCCGAGAGCTTGTCCGTCGAGACGTTGCTGAGGGTCACGAACCTGTACGATCAGCGCAACGGGCATCAGTACATGGGTCCCCACAGACGTGGTTGATCTAAAGCATCACGTTTCACAAGCCGGCTGCGGCAGGCAGCGCATGGCAGCTCGCCCCTCACCCGCGGGTGTTGATGGACGCCATTGTGCTAAAGAATTGGTATCTGTTGCTGCGGCTGTGTGCGGCAGAAGAGAGTGAGACTGCGCTTGGGATGAGCCCGCGGATTTTGCAGAAGTGCAAGCGAGGTGGGACGCGCTCACTGGATTGCGAGGCTGGATTCTTATAGCCTCACTTAATTTGGAAATTCGCTAACACGTTCCGAGAGTCGCTGACCTCTGCGCCAGGATGCACTTCAGCCGTTCTAACGACTTGCCTACGCTCTTGACCAAGAACTGTGCGCCAGGTGCATCGACTTGCCTGCGCCTTCGAAATTTTGGGGCCATCGTTTCTCCGCGTACCTCATAGACTTTGACAATCAGTACGGTTTCGGTCTGGTAATTGCGAAGCCTTGTCAAACCTCCTCTCACACGACAGATATCAAGTTCCACTGCCAAGCACCTTGATCCGCGGCTGCAGTGGTACTGCCGGGGAGGATAAGCAACTGGTTGTGGGCACCCTGGTTGTACCATGACGCAAGATGGCACGGACGCTGCACACAGCACGCTGCAGGCGGCAGGCGACCTCATCAGCAGCACAGCCAGCCAAGCGCAGGCCGTGGTGACCGATGCAGTGCAGTCTGGCAAGGCAGCGGTGAGTTCAGTTGACTGAGCTCCATCTCTGGCCTTGTCCACTGCACAAGCGTTCTTATCCACACCATCCTGTGATCGGCCGCAAATGGTGCCGACCGCGATGCGATTGTATTTCTTGCTAGCGCCTGGCGCAGCGCCGCCATGACTCGCACTTGCAGTCCACACCGGCATGCCGCCGCCGTGCTGCGCAATGTGTTGTGCGCACTCATAGTCGTCCGCCAACCGCACGCCTGCTCTGTGCTAGAACGCTTCGAGCCTTCACAGCGCATCATCACTGCGCATTAGCATCCATCAACAACGTGTCGCAGATACAAATGCGACTCACCGTGCAATCTCATGCAGGCGAACGGCTACAGCCAGCCGAAGCCAAAGGCCAAGCCGCGGGTGGAGCGCAACCGCGTGCTGGTCACAGGCGGCGCCGGCTTCGTGGGTAGCCACCTGTGCGCCTTCCTGGTGGCCCGAGGCGACCATGTGGGTTGCGGTTCCAAGCTCGAGGAGTGTGTGGACATCAGAACGAGCGCAGGCAGTTCAGAAGCTGCGTCTGGGCCAGGAAACTAGGCATGCACAGCGCGGCATCGTCAGGGGAAGACCATCATGCGCTGCCCCGATCACAGCCTGTTATGGCGTGCAACCCCCACACCGACTGCTCGGCTCCCCACTGCCACTGTAGGTCATCTGCGTGGACAACTTCTTCACAGGCAGCAAGGACAACATTGCCGGTCTCATCGGCAAGCCCAACTTTGAGCTCATCCGGCACGACATCACGGAGCGCCTTGTGCTGGAGGTGGACCAAATCTACCACCTCGCCTGCCCCGCGTCACCGGTGCACTACAAGTGAGCTGTAGACATGCGATGCGGTTGCACTGCAAGTACCCCTGAGAATGCGCCCTGCCACATGCATCATCTCGCCTGCCCCGCCTCACCAGTGCACTACCAGTGAGTGTGCATGCCCCGAGGGCCTGCCGCCAGCGTGCAGATCTTCCAGGTTGAAGGCACATCGTCAGGACGTGCAGTGAACACGCTGCAATGAAACACGGACGTTCTTCGGCGTGTGCATCTCGTGCACGCTTGTGTGCGTCTACGGGAGCGGGCGCGGATCCGAACGCACCAGGGGGCTGAGAGTGGCATGCCGCGCCCGCCGCAGGTACAACCCCATCAAGACGACCAAGACCAGCTTCATGGGCACCTACAACATGCTGGGTCTCGCCAAACGCACCAAGGCACGTGCCTTGCACCATCGCAGGGAGCTTGTCTAGACACAGCAAGTTTTGAACACAGCAAGGGTTCTAGACACAGCAAGACTGACCCTCACCGCCGCAGGCTGACAAGTGTCGTTTCTTTGCCTCATGAAGGCGTCATTCGCTGAGCATGTGGCAACACACAATCAGCAGAGTTGACACAGCCAACATCCCCGACCCACAGGTTGACAGAGGCAGGCGCCCAGCAACCTGACTGTGTCGAGTGGTTGACAAGAGCAATTGTGCGACACTTGGCAGGCGCGCTTCCTGCTGACCAGCACCTCGGAGGTGTACGGCGACCCGCTGGTGCACCCGCAGCCGGAGACCTACTTTGGCAACGTCAACCCCATCGGCGAGCGCTCCTGCTACGACGAGGGCAAGCGCGTCGCCGAGACGCTCACCTTCGACTACCAGCGCGAGCACGGCCTGGAGGTGGGACTAGGGTTCAGGGTTCGAAACCTGGGCCTGAAACCCTGGGCCCTGGAGCATAAGCATGAACACCCTTCCAGCTGGTGGGAATGTGCTGTAGCGTGCAGAGAGAGGAATAACCAAAATTAGGCACTGGGTTTTGGGCATGCTCGCGATGTGTTCTCAAGGGGATCATGCCTGGAGGAGGAGGCATCAATGCCGTCCCGCAGCTGTCCAGCAGGGTGAAAAGGCTGTAGACACAAAGCCTTTGCCAGGGAGCAGAGCTGATAGCCGGCCGTCGTCACTGGCGCGCGCTTCAAGCAGCCGGCAGCCAGTGTGGCCTACATAGCACGGGCTTCGGCGGCGAGAGGTGCCTCGCACTGAGACACGATTTGCCCGCCGGCGCAGGTTCGGGTGGTGCGCATCTTCAACACGTACGGCCCCAACATGGCGCTGGACGATGGCCGCGTGGTGTCCAACTTCGTGGCTCAGGTACAGCATGCAGTGTGCCGTTTCTCTGCTGCAACATGCAGTCTGCCTTTTCTCTGCTGCCTCGGCTCCAACACCATGGCACAGGCGCCGTGCATTCCTGCCACCTCTGCTGCATTGAGCCTTATGGCTGGTATGTGGTCCGTCTCCACCCTGCTTCTCATGCAGTCGGCGCATAGTCTGTGACGTCTCCAGGAAGTTTCAATTTTGTGTGTTTTGCATCCATCTTGGCCATCCAGCGCGGCCTTGCTCGCCTCGTCTCAACTCACGCTGCTGATGTGCAGGCGCTGACGGGGCAGCCGCTGACGATCTTTGGCGACGGGCAGCAGACGCGATCATTCCAGTATGTGTCCGACCTCATACAGGGTGGGTTCCTGGCAGCCCGCACGGCTATCTCGGGACCAGGATTGATGTGCCAAGGATGTAAATGGCTGCAGCGCCGTTCATGCGTTCTGCACCTTCAGCATGCTGCGCTGCGCTCCTGCATGCCCATTGCTGCTGTGGCTCTCGTGCCGCGCATGCATCAGCGGCACGGCAGCAGACGAAATTGTCACAGTGTCACCCAGCGCATGTGGCCGAGAGCAAGCGCCTCATGCCACATGTGTGTGTGCGCCCTGCCTAGGCATGACGAGGCTGATGGACAACGATGTGCACACGGGGCCTATCAACATTGGCAACCCCACGGAATTCACCATGCTGGAGCTTGCCAAGGTGAGAGCACACCTGGAGCAGACCCTTCTCTCTGCCTGGGGTATGGCTGCAGGTTTCTGGATGTGCGGAACAGAGGCTGCTTGCTTGCGCCTGGCCGCCAGTGCATGATCGACCTTCCACCGTGCTGCAGCCTGCCAAGGCGTAACCTAATTTGCCCCGCCGCCGGGCGCGGCCCGCCCGCGCGCACGACTGCCAAATGTCGGCATGCAGCACCCTGTGCAGGGCGATGCCTCCTCGGCCAGCAAGGCGCAGCTGCTGCCGGACCCGCAGAACAGCAGCGTCACTCCACGGCCACAGCGCCGACCTGTCGCTGAACCTGAAACCCTGCACACGCGTGTCATGCCGCGCTCGCAGGTAGTGCAGGAGGTGGTCAACCCGGAAGCGGAGATCGAATTCCGGGACAACACTGCAGACGACCCTTCCCGCCGCAAGCCCGACATCACCAAGGTGGTTTTTCAAATAATCGCTTCCTGTCCGCATGATGGTCTGTGGGGCTCTGCCGCTCGGCAATCCTGCAACTGAAGCCCGGCCGCTGGCCTGGCGCAGCTGCGCGCTTCGAGTTGAGGGACCGGGCTGAAATGGGGAGGAGGTGGCCGCCATGTTTGCGTGCCTGCAGCATGAGCTGGCCGACGTTGCCGCCGCCGCGAGGCTGCATAGACCCTGCATCCGGGCGTGCGAGCTGCGGCAAGCCAGCTGGCTTGTGTGGAAATGTCTCTTCCACTGCACCTCGCCTCACGCTGTCTCGCCGCACGTGGCCGCAGGCGAGGGAGCTGCTGGGGTGGGAGCCGAAGGTGGAGCTGCGGGAGGGCCTCGCCTCCATGGTGGACGACTTCAAGCGCCGCCTGCATGTGGACGAGTGAGGCGGTGGCCCTGTGTCTGCGGGGGCGGCCTGGGGGAGGTCGCACACCCTGCAAGCTGCGCTGCCAGCGTCTGCGCGGGCGATTGTGGCACCTCTGATCCGGCTGGCGCACTGAGGAGGGTCACGACGTTGATGTGGCGCTGGTGGGCGGCTGAAGACGGCGGTCTTGGCGGGCATTGTCTGCAGTGAAACCAGCCTGGTAGGTCCTGTAGTCAGGCCGGACTAGCGCACTGCATATGCATCCACAGCAGCCACCATGAACACCCTGGGATGCAAATTAATTGCCCAGCAGAACAAAACACTCTTGGGGAGCCAGCAGTTTGCTGCGACGTTTTGCTGCCAACCTTACAATAGGTAGTCAATTGCACAAACAACTATTCAGCCCTCACTGGTCAAGACGAGTGCTCAGGCGAGTTGTCGACAATTTCTGCCCAAAACCACACCATGATGTACAACATGCAGCACTACAATGTCCAAACGGCTCGCGACAGGCGCTCTATTGCTTGAGCCGGCTGCAGCTGCATGGCCGGCCGCCAGCGCTCCGCCGCTGTGCGCAGGCCGAGCATTTCAGCGGAACACGTGCACCCGACCGCTGGCGGTGGCGGCCGCCAGCAGCGGTAGGGTCGCATGCACTGCGCAGCGGGGCGGGATGGCTGTCATCAGGTCGCTGCTGAGCTCCCCTGGCTTCGGCCCCCCCTTGTCGTCAAAAATGTCCACCTAGGGCAGATGGGGGATTGTTTCAGCATCGCTGCGGCGCCATCAGAGAGCGGCCCAGTGATTCATTGCACAGATGTATCAGCACATGATCCCCGACGCCCGGCCCGGCCCTCAATGTACCCTCCGTATCACACGACCGAACCCTGTAGCCCACAGCGCTCAACATGCTGAACGCCCACCAAACCTTCGCGCCACAAAAGGTCACGCCTCACCTGCCGCCCCATGTTGCCAACGATGATGGCGTCAGAGGCGGGACCCCACATCGCGCGGAAGGGGGAGATCCAGCGCCCGGTGTTGTTGTTGTGCTTCATGACGGGGCCGGGGGCCAGGTCCTTCTTGGCGTCCCAGATACGAAGTGTGTTGTCGCGCGAGGTGCTTACGACGCGCTGCGAGCCTGCAGGCACGTAGATGCAAGGCCACCCTGAAATTCAAACACCTCCCGCATTGCTGCTGTTGGAAACCGGCTTTCACTGCTGATTCATTCTCAGACATCCCACATTGCTCACGCGTTCAACCCATTGCCAGATGGAAACAAGGACAGATTCAGAATGGCAGGATGCAAGCAGGGAGGGGGACCCACCGTCGGGGGCAAAGTAAGCGGCCTGGCAGCTGAAGCTGTGGCCGCCGGACGCCACCGGCTGCGCCCCCTTCGCCAGCTTGCGCGCGTCCCACAGCGCCACAGTGCCGTTGCCGACGCTCGTCGCCAGCAGCCGCTCGGCGCCCGGCTCCAGGTGGATGGTGTTGATCTTCTTCTCGTGCAGCGAGACCTCCTGTAGATGTCAGCGAGGCCCGGCACGAGTGAGCTCGGACCCTGGCATGTGTGGCGATACGGACCATAGTGCTCAGGACCTCGGTGTTTGAAAACCCGATTTGAGATGAGGGCGCTGTCCCTGCATGTGGCGTGTGCACGGTCACCAGCAACTCCTGGCCTGTCGAAGGGACGGCAGACATGCTGGATGCTCTTGATGCCGTACGTGCTGTTCTTGTTCGGGAGGCACAGACCCGCTTGACGACTCATTGACGACTCACCGCGGCAGGCTTGGCGTTGGCGGCCTGCCGCGTGTCCACGACCTCCACGGCACCGTCCTTGTCTGCCAGGTACGCGGTGTTGCCGTCGGCTGTCGCGTCCATGGCGGAGTACTCCGCGCCCTCGTCCGAGCGCAGCAGCTGCGGTGAGACGGCCGGCACGTCAGTTGACGCCAGATCAGGGGGAGGTATGGGAATGCGAGCAGGGGGAGCACTCCGTGTTTGTGCGTCCGAGAACACAAGCTACGTCGGTGCAGCCGAGCTGCACCAGTCGGCAGCACAAGGGGATGCGGAGGCGCGGGCAGCTGCGAAAGGTGGCAGCGTGCGCGCTAATGGAGCGCGTGTGGTGCACGTGCTAGTTGGGACAGGCGTCCAGGCTGCGGGGGCCGGCGAGCTTGCGCAGGAGATGCGACGGCATGCGAGCTACCATAAAGTAAATTTGTGCAGTCCAGCATGCTGCGTGATATGCTCAGCACAGCAGCACGGCGCCAGGATCGATGTTTTGACTGTTGAGTTCTGATAGTACCGCCTCTAACCTGGAAGGCGCAGCCGGCGCCGGGGTCCAGGCATCGCAGCGACCCATCGTACGACAGCGTCAGCAGCCGCGTGGCCAGCCCGGCGCCGCCCACCCACCTGCCGCAATTAATGTACGGGGTTGTGTCATGGAAGACTGTGGAACTGGTACGGCATCGGCAGTCGCATAGTTTGTGACCATCTGCTGAGACGATGCTGCTTTGACATCAGGGATGACTCAAGCAATCATCTGGGCTGTCCGCAGTTTCCTTGCAGCCAGACAGCCGTGTAACGGCCTTCACCATGCATGAGGTGCGTGGCTCTGCAGGCGAAGGTCCAGGAGCCGATGCCCTCACCTGAGCCCGCTGATGTACTGGTAATGGGGCGTCAGCTCCAGGATGCCATCATCCTCCCCTTCCTCATTGTCCGACGAGCCATCGCCGCCGCCCTGCCGCACGTTTCTGTCCTCCGCCTCGCCGCCGCTGCCGCATGGAGGCGTCTCTGCCGCGTCTGCCTGCGCCGCATCGGCTGCGGCGGCGGCGCCGCGGGAGCGGCCGCGGCGACCGGCGGCCTTCTCGGCTGCTGCCTTTGGGGTGTGCGCCGGGGCCGCCTCTGGCACCTGTGGACGGAACCCACAACGATGAGGTTGGCGGGTTTTGGTGCGCGCATTTCAGGGGTGCTTGACCTGGCGCTTTGGCTTTGAAGGCGGCACGGCTCCGACAGCGCATTCTCCGTGGGAGGGCATGGCCACCAACCAGCAGCAGCGCCAATGGCGGCGCAGCCGGACTCTCGACACATCGCCTGAGAAGCGCTGCGGTCCAGCAAGCGCAAGCTCCGGTCCAGACCGGCCGCCGCCGCCCTTCCCGATGGAAGCACAGCATCTGGCGGCGCAGCGCAGCTGTGAGGCGGCCTCTGCCGCCTGTGCCACGGCGCACCTCGAAGTACCGATGGTCCAGCTGCCACAGGCCGACGTGACCGCCCTTGTCGCCCGCCGCGAGGATGACGGCGTCCGAGCGCGGATGGAATGCCATGTGCACCACGCCGTCGCGCGTCACCTGTTTTGGCGACGCCGGTCGTGAGTTTTGGGGGTCCTGTGGACACCCAGTGTTTTGCGCGCACTTGCATCGCAGACAGCCTGCAAGCTGCCATGCGCTCCGCCCGCGGCCTATGACTGCCGTCGGCCATGGATGGCAGGCTCTCGGAGGCCATCAAACGCACGTACGACGCACCTTCGCCACGTCCTCTGGCCCCAGCCGCAGGTCGCACAGGTCGCGGTGGCACGGCGTGAACGCCTCGCCCTCCCCGTTGCCCCCGCCGCCCGGCGCCGCCGCCTGCATTGCCAGCAGCCGCACGAAGCGCTCGTCGCCGGCGCGGCCGGCGTTGCTGCTGCGGAAGTCCACCGGACCTGCGCTCTGAGCAGGAGCCTCAGCCAGACGAGCAAAGAGTCTCTTGGTGCTGCACCTCTGATCATCCACGATGTTTCCTCTGTAGCATGCGGTGAAGCCAACACACCGCACTCTGCTGCCAGGGGATGCTGTCACAAGGCGCGCAGTCAGCAGCCGGCGGTGCTGGCACGCCACGGGATCCCCTGGCAGCAGAGCATGCGTCTGTGCACGGGCTTCACCCGCTGGGTGCTTTGCTGCCACGGCGTCGAGCGCCATTCCCGCTGCTTCCGCCGCTTCCGCTTCCTGTGCTCGCTCCAGCGCCCGCAGCGCCGCCGCCGCTGCGTTGCCGACCGTCGTCGCATAGTGTGGCGTGCGGCCCACGCGGGGCTTGCCGGACCACTTCACCTCCCTTGGCTCCACAGACAGGGGTGCATCCGATGGACATGCGCCCAAGCCCCGTCCTGCTGCACCAAGCATGGACCCTGGCAGGCGACGCAAAGGACGCAACGGCACTGCAGTGGCGCCGCGAGCTGTCTCCCCGCGCTGAACACTACAGCCGAACTGGTTTTGGGAACTGGAAGGAAGGAAGTAGGAGGTGCCAAGCAGGACTGGAAGGCAGGAGGGGTACCCTTGGGGTGCCGCTCCCGCAGCGGTGCCGCCTCCCATGCGCCGTCTGGGCCGCCAGCGCCATAGCGGATCGCCTCGCCATTCACCAGCACGACCTGCAGGCTCCAAGCGATTGGCCCGGTTCAGCGCTACGTCCGCCGGCCGCGCTGGGGCTGCTCGGGCGCCGCAAGAGGACCTGCCACGCGGACAGCTGGCGCCCGTTTCTGGCGGCTGCCCCCCTACATCGGTCTCGTGAGTGGTGCAGGATCGTGTCCCAGGACCGTGCAAACAGCCCTGGACTCCAGGGCTGCTGCCCAGGACAGTCCAGATCTGTCGCTGCTGAATCAGTGCTCAGCACTCAACGACGGACGTGAAAGGCGTACGCACCTCGCCATTGCGCCGCTCGTAGTCCACACGGCTGCCGTCCGCTTGAATGCCCTGCTGCCGCAGCGATGCCCGCCGCGGTCCCGCCTCCTCCTGCGCAGTACAAGCTCCATTGCTCAGATGATTTGATGACACCATCCAGGGCATGCTGCCGTCGCGGCGCCTGACGGCCAAGCCCCCGGCTGGAATTGTCAGCCCTGCATCTGGGTGCGTCCGAGGCACTGTAGAGCACGGAGGGCACTCGCTGAAAACGGTTCAGTCTCTGCGACTTTGCAGCGCCTGCCAACGGCCAGCTTTGCTGCTGAATTACAGCAGCAGTGCCATCGCTTGGTGAACACTGTCAGGCCAGGCCTAGGCAGACGTGCACCTTGACACGACGGCGAGCGGGCAGGCCGCGCGCCTTGGGCGGCTTTTCCCGTTGTGCAGGTGCCACCTGCAACGCCACAGCGGCACCGATCACCAGGAGGTATGCACACACACAACCGTCTGCAGGGCCAAGCGGGTGTTCACTGCGTGCCGCAAGGAACACAAAGGGCGGGAGTGCGTGTCGCTGGTCACGTCATGGCCTGTCGCCAATTGCAGCGCCGTCAGTTGCAGAGCCAGTTGCAATGAGAGCCCCTCAGGTTGGCACCTTTGCCGCGGCGTCGACCACGTGCAGCTCCTGCATGCGCTGCAGGTTGCGCTTGATCTGCTCCGCCCGCGCCTTCTCGTAGTCGTTGCCCTGCAACGCAGAAAATCCCGAATTGCCTGAGTGATCCTGAGTCCACCATGGGACGCGTGCGCCGCAACACTGGCGGCGCGGCTGGCTGCGGCTGGGAGCTGTGGCGAGTTGCAAACCCCCCTCAACGACCGACACGACGCACACGAGCAGCATGCCGCGGGTTTCCGGGCTGCGCCAGCAGTGGCGGGGCAGCCCACCGGTGAGCGGGGGTTGCCGGGCTCAGGCGCAGGGCCGCGCTCGGGGCTGGCCTCCTCGGCGGCGATGTCATCGCCCGCTGGCACCTCCTCTCCGTCCTCCTCCTGCAGGTGAACGATAAGAACAACAAATCACACTGATAACGAAGCATCCTAAGTCGACAAGGACAGGTTTTGAGGCTCAATCTCGGGTCTGCCGCCGCAACCGCCTGCACACACTCGAGGGGGCACGTGCGTGCTGCTGACCATGTGTGAGCAGGCAACGGCGCACCGCGCCATGGCAAGCGCGTGCAAGTGCAGCGCTTGTGTGCACATCGCAAATGCAGGGGTTCTGCAAGGGGCCTCATCGTAGTTTCACAGCGCGGCCAACACTCAAATGAAGCTGGCCAGCAAGCCTACAGATTGCAGTGTCCAATGTACAAACCCATACTGGTACAAATGAAGAGCAGAAACGTCCAAGCATCCGCCTGTTCCTTGCCGACCCCACACCTTGACCCCCACTGATTCCTTCAATTCCCAGCGCAAGCATGGGCGGCGTTTCAGCGGCATGCACGAGTCAGCGGCGCTTCGAGTGCACCTTTGTGGCGCCCCTCTGTGCCGCATCTTCCGCATCTTCCGCGGCCTCCTCATCAGAGCCCCCCGCTCCCTCTTCCTGCTTCTTTGCCCCCCTCCGCGCCCGCTTGGCCGCAGGCTTCTTCTCGTCAGCGTCACTGGCATTGCCCTCGTCCTTCGCCGTGCCCTTCCGCTTCTTGCGCTGCGGCTTCGCCGCGGCCGCCGCAGGGTCCGGCGGCGGGTGCTGCTTGTCCAATTCCGCCGCCGCTCGCTTGCTGACCTTGAACGCCCGGCAGAAGTCTGCGCGCTGCTCGCTGCTGAGGCCCTCCAGGCCCTGCACATCGCACGACGGGGATGTCTCAGCAGCCCGATCTGCGACGTGGAGCGTCATGAGAAACCATCCTTGCCAGAGAAGCTTCCTTCGTGGGAGGCCCGACTGACGGCTGATGCAAAGGAGGGCATGGACAGTGTCTCACCTTCAGGTCGGTCGGCTGCCAGTCGCCGGCGGCCTTGATGACCGGCGGCAGCAGCTCCGCCGCTGCAGCCACTGTCATGAATGTTTTTTTGTCCGCTCCAACCGTCGCGACGAACCGCACCTCCCCCTGCAGACCGCAGCACAGACATGGCATGTGGTATGTGCCCAGAGGCGACCAGCAACCATGGATTTGGGCGGATGGCTGCATGGCCAACTCGCAACAAGCAGAATGAGGAGGCGGCACCTTCTCAAACTTGTGGCCGGTGTGCTTGCACGTGCCACTGTTGGGCTTGGTGCAGACCTCGATCCTGCAGCCCTCCAGGAATGGCCTGGGCAGCTGCCAGGTCATGCTCATGCGGCCGCCCAAGTAAGCCTGCGCCAGCAGCGCAAGACGGGATAGGAGGGTGTGCTGTTTCACGTAGCTGCGGTGGCAAGGGTTTGTCTGCAGGAAACAGCCCATGGTTAGGAAACGCAATATCCTGAAGAGTCGAGCTCACCTCCATGCCGACCCGCATCTGGCCTGCATGACAGGTACAGCATGCTGTGAGGAGATGCAGGTGATCGCTTCTCCAAGATGAATCATGCCCTATAAGGGTCCGGGTGCAACGCAGCTTGATCGGGCTCCTGATTGCGAGTGCATGACCAGGGGAGCCGCGCGGGATGGGCTGCGCACCCTTCTCGATCTTGTCTCCCGATGCGCGGCATGTGCTCCGGCCCGACAGAGCTTCTTCGACATGTATCAGGGGTGTGTCAGACTTCTCTTTGGGCTTCACGCCGACTCGCGGGTCCTCCGGCATCGTGGCAGCTTCGCGGGTGCTCGCATTCGCATCTAAACGGCAACGGATTACCTTTTCGAAAAGGCGCTAAGCATTCACGTTGTCAATCATCGGTGGACATGGACGATTGTACCTGTGCACACGGTGTTTGCTTTGACATGCATGAAATGATGACGATCGCTGCATGCTGTGCGTGATTCGGTGCATTTGGCCGTGCACGTGCCACGACATCAATTTCAAATTTAACCTGTTGTTCTGATTTGCACCGCTTTGCATCGGTTCTATGAGGGCTGGCGTGCTTGGCATGAACGCAAGTTGTTTCTGCATCATGCTCGCCTCCGTCGCGGGCGCCGCCGGCGGCGGCACAATGCAGCAGTGGCATAATTAGCTGGTGCGGCAGCAGCATAGTTGGTGCGGCAGCAGGACATGGTCAGAAAAAAGGAAAGCCAGATAAGAACACCGTCACTTCGTGTTGATTTTGCAAGTCCTACAGCATGCATCACTCGACGGATGCTCGGACTGCACGGGTGGGGTGACCCAAATTAGACTGCCGGTGTGTCATCCTGCATCATTTGGCGCCTGGGCTTCAAGACAGATCAGATCAAAACCCTGCCAGCACTCGTCTGTGCAGCAGGTGTGTCCCTGATGCTGTGCTGTGGCATATAGCAGGAATTGGCGGAAAATGTGGCGGCAGGCCGATTGAAGCAGTCGTCAGCAGCAGACGCCGCTGAGCGGCATTTCGCCTCATAGTTTGACTTTAGATGTTCGCCGACGACGAACGTCTTACACTGCAGGTTACCCAAGCAGCTAGGACGCTCAATCATGAGAGTATGGGTAGTTCAGGGAAGCGCGGCGGGAATGCAAGAAAGGGTTGTGCTACTGTTTCGGAACTGCGTGTGGCATGCGGCGTTGGTGTGCCTGCGCGGCTGGCTACTGGTGCTAGTAGCTGCTACTGAAGAAATCTCTATGCTAGAAATTACACATGAGCGTCAGGGCAGGCGGTTATTTCCGAAGGAAGGAATCAGAATGGGATTGTGTGCCGACATGTCGGAAAGCAGAGACAATATGCAACCAAACGAGGAGAGTCCCAAAGGCACAGACGACAGGAGCTTCTCTGATAGGAACCCCCGAATGGGGTTTCTGTAGCATGATTGCGCTGCCACACACACTGCTCATCTCCGCATCATCAACGCTGTGCCGCAAATTCGTTGCGACGTCAGGCACTCATGGTTGAGACCTTGTTGCTGTCGCTGCTGCGTGTGCTCCCACACCAGCACATACATCACTGTAGTGGCTTCGCCTTAGCCTGCTGCAGCACCTTGACAGCGGCCTCGCCGACGCCCTTGCTGCTCGCTGGGTTCTGGCCTGCACCATTGGGCAATGAGCAACGAACACTTACCCTCACGAGCAGGCTGCTGCCTGCTGCTCGCATGCCACAATAATCAACAACATGCGAGACGAAGTGACATCAGCAGGCACTGACTGCGATCTGGCAGCGATTACAGGGCTTAGTTGTGGATGGCAGTCAGTACAGACTGATGGATTCATCAAGCGGTCACCAGTGACGAGCAAACCATCAGTGACCACATGCGGCTGCCAGTCGTCGGCCTGCATTGACCGAGCGAGTTATCATTATGAAGCCACCTACGACGATGCTGCAGAACGGAGGCCAGGCACCATGATGCAGCAGCGAAAAGCGTCTGCCATAGCGCCAATACCATGAAGCCTGCTACATTTGAGCCGCAGACAACATATGCCTATGCCATGCAACTACTCGGCGGCGTCGTCAGCACATCAGCAGAAGATGCAGTGTCCAGGATGGTAAGGTCTTGGGTAATTTTATGCGGCGTTCCTTGGAGTAGAGGGCGCCTTCCTCCTCCAGCTTGGACTGCAGCAGGAACGGCACCTGCAGTACACAAGTTCTCTTGAGTCGCCGTCTGAAAGCCGCCCGAAAGATTGCTGCGCGCTGGGTCTGGCGCTTCTCGTTGCGGCTTCGAAGGATGAAGCGATGAACCCTGTGTCTACCCGCAACATGATACAGATGCGGGGAGGATTGCATGCCGCTGCTGGTGACATGTTTCGGTGGACACCTCTGTTGTTTTGACATTCCGCATTGTGGCTCACCAGCTTCTGCTTGCCCACGGACTTTTCTTCGCTGCAAGGACCAGATTGGAGTAACGATACGTAGCTCCTTCAGTTGTGAGCCGATCAGTTTGCTTGCATGCGGTTGCCAGCACACGCTTTGGCACAATCAACGTCTGCTAAATCCTTTCAGTCTGAGTACCAGTCGGTGCCGCACCTGTTGCTGAAGGCTGTCACCTGACTGACAGCGCACACGATGGTCAGCGCAGCTTCATGTACTTCACCATCCGAGGAACCATGCCGAACGAGCACTTGATTGACATTAAAGCGCGCACTGTAGGGCGGGGTGCGTGCAGTTCAAGCACAGCGAGCATCAAGATGTGGCAGGTAGGATAGTGCGGACCTTTCGGCCCTTCACCAGCCAGTCCCCGCTGGACAGCTTGACCTGTTACCATTTTGAAACCTCAAAGCGCTGTGGTTCGGCACTGCCCATCGCATCTGCACTGGCGACGCGCATTCAACCACTGCGGGGAATGCAAGCAGGGGTGCATCCCGGATGCAGCAGAGGGGGCAGCAGTGAATTCATCCTCAAGTCGCGGCTGCCTTCATGGAGGCAGGCGATACACAGACTGGGAGATGCAGGAGGCTGCAATACAGGATGAGGCCGGCTCACCGTGGTGAATGCCGCCGGCCCGTGGCACACCGATGCAATCAGCTTGGCGTTCGTGGCAGCGTCCTCCTGCGCACATTGCGATCGCACTATGTCTGTCGCGTGCCGAGATCTGGCACGAAGTTGCAGTTTCCTCAGCAGTGGCAGACTCGCATAGCGACTGCCATGGGCGCAGTGTCACTCATGGTGCCACAATCGATGCATCTGTCCGTCGCACCAGAATCTTCTGCACATTTGGGTCGTTGGGCAGGTCCACCACGGCCCCGTGGCCACCTGAGTGCGCCAACCGATGAGAGTGGCACTCACTCTCAAGAAATGCCTTCAGTATGTGACTACGTTTCAAGAGCCAGGCATGGCATGCTGCTTTCTGCGCCAAAAAGCTGCCGCTCCTGCTGCACAAGGTTAGATTCTAGCTCACCTGGGACGAACACGCCGTCATACGATTCGAGATTCTGCAGCTGCGCTGTATGCAGCGAGTTGTTGATGGCTTCCTTTGCCTCCGCTGCATGGCAGAGGGACAGGGCGCATACGAAAATCTGGCACTACTACCGATTGCATATGCACATACAGCTCCTTGTCAGAGCTTCTTCAGATTCGGAGACCAACACTCACTGTCGTTGAGGAACTGCTTGGCCGTGTCCGTCAGGAACCTGCAAGGCGACATAGGAAGGCCATTCTGTGAATGTCACACAAATGTCTGCTGGCGCGATGATTTCTCCACAATAGGCGCATCATGGCGCACTATTGAATCAGGCAGCAGCGATGCTGCTCACTTGGGGTCCTCGACAGACGCAGGATCGAAGGGGATCTTGCCGCCCTGTGGGCTCGCGATCGTAATCGCATATCCGGCGTCCTTGAACGAGTAGTAGGGGCTGGCCAGCTCCTCCAGCCTGAAACGACATATCACAGCAAAGTTATATGGTGGCCCGGTATTCACTTGTCGACGGCTGTCGTCAGATGCGGTACCTGCGTGGGCCCATATCGCTGTATGTGTCACACTGTGGCTGGCGCCGCTGCGACATCACCCATCGAGCGAACCCGTTGAGCCACCGATCTCGTAAGCTGTGTCAAGACATTGCGACATGTTGCCAGGACCGCTGCCCAAACCCACGGCACTAGCAAGCAACATGCACATTCTTTTGGATTTTGAGTGCGCATCGCACAGCTGCATGCATGTATGCAGACGCTTGCCACAGCCTCGGATCGACCTGGTGATACTTTCAGGGCCGAGAGCAGATTCACTTACCAACATCCGGTGGGTGCATCGCCCAATTTGTCAGCGCTGGTGCAGATTATGATGATGCGGCCTTGAGCCATGGTGAATCCAGCTCGCCAGACTGTTTGATCAAAGATGGACTTTTATGACAACGACGAGACGATGCAGCTTAGTGTGCAGCTCGAGGTGCAGCACACTGCCAAAGGTATAAGCTTTCTGGGGCAGGTATACGGGAGTTTTGGCGGTGCAGGAATTCATATCCCTCGGAAACACTCGGAAATCTCGCAACATCACAGAACCACAACCAGCAACGGATGAATCAGCTATGGAAGCTCATCACTAGATCATCAAATCCAAGGTTGTCGCAACTGATGCCCAAAGCAGCTGCAGCAACAGCAGCAGGAGCAACGATGACACGCTGGAGCACAGTGATTGCTGCTGCTCACTGCTGCGCCGTCATTTCCTGCTGCTGCGCAAAAAATGGAGATTTTCAACGTCCGAATCAGTAATGTGTCAGACAGTACGAGGGCGGTGTCGCAGTGCCGACAGTGTCGACAGTGCTCCTCTACTGCTTGAGCACGGCGAGAACCGCCTTAGCGACGCCCTCGGACGACTGCGGGTTTTGGCCTGCGGTGGGCCAAGAACAACATGAACTTCACCCTCAATTAATCAAGCTGTCTGCTGCTGCATGCCGCGCCCCAACCTTGCAAGGGGACGCGACATCTGCCACCATTTGCGGGCCAGCAACGAGAGGAGATGCATGCAGTCGCAATGCAGACCAGCAGTCAGGTACACGAGCCAGGAACATGCTGGAAGTGCCAAGCGGTCACCAGTGACGAGCTTGCCGTCAGTGACCACGTAAACGGACCAGTCATCGCCCTGCACCAGAGGCAGGAGCCGTTCGACTTTGAATGTGCAAGACCATAGACAGCACAACCCAGTGCACCAGAGGCGTCGAGATGCACAGCACAGCAAGCTCCCGACCAGATGGTCTCAGTCAAGCACCACACAGTGCCGCACCTTCGAGTAGGAGCCGCCCTCCTCCTTCAGCCTGTCTTCGATGAGGAAGGGCATGTACTGCAGCCACAACAGGAAGGGTCACAGAGGTCTGAACATCATAAGAAGGGAAACCTCACTTTCCTCGCTCACATGGCCGACAGGTGCTGCTCACCTTGATCTTCTCCACGGCCGTCTCCTCCGAGTTGCTGAAGCCGGTGACCTGCGGGACGCGATCACATGAAGAGCAATGAGCGAACCAGGTTCGACTGCGCTGAAGTGCACTGGCCCTGCGCCACGGCTGCCGCAGAGACACGCTCAGCCAAGTTGCATTTGCAGACTCTTGACGTATTGTCAAGAGGAGGCCGCACCTTTTTGCCCTTCAGCAGCCAGTCGCCGTTGCTGAGCTTGACATGGGTGAGGGCGATGGGGCCGTGGCACACGCTGCTGATGACCTTGCCAGAGTCGTGGAAGTCCACCTGCAAGGAAACCAGCCCTCAGCAGACGCACTTCTGTGACACTTCTGCAGCGCAAAACGTGGATATTACTGCTTTGCGTGTGTCGCCGGCTCTGGTATACACTCATGCACTCAGCAACACAGCTGGCGCATCTGCAGCAGGAGGGCATCGGCACAGCATGCAGCAGCGCCACCGGCGATGTCCAGCATCATGTTGCGGCAGACCTCGGCAGGACCTCAGCAATGGCTCACCAGCAGCTTCTGCAGCGCCGGGTTTTGTGGGCCATCCGCGGCAATCCCTACAAAAGAATGTGAAATACTTCAGCAAACATGAAAGATAAAACCATGAGAGAGATGACATGCTTGAGATGACATACTATTTGAATATGCGAATTGTTCTCTATCATAACCGATTATCAATCGGTATGCATGTATAAATTACCGTGGCCACCGGGCACGAAGATGGCGGCGTATGCGCTTGTGTCAGTGATGTCAGCGGCGGACTTCGAGTTTTCCAGCGCCTTACTCGCCTCGGCTGCGCACACAATCACCACGCGATCACTTGCAAAGGGCTGACTGTTCCAGGCTGAAGCATATCGTGTTTTACAGATATCAGAGCTTTAAGCAGAAATGCGGCTTGCTGACTGCTCCAGGCTGAAGCGTATCATGCTCCACAGGTGTCATAGCTTAATGAAGGTGGGGCTTGCTGGTTCAGGGCTCACCGTCTGACTGGAACTTCTTGGCGGTCTCAGTCAGGAAGTCGCCGGACAGCGAGGCCTCGTCCAGCGGGATCTTCCCACCGGAGATGGATGCGATGTCCACATCGTAGCCCGCCTCCTTGAAGACATAGAAAGGCGCTGCGATCTCCTCCAGCCTGCAGATGTGCCAGAGTGGCTTCGACTGGAAGCGAGTGTAGATCGCAGAGGCCAGGCTCAAGGCGCGGCCATGCCCATTTCAGTACAGCCCCGAGCCCTCAATGCCCGTCTTGCGCACAGAGCTGCCGCCGCTCGCGATTGCAAAGCATGACTCATGCCGGGTGACGCCAGGCAAGGTGCAGCACCTCAAAGCACAGCTGTAGCATGCATGACTGTTGGACCGCGTGCACATCAGAGGGATGACGCACCAGGAGCCAGTGTCTAGGTCCTTCAGCTTGGCTGCGCTCGTGCTAACAATCAACACCTTCGCCATCTTGACAACGTAGATCCGAGGTGCAGGCTTTGTATATCAGATAGACTGGTCAGCCAGAAGTAATAGTGGTGGATCAGTGTAAGAGCTGTGACTGCTGCAAGAGTAGGCATAGGCGCTTGTATTGACTTGTATCGTAATGTTCTTCTCCATCAGTTCCCCTTGACGCCGCCACGAAGCCATGAGTCATGAGCAGCTGGAAGCACAAATCACAACTCATTTAGACTGCAGGGTGGCCTGAGATATGCATGCGCGAAATTTCTGCTCGTCAAGCGGGAGATCACGAACATCCATAAAGCGAACTCAACCCATTGCGCAACTTTATATCGTCACCTCGACGGCATCCGCACGCCTTTGATTGCGGTCCCGAGTTTCCGACACGTTCGCCGACACCAGGTGCACACAGGAGCGTCAGTCCCGATTTGATCCACTCGGGCGGTTCTTCTGGTCTAGCTGAGCTCAGGCTGTAGATCAGCGCTTCACTGAAGGTGCAGCCCTGCCGTCCTCCCGGCGCTGCCAGCATGGCAAAAGAGGACGCCGAGAAGCGCGGCAAGCGGCAGAAGAAGCAGGGAAAGGCGGCCGAGGAGGACGCGCAGGCGGTGGCCCCCGACGGCCTGCCTGAGCGGCTGCAGGGGCACCACAGCTACGTCACCTGCGGGACCGACATGAACTTCCATGTGCGCCGGCCGCCACACGCAGCACGTCTCCAGGCCCTGCAGCTGCCAGCTGGAAGTTCCAGAGCAAAGTGACTGTCTAGTTCACCCTTAAATCCCGCTTGATCGTCCACATCCATGGCGCCGAGCATTCCTGATGCCAGGGTGACCGGCGTCCCGGGCTGCAAACACAGGCCAGCACGGTGACGGGCGCACACGCTTATATGGCCCTGGACGTGGACAACAGCTGGTCTTTCGACCACTTCGCGCGCAACTTCAAGGTCAGCTTGAACAGCGCCGCCGGCGACGACATCGAGTTTGACGTCCGGGGGGTTGACCCGGCCATCATGAACGCCGTGCGGCGCATCCTCATATCTGAGGTCCCCACCGTCTGCATCGAGCACGTGTTCTTCCTGAACAACACGTCCATCGTCGCGGTGCGCGCGCTGCGCTGCCAAGCACCTTGGCCAGTTCATTTGACATGCCCCTGATGCCTGATGTGATGATGCACAATGGAGAGCGGGCGATCGTATGTGACCTGACGTGCTGGTTGCGTATTCTGTCTACCAGATAAGATGCTGCTATTGGGATCATGTGGCGGAATTGGATCATGCTGTGCAGGACGAGATGCTGGCACACCGCCTGGGCTTGGTGCCCCTGAACATGGACCCCCGGCTGCTGGAGACCCGCACACGTGCGCCACTCAACAAACTGCGAGCCGCATCTGCGCTGCTGTGCGGCATCGTCCTGGTCGTCACCGGGAAGTCGACAGATGCTCCACTGGAACTGCAGCACGACTGTGCAGCCGTCCGTCTGAACCTGCGTCACTTGCACCGCCTTGGACCGAGGCCTGCCTCATTCTTACTGCGCTGCCCTGCAGCGGACTCGGTTGGCACGGAGCAGAATACCGTGGTGTTCAAGCTCAATGTCACCTGCCGGCGTGTTGGTGGCCAGAAGGACCCCAACACGGGGCGCATCGTCGGCGGCGAGCTGGAGAACGAGAGAGGTCCGCACCCCAGCTGGCTGTCAGAAAGCTTCGGAAGTGACTAAGCTGAATGTACCTGCAGTGTCTGCACCTGTAATATTTGTACTTGGGCAAAGCGGCCTGGAGTGCAAATGCCAATACTGTCAAGACAGTGTGTTGCTGATGTGGACTTGAAGCAGTTCTGAAGACTTCAAGCGTCTTGCGACCCTGGTGAGTTCTCAGGAAGCTGGAGTCCTGCCTGCTGGCAGTGACAATCAGATCGGAGCTGGCTTTCAAAACCTGTTTGTGGCCCTGCAGCTTCCGCCAGCCGGCTGGGGTACCTGGCTGGCGGCAGCATAAACAGACGCAGACGCAAGCGGCAGCACATGCATGCGAGCAGGGACTGAGCTCCTGCTTTTGGCGTGCAGTGTTTGCCAGCCAACTGGAGTACCTGCCAGGCGGCAGCGAAATCCCAGAGGAGACCAACTGCGAGTTCGCAGAGGACCAGCAGGTATCCTATGCACGCTTCCGTTTCACTTTGTTCTAGCTGCTGCACCGCTCTACTGGTCTGCCACAACAGGGCAAGCGCTGTGAGATGGCAGCAGCAGCAGCGCATCTCTGAGGCGGGACCTGCTTCTAAATGCGTGCTGGCAGTTCCACGTGCATCCTCGGAAAATGCACGTGTTTCCATGTGCGGCAGGTGGCGCTGGACCTGCCGGAGGGCGTGAGCCCCGTCATCGAGAACATCCTGCTGGCCAAACTGCGGGCGGGCCACTCCATCGAGCTGGAGGCCCACTGCACCAAGGGTGGGCGAGTCTGGCTGTTTTTTCCAGTTGTTCAGTTTGGCGTCAGACTGCGATGACTCGTACCTGGAGAGCTGCTTCGAAGGCTGCCGCACTGCTGGGCATATCGGAGCAGCATCCTCAATTGCCACGAAGGTAAGCAGTGTTCTGCGCACATTGATATGACACGATGGTCCGAAGGGCGACGAACCTGCTGTGCAGGCGTCGGCGCCGAGCATGCAAAATGGTCGCCTGTGGCAACCGCCTGGTATCGACTAAACCCCGACGTCGTCCTGCTCAAGGTGCGCTGCATTCAGCATCTGACTTGGAGAGGTGCCCCTGCCTCCGTAGCGTGCTGCGGCTTTGGAGGCTGCATCGTATGCGCGTATGTGTGGCCGAGGCGCACAGCCAGCTTCTCCACTCCGAAACATACATTTCCCCTACTTTCATCCAGGACATCACCGGCGAACGCGCAGACGAGCTGATGGAGCTGTGCGCTCCGAAGGGCAATGAACCGAAAGGCTACCAGCCGCTGTTCCGGCTTGAGGGCAGCGGCGCGCGCCGCAAGTTGGCTGTCGTCAAGACGCGCAGCAACGAGCACCACCTTGAAAAGGTGAGATTGATACATGCAACCGCACAAGACACTGACACACCAAAAAGTTGGTGCACATCGCTGGCCTCGCGATGGCACATCCTCGAGGCGCGCCTATTGCCGGGTTGCCAGACGGCCCTATGCCGGTCTCGGACTGAAGCAGTGCAAGCTGTTCGAGCAGAGCACCGAGATCGCGCAAAGTCGCGAGAGTCCTTTCCGGCTGGCGATGGCAGCACGCATCTTCACGAGATCGACGCACAGATGCATCACAAATTTTGGGCCGTGAAATCCACCCTTCCGTCTGCGTGCAGCTCCGGGCGCTGTCAGGGACGCCGGAGTGGGAGGACTCGCTGCAGGTCCGCAAGGACAAGCAGCACTTCATCTTCACCGTGCAGTCCACAGGTGTGTGAAAAGCGGTGCTAGCTGGCTGTCTGGCTCGAGTGAGGCTCGTCTGGCTTCCTGATCAGAACTTGCACCTTTTGTGTGTTGTCGCTGTGAGGCTGCGGACGGGCACATGTCAACCTGACTTGCACCTCGAGCGAGGCGCAAGGTGTCGAACACTTCGAGGCCTGCATTGACCTGGCTCAGAGGTGGCGGCGACATGAAATGCAGGGGTGTTGCCGCCGGACGTGCTGTTCGAGCAGGCCATCGACGTGCTGGCCGACAAGTGCGATAGGCTGCTGGAGAATCTGCCCTGATGATCGTTGTCAACAGAAGGCTGTGAGAGTCAAGTCTGCGGAAGCGGCCAGCGCCCTCAGTGTCAGTTTGTCCTCCGTCGAACTTCAGCTCAGGCTATCTTGTGCCGCAATGTTTGTGGCGGCGCAAGCGCAATTTCAAGTTTAACACTGATTGGCACAAGGTCCCAAGCTGGTTCGATGGTCCTTAAGTCACCGGCTCCGCCAGTTGATGCTCGAGCGGGTTGCCACCAGTGTAACGATAACGCTGAAGTACTGCTGAACCCTTCTAACAACCTGCTATCAACCCTAGTCTCACACAGCAGCACGAATTTCAAGCAAGCACAGCTTCGGCACAGGCAGGTACGTTCAGGGTGCAGCGACGTCGCAAGCGACCGCCTCACGACTTGCCAGCACCACTGCTTCGGCATGACAGACAGCTGACGCCTGCCCAACGGCCGGCGCACCTCCCCAGCGGGCTGAACCGAGCCCAGCTGGGGCAGGATGCCATCCATGCGACCGCCAGCGCTGGACATCCCGCAGGAGGACAAGACCTCCTACATGCTGTGAGATCCGATCAAATGCTCCCTAGGCGCAGCTGGCCGAGAGGCTTAGGGTAGATTCGCAACACGCATGCTGTGTGCCCAGCACCATACCACAGGATGTCCACCAGTCGAGCTGACGTCGCCGGGCAGACTGGGCGCTGCAGAGGCTGCAGTCAGATTGCAGACGACTGTTTGCTCAACTTCCTTGCCAGCTCGCTCATTGTCGACGCACCTAGAGCATTGCGCAAGCCACAGGCCTCAATTCTGCATAAGGTTTGCGCGTCGTGTGGACGTGCCCTGTGATACTTTCGGCGAGGATTGCACACTTGCCTGTGGATGAAGCTAGAGGCCGCCAGAAGTGGTAAACTTGGGCTGACGGCGCACAGGACGCAGAGCGGCACCTTCCATGAGGGTGACTTCTCCATCGGCCGGGCAGGACTCATCATCGGCGGCGACAAATCGCAGCAGAAGAGCCGCTATCACCCCGGCGCGATGTGGGTGTTTCGCCAGCTACGCAGTCAGCATCCGCTGCGTGCATGCTTGTACCCAAGGCGACCACCTGATCATTCGATGCAGTCAATCCTGACATCACTCTGCTGCCCCCTTCCTCTTCACCTGACACACTGGACTCTGATCCTGTAACAGGGACGGTGAGGGCGCTGCGGTGTCGCCGGGCCACGCAGGCCTGTTTGGCTCGGCGCTGCCGGACATGGCCGAGGTGAGCACCTTTGCGGTCAGCAGAGGCGATCCAAAGGATGTCTCAGCGGGGTTTAACATGTCTCTGCGGGGCGCATCATGCTGGGGGCCTCGGGGCCGAGGTGATTCTAGTCGTGTTGAGGGCACTTGTTGGCACGACTAGGGGGGCACAGACATGGCGCACATCTAGTCGCCTCCGAAGCGTTTTCTGTGACTTCTGTAAGGCAGTGGCTCACCCCAGACTGGCTTTGGATCTGCACCGGAAGTGCAGACCTCTGGGCGAGCCTCACCTGGAGTGCACCTCAGAGTTGACTCGTGACACCCGGCCGGCGCACCTTCCCAGGCGTCTCACGCGGCGGAGCAGGAGGGGCATCTGCCATCGCTTTTGCAAAATAAGGTTTCTTACCTTGAACACCTCATCGTCTGTCTCATCCCTCATCTTCTGTCTTACCAAGCTGCCGTTCGCTGCCAGGCCTCGGAGGCAGCGGAGGAGGAGGAGCAGCTGCGGTCGCTGCAGCTGGGGGAGCTGGAGGACTACGGCACCGTGGGCGCTGGCAGCAGCGGCGTCGTCAACAAGGTGGTGCACCTGCCCACCGGGCGCACCCTGGCGCTCAAGGTACGGAACTGCAGGAGGCCCAAATTCTTGCCGTGATTTCTATTTTATCGCCACCCTCGCGCTGGCGCTCACGGCGCGGCCGCCGACGTCCTGCCAGGGGCATTCTGCTGCCACCCTGGCACCGGCGGCGAGGGTGGCACCGGTCCCGCGGAGGCCATCCATCTCGGCTTCTTCACTGGAAAGCGGCAGCAGCAAACGTCCAACGTAGCGCATGTGCAGGGCTTCTCGTGGCCTGTGCCACACCTCAGAGATAATCCTGGACTGCGTCATTGCGCCACGGCGCCACATCTACTTCGAGCTGGCAGATGCCGGTTCCTCAGCCATGGGTAAGGCCGCTACCGCGTCCCCTGCAGGTCATGCAGTTTGACGTCAGCAACGACGTGGTACGCAAGCAGATCACAGCGGAGCTGCGCACACTGTACGACTCGCACCACACCTTCATCGTGCGCTACTATCAGGTGGGCAGATTTTCTCTTTTCGCTTTTTGAAAAGCGCGGCGGCGGCCACTGCCGGTTTCACAGCGAGGGCTTCCCACCCCTGAAGGCGTCCTGCGCGATGCTTGCTGCCGTGTCGTCCTGCAGCGTTTTTGCTGGGGCATGCACCGTGGCCCGGCGTCCATCTGGTCACCTGTCGTGGTCAGCAGGCGCATGAGCTGTCTTTTCGAACACATTCTAATGCGACAAGATAAAGCATCCGAGGTGCCCCATGCCCGCCAGGCGTACTTCGAGGGCGGCTGCATCATCGTCATCATGGAGTTCATGGATGGCGGCACGCTGGCGCACCTGCTGCAGCGGCTGCGCGTCATCGAGGAGCCCTACCTCGCGGTGCTTGCCCGCCAGGTAGGATTTAGTAAAAGGGTAGGGTCAGGGGTAGGGCAGAGTGCAGCGACCCTGCTGAGATGGGCAGCCGCCCGTGAGACTGCAGACACGCAGGCCGTCCCCCGCCTCAGCTGTGTGTGTGCCTCAGATGCGCTGAAAGCCCGGTGGCTTTTCCCACACCTGCGACCACGCTGATGCGCTGTGCAGGCGCTGGCGGGACTGAACTACCTGCACAGGGACCTGCGCGTCATCCACCGTGACATCAAGCCCTCCAACCTGCTGCTCAGCTCCTCTGGCGTGCTCAAGATCTCCGACTTCGGGGTGCGCGCGCTGCCCGGTCCTGCGGCTGCTGTCCCCGCGTGCCGCCGCTGCTGAGCCGGAAGCCATGGCGGCAGCATGCAAAGCTGGCGCAGCAACACAAAACGAGCACGCTTGGTCTTGCAACGCACTGCAGAAACAACTGCACAGGTCTCGTCTTCGTTGCAGTAGACGTGACCTGAGGGCCTCATGCATCTCAAAGATGCCGGTGAGCAGGCGCTGCTAGGCCCTCCTGGGACGAGCATGTTCGCCTCGATACTTCTCTCCCGTTGCAGGTGTCGGGCCACCTCGACAGCAGCGTCAGCCAGGCGGCCAGCTGGGTGGGCACCGTGACCTACATGTCGCCGGAGCGCATCCGCGGTGCCACCTACAGCTTCAGTAGCGATGTCTGGTCCCTGGGCCTCACGCTGCTGGAGGCCGCCACCGGGCGCTTCCCCTACCCGCCCGCCGGGGTGCGGGCCTGGAAACACCCCTGCGTGGCAGCTGCTGTGCCTCCTGACGCCTCCCACCTGCACTCCTGGAGGCCGCCGGGGGCTTTCCCAACCGCCGCCCGCCGGGGTGCTGCGCACCACGACTGGCGGCCCAGGAAATGCCTGTACCTGTCAGCTGCTGCATCCCCCTGGCTCCCGCTTTGCGCCGCCGGAGGCCGGCACCGGGCACGTGCCCTGCCCGCCTGCCGGGCCGCTCTGCACGGCGCTGCTCTCCGGGGAAATGGCAAGCACCACGTGCCTCTTAAAGCAGTGGCTGTGGGTCCATCACCTGACAGCTTGGCACGATGCAAGATGACCTGTCCCTGCAAGTTTTTGGGGAGCCTTGCGACCCCTGATGCGGATCATGTGGCGTGCTGCAGGCCCCGAATGCCAGCATGGGCTTCTGGGACCTGCTGGCTCAGATCGTGGAGCAGCCGGTGCCGCTGCCGCCGCTTTGCGGCGGCATGTCGCCGCAGCTGCGCGACTTCCTCACCTGTACGCTTGCCAAGGTGCGGCCTCCCGGGCTCTCCCGGCACGGCTGTCAGCTCAGTTGGCCTCCTGCAGCCGCCTCACCAGCGTCACCGAGGTGCTCGTCCCATTGCACAGTCCGCAAGCAGGGCTCATGTAGCTCGTTGCGAAAGAATTGTTGCTGCGCTGTTGCCACCTGATGCGAGCGCTGCTGCCGTCCTGTCGATAGGACCCAGGACAGCGGCCGTCGGCAGCGGAGCTGCTGCAGCACCCCTTCCTACAGCCGGCGCCCGGCCAGTGCCACGCAGACCCGGCAGAGCTGGTGGCGAGGGCAGCGGCCCAGCCGCCGCCGCCGCCTGCTGACATCCCGCAGACGCCGCATGGTGCGGCGCAAGACGTCGCGCCGCTGGCGGCAGGCGCCCCATCCTATGGCTGGTAGAGGCTGCGCAAGCCCAAGCCTTGGGCACCATCGCAGGCACCGTCTGTCTCCTCTGGAATGAGCGAGGGGAGCAGCGCTGCAGGTGCTGGTACAGCAGCAGCCAGCCGGTCAGCACAGCAGCGGCACAGAGGCTGCGGCCAACAGCAGCGGCGGTGCTGAGGGCTGTCGGCTCAAGCTTACGCCTCTCCCCATTCACAGGTGTGAGGAACCTTGATAAGGCGCGGCGCGGTTTCATACCTATGTCGCGTCAGCAGAGCAGGCAGGATGCATGATCAAGGGTGGGCCGCATTGGGATGGCGGAGAGTTCGGATTTCACCGCAGCGTTGACCATTACTGACTTGACGGGCATGACTTCGAGCATCCTGCATGACACTGACGTTTGATGATAGAGTCACACTTCGACATGGAGCTTTGACGGAGGCACCAGTCCCACTCCCAATCTTACAACGCCTAGAGACCTAGAGGTGGCAGTAGGTAACTGGTTTTCAATCCCCCCAAATAAGCCCTGTCTCCCGGTTAAGCCGAGTCAGATAGGAATGCACAATGCAATTCTCAAATGAACAGCAGCTTGCAGCATAGGTAGTGAGCCTTTTGTCTAGAGGTGGCACAACCAGATATTTCCACAGGCAACCCAAGAATGAACATCAAGCAGGACGTCCTTTCGCAATCACGGATGACCTCGCTTATCTCATCGTCAACACCTGCAGCTGCGTTTCATGGCATCTGCCACCTCAGGAACCACAGCACACAAGCGGCTTGACTGCAGAAAGCCCAGAACCCAGCACGAGGCCCGCGTCAGATGCCTCTGCAGCCTCTGCAGCAGAGAAAAGAACAGTAGTCTGAACGCCCGGATGGAGTGTGCGCTGCCACTTGCCGCCTGAGGTCGCAGGTCGGCACTGCTTACGCCCCATTGGTCTGCGCCGCTGGCTCCAGGAACTCGGTCGGGGAGTCGTGGGATGCAGCGGAAGTCCTCCCTTCCAGATTCCTGATGGTCGACTGAGCCACCTGCATGTGACCGCCCACACATGAGGGCGGCGGTCGCTGCTGCTGACCAGCACTCGGAGACGCACACCTAGCGGCAGGTACATGCCCGCCGCTAATACCATGGCACTGTGTGAACAATGACAGGCGTAGGGAAGCCATTCGTAGCAGATGCAAAGCAAGATTGGCACGAGAGGAGTCCCGACTGAGGCAGCCATTTGGGCGCGGCACCTGGTTGATGGCGGTGCGCAGCGCTGCGATCTCAGTGCGCGCCGACTTGAGGGCATCCAGCTCGGCCAGCATCTCGCTGCAGAGTGGCGGGACGCGACATATGTGAGCGGGGGCACGGCAGGGGCACGCTGGTATGGTGCTCGCGGTTTGTGTCCACAGACGAAGCAGCCGAAAGGGAACAGGCCGCACAGCAAGCGGCCCTTAAGGGGCCCACTTGGGGCGAATGGCACCCGTCCGGCAGGCGAGGAGCCCGGAACCTGTGCCGGGCCGCCGCCTCTTGTGTGGAACTGCTGCACACATACCCTGCAACCTCTGCAGCGCCGCACCTGCCCAGCTCGTCGGACGCCGCGGCCTGGCGCAGCATCGCCACCTCCTCTCTCGCCGCCTCGAGCTCCTGCGCCGCCTGCAGCCGCACATTGAAACTCCTCGATGGTGATGGGTGACGAGTGCTCAGCCCTAACGAGGCATCAGTGCGCGGCAACGGCGCCGGCCTGCCAGGGCTAGGCCTTCCCGCGCCACCTCCCACCAGCACGCCGCTGGGGGACCTCCCCGCCGAGCCCACGACGTCAGCGTGCTGCAGCCACTGCTGGGGGAGAACTGCGCCCGCCTGTGGCGGCTTGCGGCAGCTGCTGCAGGGCGGCTCCGCCCACTCAGCGTGACGCTTACCTGCTTGTACTGGGTGCGCTCGCTGTCTAGCTGCGTGTGCAGCCGCGCCAGTTCCTCGCCCTGGCTCGTCGCCTCCTCCCCGGTGAGACACACGAACGAGTCCAGCTGCGCCTCCTCCAGCTCCTGCGGCAGCGACGCGGAGTAGAGGTCAGCAAGACATGGTCAAGCAGGGCATAGGGCGACGGCAGACAGATGTTCAGGGACGCCAACGAGTCCGGCAGCGCCTCCCGCAGCTCCTGCAAGTGGGGACGCGTACACGAGAGAATGCACACAAACCACTGGGCGCAGCGTCTTTGTGCACAGACGCAGCAAGCATGACACGGCGCAGTCGCATGTGGGGCACACCCCAAATCCCCTCACGACTCCTGAGCGAGGCCTTCCCGCACTGTGCCACGCTTGCACACGCTCCTGGCGGCAGAGCTCCGGCATGCGGAGGGCACGCGGAAAGATCAAGCTTGCGGCAGGAATGCTCGCTGACCCGCATCACCCCGACAGCATTGCCTGCTCCCCCTGCAGACCCAACTTCCATGTAGAGCTGCTGCGCCGCGCCACCTTGAATGCGGACAACAGGACCGGGTGCAGCCCATGCCGCGGGCGGGAACACCCCAAGCAAGCCCTATCAGACCCTCAAACCGGTCGCACACCTTGAGCGTGGAGACCAGGGACAGGGTGCACCCCATCCCGCGGGTGAACTGCTCCTGCAGCAGCAGCTGCTCGGCGCTCGCCCAGTCACCCTGGCTGCTGCCCGGCCGGTTGTCCGCCAGCCGCCCCCGGTACACCGCCTTGGCCAGACCCATGAGCTCCTCTGTGCGCCCCTCCGTCAGCCGCGCGCGCACCGTCTGCAGCACGCTCAGGGGGTGTCAGCGCAAGGATCGCTTGGTCGGGGTGCCAGGCGGGAAGCCAAGTATACATTGGAAGGGCTGCGCCCATGCGCTGCTGTCCTAGCAGCGGCGCCACCGGCCGCCTTGCCAGGAAGCCTTTGATGCGATGCATCAGTGTGGCAGCCACCAACGAGCGCTCCGCTGTCCGGTCGGTGCAGGGTCGTGTGCCGCCAGCTTCAGGGCACGGCTTACTGCCCGAAGCCTGGCGTCCCGCCCCCCTTACTCGGCCTCTATGGCAAGCTTGATGCAGGGTTTTGCGCCCAATTGCCGACAGCACCTGCCAGCAGTCAATGTAGGGGTGCGCCTGCGGGCGGCGGTGCTTGACGTGCCCCACCGCGTCCTCCAGCGGCCACCCTTTAACGAAAGTCAGGTAGCCGACCACGGTGAGCGTCGCGCGGTTGATGCCCGCAGTGCAGTGCACGTACACTCGCTTGCCCATGCTCAGCAGCAGGTGCAGCATGCGCACCGCCTCCGGCAGCATTAGCGCCTGCGGGTCTTGGGCAGAGACATCAGTGGAACATTCAGCACCGCCTCCGGCAGGAGCAGCGCCTGCGGGGGATCTCAGCAGGGGTTTGAGCTACAGGGTCATCAGTGTGGTGTCGCTTGGGTCTCAAGTCCTCGGGTTTGGGTCGCCAGTGCCCAGCCGCATTCTCTGGTGCACCACCCAGAGCGTGCACTGCATTAACGCTTGCCGACCTGACGGAAGTTGCCAGAAGGGCTTCAGCCATGTGTTGCAGTCGCACACCTGGTCGCCATGGTCAAAATCGCGCACCGCCACTCGCGTCATGATTGCCCCGCGCTGGATTGCCTGCCGCCGGATGGACTCCCACCTGCAGACAGGGAATGCGGCAGCCCACATCACCAACCAGCGAGAACGTACAATTGCTATCCTGGACATCGTTTTCACTGGAGATTGCGGCCACGACAGTTTGCATGTGTTCCTCAAAACGCACAGGGCGCCATGCAGCTGAAGCCAGACTGGTTGAGGATGGACATAACGGCAGGACGCACTCGATCTGCAGTGCATCGTGGCATATCTCGCTCTGCAGACAGATGATGGCGGTGATGCCCGCCTCGTCCACCAGCCGATCCTACAGGTATGTGTTCTGATGTCAAGCTGATGTCAAGCTGCCCTGATCTGTTGAGCGTACAGCGTCGATCCGCATGGTTGCAGCAAGGGCGTTGCTGTATGTGGACCGCAAAGCAAGAATCCAAGTCACACCACGTCGGAGGGACTGCGCGGGCAGGATCCCACGATGATGTTGTCCTCAATGTTGTCCCAGTTGAGAGTCCAGCGCCTGCATGCCGTGACACAGACATCACCATGAGCCATCACTGTGACTCTGCCAGATGATGCTGGAGGAATGGGCTGCGCATTGACGGAATTCTACAGGGTAATAAAACGCAAGGACGCGCCACTCGTCAGAGCTGCCAACATTGCCGGCTTCTTCCCGCCGCTTCTCATTCGCCGCTGCCTCAGCGTCTGTCACGGCAGCCGCACCTGCGCAGATGCAAGATTGCAAACGTGGCGAAATTGGATGAGTCTGTGAGTCTGACATAGATGAGGCTGCTTTTGTCTCACAACGGCAGCCAGAGAAGCGAGGAAGGCGGATCTGCGACTTGTCGAAACCAGCAGGTGACAAGGCTGCTCACCCTGGGCTGACACAGAAGGCCTCGGCGTGTGTTGGACCGCATGCCAGGATGCCAGTTGCGCAGACTGATCAGCACGAGGCTTCGGGTGCGAAGCAGCCAGGGTTCCGGACCGTCCGGCTTGCATCGGGCCACACTGCCTCTGAGCTGCGCGCAGGCCTATCATACTTGCCTGAGATTTCACAGGAATCAGACTCGGCTCCAGAAGCTTTGCAGAGGGCAGCACCACCGCGTGCGAATGGCTGAAAACGGCTATTTGTTGCGTCTTGCCAAAAATAGCAAAATCGCGGCGAAACGTTTGATCTGTTTTGTTACACTGGTATACATATGAATGAGATGGAATGCTCTCCAAAAGAAGATCCAAAAGAAGACAGGAAGCTCACGGATGTAAACCTGAAGATACTATGTCGCGGGAACAATGCAATGAGCCAAGCTCAATGTAGGCTCCAATGTGAGCCAGTACAGGCGTCTGCAATACAACCTTGACGCAACCGAAGAAAGCGAACTGATGCTAGTAGTGATTTCGCCGCCCACCGCCGTGTGCAACGAGCACGCACATCTCGATGCCCTGTTCAAGCGTGGCCTGCAGCGATTCCATTTGAGGAAGCCGGAGTGGACTGAAGCAGAGATCTCGAGCTACGTCGATCGTGTGGGGCCTTATCGCGATCGCATCGTGCTGCACACACCCAATTGCCACCTCGCTGCCGAGCTTGGCCTGAAGGTGCGCGCTCAGGGGCAATCCGCCTCTATGCTGGTCCGCCGCACCACCCAGCAGCTGGCGGCAAAGTGTCGACGCCAAAGCCCCTACAAGTCGTGATGGAATGCCGAACGATTTCCATGCCTGGCAATGGACAGGGCATACACTACACCGAGGCCAGCCGCCCTGCGCCGCCGCTGCCCTCCCCCGGCAGCAGCCTGTCTCTATCCACGTCCTTCCACAGGCTGCCCCAGTTGCTGGAAGCCGACTGGGGCCCGGCGCTGAGCTACGCGTTCCTCAGTCCGGTATTCGACAGCATCTCGAAGCAGGGCTACAGCGCCGAGGGCTTTGATCGGCGGGAGCTGCGGGCCACTCTTGGCACGTGCGGCTTCCCCGTCATTGCGTTGGGCGGCATCGCGCCTGAAAACATGCGGGAGGTCAAATCCTTGGGGTTCGCGGGCGCGGCGGGGATCGGCAGTGTTTGGCAGGCGGACGACCCGGTGGCGGCGTTCAAGCAGCTGGAGGCCGCCTGGCGGTGATGGCCCTGGCGTGGTTAGCCTCAGCCTGTCGCCTGCTGTTGCGCGTTTCCGACCGCCTTCGGGCCTGTGCTATAGTCAGCCACTTGATTTGCACAGTATGTAACCAAGTCCAAGTCCAAGTGGTATGGTTCAGTGGACGATGTTGCAGAGCCTCGCCATTGGTCACGTGATAGGTAGTGCACGGTATATAGGTAGTGTGTCAGTGGGTATCCCCAACCCGCCTTTGGATACTGTACAACAGCAATAATGGGCATTGGCAAGGTGCACTTGCATTGTTGACAAGTAAGCCTTCCACTACATGTGGCTTATGCCGCAGGGGATAGTGAGTCGGACATACCTGCTACGTTCTGTACTCCTGTTCAAATGACCCAGTATGTTGTGAAAATCCTATTCCTCGTCCTATCCCGGGGGTCACAGAATATGAGCGTACCCGATCGATTGCTAACGCGTCCTGCTCGAGAATCGCACACGTGTCTTCCGCAATTTGTGAGTCTGCAAAGGAAGTCGGCACGTTCTTTTGGGCGGTTGGATCTGTTCATCCAAGCAGGCTGGTGTCCACACTGCCACTGATACTTGCCGGTGCTGTTGGTTGCGTTTCTGGCCGCCTGCTCTTGCCCACATACCCAGCGCATTCACAGGGTCCGAAAAACACAATTGGCGTAAAGGGAGATGTATTCTTAGCCCTTGGCGTCTCTGCGGCATTGCCGATGCCTCGCACGCATGATAGCCTGTGAAGTATGCGTCGGTGGTTTGACGTGTGGCACGTCACAACGGACTGGCTATGAGTTGCAAGCTGAAACCTTGCTAGTTGGTACTGAGCAATAGCTGTAGCGACATGGAGGGTGGCGCAGCCGCCCCAACTCCGCCGTTGACGGCCGGGAAGGTTGCCGCCGTTGCTGTGGTGGCTGGAGCTGCAGGATTTGTGCTGGTGTATTGGCACACCCAGGCCCGGGCGCAGGCGCCCGCGCCCGACAATGGCGCCGCCGTCGGCCTGCGGCCAGATTTGGCGTTTGGCTTCGCGTGGCCCTGGATGCGGAGATCGACCGCCAAGAAGGCCGCTGGTGGGTGACAGTCCCATTTGCCGTGTGATGGCTTGGCATTCGTGCATTCGCAGATTACTTCCCTGCGTCTTGTGCTACTTGTGTCTTGCATGCCGCATCTCGGTAGCGCCTGCACTACGAGTACCAGTGCAATTCAGACACCACACCCTGTGAGCAGCTCGTTCCCTGCACACCGACGGCCGCTTGGAGCGGCGGCCGGAGCGGGACTCCCGCTGCGCCGCTCACTAATGCAGCTTCCAGCGCTCATCGATGTTGCTGCGTAGCCGCGGCGGTGGCGGCGGAGAGATTGAGCGCCCTGGCACGCACCAACGACGCCATCGAGATCGCGGCGCACATCCCGCTGCACGCGCAGCCCAGCCTCGCCAGCCTCGGCGGCCCGGTGGCGGCGGACGGTGGCGGCGCTGCCGCCGCCGCCGCCGCCGCCGCCGCCGAAGGCAGCAAGCCATTCACGGAGGCGGACCTGCCGGTGCTGAAGATGTGCACGCGGCGCAACGGCAGCCGCTGGGTGCTAGGTGGCGACCACACCGGCCAGGTTATCTGCCCTGCCTCGAGTCACATGCGTGCATGTTGCAACGCGCATGGAGCGCTGACACACCTGCACCACGCGGGCGCTGCGGTGCCGTGGGTCTGTGCCTGTAACAGGAGCAGCAGAGCAGCAGAGCAGCACCAAGCAGCAGTCCTCGTCTGTTTGATGCCCTGTAGTGCAACGACTGGTTGCAGCGGACGCAACTTCCCGACCCCTCACCGACGTGTTCCCGCACAGGTGTTCAAGGCGCTGCGCGCCGGCTCGCACCCCATCGCAGTGCGCGAGTTCCGCTACGACCTGAACAAGGCGGAGGTCGCAAATTTCCACCGGCTGCTGGCCAAGCTGGCAGGTTGCGGTGAAACGTGCGGCGTGGTCAGGCCGCTGGGGGCGGCGCCGATTCCTGGGCCCGGGGGCGGCTACTACATTGCGGCGCCGCTGTTCGAGGCCGGCAGCCTGGCGGACGTGCTGGAGGGGCTGCAGGCGGGGCAGTACCAGTGGTACAAGGGGTGAGCGAGCCCCGTGGAAGCTTCAACCCAGAGTTTTGGGCTCGTGAAGCTCAATATGCTGCAGTGGCTTGCGTCGTCAGGCTCACTGGGTGAGGCCAGCTGAGGGCAGAGCTCGTCGGCAGGAGACTGTATGAGCGGCATGGGAAGCCATGCCTGCTGGCCGTCCGAGCACAGAGCGCAACCGCGTGTCACGCTTGCCGTGCGGCTGACGATCGTGTGTGGGCGCCTCCGCAGGGTGCGTCCCGGGGGACAGCGTGTGCAGGGCCGGGCGCAGGAGGTGGCGCTGGCGGTGGCGCGCGGGCTGCACTGGCTGCACGTGAATGGCATTGTGCACCTGGACCTGCGCCCCTCCAAAGGTGCCCCGGCAGCCCGCACCCACCCGGGCAGATGTGCATTGGCTCGAGTCTCTCAGTCACCCAGCATCGTGCACTCGGTCATTGGTCATCAGCGCCCCCCTCCCCACTGTCCCGGCTGCTCACTCCGCCCCACCCGCAGCCCACCTGTCAAGCAGCCTCCGCTGGTCGCGCAGTGCTGCTTGGGGACGGCGCCACGGCCAGGCTGGCCGACGCGGGGCTGGCAGCGTTTGTGCACCACGACTACATGGCAGCCCAGACCAACGTGGGGCCGTTCGCGTGGACGGTGCGCGACCGCACGGTCTTGCTGCACGACCTCCCGCCAGCGCTGCGGGCGCTGCTGCATCAGACGCTGCTGCACCAGCTGAGTCAGCAGAGGAGCCTTCCTTCTGTCCGGCAGGCCGTGCAACGGTCTCACAGCTGCTCCACTTCGCCCTTTGGTGTCAGCGGTGACGAGTTGTCGCGCCCGCAGGCGCCGGAGGTGATGTGGGGCAGGCCGGCCACTCCAGCGGCAGATGTGTACAGGTGGGGACCGGCAAGGTCAAGTATACTCAAAGTTTGGCGATTGTGCAGGTCTTTGACATGCATGACAGTCTGGCCGGATGCTGCTGCGGCCTGATAATGAACCCTGCAACCTTGCAGTTTTGGCGTCCTGCTGTGGCAGCTGCTGACGCTCAACAACCCTCTGGCGGAGCGCCGCCGCTATGTCAGGTGGGCAGCTGCCACGTCAGTGACTCTGAAGCATTAGAGCTGCTGGAAGCGTTGGTGTGGGTGCGCTTGTCCTGTCGAATTTCATACTGAGCCCAGGCTCGCATTTCAGGGGCCAGGCCATACTGACATCAGCGAATCTGGCGCTGCAGACCCGGCGACCTCTGTCCAAAGGCCGTCAGCGACCTGCTGATGCAGTGCCTGGATCGCAACCCTGACGCGCGGCCAACATCAGGTGCGCTCAGCAGCGTACCTGGCCGGTTCTGTGAGCGCCGAGCGACGCGTGTGGACAGTCTGCCGATCCTGGTGCTGGCACGCTGCATCGCACGGCTCCCACCTGCAGGCCTGCTGCTGCGCTCTGACCTGCTTGCCGCCTCATGTCTTCGCACCGCAGGAGAGATCGTGTCGCTGCTCAATTTGCCAGAGGAAAGGCTCCCGCCGGCGCTGCGCCCACGGCGCGGGACCCAGCCCCCGGCAGGCGCCCCGGTGAGCACGGCACATTGCTTAATCTGCGAACGTATGCTCCTGCGACTCGTCAGTGCTTTGACCAATGCGCGAGGCTCTATGTGCGCCAACCTGGCTGGCGAAGAGCGCGTTGCTGCCTGCAGATCGGGGCAGAGAAATCGAAGCAGGGCGTCTGGAACGCCGCAACGTGAGTGTCATGTGCATTGTCACTCAGAGGCCGTCGTCGCCCTCCCTGTGATTGCATTGTGCTCATCGTCGAGGGCTCGTCTCATTTTTGGACATGCTGAATGGCAGGTCGTGGGTTTACACGACCTACGGCGGGCGAGAAAAGGCCCATGCAGCTGGCTATGAAGAGAGTCCTGTGAGGCCCCGCCCACATTCTGAACCTGTGCCGTGTCTATAGCGCTCCTGATCGCCTGGTGCCCTGCACTCTGTTGTGCATGGATCCGTCACCCTCCCGATTACAGGGCCAGACCGCTGCTCGTTCTTTGTGGGCATCAACAGCAGAGCAACTGCTGTATGTGGTGCGTGCAGGTTGAGCGCATATTGGAGGTGCGGAGGCACCTGCACAACTTGCTGCCCGGTGGCTTTGGAAACAGCGACGTGGGGAGCTCCTGTGACATGCTGTCATCCAGGCTGTTGTCACCCCGGGGCCTGGCCATGCTGCGCTATGTCCGTACGACTGCAGCGAAAGCCGACAGGGACCCCTTTTGTTGCGAGCAACAGGTACGGGAGTGGGACGCATATGCAGAGTTCATTGCCGAGTTCCGGCGGGCGCTGAAACAGGTGTGCAGGTGCAGTGAGCGCTGTTGGTGTCGCTCTGAAGCCTTCCCCTGCGTCCCCATGGCGTGCCCAGCTGCAACAATGCCGCACCCCTGCTTGCCCACGTGGCGGCGCAGCAGCCCTCGAGGCCCTGGCTGCCGCTGCTGCAACGCCACATGCGGTTGGGAGCGCCAGGGCTTTCCGTGTATTCTACTATCCGTGTTCCGCGCGGCAGCCGGCAGACAGCCCAGTCAGTTTGCGAGGTGGAGACTGGCAACCTACAAGCGCCAAGTGATTTAAAAGATGTCCTGAAACGTCCCTGAACATCATCCTGACGGGTGGCCCGCAGCCGGATGTACGCACTCCGGGCTCCAAGGCCTACGAGCGCCTGCTGGAGCTGCACAAGGCTTTCCACAGCCATACCAACTTCAAGCTGGCGGGGACGGCAGACGAGGTGCGACCACCCCGACCCCCTTTGTCTCCCCCACCTGCCGTGCCTGTCTGCCCGCCCGGCCCCCYACTCCCCTCCCCCCTTTCCCAGAGGTGCGCACCCAGCGCCTCCGCGGCGCACCCAGCGCCTCCGCGGCCTTGCTGGGCATAAGCACCCAGTGGCTTGGGCCGCGCCAGAGGGCGTGCGCGCCAGAGGGAAACCCTCCGGGAAGCAAACGTTTGCTATCTATTAATCATATAAAATGAAGAAAAGCACAGAGGTTAATGAAATCATATTCAAATTGATCATTTATCTAAAAGGTCCGGGAGCAGCGATTTAAAGGGATGGAGTCTTTGGAGGCGCTGGTCAGCTTGGCACAGCCCGAGGCCAACACAGCCGCCACCGAGCCCGCCGGCAGCACGCGCCGTAGCTCCAGGGGAAGCCAGGTGGGTGCGCTGCAGTCCATGAGGAATCGTGCTGGAGCGGTGTTCGTCCTGTTGGCCTTGCTAGGGCGCGGCTGCCGTCGCAGCCGCCGCGCCAGGCTGCGATGGCCCATTGCACATGTTGTTTTGCATTCGCTCAGGTCGGGCAGCCACCTGACTTCCGAGCTGGATGCCCGTCCTGCTGCAGGGTGCGCAGTCTGTCGTGGCGATGGCGCCGACGTCCGACGCCGACGCCGCAGCATCTGGCGGAGGCAGCGGCAGCGTCGCCAGCGACGACAGCGCCGAGTCGGCGCGCCGCCGGCAGGACAACATCGCCAGCCGGCTGCAGCTGACGCCAGACCAGATACAAGCCATTGTACTGGTGCGTGCGTCACCTTCTCTGGCACCTTCGGGGCACTGCCGCGCCAGCCGCGCTCGTGTGACGCTTGTCTGCTACGTGTGTCGAGCAAGCCAGCGTCCGCAGCTGGTGCCTGCTGGATCAGGGCGCCATGCGCCGCTGCCGACGCAGGCTCGTGCCTTGCAGGCACGAGACGTGTTCAAGCGGACGCAGCAGGACACAGTGCGAGAGAGGAACGGCCTCGTGAAGGTGCTGCTTCTCCTGCTGCGCCGCTCGCTGCCGTGGCAGATGTCCGCTGTCCTGTGTGGTGTCCCGATGTCCCGAATGCTGGACTGCCGCCGAGCCCAAGCCTGGCAGGAGACTCCTGCAGCTGGGCTGTGGGGGCAAAGGGTCCCGACGCCCCTGCGTCTGCCACGACAGCCCACGGCCTCCCGTCACACAATTGGCAAAACCCATGCACAGGTGCTGCACGATTTCGCGCTCGGCAAGTCGGCTGACCACGAGAGGGCGCTCGCGGCTTCCGCTGCGCTGCGGCACAACATCTTCGAGGAGGTGTGCACTGCCTGTGCTGCGTTGCGATGTTGCGATGCAAGTTTGATGCTATGCAATGCAAACGCTGTGATGCAACTCAAGGCATTTACGAGACAGGGCTGCTCTCCTGCTGACTGCTGCTGCTCCCCAAGTCCCCATGCCAGCGACGCACTCCATGATGTCAAACACAGATGGCCGCGTGGCCGACCCCACCCTTGCGTGTGCACGTGTGCAGGCCCGTGTGCTCCACTCAATGCACATGTGGACGATGTGGGAAGCGCTTTCGCCGTGGCAGTTTGCGCTCGCTGAATGTCTGGCATTTCCGGGGCTGACCGACCCGACGCTGCTGGTGGATGAGGTGCCATCCTTCATCTGGAGGCATGCAAGCAGCAGATGTCATGCTGCCGTCTCGCCGTCGCTGTCTGACGTCGTGAAACATGGCCATCCTGATAGAGGCATACGCCTCTGGACATTCTCAAGCTGAAATGCGTCGCTGTCGACTTCAGGTTGCAAACATGGCTTCGGCCGGCAGCGGCGACCGGCGGCAGACGGCCTCAACGTGGCAGGGCATCGTGCAAGAGGTCAGTTCCGGCTTGTTGGTCGTTGAGTGGGGACGGCAACCAGAATATCAATCTCATTTCAGTTTCCTGATGTCCATGCGTATCAATGCATTGCAAAGGTCGATTTGAGGTGCGCAAGCGTCTTGCTTTTATGTCTTTGCATCAGGGCGATTACGTCAAACTGAAGTGCGACCTCGACCGCATCATTCGGTGACGCTGCAATTTTCGGGAGAAGAAGAAACGAAGAAGAAGAACAAGGGGAGAACGCCACAGGGGGCGCGTCGAAGAGGGCACAACCCTGGCCGCGGCATAGCCGCCAGTATTTGAGATGTTTGGGCGAGAGACGTAGAGCTGTCATTAGGCAAACTGAAAGGCAGCTCTCCAGCTGTGTAGCTGCCCGCAGGAACAGGGGGGAAAGGCGTGCCACTGGCTGGCTGTGGTTCCCACGAAAATAGCCTGAGAGATATTAGGCAGTGTGGTCTGGAAAGCGCTGGCGGCTGTCGGAGCTTAGGGCAGGGCATGGGCGCCCAGCATTGCACCTCCTCACGACAGGAGAGGGTGTCGTGTGGAGTTGTAGCTCAGCCAGTGTGCATGTCATGGGAATGATCAGGATTGCAATATGGAAGGATGGATGAGAATGGAACTGCTACAGTTTGATGGCCCAGGAAGAGGATGAGTGTAAGTGCAATTGTGGAGAAAGTCCTAAGATGCTAATTTGCAGTGGAGAAAGTCCTAAGATGCTAATTTGCAGTGGAGAAAGTGCCGGCAGAAATCGTGGAGTTTGCAGCAGCATTTTTGTGGTGAAGCATTGACCGGTATTCAAAATGCAATGAGACTTAGAGATCAAGAGCGAGTAAATTACAAGACACATGGCAAGCAGGGTGACATCGAATGCAGGAGGCATTTACTGAAAAGTTGCTGAGGAGGCAGCCTCTAAAAGCCCTGGGAAAGCCAGGCTACCGGATTGGGTTGCGTTCCGACCAAAAAGTGATCTGAAAGTCTAAAGCAGATCGCCCGTGCAGTTGCCACCGTAAGGGAGCGTCAACTGCGCGATGCAAATGCTGCGCCGAGAACCCCCATGTAGATGTAGGATACCAACAGACCGAGGCGCATCGGAATCCAGAAAAAATGTGTCTGCTGCAACATCCTGCAAAGCGGGGCCACCAACCTGCCAAGAAGCCAGGGCCCAGTCTCTGCTATACTTCCCGACTGACCACGAGTGCCTGCATGAATGCATCACAGAAAGGGAGAACGCTGTGCGAGACTGCGCCGCCAGATGCTGGCGGCATCAGCCAAGCCGACACGGTCCGAAGGGTGTGAGGGTGTGCTGGCCTACACCTGCGCGGGGCGAGGACCAAGACCAAGGCAGCTATCAAACTCGAGCTAAGTTCTTGCTGCCGCCACGACCATTGGTCCCCCACCCCGTGCAAGGCTGTGCAGGCTGCTGTCGTGGCCGCGCTGCCGCCCGGCCGTCACTGGAAACCCCGAGGCACGCCAACACATCGGCGGCCGTCAGCCGGAGCAGCCCCGCACGGCTGCCTTCGCCCCCGCAGGCCAGCCAACCCTCATGGCTCTTGATTCTGGTGCGACTTTGGCGTATCAGCAAAGGCGCCCACGCCCTCGCAGCGCCGGCTAGCGGCTGCTGACGAGGTCACCGCCAGCACTTGCGCCGCCAAAGCCGTTCTGCAACGAACCGCCGCCAACGCTGCCCTCCCAGGAGCGGCGCCACTCGCTAACCGCCGGCTGCTGCTGCAGCGGCTGGTGCTCCGCATGCTGCTGCGGCTGGCCGGAGCCGCCACTGCTACCACGCAGCAAGTCAGAGACGCTGGCGTGCATCTTTGCATCGAATGAGGAGGAGGAATCTGCATCAGCGCTGTCAGCAGGGTGCGGCTGCGGTTGCGGCTGCGGCTGCGGCCGCGCCTCGATGTGACTTGTTTCCTGCGTCTGCAGTGCCTCGGAGCGAGGGCCGGCGATGGCGAAGCTGTTGGGCAGGCCGGAGCCGCCATTGCCACCGCCCCGGTTGCGGTCGCCGCTGTCGCGGTTATTCATGTTGTTGCTGATGCTGCCATCTCCGCCGCCGCCGCCGCCAGAATTCCCAGCGCCATGGCCGCTGCCGGAGGCAAAGTCGATACTGATGTTGTGAGCCCCATTGTTTGCCTGGCTGTCGCCAGCCTTACCGTTGAGCTGCGACGCCGAGACAGGTAGCTGCGCGTGCAGCTGGGCGATGTTCTGCCCCTGCAGGCTGCCATACTGCTGCGGCGATGGCGCGCCCTGGGCCACAAAGGCAGCAGAGACCAGGAGCCCGCCATGGTCGGGATAGCCGCCGCCGCCGGCGCCGCTGTGCACAGCCAACGAGCCGGGGCCAAACTGGCCGCTCGTGCGCACTTCGGGGAGCGGCGACACGCGGGCGAGCGGAGACGCCGAACGCGCATAGACAGCCGAGTGCGTGCGCAGGCTGCCGATGTCCTGCTGCTGCTGTGGCTGGCCGCTTTCGGGGCCGAGGCTGCTGCGGGAGCCCTCGAAGCTGAAGCTGCGCTGGTGCATCGGCGGCTGCTGGTGGCCCTGCACGAGAGCAGGGTCAGAGGGTCAAAGAGCATGCGTCGCAGCATTGCAAGGTTGAGGTCCGAGGTGCGCCCGGCCCGCCTGCCGTGCAAGCTGATGCCAATGCAGAAGTTGTGACCCGCCTGCAGTCTTACAAGCTGAGCACCGCACACCAAAACATGTGTACACATGCGGAAGGGGTTACAGAAAGCACGGCAGCTTCGTTTACGTCCCACACCTGTCCCAGGAAGCCATAGCTGTTGCCCTGCGGCTGCAGCGGCGCGCCGCCCGCATCAAAGGCAGAGCCAGGGCGCGATCCGCCGCCAGTATTTGTGTGGAAGCCTTCGCCTGGCGGTGTGCCCAGCGGCGTGCCAAGGGGTGTGACGCCCGCAGACGACCTGCCGCTGCCGCCGTGCAGCATGTTCTGCGCATACACCGGAAACAGTCAGGCCGTAACCTAGGGGGCGGCGCAATGCCTGCCGAAAGAGTTGCTGTCAAGGACATGATACCCGACATCAAATGCCGGCTGTGGGTTGAGCCAGAACAGGGGCCAATCATAGAGCAAGGGTGAGGCTGCAGCTGCAGCAACACGCTCACCATGTGAGAAGCCGGCTGCGGGCTGAGACGCTGCTGCTGCTGCTGCTGCTGCTGCTGCGCCGCCTGCTGCTGCGCCGCGGCCGCCGAGTTGCGCTGCATGTTGGCCAGCACTGTGTAGATGTCACCACCGGCCGCAGGGTTCAGGCCGCCGTTGCCGGCACCGGCAAGCTGCGGCCCGCCATTCACCGGCTGGCCGGCGTGATCGTGGCTCCCGCGGCCAGCGGAGGCAGTGCCCGAGTAGCTGGCGACGCTGGAGAAGTCGTGGCTGGTCTGCCGGGTGGACGCACCAGACCTACACCAACAAGAACTGAATTTAGCGGGATAAATTTGCAGGCAAGCAGGGCCACCGTTGTCCAGAATCCAAGCCGAGACTGTGCCCTAGAAACGCCAGGAAGAGCAGCATGTGGTGCCCCGAAAGTCCACAGTTGTACCGGGCACTCGGGAGTCACCAGCCAACGGACGTGTGGGGGTGAATGCCCACTCACCCGCCGGCGCTGCCATAGCCATTGGCAGCCGCTGCCGCCGCCACCTGCTGCTGCTGGCTCATGCGCAGCGCGGCAAGCGCTGCTGCCAGATCCTGCTCCGAGGCAGCCGCCAGCTGCGCCGCGGCATCTGTCGCCATGAAGTCGGCAGATGCGGGGCCTCGAATGCGGTGCGAGCCCACCTGCGAAGACAAGCAGCATCGCTGGCCTCAGCATGGCAGGTGTCGACAAAGTCTACGCTGCAGGAGTGATGGGCGATAGAAAATGCACAGCAACGTGATGGCGCGGCGGGGGATGACGCACCCCCAAAAACGCCCACGAATCACACTTGCGAGCTGGTGTGCAGAACAGAGGCGTAGGCGTGCATGTTTGGGTGCGACGATGGGCGTTTGTGTCAGCCGCGCTAGCAAACACCTGGTGCGTGACGCTGTACGCGCCGCTGTGGGACTGGGCGCGGGTCGGGCTGGCCGAGTTGTAGGCATCGCCGCCCATGTGGCCGCCGCTGCCGCCCAGCATGCCGAGGCTGCTGGGCAGGCCGCCGCCCGGAGAGCCGACGCCAAAGGGCAGGCCGCCGCGCATGGACGCCGTGGGCGACGCAAGTGCCGAAGCCTAGACAAGAGCAGGAGACGATGAGGAAAATGGTTTGCAGCAGCACAACGATGCGCAACAGGACAGTCAGGGCAGGTCTTCTTACATGATGGCGGATGGCTGCGCTCCTGTTTCGAGTCATGGTGAGCCATGGTGAGCCAGAGACACAAGAGGGAACGTCAGTCCAGCAGCTCGGCAGTTTGCGCATACCTGGCGCAGGCCATAGTGCGTCAGGCGGTCTGTGGGAATGTTGATGGCAGCCACAGGGTAGCCGCCAATCTCGCGGTTGCTTTCCGCCACAGCTCGCTCAGCCGCCTGCGCGAGCAAGCCTTGCTTCAGGTGGTGTCTCCCACTTGCGTCGTGGGTGGCGCATGCATGATTGCAGCAATATTTGGCAGTAAATCCACATGCCATCCCGTCAAATATGTGGGAAAGCAAAAGKGGGGGCAGCGCCAGTTTGGTGCAAGCTTTCATGCGAGCACGGCAAGATGATGAACGCCGAAGCGAAGGCTGGAGGAGGAAGACCGGAAGACCCAGACACGGCAAAACCCCCTCACCGGCATGGACTCGAAGGTCACAAAGCAGAAGTGGCGCCGGCGCCTGGACGTGCGCTCTTTCGGAAAGTGCACGTCCCGTACCTGCAATGCATGCAGGTTATGGCATCAGGGGAAGGTGGCGGCAAGGACAGATGCCCACCAGCTTCCAGCTTCCAGTGCCCACAAGTGTACCAGCGCTCCTGGTACCGTGCGATCATCTGTGCATCCGGCATCCGGCAGGATCTCTAGCCGTCGCCGAGCACGAATGCCAGCGGGGTCAGCGGGTTGCCGATGGCAGTCATGCGGGCGCTTGAGTCAGCCTTCAACAGACCTATCGGAACAATGATCCATCTGCACGAGTGGTCATGTGTTAGGGTCAGACGCGATCAGTCGAGATGCGCACCACGCCCCAGCGGCTGAAGTGGTCGCGGACCATGGCCACAGTGACCAGATCGGGCACGCCGCCGACATAGATGCGCGGGCCCTCGCCAAATGCCGCCGACGGGCCTGCGCCGGGCGCACTTGCGGCGCCCAGCTGTGCAAGGTACGCCAGGTCTGCAGCGCCCAGCGGGCTCCCGTCAAGGCCGCCGCCGCCGCCCAGACTGCCGCCGCCCCCGAGATAGCTCCCTGGCGACAGCGGTGGCATGCCGCGGGTGCCGAGCATCGCTGCGGCCGCAGCATCGCGCTCAGAGCTGCCGCTGTCGATACCGCCGTGCGGCGGCCACGACGGGCTGAATGTCGGCTGCTGTGCGGCGGCCTGGGCGCGGGCCACCTCTGCGGAGTGGCTGCGCGTGTACGCGTCCGTGTTGAGGCCTGACGCCGCAAGCTTCAGCAGGTCCAGCTCGCTGAGGCCCAACTGCCCCAGCTGCTCCAATGCGCCTCCCGCGCCTCTGAATTGTGGCTCCATCGCATACCGGAGGCCCACCAGCCTGCGCAAGGACGCTCGGCGAGTTTGCGAGGTCGACAATCTGTGGCAGAGAATGCAGGCGTTGGCGCCTGGCGGTCGCCCAGGCGGCTGCTGCGGGAGCTGAGCGTGCAGGCCACGGAAGACTTGTTGTGGGACCTGATTGAGAATGGTTCGGATAGGACGAGCCCGGCCCAGATGAGATGTAGTGCCCACCCACGCAGCACGCACTCGAGATACCGGGACACAATCGGTGCACTTGCCTGCCAATTATCGGTGCTCTCGAAGTTGATACCTCAAGAACATCCGTTGGCCAGTGATGCCACCTGCGAGCACGCCTGCGGCCGGATCAACTCAATGACCTTGCCGAAAATTCGGCTGCAACGACCGCGCAGCTGACCGGCGGGCAAGTCCCCGGTGCACAGGGCGATGTCGTCGCAATCCTCTCACGGGAAATCTGCACGCTAGTTTGTCTGCAACGGGCCGCAGCTGCCCCAGAGAGCAAGCACGACCGGGGGTGGAGCAGTGATGTGTTAAGCGCTCCGTCAACAGATACAGCTTGGTCATTGAGGAACAACAGCTGCAAGCAGTCGCATGTGTTCGATGACACACCACTGATGCGATCCAAGGCTGCAGACCGATTAAGCGGCCAGCACAGCCCGAAATGGGAGGTTCGGTGTGAGCAGCAGAGGTTTGGCCCTCCGAAAGCCGCCGTCCCAACAAAAGCCCCTTCTCAACAGCAGGCACTGATATGTCGCTTGTGTGCGCACAGAGACGAGAACGGTTGTACGGCAGTGACTCAAGCTTTGCATTCGCCCAGCTGCCCGTTTCAACTTGATGCGAGTGCCGTGCAAATGATCAGTCCTTCTCCTCACGGCAACGAGAGACCCCAGAATGTCACCTTCAGATCAACTGGACTCTCTCTTGCGGATGGTCCGGCCCAATCACTATCCCTGTGCGGTTCTGGCGGTCTGTGACGTCAAGGACTCGGACTCAGCGCAGGTCACAGGTCACAGCGCAGGTCTGACCGCAATCACGGCACGGCTGCAGCGTCGAACGACTGGGCACAGCGCTCGTGTGTTCGGTTCAAGGATGTCTTCTGTCCGTCTTGGCTCCTTTCCACTGAAACTTCTTTTTAAGGGGCTGCGAGCTGCGAGGAAGCAGGCGGGCAGAATCTCAATTGGCTCGGAGGTTGATAATGGGCAAAAGTACCGAGCTTCTTTTCAACCCATGAGCTCGAGACCAAGTCGTTGGGCTTTGTTGCACAGTCACCTTTGAAGGGTAACTTCCATTTCAAGTCGCAGAGTTGAGTTGAAAGTCGGCTTGACACGTGTTATGGTTGCCACAGCGACGAAGGTGCAGCTTTCAATTCTTGCTGCCCATCGTCGGAACGTGGTTTGTAGGAGCCGAGCCGAGGCGAGCCGAGGCGCAGGTTAGCCAGTCCAGCTTCAGTTGGATTCACGAGCCGACTTGATAGCGCGGCGCTGGCCCAGCTGCGCAATACAAAGCAGCAGCCATGGCGGCGGCGGCAGCAGGACCGCTGTACACACGGGGAGGGGCTGATGCGCCGGATGAACGCGGCGGCAGCATGGTGAGATGTTGCTCCATGCCGCATCAGTCGCCGTCAGCACAACAAGCATGCATCTGGCGGAGGTCTCCACTGGCCTTGCCGCAGCTCACCCTTGACCCTTGACCCCCGCTTGGCCTGCGCCGGACACCTTCTTGACGCCGGGCCCACAAGCACCCGCCTGGCTATTTTCCTCAGCACGGGCAAGATGGCCACCTGGCGCGTGCTTGGCTTCTCAAGTACCCTAGAGTCATGTTGTTTATGCTGTGGAACTCCGCAGGTGGAAAAACACCGGGAGAAGATGCAGAGGGCCAAGGAGGAGGCCGCGCTGCGGGCTGTGTGCGCCGCGGTCCCGCAGCTGGGCCCCACCGTGTGCGTGCTAGCGCTGGAGGGCGCCGGCTGGGAAGCCGACTCCGCCTTGCAGCTGCTCAAGAGCTTCGAGGACGACAAGGCGGCCGAGCTGGCCGCCCTGCAGCAGGTGGGACGTCTGCGGAACGTTGTTAGGTGCACGGGATCTGGCGGGCCCGTTGGCCGCGCTACAGAGAGGGGCCCAAGCCGGCCCAGCAGCTGCAGCCTTGATGGCAGCAGCCCTGTCGATGCTGAGAGAGTGCAGCACCATTGCGATGGTCTGCTTGTGGAGCAAACCTGGCTTGATCTAGGAGGTTTCAGAGGCCAATCGGCCATGCATTGGTGCCGCTGACAGAGGCGCCAGGACCTGGCGCTGCCGCCGGCCGCCAGCGCCTCGGACAGCGGGTCGGACAGTGGCTCGGGCAGCGATCGCCGCGGCAGCAGGCGGCGGCGCCACGGCAAGTCCAAGAGCAAGTCGAAGCACAAGAAGTCGTCGAAGAGCGGCAACAAGCGGCGTCGCGAGGGCAGCGCCAAGGCGACAAAGCGAAGGGCCTCGAAGGAGGCAGCCATCGAGGTGGGCAGAAACCCCCTGGGGGCTCAGTGCGCCGCACTGCTCCGTCGTCTCGTCTTGCGCCTGCTTACAGCGCGATCAGAGTACCAGTCTGCGCAACAGAGCAGATGCATTAGTTTCAACGAAGCCAGTGTCCTAACGATGATGAGAGGGGCATGAGGATGTACGGTGATGGCGCAGCATTCCGTCTGCACAGGGTGTGGTTAAGGACGGCTACGGCGCGCATGGCATCCTGCGGGAGACGGATATGTACGAGAAGCGCGCCGAGTTCCAGGCCTGGGCCATCGACGTCAAGAAGTTGGACCCCGAGATCATGTGAGTCCTATCCGCCTTCATCCGAGGGTGCTTGTCGGACACCACATGCTGAATTGTGCGTCACGGGGGAATGGGAACCAGTGCGCTCTGTGCGCCCACAGCCTTCTGGAATGCGGCTGACAAGTTGACATGGACATCACTGCAGGCCTAAGGCAGAGGAGAAGGAGCTTTTCAGCACCTTCATGGAGGTGCACAACCTCCCAGCTCCTCGTCACCGCAGCAGTGTCCCCACATGGCTGATGACGTTGCGATCGAGCACCCATGCATGTTTCAAATGAAGGCGGCCAGATTTATCAATGAGGGCGGCCAGTCGATAGGACTGGCGTTCGCCTCTGAGCGTTCCTCTCTGGACGTTGCAGGACTACAACACGTCGACTCTGCCGCACATAAAATACTACGACCTGGAGGCTTACGAAAAGCGCAAGGCGGCCAAGGCCGCCAAGAAGGGCGTCGACCCCAAGGCAAGTGCAGACAGGACTGTTGGGGAAAGGTGGCAGGATCCGGCAGGCTGGCGCATCTCGCCGGCCCTTCTGTTCGTTCCGGAGCGTCGAGCAGACGTGAATGTCGCTGCTCTGGCGATGATGAGGCGGTCATCATCGTCCTGTGTCTGCGGCTGGCTCTGCCATGAGAAGGGGCGTGGGGCACCAGACCGTGCTGTGTTTGCCGACAGCCTCGATGACCCCCATGGACGAGACCCAGCATCTCCTGCTCTCGTACAGGACATGGAGAAGACGGCGTTTGACGACGAGGCTGAGCGGCGGCTGGAGCTGGCGGAGACGCGGCGCCAGGAGCAGGCCGAGCGCCTTCGGGACGCCTACAACCAGCTCAAGTACACCGCGGTGAGATTTCCTCCCGCGCTTTCCGCCCCCGGCGAGGCGTCCTGAATCGCGGACGGCACACAGGGTACCGTCATGGGGTACTGTCACACGGGACTGTCATGCCCAGGCAGCACTATGGTCGGTCGCTTGCCGGGTGCTGCAACTGGCGCAGCCTTGCGAGGGCATGACGTCAGCATTTCCAGAGCAGGAGCACACTCGCGGAAACGCACCGACCCGGCAGACGTGCGCCGCAGCGGCACCAGGTTGGTGCAGCAGGGACGGGACGTTCAGCTCCATGCGGCCGTCTGAGATCAGCCAGACAGAGACATCACCAGTCGGCTGGCTTGCAATCCATGGATCGAGGCCGCCGCGCCCGCAGGTGGGCAAGGCGGAGGACATGAAGGAGCAGGAGCTGCTCAAGATGCAGATGCAGAACGCGTACCGCATGGGCGATCACGAGACGGCGGAGAAGTTGGCTTCACGGCTGGCGCCCGACGAGGTGCGCGTGATGCTTGTGTCTGTGCAGCTCTGATGAGTGAGTGCGTGCAGTGCCGCTTTTGGCGATGCTGATGCTGGCGGAGCAGGCTTCTGGCCGTCGTGTGCGCACATGGGCTGGGTGCCTGAGGTGCTGCTTCCTCCGCCGGGCGCAGGTCGTCTGGCGCGACGGCAAGATCGTTCCGCCCAAGTAGGGGAGTTGATCGCTGACAAGGAGGCGCTTTTGCCAGCCTTGCCTGCTTGTGTAAGTGCGCCGGGCACCGTCAGCTGTTGTCGCCGACAGGCCTCAAGGTTTTGCGGGCCAACAATGCACCTGTTGAAGATCAGGTGCTTTCTAATATTTTGTTGATCCTGGCTCCCCCGTCACCCCTCCCGAGCATACTTCACCCGCCTGCGCCTTGGAGAAATGAAGTGGCTGGAGGATGGTACTTGAGTTGTTGAGTAGCTTGCCACCCTGCCGACACCTGGCGCTTGAGGACATGACTCATTGTGACTCCAGGTATATTGAAGATGCGGGGTCACGCGTGTACTGCTGTTCAGCTGCGCACTTGGACATGACATAGTACAACAACTTGGCAGTCCACAGCAATTTCCAGCTGTTGTCGCCGGCTCTCTGCCCACGAATAGCACATCGCACGTTGGCCGGGCACGTGCACCACTGCCTCGCAGCTGGTGCTTCGTTTGATCAAGCTCTAGCTCTAGATCAAGCTCTAGGAATAATCGTCGGGTCGATCATATGGTGCGGCTCCAAGAGGTGTGCCGCTGACAGCTCGTTGTTGACCAGGCCCATCGATACGCATCGCAAACTCCCCGGCTGCTCCTGGCTCTGTGAGGAAACATCCCAGTCGCCGCAGAGAGGCGACAAGAAAGGGCCGCGGAGGTTGTGCAGCAGGCTCGCCGGTCCTCCCTGGGCTAGTTGACCTCCTGGCCCTGCGCAGAACCAAGCTGTGCTGACGCTGCCTTGGCAGCTTCGCCGCACGAGCAGCGACTCTGCCGGCCATGCGTGGCGGCCGCGTCTGATCATGGCGCTGCCCAGCGTGGCTGTCGAAACACACTGCCGGGCACCGCGATGAGGCGGGATGATGCCGGTGCGCCACTGCTGCCGGCGCCGGAGCGCAGCACGATGCCGGCCTCCGCGGCGGCCTCCAGCGCCTCCTTCAGCACCAACGGGCCCAGCCGCCTGGCGCACACCAGCTCCGGCACATTGCTGAACAATCACGCCGATGGCATCGGCGCCAGCGGCATGGAGGCCGCCACCCCCCAGCGCATCGGCAGCGCCAACGGTGTAGAGGGCTCCTCGCTCAGCGTCCGCAAGTCGGTGGCGGACGTGCGGCGGGAGGGCTGGGTGTTCCGGGAGTCGACCTACCTGGATGGCGTCGTCAACAAGCGCTATGGTGCCATCTACCCGCACGCGCTGGTGACCTTCAGGTGGGCGGTCTCCATTGTGCTTTGATTTGACAGTGTAACAGACGGCCTGGCCTGACCGCTCTGGAGGAGCTGCTGCAAAAACAGGAGTGATGCTGTCTGGGCGTGCCCTTGCAGCTGGCTGCAGCACACTCTGTATCGCCAACTGCACAAGGCTGAGTCTGGGGCCACGACCGACCACGATCATGCAGCGACCCGTGTCTGCAGAGCCGGCCTGGGTGCCGTTGAAGCCTGCATGCCATCTGCGCGTGTGGCGACAAGACGTCTCAGCCCGGATGCGGTCATGCCTGTAGGGACCCGGAGGCAGACACGCCGACAAAGGTGTGGCCGCTGCACGGGCGGTGCACGCTGTCGCCGCTGGAGCATCACCACTTCACAACGCGCGGGGTGCACACCAACATCGTGGTGGCGTTTGCCAAGCGGCACGTGCACAAGAAGGAGCTGGTAAGGGCCCCCGATGCGTGGCGTCTGCGGCCGGTGCATACCTACCTGCGCTCCCATCAATGCTTCTGGAGGCCTCGCTGTTGGCGACCTGCCTCCTCAGGATGCCTGCAGCCACTCCTGCTTCATGGCGCTGGGCGGCAAGTGCCCGAGGCTGATGAGCCGGCCGCAGGTGCCCACTGACCGCTTCCGGCCGGCAGCACTGAGGGCTGCTGCGCTGAGAGCCCCGGCACCCGCCTCCGCTGCAGTGCTTCTTCACGCTGCGGTGGCCGGACGGCCACGTCTTCTGCGGCGAGCCACTCAAGCTGTGCTTCGAGGATGGGGAGGAGGCCAAGGCGTGGCGCGACTGCCTGGTCACCGCGGTGTCGGCGCTGTCGGCGACTGGGGTGCCCAGCGGCGGCCTGAAGGCGTCGCAGCACCGGCCCGGCAGCCTGGGGCGGCTGCGGCGGCACTTCACGCCCGACCGCTCCAAGCAGGTGGGACGTGGCAGGGTTGGGGTCAGGCGAGGAGGGCAGCACTGGGGGCCCCCCGTGCCGCGCCGCGTGCCGCGGTGCACACGCAGCAAGGCAATGCCTGCTTGATTATGGCCTGGCAGTCGAGCGAGCCGTGGCAGCGCCTTCTGCCCATCGACGGCGGTGCCGTCAGATGTCAGAGTGCACCAGCTGCTGTGCTGCCCTTGAGTTATATCTCCCGCGATGGACCCTTTGACATACGTCATCCCTGATGCCGTGCTTCTTGTTCTCGTTGATGCAGCAACACCGCGAGCGCCTGGTGGCGGCCTCCAACCGCTCGACGGACTCGCTGCAGGACCCGTCGCCTGTGTCCGGCAGGGCAGACGGTGCGCTCGCTCAGGACCCAGGCTCTAGGCTTTTGTGCAGTCTCCTCGCATCTGAGGTCACAGCCGCCCAGCTGGAATCGTGGCTCATACCTGACCGTTTCTGAGGGCGCATGCCGCCGGAACCCCTTCAAGTCTGCGTCACCCAGCGTCATCTTTCATGTGCAGTTGTCAAAGTGCATGTGCCCCTGTGTAAGGGCACATGGAGTTGGCAGCAGGCGGTCGGCGTGCTGCGGCCATCTGTGAGCCTGTGGACAGCGTCCACATGAACACGTTCCCCTGCTGCGGCGATCCTCGCACCCGCCTTCAGAGGGCGCCTCTTGAGCCTCGGACTGACTCCCTGTCTGTGCACACCCCCAGACGAGGCGCCCGGCAGCCCGCTGGCAAGCAAGTTCTCGGCCAAGGGCAGCCCAACGGCGGCACAGGGCAGCGGCGACAACGTCAACGGCGCCTCTGACGGCGTCCACGCGAGGAAGTGGGCCAACTTCCGCCACATCTGCGGCGTCGCGGTGTACCAGGAGGAGGAGGTCAGCAGCTGCAGCTGGTCAGCCTGTGATTTCTGATTGAAGCAGTTGTGGAATTGGGCAGGGTTGCGGCCGCTGTGCCAGCGGTCATCTGGTCAGCCTGTGCAGCACTACGGCAGGCAGGCGAGCGAGGGGTTGCACTTGGTGGGGCAGTCGCTGAGGGCTGGTGGGAGGGTGGTGTATGGGTGCAGCGTCACAGCAGTGCACCAGGCGACATCCTGATCTCCATTCAAGTCCACACCCGATTCACGTCGACGCATGGCGTGACGCCAGCGATGGTGGTGGCGCAGGATCAGGACGGCGACCAGGACGGCGGCGCGACGATGGTGTCCACCTGTGTTCGCTCCTCGCCAGCCTCTGTCTTCAAGGTGTGGCGACCTGCCCAGCGACGCTGCCCCTACCCGACAACTTTCTCGTGCTTCCCGTGCACTTTGCCGCTGGCAGCCACCCTTGTTTGGCATTCGAATCTGCTAGATCTCCCTGTGCACCTATTGCTGCGTGCCCCAATATGTGAATGCTGCTGTCTGCAGTGTTCTCGGCCCGCGCCCTCCCCACTCGACCTGTTCAATGCATTGCTCTGCTGGAATGTTTCAGAGATCTTCAGCGATGCACGACTATGATGCTGCCTCGCAGGCGCTGATGGACATCGAGTCGGCGAACCACTTCATGTTCCCCTTCTTCAGCGCGTCGGTGCTGGACCAGCGCTCGCCGCACACGCGCGTCGTGCGCGGCTGGTTCCACTCCAGGGGGGGCTGGCTCACCTCGCTGTGCGCGCCCCGCGAGGTGCGCCCCTCGCACGGCAAAGAGCCCTTGTCACACTTGATGACTCATCTCTGTATCGCTCAGTGCAAGCACTGGCGGAAAGGGAGGAGGCTGGACACGAGGTTGCGGCGCGGATCTGAGGCCGCAGGTCGGACATCCTCGCTGCCCCACTGTCTCTGCCGCTCTCCGCGGCGCGCCCCCGGAACCCGGCAGCTGCGGCAGCAGGAAGGTGCCGCCCTTGCGGACAGCCAGTGCCGCCGCCGGCGCGCTGCAACAGGGGGGCACCTTGTCTGCGCGGGTCGCCGGGTCACCGCCCCATGTGCCTCCCGTAGGTGGTGGTGGAGCAGCACTGGCGGCAGGACGAGGACGGCACCTTCATCGTGCTGATGCACAGCGTGCGGCACCACCACGCCCGCCAGGCGCCCCGCCCCTGGTACTCCTGGTTCTGGCCAGTGCGCGCTCAGGTGCGCCAGCCGCCTCATGCCTTCGCAACCACCCACGATCATCCTGCCGACTGGCCTGTCCGATTTGCCTGGCGCATGTTGTTCAAGCTTGGCTTGAACAGCTCAACCCAAGCCTGTCTTTCTGTCTAGAAGTGGAGAAGGTCGCGAGTGCTTTCGTCTGATTTCGGAGCTGGGAGGAGAGCTTGACGTGCAGAAGCAGTTTCACTGTGCAAGCGATTGCACGTGCACCGGAGCAGTATTGCAGGACACATGCAGCGTCGATGGAGCTCCTCACTGTGGCTCCCGCTACTGCCGCGCGCAGATCGTGGCGTGCGGCTACACCATCTCACCGCTGCAGCCGCGATTTGCCGCTGGGCCGGCGGAGTGCCTCGTCACCATGGTGCTGAAGGTGCCATCTTGCAGACACTTCCGATTCGCAGTGTCATCAAGGCGGCATACCTGTGCCCTTCGCTGTCCACGTCCTCAGTCTGCTGCCTCGCCTGCCACCTGCCATGCCTTGCACAGCAAATTTTCGTTTGAAAAGGGTTACGAAACGTGGTCTCTTTGACCGCTGGACAGGCGGAGCTGGGTGGCTGGCTGGGCGACAAGCCGTCGGCACACCCGCACGGCTTGGCGCGGGCGACTGCGCCGCTGCTGTCCGCGCTGCACGCCTCCTACCAGGAGTCGCTGCTGCTGTCCGTCATCACCCTGCGCGACGCGGTGAGGCCGAGTAGTACTCCTCCACTTGCCATCGCTCCCTTCTCGAGCTCGTTGCATAGACGCCGAGCCTCGGCGCCAAGTGCACGCCCATGCTACCGCCCGTCGTCACCCTGCGCGATGCGGTCGGTGCCGTACTGCCATGCAGCGCTGGGAACCACCTCACAACCTGTCCAGTCGTTTGCAGCACGAGGTCTTGCATTGTCCAGTAAACGATTGAATCACAGCAGTGCAGTCAAACACAGCCAACGCACGGTGTCAGCAGCTGCCCTCCATGGTCAGGCGCATGCCACCACGCCGTTTGAACAACACTGGATCGCGGAGTTGCCATCACAAGCGCGGCTCCTACGAACACACCATGACACTCTTGCCCGCCGCGCTCCAGGTGGAGCAGGAGCGGTTCGTGGTGCGCCCCTTCAGCATGCGCGGCAGCTTCTCGCCGCCGCGGGCGCCCGCCTCACGCGCCAGCAGCGGCCCGGTGCCGCAGTCGGCCGGCCACCTCCTGGCGCCAGCCGTCCGCTACCCCTCGTGCGTCTCGGTGGTCGGCTCCCCTCCTGCAACGTCCCACCTTGAAGCTCCTTCGCGCGAGCGGTCCTGCTCACCCGGATGTGGGGCCGGCGCTTGCCGTTTGAGACTCCTCGGGTGGTGAGGCCCCGGCGTCTGCCAAGGGGCGCCCATCGGACAAGCAAGCGTTCTGGAGGCGGCTGCTGGATGACGCCCACCTTTTGGCACATGCGCGATGTGCGACGCCGGGCCAAGAGGTTGCCCTTGCCAGCCTTGTTGCTGCACTGCGTGTGTGCACCGGCAATAGGATCGCCAGGAACCAGATTTGTCATGCTGCGCCGCCATCGCTGCCTGGCGGTTGGCCGCAGCTTCACTACATTTGCTCGGTTGCAAAACGGTTCATGAAACGGTAATGTCGATGTTGACGCTGCCCCCTTGTGACATCCAGGACGGCATCTGGGTCGACAATCAACGTCAGAGAAGAGCCCTTCAGCAAGATGTGATGCGTAGCATGTTTCTGCTTCTGGCAACACACAGGCTGCAACAGGCGTCGTCAGAGTCAGTGCAGTTCGCCAGCAGCGTGCCGGCTGGCGAGGCGGGCAGCGGCGACGGCCACGGCGGCATTGGCGGCGATCTGGCGGCGAATGCCCGCAGGCCAACGCTGGCACCGAGCGTGTGGAGCTACCCTGGCAACGGCGGCTTCAAGCTGCGCGGTCGCGGCTACCTGCGAGACCGGAAAAAGGTGTCGCCCTGCACACTATTCGACTGCTGGCGGTGGACAGTATGCGTGCGCCGGCGGCGTGTTCTGATGTGGCACAAATGTGGCAGGGCTTCTCGCGCCACATCTGCAAGAGTCGTCACTCCGTGTATGGTGATTGACCCCCAGGTGCCAGCGGCGGACCCAGTGTTCGACCTGGCAGCGTGCGACCTCACGGAGTCGGACGAGCTGGTGTGGAACGTCGGCCAGTTCCTCCCAGCAATCAGGTGCAGAAACCCTAAACCATGAACCCTAACAAAACCATAACAACATGCTGTCCTCCATGGCCCCCGTTGCCTCGCATCGTGTTGGAGCTCCTGGCGTCGCGGACACTGTCCGCGCAGCCAGGCAAACCCTGGATCCTGAACAACCTGATACCTTTCCCGCAAGGGGGCAGGGCGCTGCGTGCTTGGACGTGTGACCCACCTCCGCATACAGCTGCAATATGCCTGTGTTGACCGCAGTCCCTGTTGGCTGGGCGTCACTGTGCGCGGTGCTGTCCATGCAGAGACAGCGAGGCGGCGTTCACGTTCGTGGTCAACTTCATGGTGCCGGGGCCGCCTTTCCGCAACCTGGTCATGAGCTGGTCCTCAGACGTGGCGCCAACCGGATGGGCGCCCCCCGTCTCCTCAGGTATGCGCGCCTTGCTTGTGGCAGAGAGTCAGGACTCCCAAGCGCAGCCGGAAGCTGGCAACCTGACACCCTTCGAAATGACCTCCCTCTTCACCATCACCCACCTCCTCTCCACTCCCTTCTTCTTCTCTCGCGAGTCACATCACCCAGTGTCTTCTGGCTGCACCCTCAGGCGGCTCCTCCGCAGAGCAGTCCACGATGGAGATGCCGCAGCCATCCTCCCGGGCATCCTCCGCCGACGGCAGCTGCTATGGAGAGGCCCGCGACGGCGGCGGCGGCGGCTACTCGGCGGGAGCATCGAGCGCCGGTGGCGACCGCGACGACAGCGATAGCGACGCCCAATCGCCCTTCGACGTCAGCCTCGCCAGGTGCCACCCTCCTGGCACGACCCTCCAAAGCGTTGTGCCAGGCAGCCCTGGCCAATCAGGATCGCGTCTGCCGGTCCGCTTTCTCTGCAGTCGACGGCAGTGTCATATCCCGCATGGCATGCACAGAGCATGCAGTCTGGATCTGAAACCCTGACACTGATCCTGCAACCATGCCAGCCCCCGCGGTCTGACCTTTTTGCGCAGGTTTCTTGAGGGCGAGGGGCCGGCGGCGGACAAGCAACGCAACAACCGCTTCAAGCTCATCCCCAGCATCTTGAAGAGCAGCTGGGTGGTCAAGCAGGCTGTCGGCACCACGCCCGTGCTACTGGGCAACAAGCTTGTCACCAAGTACTTCAGGTGCGCTTCCTTGGACGGCGCTGACATGCAACTTCGTTGTAAGCACTTCAGGCGCGCTTCATAACGCAACAACACATCATCGGAAACCTTCGCAGCACACATTTGAAAACTCTTGAAGACTGCTCCAGTGTCAAGGCGCCCTTCAGTGCGCTACTGTAGCTTCTCATGCATCCTGCTCAGCAGCCTAGCTAGCCAAAGACTCTGCCTCAGGCTCTCATATGAAACATGCCGACACAATGCCCTTGCCGGCAGGGAGGTGCTGACTGTGGGAAGTGTGCAGTGAGCGCGCAGAGGATATCTGGTCGGAGACGGGAAATCCAAATGTGCTGCAGGGGGGAGCGCTACTTCGAGGTGGACGTGGACATCAGCAGCAGCTACGCGGCGGCGGGCGTCGTCAACATCGTCAAGGGCGCCACCAAGGGCATGGTCATCGATTTCGGTGTTCTCATCGAGGGCCAGGTGCGGCCTTTCTTCTAGCAGCATGAGCGCCCTCTGTGGGGCGCTGCGCAGTGCGCCGCGACGGCGGCCGGAGCAATAGCCAGGTGCCTGCAGCTGCTCCCTGTCACTCTTCACGGAGGCGTGCGATGGCACCGAGATGGCACCGTAGATCTGTTAACCAACACAGGGGGACGACGAGCTGCTGGAGGGACTGCTGGGCACCCTGGAGCGCCTGCCAGGCTCCGGATATTCAGGTTTGCTGTGAATTTCAAAAGGCGCGTCAAAACAGGATGCGCCAACTTCATGATGCGCAGGCGGACGACGAGCTGCCGGAGCGGCTGCTGGGCACCTGCCGGTTCAGCCACCTGGACATGGACAGCGGCATGTTCCTCGACCACCAGGGCCGCCTGCACGCCAACAACTCCCAAGTGAGATTCAACAACCCGGCCCTGGCATCCTCTCTTCCCCCGTCTTCTGCGGGCGACTGCGGCTTTTCAGGCCCCTTGACAGCCACTGGTGCTGCTTTGACGGACCTGCCCTAGGCAGTCAGCTGCCCTGACATGCATTTCCTCCCGACGCTGGCGCAAGCCAAGCCACTGGCCAGCTCTTCAGGATTTAAGCCGTGCTGTGGCGGACACCTGCATGTGCCGCAGTCATCTTTAGTGCAGACAGTGGTGCCGTCTGACCTTTGCCCCTTCCGGCTGCCTGCAGGAACGCGCAAAGCGGATGTCCAGCTGGAAGAAGCACAAGACCAACTGAAGCGTGCGTCGCGAGCACTGTTGCGCCAAGGCTCCCACCGGTAGCCCCTGCGCCTCCTTAGGCTGACATCGGCATCGCCGCCATCGCAAGGGGCGCCGTGCTACTGCGTCATTAACAGCGGCAGGAGGTCGTGTCATTTACATCTTCCTCTGCCTAGCTGTGGGTGCGGCGAGTGCGAGTAGGGGCCCTGCAGCCGGCAGAAAACAGGCTGTCTGGAGTTGCTGCGTCATCCGCCAGCCGCACTTGCTGATTTACTTTTCCATGTTTCGTGCGTGGAGAGTTGCCCTGACCCAATAGACTGCGCAAAATTTTATCACGAATTCGGTGATTGCAGAGCATTTGCTCGCGGTGTCTTGTCGCAAATATAAATGCAAGCACTTGCCAGGCAAATTGTGAAGGCAAGCATGGAGTTTCCAAGGGTGCGAGTCCACTGCCCTTAATGGCAGGTTGCCTATGCCATCACATCATAGGACCATGCGGCGTGCTTCCAAATCCGTCCACATGTCTGCCAAATCTTCTACATATTTATCTCATCTAGGCCCTGACTTCAGGCCACACGTGCCCGCTTGGCTTTGTGCTTTGGCTTCGGTTTCTTCGGCCGCCTGCTGCTGCAACAAACACGAGTCTGTCCAGTGAATCATTTTGCACATGCAATGCATCGGACTGATACAACTTGCACCCACACATGACCAGCCCACTGAGATTGTTCACCTGCTGGCTGACGAGTTGCCATCTGCCGCGGAGCCCAGTCTGAGCGCAGCTGCCGCGTCTGCCACCTCTGCGGCACCTTCCTCAGCAGCGGCATCGACTGCCGCTTCGCTGGGCGACGCCTCGACTGCCTCGTCTGCTGCCTGTGCATTGATGCATGTTTGAATCTCACCCGAGCAGACACTGGGCTGCACGAGGTGTCGAAGCAAAACATGCATGATCACGATATGAGGTGGCAGCATGCTTGCAAAGGACAGCGCACCTCTGCTGTCGCTTGTGCCTCCATCTGCAAGCAGATGAAGAGCGCGTCAGGCTCACGCAACAGCCGCATGCTGCAGCCTCGAGAGACAGCCAGCTAGCCCTGCGGGACCGGTTCTTTATTTTCAGGGCAACGCCGGCGCGCAGGCGCTGGGCACAACATGCTGAGGGGGGCGGACGCCATGCCGCGCGGCACACACAGGTCCGAGCCCTCTCAGAGACGATCTGAGACACAGTATCCCCTGACGGGTACACATCCAGGGCCACACCTGCATGAACTCAGCAGGTATCCACAACCCGTCGTCCTCGCCGGCCGCCATTGGCACCGTGCCGTCAGCGCCGCCGCTGCCGCTGCTCGTCGTCAATGGCTCCGCCTCCGCACCCCTCGCCTCCGGCTGCAGTCGCACGACACAGGTGGCCTCTATAGATGCAGCGCCCTGGCCTGGCACGGAAATCTGGGTCGGCGGCCAGGGTCTCAGCGCGATTCCAATGGCAAGCGATCGCATCGGCAGCGTCAGGCCATGCAAAGGTCGCCGTGCAAAGGTCGCCGTGCACATATGCAGCGGTTGCCGTGCATTACTTAATTGTAGTGGTGAGGTTGCTCCCACCTTGGCCTCCAGGGCAGGCTCGTCCATCAGCTCCACCTCGTCGTTCTGGTACTGCTCTGCAGTCACGGCAGTGCGAGCGGAGTGATGGCACTTCCCGAGCACGAACCAAATCTGGGCCCGGCGCCACGCATGTCCTTGCTGGCAGGGGAAAGGCGCTTCAGTCGAGGTATCAGGCGATCGTCCGCGTCGAGGTGCTGAGCCAAGCTCTCGCAAGCTTACAGCAGGCTTGCATCCAGCTCACCTTTGGCACGCTGGAACCGCTTCCCCCGCATATGCTGCCGCACTGCATCTAACGACTTGCCCAGCAGCTGGCATGTCAGCGCACAGTAGAGCTTGTCCCTGCAGGAGTTGCAAGCATGACTAAGTGAAGAGGAGCAGCAGGTGAAAGGGATTGCTCGGTCTAGTGCTCAATGCTGGACGACATTGCAGGCGGTGGCAAGGAAGGGGGCCACAGGATTGGCAGAGGTGTCGGTGGGCGCTCACTCGAAGTTCCTGCTCTGCACCAGGAACGGCTCGTACTTTTTCAGAGCGTTCTTCGCCTCATCCTCGGATTTCAGGCGCGCGTACTTCCGTCCCCTGCACACCCAGAGGAGAGTGACGCCTGGTGCGCCGGCTTCATGATGTTGGAATGGCTCTGATCTTGATCGCCAGGATCAGTGCAGCTTAACCTACGGCCTTCGTTTTCTGTAGCAGCTGCGCACCTGATGAACGCTTCGACTGCGTCCAGTCTCACCGGCAGCTCGTGCCCATTCAAGATGCAAACGACTTTTTTGCCCGACGGCTGGACCTTGAAGTTGCTGCGATGCTCTTTGAGTAGCTTCTGGAGCTGTACGTCCATCGTAGGCGGTTGTTGCTGATCCCAAATTGTCAAATGGTGCGGGTGAATCGCCTGCCGTCGGTCCAATGGCCGCAGCACGCATGCTTGGCGGGCACCAATCTCAGTGCCTTGGTGCACGTCAGTTGTTTGCAGGCGACGTGATTTTGGCTCAAGTAGACGTCGAAGGCAACCTCTTCCTGCGTGACAGACGACGAGATGAATGCCATGGCAGCGGCATTCGACGCATGCCTGCTGTGATCCCCATGTGGCCATGTGCCCAGCTACTTACCTGAACGCACAACTGTCTGCGCCTTAGTCCAAGCCACAAGCCTAAAGAAAACCGCAAAGCCTGTGGTTCGTTGGTGTGTGCAACCCGCACGGGTGTAATGCGCATCCGGCTGGGGACAGCGGGGAGCGGATTCTTTCCCTGCGGCGCTGGGCGTCAAACTGTCCGACTTGGGGTCGGCCGGATGACGAGTGACCACAGGTCTTGGCGGCTGATGAGGGAGAGGCACAGGACTGGATTGGTCGGCGAGGCACAGGACTCGCCGCAGGACTCGCACGAAGCTGGGGTCAGCGGGGCCACGGATGTCGAGGGAACAAGAGCCTGTTTCGTGCATGACATGAAGGCAGCTTAACTCCTATAACATGCCATTCCGTGGGTACAGCAACATGTGCCCACACTGGCGGCGCAAGCGGGCATGTCGTTGATCGTCATTTGCAGCCCTCCTCAGCAACTTCCATCTTGCTACGCACTATACCGCCAGCCTAAAGGGCGTGCAGGCGCCACTGTTGACCGTCACCTGGTGGCTTTCCGGATGGGAACGTGGCTACGGCTGCATTCTGCACGGTCCTGGTGTTCTGCACGGTCCCGAGGTGAGCCAGTCCTCGTCAGCCGGGCCCGGTCACTCGTCAGGCAATCAGCGGACGTGGCGTGCGCGCTCCACCAGCAGGCGGCGTCCATTCCACTCCGCGCCATTCAGGTCCTTGACCGCCTGCAGAGCAGAGATCAAGGAGCACAGGTGCGGAGGCACATGGGGGATCGGCGGCATCGAGCAGCAGGGTGGGAGCATCCATCTGGGGCAGCGTGCAGCAGCAGCGGCGGCGGCAAACATGCTGCGCAACCGGGGGTCGCAGCTGCCACAGCGTCAAGATTCCGCGGTCGAGGAGCAGGGCTGCCATGCAAGCCCGCTGGTGCAGCTGGCACACTCACGTCGTCGACCTCGTCGTCGTGGTCCATGGCCACGAAGCCAAACCCGCGCGACTCGCCGGTCTGCGGGTTGCGCACGACACGCGCCTCCATCACGCGGCCGTACTTTTCAAACTTGTGCTCCAGCTCCTGCGGCGGCCACATACCTCTCAGGCGAACAGGGCTTAACACTGACTATCTTGCAAATCTGTGGCTGAACGTGTCGCTTGCTTTGCACGTGTTGCTTGCGCGCATCCAATCAAGTGTGTGAAGGGAGTACGATTCTTCAGTTGCCTCGGTCACCGACAAGCTGTTCTAAGCTGTTTTGCAGCAGCCGAACCCACCTTCTCGGTGCAGATGAAGTTGAGGCCAGCGACAAACATGTGCAGGCCAGTGGCGGGCGGCGTTGCGCGGCGCCCCATGCCGCGCGGCGGCGAGCGGCCGCGCGAGTCGAAGCCGCCACCATAGCGCGGCGGCGGCGGCGAGCGGCGCCCATAGCCGCCGCCGCCTCCACCGTAGCCACCGCCGCCGTAACCGCCACGATCCCCGCCGCGGTCCCGGGAGCGGCTGCGGCGGCGGTACTCGCGGTCGCGGGAGCGTGAGCGGTACCGCTCGCGGCTGGGCGACCGGCGGCGCCTGTGATTGGATGCAACAGTAGCATGAGGCGACGGGGTGTACATGGTCACAGACAGGCTGCAGCAGCGTGCGCCTGCCATGCTCGCAGGTCAAGGTGGACCACAATCTGGCCTATTCGGTGGTGGACACGCGTCCATCCCTACACCTACTCCCACAAAACAGATGCCTGCACATGGCCAGTCGAACTCTCGAGGAACATGCCGGCGACAAACCTCGGTGGGGTGCTGGATCTTCGGCGGCGCCTGCGCAAGCAGAAGGTGCGCGGGGTCAGCCATCAGCTGTCACGATGAGAAAGAGCTGCATATGGCGTTGCCATTGTGATTTTGCCAACTTGCTACTCGTACATCACAGAAGCTTAATTTGAACAGATCAGGAGCCTAGATTAAACGGATCAATAGCAACCTTGGTGGTGTGCTGGAGCGACGACGGTACCTGCAAGGAGGGTGTGTGGCGCCATGGTCAGACCACGATGTGCTGACAGACCCACAGTCACAGCTGCTGGGGTCTAACCGTGAGCTGAGTCCTGCTGCTTGCCCTCTCTCGCGTCCCTCTTTGTGCAAAAAGGGAAACCAAAGGGTGCAGATCCAGGTGCCCCTCCCCCCACCCACCTTGGTGGGGTGCTGGAACGGCGGCGGTACCTACACCGAGGATGGATAACCACATGCTTACAGTATTACATTGTGCGTTTGTAGACCCCCAACTGCCTGTAAGGAATACCAGGGTTGTGCTTCGCCGTCAGCTGAGTCCTGCTGCTTGCCCCCTCCAGCGTCCCTCTTGGTGCAGAAAGCCAGGGAGACAAAGGGTGCAAATCCAGGTGCCCCCCTCACGCTCACCTGAGTGGGCTGCTGGAGCGGCGGCGGTACCTACATCGAGGATGAATGCCAACATACTTACAAGATTGTATTGATGCGTTTGCTGACCCCAGCTGCCGGTAAGCAAGACCAGGTTTTATGCTGCGCCTCAGTCACAGGCGAGGCAGCTCTTGTCGTTGCTCGTGCCGGGGAAAGGGTCATCGAGGAGTTTCTGTAGATTAAAATGCGCTGAGCACCAGTATAATGCTCGCGGCAACAGACCTGATTGCCACGTACCTGGAGCGAGCGTAGGATAAGTAACGCATTTGGTTTCTGCCCCCACGGCCATGTTCTCAATCGCATCACTTGATCCCAGCAGTGTCCATGCCTTCGCAATTGCTTGTGTAGTGGACCAATTCAAATGCTCGGCCTTGTCATTCTTTGCAGCCCTCCTCTCGCACAGCACATGTGGAGCGACTGCTCCCGGGCATGATTCATCGGTTTGATAGGCCCCAACTGCAGTGCACTACGAATAGCCGTCTGCCGCACGCACCTAGGTGGCGTGCTGGATCTGCGGCGACGCACAGGCGAGCGGGAGGGCGACCGCCGCCGCGGCGACTGCGAACGGGAGCGCGGCACCGGCGAGCGGTCGGCAGGCGACGACGACCGCGGCTGTGGCGACGCCGAGCGGCCTCTGCGAGAGTGCAGTGATGCGTGTCCATGATCAGACTGCCAAGAGTGCCTCGCGTCTGACTTGGTAAATCAAAGCGCCAAATATTGTGAAGGGATCCTACAGAGATTACACCTTCCTTGCACGCCACTTGGTGGCATAGTGGGCGCGGCATCGGCGCGACTGCCAGGCAAACTGCATTGGCTGGCATGTGCATGTCAGCTTTGGGTGTTCACCTGCTCACAGATCGGCGTTCAGCCGATGCATCTCGCCCGTTCGGCGGCGGAGACGCGGACATGCCTGCAGCTGCGACTGATGGCACGCTGCTAGGCCAACCAGCAATACTTTAGGTGCCCACGCGCTGCAGCACTAAGGTAGGCTGTACCTAAGAATCAACCTCGGTCGATCGAGGTCGGACACAGCGCGATGTGTGTGCTGCCTGAGTGTCTGGGCGCAGGGCACAAGCAGGGGACTCGGCTTCGCAGGTGTGTCGATCAGGAAGTCCCGCTAGCTCGCAAAATAGGCACAGACAGCCTCTTCTGGCCGCACGAATCGTGCTTTGCGTGGTCCGTGAACGACATTACTTACGTGGACACCTTCGATCCGCTTTCGCGGAGTTGTCCGCACAACGTAGAAAACTCTGATCTCAGCGCAACTCACAGACAATATCAGTAGGCCTACGTTATGTCGACAGTCACGCTGTACCAGAGACGCAGCATCTGGGGCTTGCCGTCCCTGTCGCCGGCGGACACCCAAGTTCAGGTCTGACTTGTGCAGATGCGGCGCCGACTCTGGGGCATGTGCATGGCCCATCTACCCGGCTTGCCCTGTTCTGAGATCCGAAGAATCAATTACCAGAACGATAAAATGGTGTGCTTGCAGGCGTATCTGCAGCTGGCAGGCATGGAGCACTCGACTGAGGAGCTGGTCTATGCTGCACAGTCGCCCACAGGTGCGGCTCTGCAGCCTGTAGCTTGTTAACGCTGCAGCGGGAACCTTTGGGAGTGTGCGCCAGTCCAAAGGGAGATCTAAGGATGGTGCCTGTCGCGTGGCATCCATCACCGATCGGCGACCCTTGATGCGGCAACTCACGATCTCTGTCAGTGCACCAGATGAGGAAGCACCTGCACTCCGCCTGCAGAGCAGCTGCCGGCACTGGAGCACGGCACGCAGCTGCCGGGCGTCAATGGCGATGCCGGCGCGCCAGAGAGCGAGTTCGAGGCTGCGCGCCTGCTGCTGCGGTACCTCAAGGACCGCGTTCGAGACCTGGACCGGGATTTGTCCGAAACCAGCCGGGCGGAGGTGGGCGCAGGAAACCCCTTTGTTGTAGACTCAGGTTAGGCCCCTGTCGGAGACCAACCGGGCAGTGGGTTCAGCATGCAGATTCATCAAGCTCAGCATCGTCGGCATCCTGGACCATCCTGGCCACAAGGACAGACACCAACTGCGGCACGCCTGCTGAACGAGCTTTCGAGCGTGGCAAACGCTACTGCTCCGGCTCGTGCACCTGTGCCAGAACCTGGGTCCTACACTGATGTGTGCACGAGGGCAAGAGGGGATGGTCGGCGCCTGGGGCCTGGGGCGGCAGCCAATGCTGCGTGGTACAACTGCTGTTGCCAGTGCCCCTGGTCGCTTGCTCGAGAGCCTGTGCGCTGAATGGTTCAGGCACTGCGGCTGCCTGATGAACAGCGGCAAAAGCCCTTCTCACAGGTGCTGGCGCTGACGTCACTCACCCGGAGCCGCTGCGCCCGCTTTTCAACATCAGTTACACCATCTGAAACGCTCGACCCTTACTTTACAGGTACTGGCGCTGACGTCGCTGGTGGACCGTCATATCGAGGCGGCCACGTTGTACACCACCTGGCTGGAGGACACCGCCTATGCCAGCCACACCAAGGTGAGTCTATTACTGAGCCTAGAGGTTACTGAGTCTATCATTGCAAAGGGCTTTCGTTATGAAGAAAGGTGAGCCAAGTCGCTGCGGCATGACTGCAGCCTGCCGTCTGTGGACCGCGATTGCGGGAGGTGCCGCTGCTCGATGCATTCGCCGGCTTTCGGCACATGCAGCCCGCCGACCGACCCTACAGTGACTCCGCCAGTTTGCCGTGTCTGCTGGTGCTCTTGCTCCCGATTGCTGTACAGCCCACCACATGAGGTGTTGCCTCCTGCTGCACGGGCAGGCGGCGTATGGCGAGGCGCTGCCATTCCCAATGAATCACTGGGTGCCATGGCGTACGCGCACGGCAGCGGCACTGCAGTTCAAGGCCCACTCGGCCAAGCAGGTGGGGCGGGTTCCGAAATGAGCTGAAGCAGCTCCACCACATGCCTGCAAACTGAACTTTGTGCCTTTACAGATTGGTGCACCTGCTGTGCAGATCTACGACAATGCAGCACAGGCGTACGCAGACCTGGCAAAGCAGCTCCAGGAGCACAACAGGTGTGCAGGGTCACCGCACGGAATCATGCACTGTCAGCACATGAACCCTTGCTCCGCGTTCTGTGTGTGTGGATCGTCACGACTTCACCTTCTGCAATTCAAGTCGGGGGCAGCAAAGACTCACATGTCCAGGCTGATGGCGGCAAGCGCCGGTTCAGCACCTTGAGCGCAGCTTGTGTGGCCCGCAGCGGCGGCAATGTCAAGTTCTTCTTCGGCGAGCACCCCAGCAGCTTCGACGCAGTGCTGTACCCGCACCTGCTGTACCACTACCGCTCGCCTGTCGCCGCACCAGAGCTGCGCCGCCAGGTGGGCCTCGACTGTGGAGGTTTTCAGCTGCTGACGTCGACAGGGCTCTCCTGCAGAGCTGGCTGGATTGCGCACGGTCTGAGGAGGCACTCCGCATGACGTGGACATGCAGCGCAGCCAGGGCGGTGTGTTCACAGCAGGGTGGGGGGCTTGGTGCTCGCGTGTTCTGGAGGCTGGTGGCCGTCACTTGATCGCCAGTGAGATCGTCCCTTGCAGTTTGAGATGCACCCCATCCTGGTGAAGTACGTCGAGTCGGTGGCGCAAGCCACAGAGACAACGGTGCCGCGGCGGCCACCGCGGGCACGCGGCGGCTGGGAGCGTCCAGCAGAGCCGGAGGCTGAGAGGTGTGGTGCATGATGCTGCATGTTCTGTTGTCAGTGGCTGTGCTGGAACCGCCTCGACGGCTGCAAGCACAGTGTCTGAGGTACATGGGACGTGGGACGCTTGCCAGGGCAAGCAAGAAGGCAATTTGGGATGCTGCACATGCTGACGCATGTTTCGTTGCTGAGCGATCATTTTCGGACTGCAGGAAGGAGACGGCATCGGAGCGGAAGCTGAAGCAGAGCGGGCAGATGTGGCTGGCGGCGGCGGGCGCCGCAGTCGTGGCGTACGTGGTCCTCAGCGGGCAGCTCGTCAACCTGGAATACGAGCTAGAGGACGAGGAAGATGACGAGTGATGGCTTGGTGGGACACGGCACTCTAGACAGTGTGTCGGAGTTTGTCGACGACCCCAGGATGTTTTCCGGACCCGAGGAACGCCGTTGGCGCACCGTTTTTGCGAATTGGTGACCTGCAGCGGTTGCAACCGAGTCTGCTCTGCGTGTCTGCAGCCCACGAGGATTTTTGGCCATCGTAAGGTCATCTGCTTACGATTCAGCTTCCGGAAGCAACGCACTAACCAAATTGGCAGCGTTGACATCTGCGGAAGTGCCCCACATTGGCTTGCTAGCATGGTCGGCAGACAGCGCAGCCTTGTTACGCTGTCGCTGCTGGGTTTTCTGCCAAACCTGTATGCTTTCGCACAACTGGCAGACTGGCAGACGCGCTTCTCGATCGCAGCCAGCGCTACTGTCAGTGCCTTTGGGTTCTGGGCGACCTTCAGGCTCATCCCGACCGTGCAAAGGCTGACGCTGCGGCGAGGACTCTTTGGCAAGTGTTGCGATCTGAGTGATCTGCCCTCCCCCTGACAAGGGAAGGGACACGCGTGAGGCAACTGCTTCTCGGTATGCAGGTTTGGACATCAACAAGAAGGGGACGGAGGCTGGGGAGAAAAAGGTGCGGACGGTTGACCGTTCCCTGAACCGTGCCGCATGCCTGGCGCAGCTGCCTGTAAGTGCCACTCAACAGTGCACATTCCCCGACATGCGAGCACAGGACCACGGACTGGGTCCCCTCCTAGTGTCCCCTGTGACACTGCTCAATGGTGACCACGCTTACAGATTCCTGAGGCGCTGGGGCTGGCGCCGGGCGTCGTTTTCCTCGTGTGCATCGTGCTCTTCCAGCAGCTGCACCACTTCGACCTGCCAGCGGCGGTGCAGCACGCGCTGGGTGGCGGGCAGCCGCCGCCGCCGGTGACTGCTGCCGCCGCCGACGCATGGATGGTGGACTACAATGCTGCACTTGCGACCATTTGCTTCATGCTGTTCCTTGGTGAGCGGCATCATGAGAGTCAAGTGCCGCAGAATCGTCGTGCCGACCCAAGCAGGGTGCAGCGTTGTCATGTGTGGCGCAGACGCCGACTTTCGGCAAAGCCCTCGTGCAACCCCAGCGCCAGTGCGGCATGCACAGTGGGATTTCGCAGAAGACCCTGATCACTGCCTGCCTGGTGCCCGCTGCAGGCTTTGCGGACGATGTACTGGACATCCCATGGCGCGTGAAGTTGCTGCTGCCGGCGCTAGCTTCGCTGCCGCTGCTGATTGCGTACTCGGGCGCCACTGCCATCAGCCTGCCAAAGCCGGTGCAGGTATGCAAGTGCGGCTACGACACAGTGCCAGTGGCACCACAGCCAGCATTGAAGTGATTGCATAACTCAGCAGGAATCCTTGCAGAAGCTGTGACTCTGCTGGTGCGGCAGCAAGCAGCGCAGCGGGCAGTCTTGCGAGTCTTTCAGGGGCTCTGGAAACAGAATCAGCAAGTGCAGGCCTTTGCTGCCTCATGTGCAGTGAGAGCTCTCCCTAGGCGCCGCTTGCACCAACCCCCATCCACTTTCCCACGCTTCCATTCAGATTCTGCTACAAGGATGAACGGCTGGCTGACATTGCTGGCTGGCTCCTTGCTGACTTCTTGACCATCATTGCAGGCGCTGGCGGCCTGGGTGCCACCCGAACCTGTAGCTGGGCCCGCTGTACATCCAGTCGTCTTTTTCTCCCACTTCGTACCTCAAGTATCATACCTCAAGCAGTACTGCTTCAAACCGTTGCAGGCGCTGGCGGAGTGGGTGCCGCCATACCTGGAGCTGGGCCCGCTCTACAAGCTGTACATGGTGGCGCTCACGGTGTTTGCCACCAACGCCATCAACATCCTGGCTGGCGTGAACGGGCTTGAGGTGGGCACGCCGCAGCCATTGGTGCAGCGCTCCTCGTGTGGATGTGTCCATATGCAGGCGTCAGGGCAGCATGAGAGCGGAAATTTGACACTGGTCCTGTGTGGAGCGATCACGAGTTTGCACGAGCACACTGTCTGCAATATCTGGCCATCAATTCGCAAGCCCCGAATGCCTGCTGTGTTCCAGCAGGAGGAGCCTGCACACAGTGGTGCTACTCTTGGTGGTGATCGGCGGCCGGCGCCGATCAGCAAGCATTGGGGACACATGCCGGCCTCCACATGAGAGCCCGCTCACACCTTGCAGCGACATCAGCTCCACATTCAACTGCGCTGCAGGTGGGGCAGACGTTCATCATTGCGGCCGCGGTGCTGCTGCACAACCTGGTGGAGCTGGCCGGCCACGCCGGCAAGGAGGCCATCACCCGCGATGGCCACCTGTTTTCCGCATACCTCATGCTGCCGCTGGCGACCACCTCGCTGGCGCTGCTGCACTTCAACTGGTGCGCGGCTGCAAGCATCTCAGATGCGGCGCACCTGCTTGGAGATCCTTGCGCTGAGGAGCGCCTGCACTGCCGACCGCCCTTCCAGAAGACTGCCAGACATAACGCCTTTTGGTCTGCAGCCCCCCGCATGCTGGATGCAGATGTAATGCACGTCCGACCATAGCTGACTCTCGACTAAAAGACTTTGCCTGTTGTCCATCGCAGGTACCCGTCACAAGTGTTTGTGGGTGACACGTTCACCTACTTTGCGGGCATGACGATAGCGGTGGCGGGCATCCTGGGCCACTTTTCGGAGACGCTGCTGCTGTTCCTGCTGCCGCAAATCTTCAATTTCGTGTACTCGGTACCGCAGCTGTTTAAGTTCGTGCCCTGCCCGCGGCACCGGCTGCCAACCTTCGACCCAGCCAGCGGAAGACTGACCGCGACACCAAACTGGAACCTGGTGAACCTGACGCTCTCGCTCGGCGGGTCCTGCACCGAGGAGCAGCTGTGCCGCCGCATCCTGTGGCTGCAGGCAGCCTCGTGCGCGGCCGGCTTTACACTCAGACATGCGCTGGTGGGCATTTGGAAGTAGAATGAACTAGGCACTGCTGAGCTGTAGGCTGGCCTTCTTGGGATGTTGTTACGGTAAATCCTGGTGCACCTATACCTAGGTGTGAGCTTACACAGGCGATGGCAGGGAAGTCACTGCTGCAAATACACCATGCTTCAAAGTATGCTCTGGCGGCATGCATTGCGCTTGCACTGTGCACCAGGATTTGCTGGCCCCCACATCAAACCTTCAAGGTGAGAGTGCTGAAAATCAGGACCTGCTATGATTGCTCAACACGAGTGTCACGAAGACCACTCAAATCTTATCTAATGCTACCTTTGACAAGCCAGAAAGTTTGCGCCGTACTGCCATAAATTTGCGGCATAGGTGTGTCGGCCTGATACATCAGGTATAGCCAGTACGGCAAGCCCATCCAGCGTTCGCTACCACTGATATATAACCACCATTTGAATTGCAATGGATGCAACAGCAGAGCATGGTCATGCTGCCGACCAGACGGTGAACCGGCACCGCGGAATGAGTGCGTCATCGCATTTCCGGCCCGCAAAGCTTTGGCCCTGCACCACAGATTGCGAGACTCACTTCCGCAAGCCTGCCCTGATATTGGTAGCAGGGGAGGAACAAACGCTGCCGGTACAAAGGCTTGCTATGTGCGGCATGTGCAAGCAGCTACATGCCGCACCTCTTGCATGAATGCCCTGCCAGGTCGCTGCCGTCTTTCTTCTGCCGCCGCTGCTGTAAGTGCTGGCAGCCATCACCGCGTCCACCAGAGCGACTGGATCAGTCATCAGTCAGCGCCGGAAATGCATGAACTGTGGCTGGCCGCCGCACTGCCTTTAACCCCGTCAGACGTGGCGTCGGCGCGGTTCCGTGCGCACTTGAGCCAGAGCATGACACCAAACCCTGTAACGCCCGATGCAGCCACCGCGGCAAACTTTGCAGATGTGCGGAGCATGGCCAGCGGACCCGCCGCCATGCCGCCCAGACATTACGTCGAGGGGTTACGAACGACGTTGCAAACTGTGGAGCTGTGCAGCAGCCCACACCCTTGGACACAAAACGCCACAACTGGATCCCTGCAGACCGTTGCTGCTTGGCATAGGCAAAACCATCGAGATCGCCGCGAATTTCAGCACCCTGATGGGCTCGTGGTGCAGCAGCGGCAACTTGAACGGAGCTAGGCGTTCTTTTGACGCCACTGTGGTGAAGGAAACACGAGTGTCACAAATCTCTCTTGCAGCAGTGCGCTGACTTGACGCCCCAATTTCGTTCTGCCGTTTGCAGTACAGATCGGCCAGTTTGGGATCGTGAGCACCTATCTGTGGTGCACCTGCACAACGGGCCGCCCTCAACTCTTCACTATCCCCCGGCAATCGTACGGGACGGACTGTACGACATACTCGTACGTGTCCGGGATAATACCCACTTCCCGCGGGAGTGCTTCTCCTGCTGTGTGTGGAGAAGTATGACGACGGGTGCTTGGACATCGCAATGCTGGCATGGAAGTGCACCCGGACTTCAGTGCGGCCCGCAAGACAGCAAGCAAGCATGGGTGCCACGCCGCGACGGGGCAGACACATATTCGTATCCCAAACTGTTTCATTTGCGCTCGTCATCTCGGATGCAGACTTGAAAAAACAGACCGCAAATGAAATCTAATGTCAATCATGACTTCAGCTGACTTCAGCCTGACACCTCCAAATCTCAAATGCGTGCGCAATGAACAGCCCTGCCCTCAGCATGAAGCAGAGTTTTGCACAATTCGAGATGGCCATGAAATCAGGAACCGTCACCCACAAATCAATATGCCGCAATACACCTGCAACTCATCTGAAAACTGAAAGTTTCACATGCATTTTCGATCTCCGCGCGCTTGTGATGCGGCCGTGTGCTATGACGCTCGCTGTGAAATGGGCGGAGCGCATCAGCTTAGCAATCATTGTCCGGTCACCGAACTATGAAAGCGTCGTCACATCGCAATTCGCGGAAGTCACCCTGCACCGCAGAAGGCGAGTCACTACGCTTGCAGACGGATCTGTGCACGCGCCATAGACGACATGCTGCCGCTGCAAGGGGATGGCTCGGACTCCTGTGAAAAGCGGCCGCACCTCTTGCATAATGCCCTGCCATGTGGCCACCGTTTTGCGGCCGCTGTTTCTGCGTGTGCTGGCCGCCACCGCATCCATCAGAGCCACCGGGTCAGTAAGGGCTGGGAACGCGTTCACTGGTTCCAAAAAGCACGAAGCGAAGGCGTCAGCGCCCTGCAGCGGGGCTCCATGCACCCCAAACCGTCCCTCTGCATCATGCAGGGTGCCGCAGACAGCAGACGGGATTGTCACAGTGGCAAGTGACAACCAGCTGCCCAGGTGCAGCTGCTGCAGCGGCCGAAGACCAGCTGAAAGCCTCAATCGTCTACGACGGCAGATATGTGTAGAACACTTGCCGCACCTTCTGCTGAGGCGTACTGGAAGGGCGACAGCAGCTCCCACATCACATAGATGTGCATGCCTTGCAGCGCTCGGCCCTGTAAGGGTCAGGAGCATTGACTGTCTGGGTCAAAGTGTCGAATATCAGGAGTCAGGACATGGCGGCACAGGGGTCAGAAATACCAGCGACACCAGCATTACGGCAAGGACCATGCACGTGCAGGTGATGACGTCCACCGGCAAAGGAGACCACTTGACAGGTTGAAGATATGGGCCTCCAGCTGTCACGGTCCTCAAAAGAAGCAGGCACCAACCCAAAAGCGGCATTGGAGGTGCTGTGTGGCATGCCTGCCTCCCTGCCTTTGGGCTCATTCCGGGTGGTGACGGGGGCTGAGAGGGGGGTGGTAAGCGTCAGTTGCCGGGTGAGATGCCTGTCATTGGTTGTCGAAGGGATAGGGGGCGAGGGATGGGAGCGGGGCGGGCCTGCACCTCCTTCATGATGTTGGCGCGCAGGGCGCCAGAGGCCGACAGGGCCTTCTCGTGGTCGGCGCTCTTGCCGACGGCATAGTCGCGCAGCTGGCCAATGAGCCCCACACGCTCTCGGACCAGCTGCCTATTGGTGCGCCTGAAGTCGGCCCGCTCCTGACGCAGCAGTCAACAGTCGTTGTGACAGGCAGCCATCGGATAGCTGCTGCTGTGTGCCTGCAACAACCGCTGCCATGTGCTTTCAGCGGCTGGAACACCTGTGTGGCATTTATGCAGGTCGGCGAAGCCATAATACTTGTGCGCGCTCTCTCATGCAACGCATGTCCCGACATCACAAACATCTGCCATGGGGCCGCACCATCAGCAATGCGTCGATCTGGTCCTGCGTCAGGCCCAGCCGTGCCACCACGCTGTCCGCCTCGTCGCCGCCGTCGCTGCTGCTGCCGGGCGAGGTACTCCCCGCTGCCGCCGCCGCCGCCGCAGCCTTGGACGCGGCAGCCTGGTCTCGCCTGGGCAGGTTGGGGTCCGAATTCTGCGCAGCAGCAGTTGCTGTCAAGATGCGCACCCAACACTGCTGTCAGCCAGCCCAGCCAGTGCATGTCACGGGCCAACAGCGCCGCCTGACGAAGCGCACAGACATCGGGTGCCGGGAGGCGGCACAGACGGCTCTCAAAGCGCACACACCGGGCTATGCTTTGATTCAACCACTCGTGGACACACGTCTATTGCAGGACACTTACTGCACGACTCATCGTCGGGCTTGAAGCAAATGTGACGAGCGTGCCCCCGGGTTGCAGCTGTGTGAAGTGTCGACGTGGCATGCTGGTTGGCACGGTCATCTCCACATGCCATTCCAACAGGAGCCAGGGGACAATAATTGCCAAGCGCTTGCGTGCGGTTGATTGACCGTTTCGGTCCGCTGCCTCAGCGAGGGTCCAGCCTGGCCGCACCTGGCTGAAGCCACTGGTGCCGGACAGGCAGCGCACACTGGCAGCGGCGGAGCCGTCTCCGTCGGAGCCCGCCGGTTGTGCAGGAACCAATGCATTGAGTGATTCTAGCGTCTCCAGCTCCCGAAATTTCTGCTCCCGCACCTCCTCTGCCGTGCCCGCAAGCTGCAGTGGGTTTGTTGGAGGTTGTCAGTTTTCAGGGCCGTCAGGGTCCAGGGCAGCGCTTATGCAACCGCTCCTCCCGCACCTCCGCATTCGTACCCGCCATTTGTGTCAGCTTGAAATTGAGGGTCTCAGGGTTTCCATACGGTTTCGGGGTTGCAGATGCCGAAACAGCATCGCAAAATGCCACCAGCGTGTTGCAGTCCGATTGGGAAATGAGGGTGCGACTCTGGGGCCATGTCGTTCAGTGGGGTGAGCTGGACTTTGCCTTGCACAGCAACCTGGAGCTTCAAAGCGGGGGCAGCGGCCGGGGGAGGATTAAGGCAAGTGGGCCGCCATCACCTTGGAGTTCACCACCCAGCCGTACACGTGGAACATTTCCATGACGGTGTTGTAAGCCTTGCTGCCGGGCGTGTGCACGTCCTCCTGCGAGCATGCCGACGATGACTATTGCAACTAATTGTATGAAACAGCATGCTCTGCCTGCTCCGGCGGCAATTTTATGAATTCGGCAGTAGCTGTTGTCAGGCCACAGACTCGGATGCAACTGCAAACGCAACAGCTGTATTCAGCTGTGTATGGGGTGTGTGGTAAGGGAGGCCGCGCACCTCTGCGAGGGCGTCTCGGAAGACGGTGATCATCTGAGCATAGGCGTCCCACTCTGCCAGCAGCACACCGAGCCAGTGATGTTGGGATTCGCAGCTCGTGCAGGCAGCCCATTATTCGACAAACGCCACGCTTCATGCAACCATACAGAACCTTGTGCTCAAAGCCATCTGCACAGAAAAAGGCTGCCTGCGCACCTCGCGTCTCGAGAATCATGTCCACCTGCAGGGCGAACAGGGAAGCATGCACCTCAGACTCAGCCCGTCGCAGACCTGTTGACAACAGCGGCAGAGCGATGGCATGATCCTGTGCAGTGCGGACGTCTCCTGCATGTTTCGGGCAGCAGGGAAGGTGGAGGGCCAAAGGAAGAAAGTTGTGCGTACGGGAGACTCCCGGTAACCGGCCTCGTGTGCGGCCTCTTTGCTGCCGTAGCACGTGTAAACCCATGTTCTGCGCACACACAGGACGCAGGTACAACGACCAGAGTGCGTGCTTTCGGAATGATGGCACATTCTGTGCTGCCGCAGCTGCTGTGTAAATCAATGTCAAGGTGACATGCACGAAGGACCACTGAAAGTCGTTTCTGGAGCAAGGGCAAGCCCAGGCAGACGCACGTGACGGCATCCCAGATCTCCTGCTTGCCAGCATGCACCTACGCAGCACATGCAAGCTGTGTGGTTTGCAGCGAGAAGACCCTCAGGCGTCGTGCTGGGCTGTGAAAGACTGGAACATGCGCCTGTGCTCTGCCCCGCGACGTCCCAGCTTGTCTGTGCAAACCCGCTCCCGCGGAGTAACATATGTCTGCACGCAGCGCAAGACAGGCGGCAATAAAGTGATTCACGCACCGGCGCGCCGGCTGGCGGGCGTGAGGCGGGGCGCGGTCGCAGCGCCGGCGGCTGCTGGCCCTCTGGGCGGCTGAGCAGGGCCACCACCTCGCCGGCGGTCGGCCGTGCGGTGGGGTTGCGGTCCAGGCATTGGATGATGAGGTCCGCCACCGCCTGTGGGCAGAGCTTCCCGTCCCTGCAAGGCAGAACGTGGACCAGGAAACTGAGGCATGAGAAAAGCATTGCAACAGCACCCTGCGGGGAGGTGCCCAAATGTGCAGCTGGATGCAGAGCCTTGAGCAGCAGACAGCAGAAGGGGGAACAAGATTTGATGTGGCGAGACATTCACACATGTGCACGGCGTGGTGTTGTTTATTTTAACAGCCTTTTTTTGGCCTTTTCCTGTTTACCCTTTGTGCCCTGCAATGTCTTAGCAGGGCGACCAAACTGAGTGGGGGAGCAGCCTGCCGCTGCAGCCACACGCCGGCAAAGGCGGAGCGCTCCCTCAGCTCAGCCAGAACACTCCACATATGCAAGTCGGCGACTCACTCGAGACAGCGCTTGCGCTCGGCGGTGGGATCCCTGCCGCTGCACAGCTGCCACAGTAGCACGCCGAAGCTGTACACGTCTGCCTGTGGGCCAGAGGCGCCGGGCTGCCCCACCATCACCTCGGGCGCCTGTGCAATCAACCCGGCAAAGCGGCTGCAGGCCTTGCGATGGTCTGTCAGTCCTATTGCAGACAAGATTGCTTGCTCTGCTAGAGGCCGTCCCCACAAAGGAGCAGGTGCCACACTGTGCTGCAGGTGTGGTTGCACAGCTGTGAAAATTGACAAGAGGAAATGAGGCTCCTGCATTGACTGACCACAGCCCTCACGACAGCTCATGCATGAGATAGCATGTGGACCATGAAACAAAATGCACCGTCCAGCTGAATGGCCCAACATTGGACTTTGCGGCCATGTAGTCGATGTGCATGAGTGCCGCCAGCCCAGCATCTGCCAGCTTCACGCTCCGGTTGTCGCCCAGCAGCACTGCAGCAGAGGCGACGCCCTCAGCGAGGGCGCAAACAGCAGCTGCGCTCCACGACGATGACGTAGCGCCAGCACAGGGTGCGGGTTCTGGCAGCACCGCCGCATCGCTCTACCTGAGGATCCGCAAGCTGCATAGGCTGGCGCGTATAGCCTTACGTGCATAAGTCGTCGTGCACAGACCAGACAAGGCGCACGCACCTTTGGAGGGGCGCAGGTCGCCATGCACGATGCCGTTGGTGTGCAGCCAGTGCAGCCCGCGGGCCACTGACAGCGCGATGTGCTGCCCGGCGCCCTGCTCCCGCTTGCCACCCGATGCCCTGACCTTGCGCCTGGTCAAGCAGGGGCAGCAGTGTCCCAAAGGAAAAGGCTCACTGTGGCCTGCAACAGCACTTGGAGCCGCCAAGCAAATGCGCCTGTCAAGATGATGTTGCTGCCATGATGCTGCTGCACCCCAAGCGACCAGCACCCAGACACGCACGAGCCACCAGCCCACACTTGCAGGAGCGTGGGGAAAGCAGGGTCGTGATTGTGCCGATGCTGACGACCACGCAGTACTGAAGGAAAGCTGGGGCCCGCACCGCCTGTACCACAGCAGGTCGCCGGGCTTCTGCCCTGCCATTGCGTCCGCCAGGCTGCCGCGCTCGAACAGCGGTGCCGCGATGTAGAAGCCGCCCGCAGGCCCAGGGATGGGCGCGACGCCGAGCAGCTTGACGACGTGGCTGTCCCTGCACTTCATGAGCTTCGCGGCCACCCGCTTCAGCTGCGCCTCCTCCTCACTCGACAGCGAGTAATGGAACTCGCGCACCGCGATGGGCTCCTTCCCACCCCGCAGCGCCTTGAACACCTGCAAGCCACGAGCTTGTTGTGGCCCAGGCTTGCAGAGGCGGCCAGCAATGCGTCTGTGACGCCATTGGGGCGGTCTGCTCGCAGAACGCCGATCTCTTGACAGGATCTTGACAGAGCATATCTCCACAGCATTCAAGCGCCTACTCGTCCGTGGCGTGCTGCTTTTGTAGCAACAGGCACCTGGCCGGTGTGGTCGCCGCCCAGCACATGGCGGCTGCCGTTGGAGCGCGTGCTCATCTTGAGGCTTGGCAGGTCCGCCTCTGTCAACGGCTGCTGCGCCGCGGCGGAAGCACCGCCCTGCCCCCCCCCATTGCCGGCATGGGCTTGCTGCGGCGGCAGCGCGGCCAGGCTGCAGGGCACGACTGCTGATATCAAACACTCTCCGGCCGTTCGAAAGTATATGCCTGCGATGCGTGCCTGAGGAACATGTGCCTGCATTGGACCTCACCAACAGCAGTTACTAGCTCCTGTGAGCTGTGCCTGCATGCGAGCTGGTACCCATTCCGGGCTCGTGACAAACTGCTGCTCAGGAACACTTGCGGTAGAACGATAAAGGACCCTGAGGCCTTAAAGGACCCGTCAGAAGGACCAACCTGGAGGTGCTGGACAGTGGCACCCGCCGCGCATCCTCGATGGCCTCGCTGCCGCGCGCCAGGGCAGCCAGCCGGTCTGCCGCCGCTACTGCAGCTGCGGGCAGCAAGTGATCGTGGCCTCCTAAATGTGTCAGCGCACCCTGTGTAACAGCAGATGGGAGCAGCGCCCTCGCACAAGCAGGCCGCCGGATTCTCAAGGGAAGTGTGTGGCAGATGCAGCACACCTGCGGCGTGGCGCGAGGCCGTGCGGTTGGACCATGGCCACGAGGCAGACCATGACAACTCCTCCGGCCGGCCGCCGCCGCTGGCACCGCCGCTGGCACCGCCGCTAGCACCGCCGCCAGCAGAGGCAGCAGCGCGGCGCTGCACTCGCACACTCAAGTACACAGCGCCGAACCCAGTCAGACCTGCCGCAACCGCCACCGCGGCCACCGTCCACAGGTGCGGAGTATGGCCAGCGGACCCACCGCCCTGCACGTCTGGCATGGCCAAAGGGTTGCGCCGCAACCTCCAGAGGTGTCGCTGTGACGCCCTTCACCACGAGCCGCTGCACGGACAGTGGAATAGGTTCTGAAAGACTTCTGGAGCGTCCAGTGAGGTCTGCAGTGCTGCAACTGCTGACCACAACCGTGTAAACACGGAAAGGCGAGGAGGCTGAACACTGGGATCTGGAGGCCAAGCGGCCTTTAGCACCAGAGTCACCCGGAAACAAATGAAGTGCTTTTGCTCTGCATGCTCGTGGCAACGAACGCTGAAGCTGGACAAGCTGTGGTTCACGGGGGTATGCCCGACTCGCTACTTCCCTTGGGTGTCCACTCCAGTCGATTAGTCAAATGAGCGGCTTCTCCGGCGGCCGACTTGGTTAGACCGAGGTGTCTCTGTGTTGACACTAATGTGTGGTAAGGCACGAGCATGGTCAGATTCGACTTCCGCTCTTCCGACGCGAGATCTTTACTCTCGTCTGCATCTAGCTGGCGGGCATCATCTGTCGTCTTCTGATGCCGGCACCCCTTGCTCCAGATGGGAAGCCGGCGGAGGTGGAGGCATGGGGTCGTCTATGGACTATGGGACTATGAGCAGTTATGTGACGTTTGACATCTCCCGCCCACTTGGGCGGCCGCCGAGGTTCCCTTGCACCGGGTTCCTTGTGCTATCCTCGAACAGCTGATGGCGCCGCGTTCGTGAAGGGCTTGATGCTGGCGGAGTCTTGCCGCCGCTGACCACCTGCATCGGACTGCCCAGGCTAGCCAACACGGGCTTAATGGCCAGCGGGCGGGATAAGCGCGGTGGTGTCTAAGGCCTCGTTCATGCGCGCTAGGACGGTCAGCTGCTCTGCCGCCATCGCCGCGACAGCCTGTTGCTGCGTGCGACCAGCGGCGGCACAGGTTCAAGTCGCAGAAACATATGAGCCTCAGCAAGGCCGCCTGGCAGCAACGCTGCAACTGCAGTGCAGCGCTGATGGTCGAATCCGGCAGCAAAAGAGAGCATCAGCAGGCCTGTGGACATAGATCATCTGCAAGGAAAGAGCCAGCAAATGCACTAATGTAGGTAGCCTGCCGCAATGCTGTTCGCAATGATCAGGCAATGACCAGGTGCACTTGACCTGCGCGCCGCCGTCATCGCTCGCAGCCTGCGGCACTGCAGCGGTTGGGCAGCCAACCGTCAAACAGGTGCACGACGCCAAAGCCTAGGGCGGCTGCCGCTGCCGCCACAACAACATCGCAATGAGCAACAGCTGGAGCTGCGGCTGGCCCTCCGCCATGCTGGCAGATTGGACGAGTCGATGTGCTGCGCTTGTCAGCCAGGTCAAGCTGGCCAGGACCGCCGCCACTCGCTGATGGCGAGAGACGGTCGTGCTGTGCGAACGGGGTGACATGCCAAATATGAAGGTAATGGGCCTGCCCCAGATACGTTGGAACAGGTCTCCACGATGACTGCTGCAGCGGGTCCCGCAGCAACGAGGACATCATCATCAATGTGCGATGTGCAATGTTGAGCAGTGTCGTAGAGGTTGAGATGGTGATTGCAGTGTGACAAACTAAATTGCACAAGCGAGCCAGAGGATATTCATGTGCACGGGAAACCCTGATCCTTACGACTCCCACTTGTAGAAGGTGTGAGAGAAAATCACACACAAGGCGGCGGAAACCACACGGCCTGTCCAATATTTATCCTAGACCACGTGCCTACTGTCCCTTGTGTTGCTTAATCCGCACCCCACTTCAAATAAGCCTACAGGCGCCTAACCTGGATTCACTGCAATGCAAGAACTAAAACCTTCGATCACACAGCACCAGCAGGAATGCAGCTTACTTGCGCACTGGCATCTACCTCCACTCTGTTGAAGAGCAGAGCATATACGGCCGGGCATCGTATCTTGCCGGCGGATTTTCAAACAATCATCGGACGATGAACTTGTCGTCGCAGCGCAGGGTTCCCCAGTGGCCCTCCTGGATGACGCATGAAACTATATTTGAGTATCACACGGCTGGTCTTCTTGGGGCCTTTCACATTCACAGCACACCGCCTGACCATTCAAACTCCTCTTAAGCTGTCTCTGACGAGGTTTTTCAGAACACTGGAAGCCCATCTGCACGTTCTGGTCAGTTTCATCTTGTGCCCCTGGGACAGCGAAATGACTGTGCTGCGCCCTCTCCAAGCCTTGCCAGAGAGCACCTCGCCCCGTCTGGGCAGCGCTGTTCGTGACACTTGCTTTGAAGCACGCTCACCTGGATGACACTTTGCCATGTGAAGTCGGTGGCGGCTCCTGCGCCCAGGACGGTCGCCGCCACATCGTCCATGAAGCTCGCCGGATCCGTGAGAGCCGGGGCGGCGGCGCAGTCGAGGGTGGCGTACTGCCACGGCGTCAGAACCTGCATAGCACATGGCGTTCTTCTGGCGATCTTATAACAATCCCCTGCAAATGCTGACCCACGCTGGAACAAACCCGAATCTCAATAATTTATACCTGGAGGAGCTGCCGCACAAGGCAGGCGGCTTGCTGTAGTTTGCCGGGGCACGCCAAAGAGGCAATAGTTGGACAGTCAATAGTTGTAGTCATGGCGGCGGCGCACCTCCCAGATGATGTACACATGCATGCTCCACACGCAGCGACCCTTCACCGCAAACAACGACCAATGTCAGCAAGGCAGTGTCAGCACCGATGATAGCATCAAAGCCCTTCCCAATCGCACAATCCAGAGGCAGGCCGCTGTGCACGAGGGGCATCTGGGAACAGGAGAGCTCGCCACATCGTCAGCAGCAGGGAGAGCAGCAAGGAGGTTCTGCAAGCTGCAGCTGCGAATGTAAAAGCGCACCTCCTCCATGACGTTGGTCCGCAGGTCACGGGATGCAGCGAGCGCCTTTTCATGGTCCTTGGTTTTCCCAAGGGCAAAGTCGTGCAACGTCTTGACCAGGCCGGCTCGCTCCCTCACGAGCCGCCTGTTCAGACGTCGAAAGTCCTCTCGTTCCTGCGAGCACCATGCAACGTTCGTGTGGCTGCAGAGCGATCGGAGAGTAGCATTGTGCGATGATGGCGCGCCCATGCTGCTGCCGCTGCCGTGCTTCAACCTGCTTGACTGCCAGCTGCGCAGCGCAACCTGTTGCGACAGCCTGTCGCGGTGAGTGAGGCAGGCAGCCGGGTGCAGAAAGAAAGCACGGAGAGTGGGTCACCCTCAGGATGGCATCAATCTGGTCCTGCGTCAGGTCCAGGCGCTTGACGATATTGGGTGGGCGCCCAGAAGCGCCGCCGCTGCCGCCGCTGCAGGCCGATGGGCTGTCGGACGAGGCACCTGAGGGTGCGGCGCCGGCCAAGGCAGCATGCACCTTCCCTGGTGGCGGCTCATTTGGGCGGGAGTGCTGCAGGGGATCCAATTTGAGTGAGTGTGAAGAGACCCGTCGTCTTTCCACGGGGGCGTTGACCGCATTGCACGACAGGTCAACAGGCCACCGATGAGTGCACATGCAGCTGCATGAATCCTGTACACTGTGCCGCGCACTGGCTGCCAGGCGAGGGTCTGATGCGCGAAGTGGGCAGCCGTGCAGGTGCATCCAAAGCGCAGGGTGCGACGGGCTTGCTGCGCCAAGCATGGCGGTGCCACACCTCGCTGCTGCTGCCGACGCTGAGGCGGCGCATGCTGTCGGCTACGACCGAGGCTGTTGCCTCGTCGCTGTCGAACAGTCTGTAGTTGGGCGGCACAAGCGCCAGGAGCGACTCCAACGACATCATTTGTCGGAAACGCTGCTCCCGCGTCTCCTCGTTGGTGCCCGCCAGCTGCGCTGAGGGTGCAGGGCTCAGGCGGCGGCGGCAGCAGCAGCAGCAGCAACAGCACTGCATGCTCAGGGTGTGGCCACAGAGGACCTCTGCCGCAGACGGCGCCGTCAAATTGCGACTCGCACCCCGGTGGCCGCACCATTGATGGGTCCAGACCTGTCTGTGGCGCATAAGCGGCAGCATGCAGTGGGAGCGAGACCCTCACCTTGCTATTGACACACCAGCCGTAGGCCCGGTGCATTTCAATCAGGGTTGTATATGATGCCGACCCCGGCGTGTGAACGTTCTCCTGCAGCATTCGCAAGCTTGCAGGCCATCAGCGGGGCTGCAGAGTTGACAGGTTCTTTTCGGCTGGCAGTGCCTGGGCGCGTCTGAACGATGGAGGTTTGAAGGCATGCACCAGAAACTGCAGCACATGATTGACACTTCCTGCAAATGCGTGTGGTGTGTGCTGGTCTACATGAGGTTGAACCACGTGCCTGGGCAATGGCGTCCTTCAGCACCTCGATCATCTTGCCATACACGTCCCATTCTGCAGGCGACTCAGCCCGCAAACTTCAACATGCTTTCAAAAGGAGGTGCTGCTGTGCGGTAGACGCCGTCGCTGCAGAGTCTGCAGCAGTGGTATGTATGCTGGACAAGATGGCCCAATGGTACAGAAACGGCCGCAGCCTGCGCACCTCGAGCGTCAAGGATTTTATCGACCTGCAGTCGGGATGGGCGGCTTTTAGCAGGGTTTTGCATGTCTAGCACAGAGCTCTGTAATCATGCATTCCCTTGCCAGCTTGCAGCCAGGAGCTTGGGTGCCCAGCCACGAGAGGCGCCGTGGGATGCAGCATCGGCTGCGCACCGGTGACTCTACGTATCCTGCTGCGCGAGCCGCCTCCTTCGATCCGTAGCACAGGTTCACCCATGTCCTGCAGCAGATGAGCTGTCATACAAGCATACAATCAACATATGCTAGCACTGTGTGGTGGCGAGCTGCGGACCCACAGCATGCAATGACGAGTGCATACACAAGCATTCCACGGAGTAGGCTGGCTGGTGTCTGGGGCCGCAACGATATGCAACCTAAAGTTAGAAGGCATTGGGGGAGAGCTCGTACGCAATCGCGTCCCAGACCGTCTGCTTCCCACCCTCCACCTACACACATTGGCACATCAGTCCACCTCATTCTGCGAGCAATCCTCCATGCCTGGGAGATCCACTGTTTCTGAACCCGGCGGCTGATGGCATGCGATGAGGGTGGGCCCTGTGTAAGGCTGGGCTTATGCGAACACCTGCATCCAGGCAGATACCCACCGGGGCGCCGGCAGGCGGGCGGGCCTGCGGGCGCGGCCACAGCGACAGCGGCAGCTGGTGCTCCGGCAGGCACAGCAGGGCCACGATCTCCGCGGCCGTCGGCCGCGCGGCGGGATTGCGGTCGAGGCATTTGACAATCAGCTCCGCCACTGGCCGCGGGCAGGCGTCTGTGCCCCTGCAGGTGCAGTGATGCACAATGTGAAGCAAGTTCTTGACGAGGTGGCACCCGTCTGCTGTGAATCGGGTTAAAAGCCTCCTTCACAGCATAGCTGCAGCTTCAGACTTGTCAGAAACTAGTGCCACCGTCGAGGGCGACTCATGAGTCTGATCAGCAGCTGCTGCACCAGTCATGAGCAAGCTGACGTCTTTGAGCGGCACTTATGGTCTTAACGGCCAGCACGCTCACTCGAGGTGGCGCTTGCGCTTGGTGACGGGGTCCTTGCCGCTGCACAGCTGCCACAGCAGCATGCCAAAGCTGTAGATGTCTGCTTGCGGCCCCCAGGCGCCCGGCTCCTCGATCATCACCTCGGGAGCCTGCGCGGCAAGGGTGGCCCTATCTGCACCATGTCCTGGCGCCGCGCGCAGCTGCCGCCTTCATGTGCCATATGGAGCCAAACCGTACGCGCAGCCGCACATGCGGCCGGCCACATCATCAAGCAGAGAGGTACAGCAAGTGGCAATATCCAGGCTCTATCCTCTCTGGTCTGCCAGAAGAATCCACAGTGCTGCGAGCAGCAGCTGCGGGACATTGGAGCGCGTACGGTCCAGGTGAAGGGCCCAAGGTTGGACTTGGCCGCCATGTAATCGGTGTGCATGAAGGCCGCCAGCCCTGCATCGGCCAACCTGGCGGCGCCGCCGTCCGCCAACAGCACTGCGGCAAGAAGCGAGCACAGGCATGACACATCTCGAGCAGCGTATTCTGTTGACATGCGCCGCACTAGCCGGACAGTCTGCATGGCGCAGCGCGACAGGAACAACACAGTGCCGGTCTAGTGCCGGAAGACTCCATGTGTGCATCGCTGGGCAGTGGGGCGGCTGAGTTTCCCAGCTGACAGTCGCCTGCTATTGAGATGCGTGCGAGCAGGAGGGAAGGACGACCTTTGGAGGGGCGCAGGTCCCCGTGTACGAGGCCATTGGTGTGCAGCCAGTGCAGCCCACGCGCAACAGCCAGCGCGATGTGCTGCCCCGCGCCCTGCTGCCGCTTGCCACCCTGTGAGTCCTTGGCCGTGCGCCTGTTCCGGACAAGCGGCAAGCGTAAGACGGAGATGAGTGCGATGATGCAGCGCATCCGACTTTCGTGCTGGCCCAGCTGCCGGACCATCACATAATGCAGCATTGCACCGCTCGGCATCGGATTGTGCTGAACAGGCCAGCGTAGAGCTGCGCGCAGGTGCCGCATGCCACCATTGCAGCCCGCCTGGCCGCACGAGCCCAATCGCACGAGCAGGCATGGCCCGCGTCGCATGTGCCCTTGTGCACAGCCGGGTGCACGGGGAATGCGGAGGCAAGAACCGCACTTTCGGTACCACAGCGCGTCGCCGGCCTTGGAGCCAGCCAGCATGTCCTTCAGGCTGCCGCTGTCGAAGAGCGGTGCCGCGATGAAATGGCCGCCGCCCGGGCCAGGGATGCGCGCGCTGCCCAGCAGCTTCACAATGTGCGGGTCGGGGCACTTTGCGAGCTTGCCCACCAGCCACTGCAGCTGCTGCTCCTCGGCTTCGTCCAGCGTGTAGCGGAACTCGCGCACTGCGATCGCATGCACGCCGCCGCGCAGCGCCTTGAACACCTGCTGACCACGGGCAGCGCGTCAGTGCCAGCGTGCTGGCTCGGCAGCTTGGCTTCAAAGCAGCTGAGGTGGACCCAAGCGGTGCCCCTGCAGCACACAAAGTGAGACTGACAGGGCGAATCGTCAGCATCCATGGACGAGCCGCATGGTTGCGTATCGTGCATTGATGTTGGCAAATCCAAGCGGCAGGCACCTGGCCCGTGTGGTCGCCGCCCAGCACCCAGCGGCTGCCATTCTTTCGTCTGCACATCTTAAGCGTCGGCAGGTCTGCGTCCGTGAAGGGCTTGCTGCTCCAGGCGCCGCCGCCGCCGCCGCCGGCGCCAGCCGCCGGCGCCGGGCCGCCCAGGCTGGCGAGTTTGGGCCGCCTCTCCAGCGGGATCTGCGCCGCGGAGTCGAGGGCCTCGTTGGTGCGCGCCAGGGCGCTCAATCGCTCCGCCGCCATCGCCGCGGCTGCAAGACACGCAGGCCAAGCCAAATGTCATCTGGCTGCCACCGAGGACGTCCCAGGCCAGAGCGACAAGGCACCCGTCCGAGGGGAGATCAGCTGGATCACCCATCATGTCAGCCGCCAAGGACTTGCAGGCGCCAGCTGGGCCACATTGCAGGCAGCCGACAGAATAAACCGGCTGGCTTGTACTGACTACGTACCGGCCTGCTGAGACGCAGTGCGGGTGGTCCAGAGCCGTGACAGACGCCAGGCCCGCTTAGCCGGCTGTTCGTCGCCGTTGCTGTCAGCCAGCGGCGCCGCAGCCTGCGACGCGTCCGCCGTCGCCCAATAGACTACAGCAAAGCCGACCACGCCAGCTGCCGCCGCTACAATAGCGGTCGTGATCAGCGACAGTGGTGGCGGCGGCAATTGACCGTCCGCCATGGTGGCTCGCTCGCGCGGGTCGCGGACGCTGCTCAATGTGGCACTTCAGCACCCACACCAATAGGATTGGTACACACGCACGGCAGATTCGAGGAGGTGGCGTGCCGCCGACTATCCGAGCCACTGACAGTGGTTCAGGTGCTCCTTCAGGCGTCACGAGTCGCCGAGCCCGGTACTTCAGCTGCTCAGGCTTGGTCGACCCTCGCACAGGAACTTGAGAAAACTTGCTGAAGCTGTGTGCTGTTAGCAGTTTCTGAGCTGCAAAAGCGGCTGCAACGCTGCTCTGACTGCTGGTGTGGACACTGACCTGCGTCAGGACCAGGATCCGTCCCTTGGGAGCCCCGTATAATACGATGTCTTCCTGACCGTCGAGCTGACGCCGATCTGCAAGCCGCCAGCAGGCCGACGCACCGCTCGAGTCGGCCGGTCCCACTCAGACAATGATGTTGTGACGGTCTGAGCTTGTTAGCCGCGTCTGTGCACCGCTGCACATGTTGATCTTACCAACCAGGGGGAATACTTCGAGAAAGACCTTTCGTTATATAAGTAGGACCTAACAGACATAGGAACCTGCAGTGGTATTCATAGCTGCTCCCCAGCACACCCGCAGGTTCATTGAGCGTCGTATTCAAGGTGGTCAATTTTTGTACGACAATAGCATATCAATTTGCGGCATTCTCAGATTTAGAGCTCGAAAAGTAACCGCCGCCACATTTGACTGGCGCCGATTTGAGCTCCGCAAGTACACTTCTGCTGGGCGGTGCGGCTGAGACTGCTACGTCTGAAGCGGCTGGTGCCCACGCTACAACTGCTCGACTGTCGGTCCTGCCTCCCCGCTGTTCATTGGCGATCGCTCATTTGCGGCGGCCACGGCGGCGCACATCAGGTCCCAGAAGCTCGGGACGTCCATCACCTGCACCACCGTGGTTGCGACCAGATCATTGGGGTCGTGGATCAGCAACACGGCATTCGTTAACACAGAGAGGCTGCTGAAGCAACAGCGCTCGCTCGTCGCGCCAGAGTGCGCCGTGCACCTTGGCAACGACGACGTTTTTTGGCTGTTTGCTCTGGTGCCAGACGTCACAGACTGTCTGCCCCGCCGCCAGCTCACTCGTCGTCTCGACGTCCACCCGCATGAGCTCAGTCTGCACCCAGAGAACCGACACTGTTGGAAACTCGACTCATCCGGGTTTGCACTTGCTCTTGTAAGGAGTTGCATGCAATTGCATGCGAACAGTCCCTGCACTGCAGCACCCTCATGTTGACACCTGCGAGACCCTTCTAGCGTGCTGTAGTGGCAGCGGCACAGCAGCAGCGGCAGCGACTGTAGCAGCAGGCGCGGGTGCAACTTATGCGCCGGCTGCAGACACAGGTCGCTCCAGCATACTGCCCGTGCTCACACAGCCCGTGCTCACAGTGTTTCCGGAGGTGGGCATGAAGGCACCTGGAACAAGCTCGGGTCGATGACGTACGCAACAGCTGTTGGGTCGTGCAGCGGCGGGCTGTCGAAATTGAACACCTCCTGCAGTACAGAACCTGAGGGCATTTCAACACACCGCAGCACTGACCAGGCACGCCTGGCGAGCGCTGAAGATGCAGCAGAGTCACAACCAAATGCTGGCGGCCGTGCGGGATCCTGAGGCGTTGGACGCATGAGCCACAGCACACAGTGATGCAGAACGCACCCACAGGTGATACAGAGATTCAAATGCGATGGTCAGGGCACCGGGCCGCGGGGCCTCAAGCGCGGCGTGAGCGCAAAAGATTGCAGCCAGTCGCAGACCTAGCACAGCAACTGCAGCACTTCCCTGTGACACATCCTGGTCGGGGTGTACCTTTCCAGGCTGCAGACACGCATGCTGGTTTGGTGGGCACCTTGTAGGTGGTCGAGAAGAACAGCAGCAGGTTGCGGATGAAGCGCAGGAAGGGCGGCGCGCCGTCGGGGCACAACCTCGCCAGCACATCCGGCGTAGTCAGCGCCGTGTGCGTCACCTGAGGGCACGGGCTCGGCCTGAATCATGCCCCATTGCGCAGGCGAACCGCCACAGGCACCATGTGGCAGGCATGGCTTTGTCAGGGCGTGCGGCCTTGGCACAGCTCCTGCTTGCACGGATTCTGTCCGGCTTCTGCTGGCTGTTCGACTCCCTCACCTCCAGTGGCACCATGACCAGCGGCACGCCCGCCTCAAAGACCACCTTCGCCGCCTCTGGGTCGGTCTGTGGGCGGCTCACAAGCAAACTGAGCCGCAACCTGACATTCTGATGCTTCGTCTCCAATGGCAGCAGTAGTAGGCCCTACCATTTCTAAGCAGGCTGTGGGACGATCAGCCCCGCACACCTGGATGTTGAACTCCTGTACAGGCCCCGTGTTGCCTGCGCCATCCACTAGATCTGGGTGCCATCCACTAGAACTAGATCTGTTCAGTCGAGGCAGCGGGCGACAGGGTCGTCGGGTGCAGCGCTCATAGCACACCCATCAGAACCTTGCTGCACCTGCCTGTTGCAACCAGAGGAGCAGGGCGCACCAATGCCGAGGCAACCGCCCATGATGGTGATCTCAATCATGGCGCACACCTCAGGGTACAGTATGAGCAACAGCGCGACATTAGTCAGCGCGCCAATGGCCACCAGCTGCACCTTTTCCCGCCTGTGCACACGCAGGGCAGGAGCTGAGGCTCGCATCAACGTCCTAGGCCACTCGTAATCCGCGCAGCTGTCCGCCCGGACAGACCGCTGGGCTCTCGCCTGGACAGAACGCTGGCCTCTCGGTCCCCTAAGCAACCACGCAGTCCAAAAGGAAAGCTCATGGCGGGAGTTGAGCTTCCAGATCTTTCCTCCGATGGCTCACCTTCTGCCGTAGTGTGCCGATATTCGCTCGAACATGCGCGGCACTGCGCTGGGAAATTGCCTGCCCGCAGCTGCTGCTGACCCCTCCAGTAGAGGGCCGCCCTGTGGCCCGTCCAGACCGCTGTCTCCGTGGATCTCAGGGCACAGCATGGGCTGCAGCAGGCGTGGCAGCATGCGCTGATTTCAGCGACGCAAGGCAAGCGCTGACAGCTTCATTTGGCATGCTGCCGCAGTCGATTATGGTGGCCACAAGAAATGCTTACCCGCTGGCGTATGAGCGGTTTGCTCTGCCCCTTGCAGACCTCTGCATTTTAAACCACATGCCATCAGCGACACATGCGGGAGGTTTCACGCGCCTTGTGCAATTCTGCTTTTATGCAGTGTGCCGGTGTCAACCAAGCACACCTATATGGGAGAGCCCTGCTGCCGCCAGCACCTGCACTGCGTTTTCTGTTGTCTTGTCGCAGGTCTGGTTGCCAGCGACGCTGCTCACGCCCAGAAGCTCGACGTGCGGGTTGTAGCCTGCGAGGTACTCAGTGTGGCCCTGTCAAGCCACTATGTTGATGATGCAATGCGCCGCGTCAGCGTGACGGCAAGGACAGCAACTACATGTCTCATCCACCTGCCAGGATGATGGCCATAGCATCGTCGTGGCCAGGGTCGCAGTCCAGCCACACGGGCTTCCGTCGATCCACGCTAGGTTGTGTGGACATGCTGGCGTGCGAAAATGTCGCTGTCGCTCTTGCAGCTGCAGGCCCCGCGCTGACACGGCGGCTAAGACTCGCAGATCGCAAGCAGACAACACGGGTGAAGGATCTGAGAGCATGTCCTGCAATCTTGCAAGTGGCCAACTTGCCAAGCAGTTGCGGAAATGTGTCGTGCAGAAATGGGTTTCAGACTTTCATTGTCTTGCAGCGCCGTGCGCCACAGGTGCGCTCCATGCCGCTAGTTCTATGGACTGCGCGTTCAGTAATACAAGTCGTGAAGCTTGCCGCGGCCTTGTCGCACATTATCGTGCACCCCTGGGTGGCTGATCGTTCAGACCAATATTGTCGTCTGCATCGTGTTTCACATCAGTTGTTGACATGTTCCTGGACCGCATGTGAGCAGCGCATTGCTTATTAGCAGCGCATTGCTGATTAGCAATGGCGCGGCTGGCTGGTGGGGTCCATCGTGCTGTACAGCATGTTTGCGAGGCGTGACCATGCCGCGACCAGGCTGCACGCTCCCCCGAGATGCCGCCCAAATATATTCACAGCGACGAGCGATATTTTCTAAAATGTCGCCGTCGCATGCGACAGTGGTCAGCTGCCCCGGACAGTTCACACGCCCAACTCCCCACGCCCATGTCGTGACATTGCCCATCGCAGGAGGCGAGCGGGTTCGCATCGTGCTGCGGTGTCGCCCGCTAAGCAGCAACGAGGTCAGAGACGGCCGCCGGTCCATCCTGCAGGTCGACGAGGCCGCTCGACAAGTTGTGCTCCACGCCGCCCGTGCTGGCGATGTGGACGCCCGGGCCTTCGCCCTTCGATGCAGCCTTCGGACAAAACTCGACTCAGAGACAGGCGCGCGCGACTGACTAACGCTAAATCGTGAGCCCTACAGCTGGTGATCGGGTGCGTCCTTGAGTGTGATGAGCTCTGGCGTAGGCATCAAGCGTTGTGTGGCTCTGTACTGCGGATGACGCATGCAATCAGTCAGAAATCGGTATAGTCAGAAACCGGTATGTCGCATGCTGGCAGGTGTTCGAGGATACAGCACGGCCCATCATCGCCAGCTTTTTGGAAGGTGACAATGGCACAATCTTTGCCTATGGGCAGCCAGGCGCAGGCGAGTGTTTACATACATGCGGCATCGATGCGGCTGGCAAAACTCTGCAGCTTCAAGCGTGCAAAACACCGCCAATGGGAAACTGCAATATGCACTTGACTGTGAGTGTTTTCCTCCACGTAAAACTTTCACGATGGAAGGCGGCGACATGGCCAAGACACCCGGTGTCATCCCATCTACATTTGCAGCCATTTTCGATGCCATTGCCGCCAGCACGGAAAGGCAGTATCTCGTGCGAGCCTCCTTCCTCGAAATCTACAATGACGAGCTGCATGATCTGCGGTCATAACCTGCTGGACTGCCACTGTCGCTGCGAGAGACACCGGCGGGGCGGCATGTGCGCGGGCTATCAACGCTTGTCGTCAGGAGCCCCACTGATATGCTTCGCATCTTGGAGGTGCGTGCTCGCAGCCAGCGACTGACAAGTCGATGCTGTTGAAACGTGCAGCCTATCAGCATAGCAAGCCGAGCTCCAATGTGCTCTGCTCGGCTGCAGGTGGGCGGGAAGAAGAGAGCCACTGCAGCGACTGCCATGCGTGAACAAGGACTCATCACGGTCGCATCCCATCTTCACCATCACCATCGAGAGCGGCAATGACGGCGGCGAATCTAGCGACGCAACAAAGGTTAGCTTGCTCTGAACCGCTTGCAAAACCTCTTGAGGTGGACCTCATAGTGAATTTGAGGTTCAGCGCGGCTCTCAACCTCTTCTGCAGCTGCTGTATCAGCCAGAACACAGCATCCACACAGCATTCCCTGGTCCATGGTGCCCGCCGTCGTGCTGTCGTAGGCTTGCATTCGAGTGGGGAAGCTAAACCTGGTGGACCTGGCCGGCAGCGAGCGCGTGTCCAAGTCGCGCACAACGGGCGACCGCCTGAAGGAGGCGTCCAAGATCAACCTGTCATTGTCGGCGCTCGGCAATGCCATCGGCGCGCTTGCGGACAGCGCTGCAGGTGCCTGCTACTTTGGGATCAAACTTGCACGGATTCTGCTGGCAGCGTCAGCACTCGGCACACTTGAGGTTCAATTAAACCTTACACATTTGTGCCGCATCGGCCAGGCTACGTCCCGCATCATGACGGCAAGCTGACGCGCCTGCTGCAAGACAGCCTGGGCGGCAACAGCCGTACCGTCATGATCGCCAACATCGGACCTGCGGACTACAACTATGATGAGACGCTGGGCACATCGCGCTCTGCCGGCCGCGCCAGCCGCGTGCGTAATCGACCTTTTGTGAACGAACACCCTAAGGTGATCCCGCAGTCTAGTTTGGCTCTGTGGCTGTGGGTTGTACTCTGCACTGCTCCCTGCATGCATGCGCGGGTAAGGAAGTTGTAGGGAGTACTGCTGCACCACGGGCACCCAGTCGAAAATTCAATCGGGGCAATGTGCTGTTCGCGAGTATCTATATTCTCCACATCGAAGCTGAACCTCTGAACCTCTGGGCCATTGTGCGCAGGACGCCATGCTGCGACAGTACCAGCTGGAGATTGCACAGCTGCGTGCGGAGCTTGCCCGCCCACAGCACCTGCAGTCCAGCTTTGACGTAATAGGCGGGTTGGCGAGGAGCATGGACCAAATATTCCGCTGTATGTGCCGCCGGAAGCTCGCCGGTTGTGCCGCGTGACGCCACGTGTACAACTTCCAATCTCGAGATGCCTTGGCGCAGAAGCGGGGTTATGCGGTGGGTGTTGCATCGCGGGTCGAGCAAACGCGTGAAGCCTCGCAGTCAAAGGAGTGTCACGCGCTCAGCTTTTGTCGACATGGAAGATGCAGAGACGGATGCTGAAAACCTGGTGGTCTCGCCCCCGGATAGCCTGCTCGAGCTGCTGCTTTTGCAGAAGACAGGAGGCGACACAGGCGTAAGGTGCGTGCGCTCCTGCGCGACCAATTCAGCTTGCTCAGACCCTTACTTTCATCCGAACTTCGCAATGGATGCACAGCGCATGATCATACGGACTCTTGTGCGTCTCAGATGCGCCTGCGCGTGTTTACAAGCCTTCATGTAATCTTTTTGTGCACTGTGCCAGTCTCGAGCATGTTTTTTTTGCTTGGTGTGGTGCTCCTAACACCACCATCCATGTTCTGCTTTCAACTCCACCACTGCGTATAATTTTCAAGCTTGCACTGTTGCCAAAAGCAGGCGAGACGCTTCCTGCTGATGCCGCTGACAGCGCACTGTGAACCATACAGGCTGTACTTCCACCGAGACCTGACGCACCAGATATCTCTCGGCACTTTCCCCTTCCACTTTTGTGGCCTGCACGGTCACACAGCCCTGGCAGCGTACCTCTACTCCCGCAGCGTGCGCATGGACCGGCCATTTCAGGTGACATGTGAATTGATCTGCGATGCAGCCATTTGGAGTCGCTGATAACTTTCTTTCAGTCGGCGCTTTAGCCCTAGCAGTGCCGGCACGTACGATGAGCCGCCCGCCACCTATGATGATCCTTGTTTCGTGCCAGGTCGCGTCATTTTGCGCCAACGGCACTTCAGACAACAGCCCCTGGTCGAAGGCGATCACTGTGGCGCCGCAGGAGACAGCCCTGCTCGCAGGTGGGCCATTTTTGTCCATGATTTGCTGTCTTTCCAGTGTCACTCAGGCAAGGCGGCCGAGCTGGCCAGAATGCTGCTGCTGCCGCCGCGCTGCTTGAATGCGGAGCAAGTGCTACACCATTTCACATACAGCTGCAGGGCACTGGCAGGCAAGTGGAGTCTCGATGTGCAGGTCATGCGGAGACATCAGCGGTGCTGGCGCTGATACAGAAAGGCGTGCCGCTGTCCTGGTCACGGGAGAACCATGAGGAATTCCCAGACAGCTTCAGGCGGAAGGTGGGGCGTTCCGCAATCCCTGCACGGCTGTGACGATTGCGCGCAGCCGCGTATCAGCTGCCGACAGAGCGCCTGCTGGCGACGGCACAGGAACCCGGAAGCCTGCTGGCCCTAATATGCGCTGCCGCCAAGCAACCGTGAACCGTTCTGCAACGTCAGTTTCGCTTATGGCCTGCAGGTGCGGCCACTCATGGAGGCGCTGGTCAGCAGCCCCGGTTTTGCGGCGCTGCCCGGCCCGGTGCGCGTGGCGGTCGTGGACTCCCTCGTCAGCGACATGGCACGCAGCCTCGTGTGGGGCAGCATCGGCAGGTGCTGCAGTGGCGAGCCTTGACCGGCAGCGCTGGCTCCTCTATATGCTGTTCACACGCGCCAGCGGCGATGGCGCGCGGAGATTCTGACTGATACAGGCAGAAGCTCGGAGGTTGCATGGTGTTCATCAGTGCACAGACTGCATGTGTCAGCTAGCTGATCTGGGTGCCGCTGGTGCCGGCGGCGCAATGGCACGTGGTGGGTTTAGCGGCTGCCGCCGCCCCTGCCGTGTGCCGTGGGCTTGCTGAGATCCCTGCCCTGCCTGCCACGCAGCGGGAGCGGCGCCTGGGGCGAAGCCCCGGAGGTCCCCGAGGAGGAGTCTGAACTGTGGGCGCTGGCGGCAAAGCTGCCGCAGCGGCGGTTGCACGGAGGCGACGGGGAGTTGGACGATTCGGATGAGGAGGAGGCCGAGCTGCCTGCATACATGTTTCGCATGGGACTAGGTGAGTGCCGAGTTCGAGCTTGAATTGAAGCTGGCACTGAGGTTTCCGTTGTAGGGTCGTTTCCCCACCGAGGAGGCGAACGCATTTGGGGGCGTGCACCCTGCCAAGGAAAAGTTGGGGGGGGGAGTTGTCTGCTGCAACAGTGCACATTCCACTCGTCTTGTCTTGGATGGCAAAAGCGTATGCCGTGCAGAGGCTACCAGGGCGTGCGGGGATGCTGCAGGACCTCGTACAAGCCAAACGCAGGGCATGTTCACTGCGGGCGCTGCGGTGTGCTCAGCAACGCCTCCCCAGCAGCATGATGAAGCCTCCTGCCGCCCACGAAATGATCCCGTGCCAAGGATGGCGCACCCTCTCTTGCAGCGTCCCCCGGGCGGACCCGGCGGATCGTGCGGCTGCTGGGTCGCGCCACCGCCGGCGCGGCGGCGGTTCACGTGGCGCGCACTCTTGGCTGCTACTCGCTTATACCCAATGCAGGCATGGCCCACGCCGCCAACAAATGTGCACGGACAGCTTGAGGGTAGCGTGCTTTATCTCGTGAGCTTTGCTTTGGCTGCGGTGAGCTTGACATGCATGCTGATCGCCCCGCTGATGCCACTTTCCTGCTGTGCTGCAGGCCTGTTTGTGGCGGGCTTCATCGCGCCCGTTCCGGCTATGTTGGTGCTGGGCAGCATCAAGCTGCACCAGCAGTGCAGCGCTCGGTGATGCGGCGCTGCCTGATTGAATTCGGCGAAATTCGGTCGCGTCGCGGGCAGATTGACAGGTGACGAGTGGACAACATGCTGCGGTGTCAGTAGGCAGCCAGGCTCGCTACCGTCAAAGCAGTTGGGCTGCCGCCAATTTTGCAGTGTTCGGTTTGCTATCAGCCTCGCGAGGAACAGTGAGCATCCCGTCTGCAGCATGTATTATATAAAAGTGTTCCGCTACGATGTGTTTGGTGGCCATCGCACGTCAGGTAGGTGTTCATCGCATGTTGGCTGCCAGTTTGTATCTCAGAAGTGACTTTACTCTTACAGCTTCCTGGTAAACATCACAGCGTACACCAGTATGTACACAGAATTGCCCACCTCTCGCAGCACACACATGCAGGCAAACCTTGACTTGTCACAAATCTGAGCCGTGGCATAAATGTTAATCTCATAAACGCAACCCCGAAAGAAATTGTTCAAAGGTGTTACTGCTGTTAAATTATGGTCGAAGCAAAGAAGGGCAGTGAAGCTGGGGAAGCAGCGACGCCTCGCCGCACAAGCGCCAGGGATTGGCGGCCAAATTGGGCGCATGAAACCTAGCTTAAAACAGATTGTGCCGCTTCTTGAGCTGCACCCTCTTCCACACTGGCAGTGCATCGTACTGGCAGCGTGCCATGCCGAACACACTGCAAAAGGCGGCCGCCGACATGTGTCGCTCCCGGTTTGCCGCGTCGACATCGGGTGGCCACTGCACGCCCCAGACGAGGCTGCTGTACGGGTGGTGAACGCTGGCCTGCTGACGCGCTGTGCCTGCAGAATTCTCGCCGCGGTTGGCAGCGGCGCACGGCGCCGGGCTGCCAGGCTGGGAAGGAGACTCTGGCATCTTTGACGCCTCTGCGTTGGGCGGCGTGCTTGGAGTGCTGGTGGCGCTGGCATCGGAGCTGACACTGTCGCAGTGGGCCTCGATGCTGTGGGCGCTGGTCTCGCCCGCACGCCACTGCTCGGCAGCCGTGATGCCGTCGAGCCGCTTAAGCAGCGCGGCGGAAAGCACAGGGTCTGGCAGAACGAGCGCTGAGGGTCGGCGCTCCAGGATGCGGCCGGGCGTCCGCAATGCCCTGATGCGCCGCCGGCGCTCCTCAGACTCTGCCAAAAGCTCCGTAAACCTGCGGCGTCGCCGGAGGGCGTCGGATGCTGCAGCGCAACTCAGTTCATTCGTAGCAGGGCCCTGCCGCACGATGCGCACAGCTGCGCACCATGGCGGCTGCAGAAAAGCTCAAGTACAATGGGAAGCGCGAGGTTGGTGCGGGTGCAGCAGTCGCCCCAGTCATGCCTGACAAGCTTCAAGACATGTCGGCCAGCATGCGGGAGGAACTCACAGGTCGGGATCATCCAGCGCTTCCGCCACCGCCTCAGCGCCCTCCACCTCCAGAATCGCATCAAACGTTTGCAGGATGAAGCTACGAGCGCAGCGGCAGCCAAATCAGATTATGACGCCTACTGAAGAGCATCGCCGCCACCTTCCGCTTGCCACACAGCAATTCTGTGCAGCTCTTTGGTCTATACGAGGTGCAGACAATCGAGCAGGTAAATTGGGAAAGCAAAGCGGCGCACCGTTCACAAAGCATTTGTGTCGAGTACAGGAGGACAGGGTGTTGGCGAGTCCATGAAAGCAGCGGCAGGACGGTTCGGAGGCCTATTGTCTTCTGCAGCCCGCTCAGCGCGAGATCCTGCAGACTGGGGATGCCGTTGTCAGGCTGTCTGGTGAGAGTGGCCCCGACGCGTCCTGCACTCTTCGCCATGCTGAGCTGCCTGGCGACTTAGGTTATGACTGAGTCGCAGGAGCCATTCAGCCCAGCTGCGTCTTCAGCATGCCGGTCCGTCCGAAGTGCACCCGGCGCGATGCAAGCGGAGATGGCTGTAGAACTGCAGTCTCAGACGTGGCGCCGCCACTGCGGTCGAGGATGAGTCGAACGATCGAACGCTGCTGCAGCAGATGACGAGCGAGCACGTAGCGCAACACCAGAAATGACTTGTCTCGGCGCCCCAACCGCAAGTTTTATCGGCGGCAACATATTGTACCAGTTGGTACGACTGCTCTACGAGTACCTCCACAATGGACACAATCTCTCAGCGCTGGCAGGTGGACTGCGCCCAAGCGGGTCGGCTACGCACGCACACAATGAGCGAAAGCACCTCCTTTGAGGGGTTGGGCTGACCGGAATGGCGTGATGTGCGTGAAGGTGGCGGCCGCAGAAGGACACCGTCAGCAGGCGAGGGGTACGACAATGAGGTGAACTCAGTCGGGCAATATACAGTAAAGCAAACTGCCCCCTTCGGAAAAGTTTACCTTTAGTGACTGTCAAAGCAGACCTCCAGGCAACGAGGGTCCAGGCACGGTTGAGGCACCAGCCGCAGGGCTGGCCAAACGAGAAGGCTGGCATGCAGCGGGTAGTGCTGTAGCTGTGGCGAGACAATCCGCCTGTGTGTCTACCTTTACCCCGCACCCTGATGTGGTGCAGGTCTGCCCACTTCCATCGATGAGTCATGCACAAACACTGAACAGTACTGACAAATGCCAATCATCGGGCACACAATCAAGTCGTAAGATTGGTTACCGTCTTTAGGTTGACCGTAGCCGCAGCCGCCATCGCCGCCGCTGCTGCTGCTGCTGCTGCCGCCGCCACAACCCGTTGTTACTGCTGATCCGCCGCCGCCGCCGCCGTCGCTGCTGCCGCCGCTGCTTCTGCTGGCAGTGGGAGCGGTTGATGCTGGCGCTGCTGCCGCTGATCAACTACGCATCATCCCCTGACGCCCTTCCAGTGGAAAAAAAGCCCGAGTCGTCTGAACAGATCAGCAAACCAAAATGTGCAGCATATCCAACATGAAGGCGCCCACAACCTTCCATGGAGGCCGCCTGTGTTGCTGGTCAGGCTCATTGCTGGCGGCTCATCAACCGCCCTCAAGTATGCCGACCCATTGCAGCTCCAGCTTCAGCGTGCCCTGCACAGGAGCAAGTCGTCGTATGGGGCGTACCGTGGAATGAATGCTCGGCAGTTCCACTGTCATTTCAGGAAGCAGCATACGCTTCAGCGTCTGCCCGTCAAGCAATGGCAAGCCTGAGCACCCGGTCAGCAGGTGCATTTAAGAGCATCAACTCATGCTCTAGCTCCACTTCGCCTCTCAAAAACATTCCCAACAAGCAAGGCACCACCTCCTTGACGCCGTCCAGCGGATAGTCGCCCTTGAGGTGGCGGTGCCGCTCCACCTCCACCAGCGGAATGTCCAGCCGCCCCTGGAACGTATTCATGAACCTACGGGTGGTAGCAGGCGCACTGTTGTGAAGGATGCCAAGGCTGCACGGCTGCGTCCAGGGAGCATGGGTGAGGGCAGGCTGTCCTGCAGGCACGAATCTGGACCTCTACAGTTCCCTCCTGGAGTGCAGGCACTGATTGGGCGCCATTGTCGTGCCCAGATACACCTTAGACACTCGTGTGGACCGCTTTCCTGATACTCTCTCAAGCCTGTATCCGCTTGCAAGGCCCTCACCTGTAGTCTCGGACCTCAAAGTGCACCATGATGTCCGAGTTGCGCGATATGTGACCTGCAGTGTGAGTGAAAGGCCGTGGTCTGACTGCATTGTCGGTCCGCAAATGGGACTGCACCAGCATCAGAGCATCGTGGCATACCTGAACAACGAGTTCAGCATCAAGAGCGCTTGCTGCAGCAAACCCTGACCTGGGAGGATGAACTCGAGCCGGTCGTCGAACCTGCAGCACCGGAGCCAGAGTTGACCGCAATGAATGCTTGCATGCTCAGCTTGTGCGTCCCCACCCAAGCGGCCGGCAGACGAAGCCTCACCTGATACATGCCACTGCAAATGACGATGCCAAGGATGCACAGCACATGCATTGCGCCCGGGAGCACAATGCAGCAGGACAAAGCGGGAGCATGCTGCACGCTATACAGCGGAGCGCAGCCTCACGTCAGCTCGCCGTGCTTGCCGCGACCGACTGAGCTGTACTGCATTTGGTCCGCCACCTTGACCTGTACGAGACAACATGCGAGAACGTTGCTAGCGGTGCCATGCAAGCATCCAGTCCTACTGCAGCTCCAAGAAACGGTGCGGACACTGAACTACTCATAGCACCTCCTGCCTGGCAGCATGCAGCTGTGTGAGGCAGTCTCCTGAAGCGTCTCGCTGCCTCACCTTGACCTGGCTCTTGGGCGACACCACCTTGCCGATGACGAAATTGCGCCGCACCAGGTGCATCGCCTGCTCGACAGGTCAACAGCAGCAACGATCATACAAGGAGCAGGACTATATTTAGCCGCATGCAAAAGGGCAACCTCTGGCAGGGTCGGCAACATGTGGCAGTTGCCCGGCCCTCCGCCATGGCAGTCACAGCTTGAGTGAGGAGACCACCCGGCGCGCCCATCACGGGCAGTCCCCCTTGCAGCCGTCTCCCAGCGAGCGTTTCAATTTTCAGCGCACCTTCTTGATGTAGACGTACAGCACGCCGCCCTTGAGCATGTCGTGTACCTGCAGCCCGGAGCAGAGACGTGCAGTGTCGGGATCCAGGGTCTCAATGCAGGGTAGATGTGCAAGCCGTGTGCACGGACGTCGTGTGTGCGGCGTCTGAGCGCAGTAGAAGTCTACCCGAGTATGTACCTCCCCCACATGGACACACCTTGCTCCAGGCGTGCAGCCGCCCGGTCTTCGCCGCACGCTTGGGCTCAATGAAGCGTCATGGCATTTGCCGCTGTTTTAGACGGTTCAAAGGCCCCCACCTGGTCGTCCTCGTTTTCGCCTTCATCATCGCCCTCTCGGATGCGCTTCACCTCCTCTGACCCGAGTGGCTGGTATGTCACCTGCGCGGCAATGGGGAGGGCGGTACAATGCATATCTGGAGAGGATGCGCGGACGATGGATGCGCAGGTAACGTGCTCTCTGCACACTTCTTCCCCCTCCCGCTCCTCCCTGCTGCAGTTGGTGCCTTTGCTGGCAATCAATGGACGGGTGGCGATGCGGCGTCTCAGAGAACCACCGACTGTGTCCTTTTTGGAACCCACTTTGTAGAACAGGAATCGGCAACGAGGCACAAGCGCACGCTCAGGACTACTGGGGCGCCGATTGAGCTGCCTGCAGCAAGGGGGGCTCGGAGAGCGGCACTCACCTCCAGGTGGACCTTGCAGGGGCCCTTGCGCCGGTGGCGCGTCAGGTTCTGCTTTATCTTCCCCATGGTGTCCATGAACTTCTCCCCCAGGTCGTCTGGGTCGGACTGCGACACAACAGGTGGGCTGAAAGCGGCACTGAATGGTGCCATGGTGATGCTCCGCCGGAGGCGCTCTGCAGGAGATTTGCTGGCTGGCCCCTGCAGCGGGTGGCCGAGGCAGCTGACCATGACCGACGCTCTGCAAGTGCGCGGCTCAATCGAGGAATGCAAACCCCGAGAGACAGCATGCGACATTTCGCTCATGATGATTCCAGTTTTGGAGATCGCAACCATCTGGCCATCGACGAGCAGCAGATGCCTGCTGGGCCTGCAGGTGCCTGCAGTGTGTGCTGATCAGCGAATGCAAAAATGTACGGATCGGCGTCCAGCAAGGACGGCACACTTTTTGCTTTCCTCCTCACCGTCTCGGTCTCCAGCTGCAGCTCCACCCACACGTCCTTCGGCTGCCCCGGCGGCAGCTCCTTGATGGACGGCGTCTCCCCATTGCCCACCTTCTCCTTTCCCATCACATCCCAGTCGAACAGCTGCAAGAAACCGCACGGGCAGCCGTCAGCGGCCACCAGTGCGATGGTAGGAATGCATGATCCGTCCCAGCTCACACTCATGCGAGAGCTTTGCAGGAAAAACACCGTCAGTCGCCAAACCTCCACATGCTGTAGCCGATGCACGAAGCAGCGCGCTTTGTGTCACCTTGTGGGCCATGCGCGCTTCCTCTCTAACGCTCTTGTTTGCCTGAAGTGAATGCTTGTCAGAGGCGGAACAGTGCGCCCGCACCTCGATGTGCAGCTTCTGGATGTCGGGGTCGTGCACCAGAAACACGTAGGGCTGCGAGCTGCGTGCGTCCTCCCACACCGGGTGGTACGAGTTGTGCTGCACCGGGCTCTTGGACTTGCGCGTTGACCGCGTCCACATGCTGCAGCAGACATACCAAGACTTGCGGCAGTCTTGCGCGCTGGAGAATAGGGTTACGAGCAGGGTACGTTTGTGTGAAGGCGGAGAAATAACACGCCACGAGTAGGGCCTATCTACGAAGCAGATGTCTCCAATCTGCCAGCCGGCAGACCTGCAGTGCATGCTTCAAGCACAGGCCCCGAGAGCAAGCAGACAGGTCAGGCACTTGGCAGGGCTGGTGAAACCCTCCTGGAATGATGACGATGCCACCACATGCACCAGCAGCAGCAACCGACGCCAGTGCCATGGGCGCGACTGCTGCCACTTGCATCTGTCGAGGCAGGGCAGTTGACTCACACAACGTAGGGGTCGCATTTGCCCAGCCAGTCGGTCTTGGGCACGTTGACGGCCTCTATGAGGCGCACGAACAGTATGCCCTTGGGCAGGTCCACGAAGCCAAGATCGCCGTCCACCAGCGGCACCACCAGCCCCTCCGGCAGCATGTACGACCTGGGAGCGGAGGGCTTTGAGATGATGGTTGAGCTTACGTTGCCTGATAAGTCTGGCATCGGTCTCGAGTAAAAAAATATACACATAATTCACACACTGCAAGCTGTCGAAGTCGTCTCGTGAGGTGTGGCTCCAAACCCTCCTCAGCACACACGAACTCACAGCGGCATGCATGTGCCGCTCCCTGGCCGGTCTTGGGCTCCCTGCCCTGCGCCGCGTGCCGAAGCAGGTATTGGTGCATGCCCCCACAGGTAAGCAAAGGATCTCACTGAATGACGCTGTCGGTGATGACGCTGTCGAGCCACGCTTCCACGCCGGGCAGCAGCGTCAGATCGCCGCCGTACAGCGTCAGGTGGTAGTGGTACTTCGGCGGCTGTATGAGCGAGATCTGCAGGCAACAGAGCCCTGTCGTTGTTTTGCAAGCACCGACTTTCTCGCCCATGGGTGCTGTGGTCTGCCTGCTAGTTGAGCTGTGCAGAGGAGCAGAACCGACGTGTTGGTTCGTGGAGGAATCGACGAAGGCACGTCAGCAGCTCGCCTATATGGAGGCCTGTCACTACACCTTCATGGCGCCGACGACGGGCGGCCGGTTCAGCAGCGGCCGCAGCGAGCAGCGCGCCTTGCCGCTGATGGAAAAATCCTCCATCCCGACCTTCAGCACCACGATGTTGGACAGAACCTGCCAGCATGAACAGGTCGCATGAAAACACTCGAGACCTGAACGCCGCCATGGAGGACCGGAGCACTGCAAGCCCCTGTCACTACATCAGACAGCCGCCGGCTTTGCACCTTGGCCGCCGGCAGCAGCGGCGTCCACTGCAGCTGGCGGGGCAGCGGCTTGATGAGCAGCTGCGCCTCCTGGTCGCCTGCGAGGCGACATCATGGTATGGCCTTCTCGCTCTCCACCGCAGTCGCTCTCCACCGCAGTAGCAAACAGCCCCGCAGGTTCCGGCTACATGTGCCAGTCCTGAGGCATGTGTAGCTGCCTGCTTCATGCAAGCGCGCATGCCCCTGCACACACCGTTCCACATGAAGTCGAAGTCCAGGGTGACCTCCTCCTGGCTGGCGCCCTCCGTCTTGTACACCTTGATGGACGTGATTTCCGGCGGCTGCGCAGCAGCAGGAGATGCGGTCGAGCGATGCACTGCCGCTTGAATTGCCACCCCGTGCACGGAGCACAAGTCAGTTTCCTTGCGGGATAGCGCCTCCTGCAACACCCTGCCGAACCCTGCCGAACCCAGCACAGTGGCTGCTGGCGCCCACCTGTTCGCCCATCGTGAGCCTGGTCAGCTTTACGGACGTGATCCAGCGGGGCGTGTTCTCCTTCAGCACCTGCTCCGCCATCTCCTTGCCTTGCTCCTGTGGTAGGCAGTCGTGACAGCGGTCAGTCCTGGCTCTGTGCCTCGGACTCTGCCATCTTGTGGCATTTTCTGCAACATGACTCGCGGATGCACATTGGGAGTTGCCGGCAGCGCGTGACAGCAGAGGCACCTCCATGATGTGCGCGATCCGCTCCCACAGCTGCGTGATGACGCCGTTGACCCAGGGCGACCGCTCCATGTCTGAAGAATTCAAAACTGATCAGCTGTCGCACAGCAGGCGAGCGTTTGTGCAGGGAAACTCAAGTTCGAGCAGCAGCGTACAGCAATGTGGGAAGTCGTCGTGACCCACAGACATACCTGGGTTCATCAGCCACCCGGGCAGGTCGAGGTTGGCCTGCGAGCCGGATCAGGGGGTCAAGACGATGTTGCATTGCGCAGGCCGACAGGGAGCAGGCAGTCGTGCAGTACAAAGGCAGCTCATCACCTGTCGGAACAGCTGCTTCAGCTGCTCGGGGCTCATATCGTTCAGCGCCTCCACCGCCCGCTGCAGCCGCTTCTTCCTCTGTCGCCTGCAAGGCAAGGAGATCGTCTGTCAATGATGCGATCAGTGTGCCATCCTCAGCTTCATGCATCCTGGGACAGTCTCCAGTGGCGAGTGTCAGGGCATTGCCAATTGCTTGGCCTTGGCCGCCAGCACATGCGCACCGCGACAGCGCGCCCTGGTACCACATTTGCCAGAGCACCACCAGGCCGATGGCGACGATGATTCCCAGGCACAACTCGAACATATGGAAGCGGCTGCGTGAGCCGTATCTGGCGACGGCCTGATCAAGCTGTTCCAGCATGCGCCTGCGCAACGCCGCGTACCAAGTTCAGGGATCAAGCGACTCGTTCAGAGCGTGCACATTGAGCGCTAAGCAGAGTGCGGGGTCGCTTACTGGAACTGCTCGTCATTGTGGCCGCTTGCACCAGAACTGCCGTTGGTGCCGCCCTCTGTTCCACCCATTGCCCAAGGTCCAGCATGCAACGGCCAGTCCCGACGGAAGCGAGCGGCCGGCTGCAGGCTACGTTGAGATCATCCCCCAGATGCCTCACGCATGTTGCGAAGCTGCATGTACGATGTCTTCCGGAACCCGGCTTGCAACAACGCTGGCACAGCCCGATGTGGTGGGAGGCCTGTTCAAAGGCTTGTCAAGATGGGATTCAGTGCTTTGATGACTGCGGCGCTGCGCAGCTGGCTGCCAAAATTATGTGAGGCTCATCAACCCTTGGACAGGACAAAAGTCTTTCACACCGCCTCTGTGCAGACTGTTGTTTCAACGAAACAGCACATGCATATGCTCTTTGTGACTGAAGCCTGAGACGCAAGTGATCATGCCGTGACGGGTCCTGTGATCCGGAGCACACAGCCTTTCGGCTGGCGGAAACCTAGGCTACTCATATAGGTTGAGTAGCAGACTGCACGTGCCGGCGACTTCCGCCTGGCTCCCTAGGCCGACATTCTTTCGGCCTGCAAGCACAGGAGGCCAGGAAACAGCCGGCTGGACTGTCAAGACATTTCCTGGGTGCAGGAGTTGCAGCAAACTCGATCGGCGCGCTATAACTGCGCGAAACGACTGTGCGCAATACATGCTGACGAAGACCCGTGTCGGAAGCTGCTTTTGAGTTGGCATCACTGAAGGCACTGCGCATTCGACGAGAATAACAGAGTGTTGAATTTTCTTTAAAGCGCCCGAAGAAGCATCAGCCAGGTTAGCGCCGTGAGTCAGTGGCCGTACTCACCTCTGCGATTGCAGCACATGAGTGCAGTTGTGCACCGTGATGTTTGCATTCAGCCAACGCGCAACGTAGACTAATATTTATAACGCAGGTCAGGATGCCCGGAGAGGTGGCCAAGGCGGAGCTGAGCAACAGCTCCGCGGGCGCCAAGCTGCGGGAGATGAAGGAGGCGGTCACCAGCAAGCTGCCCGCGGGCATCAGTGGCGGCAACGGCGGAGAGGGCCACCCAAAGGACATGCAGCTATACGACACGCTCGGCGTCGCCGAGGATGCGTCCAAGTCGCAAATCAAGGCCGCCTTCAATGAGCGGAAGGCAGAGGTGCGGCAGCAAGTCTTCGAGACCCAGCTGCTCATCACGCGACATGATATTGCCACGCATCGCAAGTCGGATGAAGCTGAATGCACTGCCTGCTCATCAGGGCTGATGATGGAAGGCACGCCACTGCTCATGATGACGCAGACAGTCCAGCCGGCGCTGCCAATGTCACGTCTGCAGAAGCTCATAGGCCTTCAATTTGCGATGCCACGACGCACAGGTCAAGCAGGTCGCAGACACGCCCACGGAGGCCGCAGAGGAGCTGGAGCCGCTGAAGGAGGCGTACGGCGTGCTGACGAACTCGAAGGCGCGGCAGCAGTACGACGACATCGGATACTCAGGTGCCTCTCTGGCCTTGCTGATCCTGTATGTCAACTATCGCTGGCCGTCAGCTGACGATGTCCAGGACCCTATTTCACTGATCGTGCAGCCACATTGATGCCGTGGCCACAGCAGCCAAGCGCAGACATTGCAGCGCAGCGCGGCACTGAAACGAATATTGCGGTACGCAGGCATTCACGAGCAGCAGCTGGTGAGCGCGGCGCAGGCAGTGGGACTGGCGCTCGCCGGCGACTACTTTGAGGAGTATGTCGGCCAGGTGCGTGCTGCTGGTCTGGGTTATGGTGGAGTTCGAGCGCTGGCATTCACACCGTCTGCAAGCTGTAGGTTGCGCAAGCCGAGCTGGCAGGCGCTTGCACGCCGAGCTGACAGTCCCTGAGACTCATACTGTGCAAACAAACCACGACATCACAGGCTTGATCTGCCATCACAAAACACTGGAGAGCGGCAGCCTGTGGAAGCAAATCCCAAAAGCACAGGCACTGAGTGCCCGCACAGCTTGACCACTCACCTACTCCTTCACGCGCAGGTGGCCATGGCGGCTGCGGCGGGCATCGTGGTGGCGCAAGACTATGCTGCGCCAGACAGCGACAACCGCTCCGTCAAGGAGCGCCTGACTGTGCTGCAAGAGGTGCGCACTGTTTGAAAGTGAGTCTGGCATGGTCTCAGCCCTGTGGCTGCACGACGAGAGCCTTTTACGAGTACCTCCAACACTGTCGTCTGAGGTGAGACGGTCCCTGGCATCGCTTCTGTGTCTGATGTCCAGTCCAGACTCACAATGAACCGACCTGATGAAGCTGGCATGCTGCAGGAACGGAGCCACATGCTGGCGGACAAGCTGAAGCAGCGGCTGCAGCCATACGTGGACGGCGATCGCGCCGGCTTCCGCATGCAGGCACGCTTTCTCCCGTCAATGTCGATTCTGTCGATCCTTCAGCTGCTGTTCTTCACATCCATACATTCCCGTCCTTGCTGCCTCACCTCTGTGTGACGGTGCTGCAGATGTTCAGCCAGCCTCGCGCAGAGGTGCACATCTACCAGCTGACACCCACCACCAATCTTGAAAATTTAAATAAGAGGTTAACTGGTGGCTCTAATGAAACGTCGCAGATGGTGGAAGAGGCGCAGCGGCTTGCAAACCACGCCTTTGGCGCGCCGCTGCTGCATGTCATCGGCTACATGTACGACCGCAAGGCGGAGCCATGGCTCGGCAATGTCGTCGGCGAATGGTTCGCGCGCAAGTACCACAACGCCACCACACTGGTGCGCGCCTTCCCGGACCGCCTGCCATGGGTGCACAGCGCCTGGCGTCAACAGTCAATGCTAAGAGACCAGGAGACCGGGCTCTGATGCGCAAACACCCGGGCTGGCCAACGCTGGCCACCTTGGTGCTGTCAACCCAATTCAGGCGCAGTCAACGACTGTTTGACCGCTTCCCATAGGCCATCTAACCCCCAGGTGCAGTCGAGCCGATTGGTTGACATGCTTCCCACAGGCCAACGCGGGCAAGGCATACATCTCGTTGAAGCTCATGAAGCGGGACATGGAGACCAACGGGTCCAATGGCGGTGCCATGGACCCCATCGAGGGTGCCGGTACGTGTCACCTTCCTGTTTGCACTGGAATGCACGGTGTGGCGGCCTGACTGGCTTGCCCTGATCGCGAGTCAGTGTCGCGGCGCAGCACCTCACACGCAATGCCATGCCTGGTCTCATTGCGGCATGTGCACTGGGCCGGGCCATGCAGGCTCTTGAGATGCCCTTGTGTGCAAGCAGCCGCAGCTGTGCTGAGCCTTTGCGCCTCGCGTGCAGCCTACCTGGAGAATCGGATGGGGCTGACCATCACCTCCGTGTGGCGCGTGCTGGTGTACGACACCGAGAACACTCTCGACCAGGTCTGGATGTCCATCTGGCATCTCATTGGCAGACTGCGCAGCACCCGTCGACTGCTGAGCATCCTGCTGTCCCGCCAGCAGCATCCCCACCTCATTCCCCTGCACATCTGCCGACATGCTTCTGCATTTTTGGAACGCAACAACTGGTTCACACAGATCATTAAACTCAAGGATTGGGCACCGAACACCGCAGGTGTGCGACCTGGTGCTGGGCGACAAGACTGTGGAGAAGGCTGTCCGCCGGCGCCGCGCCGAGGCGCTGCGCGACCTGGCGACAATCTTCCAGGTACGGCAGAAGCACGTCGACAGCTGCTCCATCATGAATATCCATCATTCGGAGCACGCCGCACAGCCGCACGATCAGCCAACCCAACGACCGTTCCTTCCAATTGCCACACACTCAGTCTGACATGGCAATCCAGAATATCATCATCAAAACTTCTTCAACGAAAGCACATCGGTCATCAGGTTCGAGCTCTTGTACCCTGCAGGAGGCCAAGCGTCAGGACTGGACGGGCCTCAATGTGCCGGGCATCAGCGGCAGCTCGTCACAGGCAGGCGCCGGTGCAGCCGGCCAGTCTGCAGCGCAGCAGGCGGGCGGCGCTGCAGCGGGGCAGGCGCAGAGCGCCGGCGCCGCCGCGAAGCGGGTGGCCGGCCAGGCTGGTGGCGCGGCACAGCAGGCGGGCTCGCAGACGGGCTCGCAGGCACGTTGTCTCGCCAGTGAAGCGAGACACGGCATGACATGGCCAAGCACAAGGGGTCAGAGTTGGCTTCCCAGGGAACTATGGCAGCTTGTGCGGGTGTAGATAAGCCCTGCAGTTCACATGCCTTGGAGTGCAGGCTGAGCACTGCTTTTTGAAGACTGGCCGTGGTGCAAGACTTGATCAGGGCGTCTAATGTGATGCAGGTGCGCCAGGCGGGTGACCAGGCTGCGGGCAGGACGCAGGACGCTGCCGCATCCGCTGCTGGCGGCGTCAGCCAGGCCGGCCAGCAGGCGCAGTCTGCTGCTGGCACAGCAGGCACGGATTTTGATACTTGCTCGCATCGGAAGATTTCGGCTTTGTGCCCATCCAGGGCATGCATGTATGGTCCATGTGCGCACAGCACAATTAGAATATACCTGCAACCTGCAAGGAGCTGTACCCCTCACAGCAGACTACCCGGCCGTAGAGGAACATGTAATCAGCAAGCTGCCACACATCAAAGGAGTCCCGACCTCATCCTCCACTTCATACAGCGGACCAGGGCCGCCAGGCGGGCAGCCAGGCGCAGGCGGAGGCGGAGAAGGCCGGCGACGCGGCGGCAGGCGGCATCGGCCGCGCGGGTGCGCAGGCGAAGGAGACTGCGGGCGACCTGGCCAGCCAGGGGCGCGAGGCGGGCGGCGATGCAGCGCAGCGGGCGCGGAAGGCTGGTGACACCGCCGCCGACGAGGTCAGCGTGGATCCTGAACCTGCTGGCCAACCTGCGCGAGCTGGCTGGGACTGAAATGAGCAGCCCGCACCCTGGACAAGCGCTGCAAATGTTGTGAGGGGCGAGCCTGACCAGCGGATCGGCTGGCTAGCCCGTAGTCAGCTGTCGGCCTTCAGGTGAAGCAGTTTCCAAGCGGTGCATCTCATGGCCGAGTTTTCGTCTTGCAGATCAGCAAGGCAGGCGACCAGACGAGGGACGCTGCGGACGACCTCGCAGGCCAGGGCCGTGACGCCGGCGCGGACGCGGAGAAACAGCTGAAGGAGGCGGGCGACAATGCCGCGGAGCAGGTCAGTCTGTTTCCACTGACAATCTGCATGGTTGCAGTTGCGGGTTTGAGATGCATCGGCATTCGAACGGAAAGGCAATTGCCCTTTGTACTGCTGCGCTCTCAGAAAGCACCTGGGCTGTTTGGCAGCACCTCTGGGGTGTCTCTGGCCGTATCGGTTCCTGTTTAGCGAGCTGGAGCCGACTGGACATGCAACTGGTGCAGATCGGGGAGGTGGGTGACCAGGCGCAGGACAACATTGCGCAGCTGGGCGACTCCGCGCAGGACGTGGCCAAGCAGGTGAAGGAGAGCGGCAAGCAGATCAAGCCGATCGCGGACCAGCTGGCCCAGGTGGAGCTGGATGCGGCAGGCCAGGTGCGTGTGCTGTGCCGCCTTGCAGCATTACAGCGCTTGGCTGCGGGCATGCGGGCAGGCCTGCACAGTACACCCAGTCATGGTGTTGCCGATGGCTAGGTGCGAGGTCTTTGCGAGGTGGGTGCATGATTAGGCGGTGGCTCACGCAAAGCGACGTCCGCCACTGGCAGCTAGGACCAGACATACTTGCGCCTTAGTGTGGATTCTGGCACCTTCACCCGTGGCAATCCCTGCTGCAGGTGAACGACGGCATCCAGGAGGTGGCACAGGAGGTGGGCCCTGCGGCGCAGCAGGTGGCCGATCAAGCCGACGCCCAGGTCCAGGGTGCCGCCAAGCAGGCGCGCCGCGCCTCTTCACCTGTTTTCTGTTTTGCACAAGTGGCAGATTGCAGAGGTGGCTGTGGTGGCTTTGCAGCGCAGCTGGGTTGCAGCACAGCTGGCCTGCCGCAAGGAGCATGGCAGTGGCTGCACAGATGCACGCCCTGGCGGCGCAGATGCTCACCAAGGCAACACCTGTCCACTGCAGCGCGCTGCACATGCCTTCAGAAGCCGGGCCGCCATCGCTGTCCAGCGCAACTTCAGCAGTTTCAGCCCTATCTGTGTGTCTTCCTCATGGCATTTTCGTCCCTTACTGTTCCTGCCTGGGAATTTGCAGGTGCAGGAACAGGCGGTGCCGCAGGTCAAGAAGGTGACAGATGGAGCGGTCCGCCCCGCAGCGGACCAGTTTGCCAAGCAGGTGTGTTTCGTTGCGACCACATATTGAGTGCTATGCCTCTGCCCTATGGCTCGTCGTTTCAGAAGAAGGCGTCAAGGAGGAGACACCTGCAGTTATACAGTTGAACTTTAGCAGCCAGTCCACTTATGTCGTCCTGTGAGGCGGTAGTCGCATGGTTCCCACCATTACCGTCTGTTTTTCAGAAACGCTAAAGAGTTGACGTTTTGTGACGAGCCTGCTTTGCCGATGCCTTTGCCGATGCCTTTGATCTGATTGTGCACAGGTGGACTCTACGGCGCAGCAGTTCACACAGGAGCAGCTGAAGCCGGCGGCAAAGCAGGTGCCGGACAGCGCGGAGAACGCCGCCTACGAGCTCCGTAGCCGCGGCGAGAGCGCTGCTGCCTACGTCGACGAGCAGGGTGAGTGCTGGAGCGCCCACACACAAGAAAATCACAACATGTCTGAACAAGATGGTAAATTTGATTTGACTTGACTGAGGGCTCCATGCAATGTCGGTCGATGTTGGGAGGGTACTCTGGCCACATGTCTGCAGACTGCATCGAACCTATGTCATTGCAGCCAGCGTGCAGGCTTCCACCTATCAAACAGAACATCTGTTTGTTATTGAGCCTGGTGTGCTCACCTTCGTTTCCTTGCTTTGCAGGCAACGCCATGGCGGAGCGGGTGGCGGAGGAGCAGCTGAAGCCGCTGGCGCAGAAGGTGGCTGACAATGCCGAGCCGATGGCCAAGGACGCCACAAGCCAGTACATCCGCCAGCCCGCCAAGCAACTGGCCGAGCAGGTGTCTGAGCAGTCCTATTTGTGAGACTCCTCGTGGTTGTCTGTCCCGGGCTTTTGCCGCATCGTGATCGGGTGTGCTGCTGACGCATTTCCCACCATGCCGCTGTTGTCTCTCACCTGTGTGTGAGTGGCCGTAGCAGGGCGCCTGCTGCACAGCAATTGTGCGGATGTTCTCCTGTGCAAGGACATGGGCGGCAGTCCCACGAAATAGCAATAAGTTCACGAGCCCTCTCCTGCCATCCAGGCGGTGCCGACCGCAGAGAAGCTCACGAAGGGGCAGCTGCAGCCGGGCGCGGAGCGGCTGGCGAGCCAGGTGGAGGACGGCGCCCAGCGTGTGACGCAGGAGGTGCTGCTGCCCGAGGCGCAGAAGCTGGCAGAACAGGCACGCCCTTTCGCAAACCCTAGTCTAGTGTGCTGCTACTGGCAGCTGCTAGGCGCCTGCTGCATGCTCTCTACTGTACAGCAATGTTTCAGGCCGCAGAGGGTGCCACTGGCTGTGATGCTGCAGGCAATTGCAGTTGTAAGGGTGCTCTTGCATCATTGCTGCACACAGGCGCAGCCGACGGCGGACGAGGTGAAGAGCGAGATCATCCAGCCTGTGGCTGACAAGGTCAAGGCGGAGGTGAGATGTTCATTCGGAAATTTGTCTGTTTTGTGACAGTTTACCAATGGTCAGTTCACCAATGGACAGTTTTCCAATGGGCCGCGCAATCAAGGCAGTCAACGCTCTTGACCGTCTGGTGCCTGGCTGACCTTGGCTGCAACACCACACAAGTGCAAAATGCATGGTGCAGCGCAGGGGCTGGCTGACCAGTAGTTGCGGCTTGCGCGCCTCAAGAGTGTCGCCACACTCAACTCTGGTTTCGGACAAGCCTCAATATAGAAACTCGTTGCTCGTGCCCTGTGCAGGCGGTGCCGGCAGCAGAGCGCTTGACGCAGGAGACGATGCAGCCTGCAGCGGAGCATGCAGCCGAGCGCCTGGACACGACGGCCAAGGAGATCACCCGGGACATCCTGAAGCCGGGCGCTCAGGTGTGTGATGGCCCAGTCGCTTGGAAGCAATGTTAGATCTGGCAGATGAGGACTTGAGTTCTGACTGGGCACCGTTCTGCTTGGGCACCTGCAGAAATAGCGGCACATGTGAAGATGAGAAGACAGGGGGATGGCGAACGCTGACACACACAAATGGTCATCGTAGCTTTCCATGACAGAACACTCTTGACGAGCCGTGAAAAATACAGGCCGCCTGTACTGCGCCCGGTCCCTGCCCTGCACGGTCGACTGGCTACATATGGAGTGCCAAGCTTGCGCTGACCCTGCCAACACTGACTGCATCGCAGGAGTTCGCAAACCAGGTGGAGCCAGCCTCGCAGGAGGTGGCAGGCCAGCTGCGCACCATCGGCAAGGATGTCGCTGAGAATGCTGTGCCGCAGGCAAAGGTCCTCACTGAGAAGGTGCGGACTTATATGCTGTACCGTATCTATTTGCCCGTGCCGCCAGCTGCAGCCTCAGTCCCAAAGGGCTCCATGCCATCCACAGCCCAGGAACCGTTTGCGAGCGTTGTCACGGCAGCTCAGTCCGCAGCATGCCACCTGTGACACAGGTGCTGCAGCCAGCGGTGGCGGACGCTGCGGGGCAGGCTGAGTATGCGGCCGACCGTATCACCTCGGAGGCTATCATACCTGTCGCCCAGGCCATCGCTGACCAGGTGCAGATCGAAACATGCTGTGGAGGGCTCTTTTGTCAGATGTTGGTTTGTAGCAGCGGCCTGTGGCATATCCATACTGTGCAGCCGCGGGGAAGGCACAACAGGAGACATGTGGGAGCTGCTATGTGCATCATTCCGAAACATTCCATACCCACGTCAGCTGATGTAGCGCCATGCCCTCCACAGGCGGAGCCCACTGCTGAGTTGGTCAAGACACAGTACGTGGCGCCCATTGCCTCGATCATCACAGAGACGGTGAGCCAAAAAGCTTCACAAGCCACACTGCCTGAACAACATGTCACACAGTCACCCTGCCTGGCCTGGCTGCCGTGCTGTGTGGAACGAGCTGCTCATCTCGTGCACACAGGTTTCGGGTGATTGAAGGAGCATTTCAGGACGTTGCATTGAGGTTTTCTGCCCTCAATCATGCCAGGCGCCGCAGACGGTGGAGGCGCTGTCAAAGGAGGCCAACGAGACGGCGCACATCATTGGTGAGAACGCGGAGCCCATCGCGGATGCCTTTGTGAACCAGCAGCTCAAGCCGCGCGCCCACGAGTTCGCCTCCGACCTGGAGCCGCAGGTGATCTTTGGTGTCGTGCAGTCTTCTTCGTCCGAGTTGAAACCTCCTCCGGGGCATTGCGGGCATAAAGATGCATGAAGATGCTGACTTCTGTGCATCACCGACTGCACCTGCTGCCCTGCATGGCAGACATGCAGAACGTTTAGAGGTGCCCGACCCCATTCCTGCACCTGGTCCAAGGCAAGGTTTGAGCAGCCCTTGACGATCGGGTGCAACCTGCAGGCTCGGGAGCTGGCTAAGCGGCTTGGCCCACTGGCAGAGCGCTTCCCAGCCTCCCTGCGCAATGCCGTGCGGCTGCAGCGCGTGCCGAAGGACCTGGAGGGCGAGATCTGGTGCGTTGCCTTTCATATACAGGGTGCATGCTGAGAGTCAGGAAGCATGCCTGCCTGGTGTCTGCTCACGCATCAGCAAAGCGCTGGACCTGCCGAAGCATGGGCAATGCGGGTAATTGCACTGGAGCAAGCAGGATGTGATTGTGAAAGGCTTGCAGCCTCACGATCCATTAGCCTTGCTGACATGCAGGTTGAGAGGAACATCTTGCCCCTTGTGTGCAGGCTGCTGGCGGACGAGATTGAGCCGGCGGTGAAGAAGGTGCACGAGACCATTGAGAAGCTGCCAGAGGCCGCACGCAAGGTGCGCATGGGGACCATGCATCAAGGCTGGTTGAGCTCGGTTAAACGACTCAACGACTCCAAGTTGAGCAACAAGCTGGTGCATCACCACCTGAGGGCTTGCTGTCCATTCAGCGCCTGTCATGTGCTGTTGGCAAGCGCTGAATTGGGTTTATGACATATGGTCAGGCGGCGCCGCACATCGAGGAGGCCGCAGACCAGGCGGGTGAGGCGATCCAGGACGCGGCGCACACGGTGGCGACCAACGTGGAGCCCGCGGTGCAGCAGGCCACTGACTTCGCCCAGAAGAAGGTGTGATTTGCACAGTGCTGCAGTACTCTGCTCTTTTCCACAGCATGAGTCACCGTACAAGCATGATCCCTCAGCAGGGGACCTGTCGTCAGATCTTCCACGCTGCTGTAGAGGTGAGGCAGGTGGCCAGGCTGATGAGTGCCTGGACTCACTCGAGTTGTGCAGTCTATCAAGTTGGCTGTGATGATGTGGTGCTCTGGCAATCCAACTGCGGTCTGCTGTCTGTGCCCCGGAGTACCCTGGCAAGATCTAATTATCAGTCAATCCCAATGCTCTCGTTACAGCACAACCGCGGAGGTGTGGCAGATGGCGAGAGGACAACTTCCAGATCAGATCCTGAGAGCAGGTTCTCAGATGCCGTGCTGCCACAACCTCGTAGGCATGGCAGGTGGCGGAGGACGCGCAGGACATCGAGCAGCGTGTCGACGACACCATCGACCGCGTCGCGGCGCGTGTGGCCACCGAGACCCCGGACCGCGCGCAGCAGCTGTCGGACAAGATCAACGAGGGCGCCGCGACAGTGACGGCGCGCGCTGACGACTATGCGCAGCAGGCCTCTGACGTCATCGTGCGTCAGGCCGAGACGGTGAGGAGACCCTGCGCTAGAGTGATGCACTTAAACTGTCTGCCTGGGGATTTGAACTCTAAAGTCTGCGAGGTGTCGACCTGCTCCTCAACGGTTGTTCGTCCTTGCCAGACCGACCCCGTGTGAATGTGTGTCTTTCATTCAAGAAGTGCGAGCATGAAACAGCTGGATTGCTCGTCTGCAGGTGGCGGTGAACGCGGAGCCGATGGCGGACAAGGCGGCGTCAAAGGTGGAGGCTGCAGGGCATGCGGCGGCAGAGAAGACGGTCGCGACCGTGGACGCTGCATCAGAGGACATCGAGCGAGTGGCGCATGCCACCGGCCAGGCGGGCGTGCAGGCGACGCAGGACGTGTCCAAGGTCATCGAGGATGTCGCCCACGATGCGGAGGTGCGCCCGCTGCAGTGCAACATAGGATGTTATCAGATGTCGTTCGATCAAACAGCGCACGGATCGCCGAGGGTCCTCGGTTCGTGCACCGAAACTGCTGGGGGCGCCCCTGTGTGTTGGGGAACGAGATGCCGGCGTCCTTACAAGCAGGCCAAGGTCATGGCAGCGCGTTTCGTTACAGTGTCGAACTTCGCAGGGCTCTACCCTCGTCAGATGAAGCTAGTGGCCAACCTTACCGCGAAACCCACAAATGCTGTGCTGCAGGCGAACGCACAGCCCACGGCGGACGCAGCGTCGAAGCAGGTGGACGCGGCGGCCGCGTCAGTGGAGCAGAACGTGCCCGAGCTAGCGGACAAGGGGGCGCGGGACATCACCGATGTGGCGGGCGCCGTTGGCGACTCCACCCGCCAGGCGGCGGCGGATGTGTCCAAAACCGTGGAGGATGTCGCCAAAGACATCGAGGTGTGCCTTTGGCGGCGGCAGCAGCAGCAAGCGTTCTGTCGTGTGGCTGACGCGTGGGCTGAGCAGCGAGGTGCCGCCTCCATGTGACGGGCCTGTCTGTGCACCAAGCCATGTCCTGTACACCACCGAGATGTGTTGCCTCATGCTGCCGAGCGCGCTGCCGGTCGCCTTCCTGCCACCAGTGCATGAAACCCCTCCTCACCCTTGAGCTTCTGGAGCCGCAGGCCAATGCGGAGCCCGCGGCGGACAAGCTGGCGACGCCGATCGAGGAGAAGGCGAAGCAGGTGGGCGACGCGGCAATTCCCACAGCCGATGCCGCCTCGGAGGACCTCAAGAATGTCGCAGCCAGCGTCGGTCAGGTGCGGCGCCTGATCAAGAGTTCCGTGGCTTCTGCAATGATTGGCCTGGACGACTCACCGCCCTGCAGTGGGCTGCGCCTTAAAAAAGACAGGACTTGGTGGGTGTGTCAGGCAGAACTTCGCAGGCCCCACGCCACAACCCCTGCTGCAGCCCTGCTGTGAGCTGTACCCTTGCAGGACAAATTGTCCTGTCAACGCTCTGAGGAAAGCACCTTCACTGATTCAGGCTAATATTAGCACTCTTCCATGCACACCCAGCAGACCCTCATGTAGGGCAGGGCGCATATTTTCAGTTTGGTATTTTCTGCGAGTATCTGACAGGTTGCAGGTTACGATTCGGGGACCCAGGACTGTCTCCTTTGTTCAGGGCGCCCCTCCCCCCTAAGGGAGGTTGATAGAGCGGATGTCTTCCTTGCACAAGAAAAACGAGTCGTCCAGAGCAGTCTGATGGTACACAGACTCCATTGAGCCAGATTTCTAAAGCTCCATCAGCGGCAATGCACAGCGCACACACCCGACGACATCATTGCAGTCCCCGCCAACGGCAATGCTCAGCGACGCATATCACCTGCTCAGGCGTCGAAGGACGCGGTGGCGGGCGTCGCCGATGTTGCGGACGATGTGGCGGGCGATGTGCGGGCCAATGTGGAACCGGCAGCCGACAAGGCGGCCGCCAAGATCGAGGCGGGGGCGCACTCAGTGGGCGAAGAGACCAAGCGCGTCGCCGATGTCGCCTCCAAGCAGGTGCGCCGGCAGACCTGTGTGCGCAAGGGATCTGTGTTCAGGGGCCGCCACCCTGCACGGCTGTGCAGCTCCGCGACCGCGGCTGCGCGGCGGCTGGGCCTGCTGCAGTCTGAACGCTCGTTCGACTGCCTGTCAAGTGTCAGATCTAGTCAAACTGACATGCAGCATCACAGTGCCTCAGCTGCACAGGTCCGAAGACTGGCTGCACCTGTGCCCCCCTTTGGGACAGAGAGCAGGGTCAAGCCCATGGCATACTGTGGGCAAGCAGAACATGGATTTGTATGCTTCAGTAGCACGGCAGACCGTGCGTCACCCAGCACCCCCTCAGCTGAGGTCCAGGTCACAGGGAGTTCTGACCGCAACACCCTGTCCACTGCAGGCGGAGGACATCGCTCAGGATGCGGCCGACAAGGCCCCGGATGTTGCAGACCGCGCCAGCAAGACCATCCACGACACCGCCGACACCATTGAGGAGCAGGTGCCCTTTTCTCTACGTAGCCGAGTCGGGTTGAGTCGGCCTTCCAGCTGAGTGTTCCAGGTTGAGCGCCAGTGCTGCCGCTGCGCCCTGATGCAAGCTCTGCATTGTTTGGGTGCTGGCATTTTCTGCAGTCAGCGGGCAGCCGCAGCAACGTGCAAGTGACGGTGCCATCGGAAATTTGATGCTGCTCATTGTGTCGTGCTTACAGCTCCGCCCCCGGCAAGCTAACAGCACTGCGCCACGGTTTCATGTGCAGACGAACCGCGGCGCGGACCAGGCCACAGATGCCATCCAGCGCGGCGCAGAATCTGCATCTGACACCACCAAGCGCGCCGGCGAGCAGCTGGGCAGCCAGGTGCCGAGATGCTACAACTGTCACTGGGACAGCTCTGACGAAATCACAGGATTGCCAGAGCCTCGCAGTGTCCTGCATATGCAGAGCCAGCTCTCAGCCTGCTCTCAGCTACCTCTTGTCACAGAAGTGGGTTGATCAGTCGAAAACCCTCTCTGCAGTGTCGTTCACATACGCTTCCTCCAAAATGCAGGTGCAGGACGCGGCGGACACAGCGCACAGCAAGGCTGGCGAGTACTCCAAGCAGGCGCAGGACACCGCAGGCGACCTCGCCAAGCGTGGCCAGGTGCGCCTGTTCAGTTGTATTTGCCCTGCGCGCGTGGAGGGTAGCAGTGGTGGCAATGCCTGGCGTGTTCCACCAGGCGCGCGCACATAGTAGACAAGTAAATGCAGCAGATTGGTGAGGGCTGGTACGGGTGGAGGCAGACTGTGTGGAGGCAACAATACAGTGTTGCAGGCAGAACTGCCTCCCTTTTGACTCGAAAATGTGTGAACCACGGTTCAATTCCCTGCTGTAGGCGGGCGCCAAAACTGCGGGGCAGCAGGCCGGCGACGCCGCCCGGCAGGGCGCCAACCTTGCCGCCGACAAGACGGAGGAGGCCGGCGCCGCTGCGCAGGACTACTCCAAGACCGGCGCAAAGAAGGTGCGCTGCTGGCCCAGTGCTATCACACATCCGACATGCGCTGTGGTGCATGTGCATCAGACATCGCACACCTGCCAGCTCCGCCGCAGACTTCTTCCTTTTGACTTGGAATTGGACCTGCATATGCATGCGGCAGCAAATCGAGTACTCTGCGCATCCACACAAGGCGTTGCAGCTTCTTCGAATTTTGGAAGGTCAAATCAGCTTCTGTCCGTTTCCAACTCTGACCACCTTCTTCGCAGGCGAAGGATGCTGGTGGTCAGGCAGGCGAGACGATCGAGCAAGCCGCAGACACGGCAGCGGACAAGACGGAGGAGTCTGGCCAGGCGGCTGAGGACTACTCCAAGACTGGCCAGCAGCAGGTGCGCTCTTGCACATTATATCATCACGTTCACGAGATAGGTGACGCAGCAAAAACCCACACATGCAGCTGTGGATACTGTTTGCCGTGGGCATTTGCCGGTCCAGTACGTCCCCGGTTTGAAAACAAATTGTTGCTGATGACTGAACACGACCAGATTCTTGGATTTGAGCCAAGCTGAGCTGAGTATCCATCATGCACAGGCAAAGTCGGTAGGCAAACAGGCCGGTGACAAGGCGAAGCAAGCGGCTGACATTGCAGCTGGCAAGGCAGAGGACGCCGGCGATGCGACCGCGGATGCGGCGAATAGTGGAGCTGACTCGCTGCGCTCGGCAGGCGACCGAGCCGCCGACAAGGTCGGCCAGACGGCAGACTCCGGTGCGGGCGAGGCCGAGTCCGCTGGGCACACGACCGGTGAGGCGGCCGAGTCCGCTGGCAGCAAGGCGCAGTCAGTCGGGCGGGAGGCCGGAGACAAGGCCGCGTCGGCAGGCGAGTCGGCGGGACAGGCGATTGACGGTGCTGTGTCAGGCGGTGGCAGCACCGCGCAGTCCTCGAGCGGCGCGGACAGCGGTGATTCTGCGCAGACAGCGGGCGAGCGTATCTTGCAGAGCATCAAGGATGGCGCAAGCGTCACCAGCGAGCATGTGCAGGTGAGGCATGCGAATTCGGTTCAAATAATGGCAGCGCAGTGGTGAAACAGTACTCTACTGTTGCTCATGCACTTGTGCAAGGACACACTGCAGCTTTAGCAATGCCCTAGTCAAGTCAGGCCGCAGGCCAGTGTCACCTGCTGAAGCCCTCGATGTGGACCTTCTTTTTCAATCCTGTGGCTGATCCCGTTGCTGGCAAATGGATGTATGGTCGCTGTGTAGGCGGCAGCGCAGGAGGCGTTCGAGGGTGCCAAGGACGTGGGGCAGGCGCTGAGCAGCGACAAGTCCAATGTGGAGATTGACACGCAGCAGCCGGGCAAGCTGGAGGTGTGGGACAAGTAAGGACAACTGTGCTTGGGGTTAGGATTCGCTTTGGTGCTATGGCAGTTGTTGCAAATTGTTATAGCAACAGAGGTCATCATTGAACACCGTTTCAAGTCTAGTAGGTATTTGTTAATATGAAAGATTCGACCAGCCCCGCAAGCGAGTGTGCCCCGCATGGGATGCATGTCGTTGTTTGTTTGTCGTTGTCCACATTTGCGGTTTGCGCCAGCCGCCCATCACCTGATATTAACATGTAACAAAAGTCCATCAATGGAGTTTGGAGTTCTCGAAATTGAAAGTTTCTTGTCAAATAACCTCTTCCTGACTTCTTCCAGCCACTTTTCTTCGACAGTGGGAGTCCAGACCAAAGTCTAAGAACAAGGCAATGCGGCACAACGCGGCATCTCATGTGTGCACGTGAGTGCGGCTAGGTGAACCATGAGAATCATCGTTCGAAATATGTCGGTGGAGGACACTGAACTTGAACTTGGTTACATACTGTGCAGTCAAGTGGCCTGACTATAGCACAGGCCCGAAGGCGGTCGGAATGCGCGACACAGGTACAAACTGAGGGAACAAACGGAAAGGGCGTCGAGTAGACAAAAACAACATCGGCAACCATGTCCAGTCATAGAGTCATGTGCCACGGCACCCGCGGGTAAACCCAGTAAACCCCGCGCAGACATGACTTGGACTTGGTTACATACTGTGCAGTCAAGTGGCTGACTATAGCACAGGCCCGAAGGCGGTCGGAATGCGCAACAGCAACCGACAAGCTGAGGGAACAAACGGAAACGGCGTTGAGCAGATCAAAACGACATCAGCAACCATGTCCAGTCATAGAGTCATGTGCCACAGCACTCGCGGGTAAACCCAGTAAACCCTGCGCAGACATACAGGACTAGTTGCGCACAAGGCGCCGAGCTCTCTGGCTCGCTGGGACCGGAAACGCCGTGAGGCGCCCTGCATGCTGGTGGAAACACTTGGGGGTGGGGGTGGTGGAGCGTGAAAAGTGAAAGAACCTTTGACCGGAAGGTTGGTTGTGAAAGTGGAATTAAATTCACTTATATACACAATCAAGAGATGATGGGGAGTGTCACCCGAAGGTGATCGATAGCGATGGGTGATTGCCGAAGCAATGCGAAAGCAGGGCAGTCATATGTATGACTATGACCCAATTCACTCCTTTTTTTTGTCCGCATGAGTCGTGAATCAAGCTCGCGACCTCATGGGTATTTTTCCGTTTTCCAACCACTTTTAAACAGGCCAAACACAAAAGCCAAGGACTGAAAAACACATGCTAGGCCTGACCTCCCGATGCCAAGGCTGCGGGATGTCTGACTGCGCAACATGCTTAAAGTGCCCCCGGCACCTGAGTTAGCCGCTCCCATCGCAGGATTCCGTGAGCAGCTCACAGCATTCTCGACTCAACTGAGGCAAACGACTTCAGAAAGGGGAAAGGCACCACCTTCAGCACATCACACCTTGGCCTCAGGGCGCTGCGATTCTAGCCACACCAAGTTCCGCATGGCACCACTCCGAAACCCAAACACAGAGAATGAAATCGCCATCTACCCCCATGCCGACCCCGAAAGTCCCGATAGCAAGGTGCCCTCCGCCTCGAAAGCATGATGATGATTGGCCTCATTGAGAGCTCGAGCCCAAGCCCTCTAGCTCCGCGCAGCGATCGGCGCAATGCCGCAGAAACACCCCCAAGCTGGCAGGGTCCTGCTGCATGAACGCCTCGACTGTGGCGTCGCCCCGGCTGAACAACTCCACGTGCTGGAGGCGCTGGTCTAGCAGAGCAGAACACCCCCAGAGCATGTGCTCTGCGTCATCAACCTCGCCGATGTCGCAGCGCTGACAGCTGCGCTGCTCGCGCGGCAGACCGGCCCACCGCCCTGTCTCCACCCGCAGCCAATGGGAGCCGGTGCGAAACTGCGCCAGCCGAATGCGGCCCGTCCTGGAGGCCACCGCGCGAGCAGCGCAGCTGTCAGCGCTGCGACAGCGGCGAGGTTGATGACGCAGAGCACATGCTCTGGGGGTGTTCTGCTCTGCTAGACCAGCGCCTCCAGCTTGGGGGTGTTGGAGCGTGAAAAGTGAGAGAACCCTTTCTCCAGCACGTGGAGTTGTTCAGCCGGGGCGACGCCACAGTCGAGGCGTTCATGCAGCAGGACCCTGCCAGCTTGGGGGTGTTTCAGCGGCATTGCGCCGATCGCTGCGCGGAGCTAGAGGGCGTGGGCTCGAGCTCTCAATGAAGCCTATCATCATCATGCTTTCGAGGCAGAGGGCACCTTGCTGTCGGGACTTTCGGGGTCGGCATGGGGGTAGATGGCGATTTCATTCTCTGTGTTTGGGTTTCGGAGTGGTGTGCCAAAGCGCTCGCGGAATCCTGCGACGGGCTGCGTGCCCGCGGACAGGCTGGCTTCCGGAGGGACCACCGCACCACTGACCAGGTGTTTGTGCTCCGCACGCTCATTGAGCGAGCCCGTGCAGACAAAAAGCCGCTGTATGTATGTTACGTTGACTTCAAAAAAGCATATGACACCATTCCACGTGACCTGCTGTGGCACAAACTGCAACGCATCGGGGTGCATGGGGACTTCTTGCGGGCGGTGCAGGCTTTGTATGCGGAGGTGCCCATGGGGGTGCAGTTTGCTGACGGCATGTCTGCCACGTTCGATTCCCTGCTAGGTGTGAAACAGGGCTGCCCACTTTCTCCAACCCTGTTTGGCATCTTCATTGATGACTTCCAGGCTGAGCTCGAAGCCGGCTCCGCCGGCTTCGCCCTTCCCACACTGTCCGGCGTGCAGACGCCGGCGCTCTTCTACGCGGACGACCTGGCACTGGTGTCCACCACCGTCGCCGGCCTGCAGGCGCAGCTGGACCTCTTGCAGGCCTACAGCAAGCGCTGGCGGCTCACCGTCAACGTCAAGAAGACGAAGGTGGTGGTGTACACCACCGCGCGCGGCGCGGTGGCGGCGCCACAGCTCACCTACATGTCCGCCCCCATCGAGGTGCTTGACACGTTCAGGTACCTGGGGGTTGACCTGCACAGCACGAAGCCATTTGCTTCGAGCGCAGCGGACCGGGCGGCGTCCGCCCGACGCGCCGCGCTCGCACTGCATAATCGCTGTCGTGATCTCAGGCTGCATGATCCTGCACTGCTCATGCATCTCTTTGACGCACTTGTGCGCCCGGTGATGCTGTACGGTGTGGAGACTTGGGGGCCTGGGGCGCTGTGTGGCAAGGCCAGCGGCATGGAGGCTTGTGAGAAAGTGCAGAGGAGCTTTTTGCGGGCTCTTCTTGGCGTGCGTGCAGGCACGCCCAAGGCGGCGCTACTCGGCGAGGCGGGCCGCTTTGAGGCGGCGCACACTGCAGTGACGCTGATATGCCGCTTCTGGAACCGGCTGGTGGACATGCCTGACGCGCGGCTGACCAAACAGGCCTTCCTCGAGAACGTGACCATGGCCGGCCGCGGCGGCAGCATCCACTCGGCCTGCTGGGCAGCCCAGGTGGCCTCGTTCCTGGACTTCATGTCCCCCATTGTTGACGGTGTGCCGCAGCACATCGACCCTGACGCAGCCACGGCGGTGCTGCAGCGCCGACACTTTGAGTCGGTGAATGGCAGCGACGCCCGCAAGGTACGCGAGTGGCTGCAGATTCGGGGCCCTCTGGCTTTTGGTGCCTACGGACCAGCTATGTATCTGCAGGCGGTGGCCTCCAGGACCGGCCGTGTTCGGCTGGCGCAGTTTCGCACCGGCTCCCATTGGCTGCGGGTGGAGACAGGGCGGTGGGCCGGGTCTGCCGCGCGAGCAGCGCAGCTGTCAGCGCTGCGACAGCGGCGAGGTTGATGACGCAGAGCACATGCTCTGGGGGTGTTCTGCTCTACTAGACCAGCGCAAAGGTTCTTTCAATTTTCACGCTCCACCACCCCCAAGTGGTTGGAAAACGGAAAAATACACATGAGGTCGCGAGTTCGATTCACGGCTCATGCGGACAAAAAAAAGGAGTGAATTGGGTCATAGTCATACATATGACTGCCCTGCTTTCGCATTGCTTCGGCAATCACCCATCGCTATCGATCACCTTCGGGTGACACTCCCCATCATCTCTTGGTTGTGTATATAAGTGGATTTAATTCCACTTTCACAACCAACCTTCCGGTCAAAGGTTCTTTCACTTTTCACGCTCCACCACCCCCAAGCCTCCAGCACGTGGAGTTGTTCAGCCGGGGCGACGCCACAGTCGAGGCGTTCATGCAGCAGGACCCTGCCAGCTTGGGGGTGTTTCTGCGGCATTGCGCCGATCGCTGCGCGGAGCTAGAGGGCTTGGGCTCGAGCTCTCAATGAGGCCTATCATCATCATGCTTTCGAGGCAGAGGGCACCTTGCTGTCGGGACTTTCGGGGTCGGCATGGGGGTAGATGGTGATTTCATTTTCTGTGTTTGGGTTTCGGAGTGATGTACCATAGCGCTCGCGGAATCCTGCGATGGGAGCGGCTAGCTCAGGTGCCGGGGGCACTTTAGGCATGTTGCGCAGTCAGACATCCCGCAGCCTTGGCAGCGGGAGGTCAGGCCTAGCATGTGTTTTTCAGTCCTTGGCTTTTGTGTTTGGCCTGTTTCCACCAGCATGCAGGGCACCTCACGGTGTTTCCGGTCCCAGCGAGCCAGAGAGCTCGGCGCCTTGTGCGCAACTGGTCCTGTATGTCTGCGCGGGGTTTACTGGGTTTACCCGCGGGTGCTGTGGCACATGACTCTATGACTGGACATGGTTGCCGATGTCGTTTTGGTCTGCTCGACGCCCTTTCCGTTTGTTCCCTCCCCTTGTCGCTTGCTGTTGCGCATTCCGATTGCCTTCGGGCCTGTGCTATAGTCAGCCACTTGACTGCACGATATGTAACCAAGTCCAAGTCCAAGTCCAATGTATGTCTGCGCGGGGTTTACTGGGTTTACCCGCGAGTGCTGTGGCACATGACTCTATCACTGGACATGGTTGCCGATGTCGTTTGGATCTGCTCGACGCCCTTTCCGTTTGTTCCCTCAGCTTGCCGCTTGCTGTTGCGCATTCCGATTGCCTTCGGGCCTGTGCTACAGTCACCCACTTGACTGCACAGTCTGTAACCAAGTCCAAGGTTGCCGATGTCGTTTTGATCTGCTCGACGCCCTTTCTGGTTGATCCCTCAGCTTGTCGCTTGCTGTTGCGCATTCCGACCGCCTTCGGGCCTGTGCTATAGTCAGCCACTGGACTGCACAGTATGTAACCAAGTCCAAGTCCAAATCCAAGTCCATTCCACCGCTTGCTACAGTCGCCCACCACCCGCCACCCATCTCTCACCACCACCCGGTACTCACCGCCACTTGCTGCCGCTTGCCGCCGTTGGTTACCGCTCTCCACCGTGTGCTATTACCCGCCACCCGCCGTCCACCATCACCTTCACCATCTGCCACACAGTACCCATCCATCACACCAAAACCTTCGCCGTCCTCCATCACATGCCGCCACTCACCGCCACATACCACTGCCGGCCGCCATGGCATATCTCCGCCACTTGCCACCCGCCACCTGCCGCCCACCACCGTTGACCGACAACCATCGCCGCAAAACGAGTCTTGCCACTTGGACTTGGACTTGGTTACATACTGTGCCGTCAAGTGGCTGATTATAGCACAGGCCCGAAGGCAATCGGAATGCGCAACAGCAAGCGGTAAGCTGAGGGAACAAACGGAAAGGGCGTCGAGCAGACCAAGACGACATCGGCAACCATGTCCAGTCATAGAGTCATGTGCCACAGCACTCGCGGGTAAACCCAGTAAACCCCGCGCAGTAATACAGGACCAGTTGCGCACAAAGCGCCGAGCTCTCTGGCTCGCTGGGACCAGAAACGTCGTGAGGCGCCCTGCATGCTGGTGGAAACAGGCCAAACACAAAAGCCAAGGACTGAAAAACACATGCTAGGCCTAACCTCCCGCTGCCAAGGCTGCGGGATGTCTGACTGCGCAGCATGCCTAAGGTGCCCCCGGCATCTGAGTTAGCCGCTCCCGTCGCAGGATTCCGCGAGCGCTATGGCACACCACTCCGAAACCCAAACACAGAAAATGAAATCGCCATCTACCCCCATGCCGATTGCAAAAGTCCCGACAGCAAGGTGACCTCTGCCTCGAAAGCATGTTTGCTTGTTTGTTTGTTTGTTTGAAAGCATGATGATGATAGGCCTCATTGAGAGCTCGAGCCCAAGCCCTCTAGCTCCGCGCAGCGATCGGCGCAATGCCGCAGAAACACCCCCAAGCTGGCAGGGTCCTGCTGCATGAACGCCTCGACTGTGGCGTCGCCCCGGCTGAACAGCTCCACGTGCTGGAGGCGCTGGTCTAGCAGAGCAGAACACCCCCAGAGCATGTGCTCTGCGTCATCAACCGCTGCGGCACACCGTCAACAATGGGGGACATGAAGTCCAGGAACGAGGCCACCTGGGCTGCCCAGCAGGCCGAGTGGATGCCGCCGCCGCGGCCGGCCATCATGGCATGCTGACGTTCTCGAGGAACGCCTGCTTGGTGAGCCGCGTGTCGGGCATGTCCACCAGCCGGTTCCAGAAGCGGCAGATCAGTGTCACTGCTGTGTGCGTCGCCTCAAAGCGGCCCGCCTCGCCGAGTAGCGCCGCCTTGGGCGTGCCTGCACGCACGCCAAGAAGAGCCCGCAAAAAGCTCCTCTGCACTTTCTCACAAGCCTCCATGCCGCTGGCCTTGCCACACAGCGCCCCAGGCCCCCAAGTCTCCACACCGTACAGCATCACCGGGCGCACAAGTGCATCAAAGAGATGCATGAGCAGTGCAGGATATGCAGCCTGAGATCACGACAGCGATTATGCAGTGCAAGCGCAGCGCGTCGGGCGGACGCCGCCCGGTCCGCTGCGCTCGACGCAAATGGCTTCGTGCTGTGCAGGTCAACCCCCAGGTACCTGAACGTGTCAAGCACCTCGATGGGGGCGGACATGTAGGTGAGCTGTGGCGCCGCCACCGCGCCGCGCGCGGTGGTGTACACCACCACCTTCGTCGTCTGCCCCAGCAGATCACGAAAGTAGTCAGCCATGGCAGCATCAGGCACAGCGCAGACACGCTTCTTGGCAACTTTGAATTTGCTCCAAAAGCGCGCTGGGTTGGCCTGGGCCAGAGTGAGGAGGGCGATGGCCTGGCTGCGCGTCCAGCGGTTCAGCTTGCGCCGCAGCGCGCGCTGGTACTCAGCGCGCGCCGCGCGAGCCGCGTGCGAACGCGGATCGCTGCGCATGGCCTGCCGCGCTGCGCGCCGGCCGTCGGCCAGCTCCTTGTCCCACCAGTCCGGCTGCTCCTTGGCGCTGCGCCGCCGCCCCTTGGCGGCCGGCTGCGACGCCAGCACCTGTGCCTGCGTGCGCTCAACGAAAGAGTCGAACTGCTGTCCTGCCTCATGGATGTCTGCAGGGGTTGCGGCAACACAAGCTGCAACCTCCATCAGGTACAGATCCATGACTGAGTCAGGCTGCCGCAGTAGCTCCTGCCATGCGGCCAGCTGCGCGTCCGTCTTAAGGCGCGGCGGCTCGGGAGCCGGCGGCGGCGGCGGCATTGCGGGCCGGCGGCGCGGGCGCCGCCGTTGCGAGGTCGGGCTGGCTGTGGAGCGACGCTCTATCTGCAAGACCACAGCAAGGTGGTCCGACTCCGGCGCCGGCAGCACCTGCAAAGACTGAATGAGGGGCATGGCGTCAGGGCTGGCCAGCACATAGTCGATGAGGCTGCTGCCCTCCTGACTCTGGCTGACAAAAGTAACCTGTCCCTGCTCATCACCCGACACACGACCGTTAGCAATGCGCATGCTGGTGGAGATGCACAGATCGAGCAGCTCCGTGCCCCACAGGTTTGGCCGCGCCAGCGGGTCGCGACTGTGTCGCTGCGACCGCACTGGCTCGGCGCCGGTGGACAGGAAAGGCTCCCGAATGGGGTGAGTGATGGTCCCGGGAAAATCCGGGAATGTGGCTGTGCGTGCAGTCAGGTCCCCAATGACAAAGACATGACCCAAGCGCGAGGTGGCCCCAACCTCCTCACGCAATGCCTCCCAAACCGCAGGTCCCTTCCCAGCTAGTGCTGAGCTGCCCTCTGGCGGAATGTAGCATGCAAACATGTATGCATCCTCCTCCTGCCCGATGCAGCCATCAAGACGCAACAAGGCATAGCAGTATGTAACCAAGTCCAAGCAGCCCTGTGGCTCTGTCGACAGCACCGTGACCTTTAGTGCCAGCGCGTCGGCGACGTAAACGGCGATGCCGCCTCGCGTGCCGCCGTGCTGAAGCTTTCGGCTCCGAGGCAGATTGAGGATGGCGGTGTAGCCTGCCAGATCCGGCGCGTCAGCGCCCTGCCGCAGCCACGTCTCCGTGAACACCAGGACATCGTAGGCCGCTCCCTGGATGGCCTGCGTGATAGCAAACGCATCTCTTGAGAGCCAGCCATGGACGTTCAGGTGCAACACGGACAATGAGCTGTGAGGGGACCGGACGGCGCCGGGCGCAGCCCGGCCCCAACACCCCTAGCAGACATCGATGCGTGCAGCAGCAGGCATGGTGGTGGGGTCGGCGGCCGCCGCAGCCGTCGGAGGGGTAAAGCCCTCTGCCGGCGCCTGGGCGTCCGGCGATGCAGTGGGTGCAGACTCGTCATGAGTCGGTGAATGGCAGCGAGGCCCGCAAGGTACGCGAGTGGCTGCAGATTCGGGGCCCTCTGGCTTTTGATGCCTACGAACCAGCTATGTATCTGCAGGCGGTGGCCTCCAGGACCGGCCGCGTTCGGCTGGCGCAGTTTCGCACCGGTTCCCATTGGCTGCGGGTGGAGACAGGGCGGTGGGCCGGTCTGCCGTGCGAGCAGTGCAGCTGTCAGCACTGCGACAGCGGCGAGGTTGATGACGCAGAGCACATGCTCTGGGGTTGTTCTGCTCTGCTAGACCAGCGCCTCCAGCACGTGGAGCTGTTCAGCCGGGGCGACGCCACAGTCGAGGCGTTCATGCAGCAGGACCCTGCCAGCTTGGGGGTGTTTCTGCGGCATTGCGCCGATCGCTGCGCGGAGCTAGAGGGCGTGGGCTCGAGCTCTCAATGAGGCCTATCATCATCATGCTTTCAAACAAACAAACAAACAAGCAAACATGCTTTCGAGGCAGAGGTCACCTTGCTGTCGGGACTTTTGCAATCGGCATGGGGGTCGATGGCGATTTCATTTTCTGTGTTTGGGTTTCGGAGTGGTGTGCCATAGCCCTCGCGGAATCCTGCGACGGGAGCGGCTAGCTCAGATGCCGGGGGCACCTTAGGCATGCTGCGCAGTCAGACATCCCGCAGCCTTGGCAGCGGGAGGTTAGGCCTAGCATGTGTTTTTCAGTCCTTGGCTTTTGTGTTTGGCCTGTTTCCACCAGCATGCAGGGCGCCTCACGACGTTTCTGGTCCCAGCGAGCCAGAGAGCTCGGCGCTTTGTGCGCAACTGGCCCTGTATTACTGCGCGGGGTTTACTGGGTTTACCCGCGTGTGCTGTGGCACATGACTCTATGACTGGACATGGTTGCCGATGTCGTCTTGGTCTGCTCGACGCCCTTTCCGTTTGTTCCCTCAGCTTACCGCTTGCTGTTGCGCATTCCGATTGCCTTCGGGCCTATGGTATAGTCAGCCACTTGCCTGCACAGTATGTAACCAAGTCCAAGTCCAAGTCCAAGGCACGCGGCTCACCAAGCAGGCGTTCCTTGAGAACGTCAGCATGGCCGGCCGCGGCGGCGGCATCCACTCGGCCTGCTGGGCAGCCCAGGTGGCCTCGTTCCTGGACTTCATGTCCCCCATCGTTGACGGTGTGCCGCAGCACATCGACCCTGACGCAGCCACGGCGGTGCTGCAGCGCCGACACTTTGAGTCGGTGAATGGCAGCGACGCCCGCAAGGTACGCGAGTGGCTGCAGATTCGGGGCCCTCTGGCTTTTGGTGCCTACGAACCAGCTATGTATCTGCAGGCGGTGGCCTCCAGGACCGGCCGCGTTCGGCTGGCGCAGTTTCGCACCGGCTCCCATTGGCTGCGGGTGGAGACAGGGCGGTGGGCCGGTCTGCCGCGCGAGCAGCGCAGCTGTCAGCGCTGCGACAGCGGCGAGGTTGATGACGCAGAGCACATGCTCTGGGGGTGTTCTGCTCTGCTAGACCAGCGCCTCCAGCACGTGGAGCTGTTCAGCCGGGGCGACGCCACAGTCGAGGCGTTCATGCAGCAGGACCCTGCCAGCTTGGGGGTGTTTCTGCGGCATTGCGCCGATCGCTGCGCGGAGCTAGTGGGCTGGGGCTCGAGCTCTCAATGAGGCCTATCATCATCATGCTTTCGAGGCAGAGGGCACCTTGCTGTCGGGACTTTTGGGGTCGGCATGAGAGTAGATGGCGATTTCATTCTCTGTGTTTGGGTTTCGGAGTGGTGTGCCATAGCGCTCGCGGAATCCTGCGATGGGAGCGGCTAGCTCAGATGCCGGGGGCACTTTAGGCATGTTGCGCAGTCAGACATCCCGTAGCCTTGGCAGCTGGAGGTCAGGCCTAGCAGGTGTTTTTCAGTCCTTGGCTTTTGTGTTTGGCCTGTTTCCACCAGCATGCAGGGCGCCTCACGACGTTTCTGGTCCCAGCGAGCCAGAGAGCTCGGCGCTTTGTGCGCAACTGGTCCTGTATGTCTGCGCGGGGTTTACTGGGTTTACCCGCGGGTGCTGTGGCACATGACTCTATGACTGGACATGGTTGCCGATGTCGTTTTGATCTGCTCGACGCCCTTTCCGTTTGTTCCCTCAGCATGTCGCCTGCTGTTGCACATTCCGACCGCCTTCGGGCCTATGGTATAGTCAGCCACTTGCCTGCACAGTATGTAACCAAGTCCAAGTCCAAGTAGGCAGCGGCGGCGGCAGCCTCATCGAATGTGGGAGCGCCGAAGGACGTAGGCGACGTTGGGCGCAGGGTCGGCTTGATCTCCAATGTCTCGGAGGGGGCCGAGGGAGTAGGATGACCCTCCGAAGTTGGAGGTGGAGGGCAAGTTGGCTGCGGCGGTAGAGGCAGGGTGCGGCGTGGGCAGGGCGCCGGAGGCGGGGCCAGGTGTGCCGGCGGCGAAGGGCGGTAGCGGGGCGCCGTCGTCGGCGTATTTGGGCGGGCCGCCACGGGCAATGTCCTCGGCAGTGAGTTTGCCGAGACGCTGGCAGCTGTTGTACGCACGCCGCTCGTTGTTGGCGTGCATACGCCGGTCCCATTCCTCGGGGCTAAGGTTGGCAGGATGGCGGAGGCGAGCCTGCAGCTCCTCCAGCGTCCTCGGAGGTGAGGAAGGACCGGTGACATAGCATATGACACCATTCCACGAGACCTGCTGTGGCACAAACTGCAGCGCATCGGGGTGCATGGGGACTTCTTGCGGGCGGTGCAGGCTTTGTATGCGGAGGTGCCCATGGGGGTGCAGTTTGCTGACGGCATGTCTGCCACGTTCGATTCCCTGCTAGGTGTGAAACAGGGCTGCCCACTTTCTCCAACCCTGTTTGGCATCTTCATTGATGACTTCCAGGCTGAGCTCGAAGCCAATGGGAGCCGGTGCGAAGTGTCACCCGAAGGTGATCGATAGCGATGGGTGATTGCCGAAGCAATGCGAAAGCAGGGCAGTCATATGTATGACTATGACCCAATTCACTCCTTTTTTTTTGGTCCGCATGAGTCGTGAATCGAACTCGAGACCTCATGGGTATTTTTCCGTTTTCCAACCACTTGGGGGTGGTGGAGCGTGCGCAATGCCGCCCGGCAGGGTGACACCTGCATCCTCTGCGTGGTGCGCAGCACGGATGCCGCCACCAGCCCTAGGCCACCCATCACCCCTCAGCCGCCCCGCCGGCCCAACTCCGCCGCGCCTGCTGCCAGCCCACCCGGCCCCGACTTGGCATCCGGCTCCGCCGGCAGCCCACTGCTGCCGCCCGGACCCCACGCCGCCGCCATCGCTGCCATCCTGCGCAGTTATGCGGACGTTTTTCCAGACGACCTGCCTGCTGGCCTGCCGGCTCGTCGCGCCGTCGATCACCGCATCGAGCTGCAGCCTGGCGCCCAGCCCACCTCCCGCGCTTACTTCAAATCCAGCTTTGCAGAGCTGGAGGAATTGCGCCAACAGCTCGCCGACCTCATCGCCAAGGGCCACATTCGGCCGTCGAAGTCCCCCTTCGGCGCCCCCGTCCTCTTCGTCAAAAAGAAGGACGGCAGCATGCGCATGTGTGTGGACTACCGGGCGCTGAACAAGATCACCATCCGCAACGCCTACCCACTGCCGCGCATCGACGAACTGCTGGACCAGCTCCACGGCGCCACCATCTTCACCAAGCTGGATCTGCGCTCTGGCTACCACCAGATTCGCATAGCCGACGGCAACGTCTACAAGACTGCCTTCCGGACGCGCTACGGCCACTTCGAGTTCACCGTCTTGCCCTTTGGACTCACGAATGCGCCGGCAACCTTCATGGGCTTGATGAACGACATATTTCGCCCGTACCTGGACACCTTCGTCATCGTCTACCTCGACGACATCCTGATCTACTCCACCAACCCCGCTGCGCACCACCGTCACGTCTGCGCCGCCCTGGACATCCTGCGCCGCCAGGCCTGTACTGCAAAGCCTCCAAGTGCGAGTTCTTCGCCGACCGTGTCGACTTCCTAGGCCACATCGTCACCGCCGAGGGCTTGCACATGGAACCTGACAAGGTTGCCACCGTCCGCGACTGGCCCACGCCCGCCGCCGTCACGGACCTGCGCAGCTTCCTTGGCCTCGCCAACTTCTACCGCCGCTTCATCCTCGGCTTCTCCGCCATCGCGACCCCGCTCACGGCGCTGCTCTCTAAGGGCGCCCCTTTCGTCTGGGCCGCTGACCAGCAGCGCGCCTTCGACAGTCTCAAGGCTGCCATCAGCGCCGCTCCCGTCTTGCAGCTGCCGTCGCCCACCCACGACTACGAGCTGGCCACCGACGCGTCCGCCTTCGCCATTGGTAGGTCCTGTCACAGGATCAGGGCTCTGGACCCGTCCCATCGCCTTCCACTCGCGCAAGCTGAACCCGGCAGAGCGCAACTACTGGACTGGACTGGACTTGGTTACGTACTGTGCAGTCAAGTGGCTGACTATAGCACAGGCCCGAAGGCGGTCGGAATGCGCAACAGCAACCGACAAGCTGAGGGAACAAACGGAAAGGGCGTCGAGCCGACCAAAACGACATCGGCAACCATGTCCAGTCATAGAGTCATGTGCCACAGCACCCGCGGGTAAACCCAGTAAACCCCGCGCAGACATACAGGACCAGTTGCGCACAAGGCGCCGAGCTCTCTGGCTCGCTGGGACCGGAAACGCCGTGAGGCGCCCTGCATGCTGGTGGAAGCAGACCAAACACAAAAGCCAAGGACTGAAAAACACACGCTAAGCCTAACCTCCCGCTGCCAAGGCTACGGGATGTCTGACTGCGCAACATGCCTAAACTGCCCCCGGCACCTGAGCTAGCCGCTCCACCCCGCCGCGCCCTCGTTCACACGTGGGATGCCGCACATTGTGCCGCATTGCCTTGTTCTAGGACTCGGCTTTGGTCTGGACGCCCACTGTAAAAACAAACAAACAAACAAACAAACAAAAGTTAGCCGCTCCCGTCGCAGGAATCCGCTAGCGCTATGGCACACCACTCCGAAACCCAAACACAGAGAATGAAATCGCCATCTACCCCCATGCCGACCCCAAAAGTCCCGACAGCAGGGTGCCCTCTGCCTCGAAAGCATGATGATGATAGGCCTCATTGAGAGCTCGAGCCCCAGCCCACTAGCTCCGCGCAGCGATCGGCGCAATGCCGCAGAAACACCCCCAAGCTAGCAGGGTCCTGCTGCATGAACGCCTCGACTGTGGCGTCGCCCCGGCTGAACAGCTCCACGTGCTGGAGGCGCTGGTCTAGCAGAGCAGAAACCCCCAGAGCATGTGTCCTGCGTCATCAACCTCGCCGTTGTCGCAGCGCTGACAGCTGCGCTGCTCGCGCGGCAGACCGGCCCACCGCCCTGTCTCCACCCGCAGCCAATGGGAGCCGGTGCGAAACTGCGCCAGCCGAACGCGGCCGGTCCTGGAGGCCACCGCCTGCAGATACATAGCTGGTTCGTAGGCACCAAAAGCCAGAGGGCCCCGAATCTGCAGCCACTCGCGTACCTTGCGGGCGTCGCTGCCATTCACCGACTCAAAGTGTCGGCGCTGCAGCACCGCCGTGGCTGCGTCAGGGTCGATGTGCTGCGGCAAACCGTCAACAATGGGGGACATGAAGTCCAGGAACGAGGCCACCTGGGCTGCCCAGCAAGCCGAGTGGATGCCGCCGCCGCGGCCGGCCATGCTGACGTTCTCGAGGAAGGCCTGCTTGGTGAGCCGCGTGTCGGGCATGTCCACCAGCCGGTTCCAGAAGCGGCAGATCAGCATCACTGCTGTGTGCGCCGCCTCAAAGCGGTCCGCCTCGCCGAGTAGCGCCGCCTTGGGCGTGCCTGCACGCACGCCAAGAAGAGCCCGCAAAAAGCTCCTCTGCACTTTCTCACAAGCCACCATGCCGCTGGCCCTGCCACACAGCGCCCCAGGCCCCCAAGTCTCCACACCGTACATTTGGGGGGTGGTTGAGCGTGAAAAGTGAAAGAACCTTTGACCGGAAGGTTGGTTGTGAAAGTGGAATTAAATCCACTTAAATACACAACCAAGAGATGGTGGAGTGTCACCCGAAGGTGATCGATAGCGATGGGTGATTGCCGAAGCAATGCGAAAGCAGGGCAGTCATATGTATGACTATGACCCAGTTCACTCCTTTTTTGTGTCCGCATGAGGAATCGAACTCGAGACCCCATGGGTATTTTTCCGTTTTCCAAGACCTGGCGCATCCACAACGTCTTCCACGTCTCACGTCTGGCGCCCTACCGCAGCGACGATGATCGCTTCCCCACTCGCGCCGCTGCCCGCCGACAGCAGGCACAGCAGCCTGCGCCGCCCCCCGCCCCCGTCCTGGACCCTGACGTTGGCGAGGCATTCATCGCAGAGTCCATCCTGCGCGCGCGCTACAACAAACACCGCAAGTGCCGCGAGTACCTGGTACAATGGAAGGGCTACCCGCTCCACGACGCCACCTGGGAGCCCTACGGCCACCTGAACGCGGCGCTGCGACGTGACGCCGACCACATCGGCGCATCCTAAAACCTCCGTCATGACTCCTACCGCTGCCATCTGCGTCACCAGGTGCAGCCTGTTTCTGTGTCATGTACTCTCTGCCGCTGACGCCGCCGCCGCCGCCGCTGGCGCCGCCGCCTGACGTCCATCGGCGCACACTCCAATGTGCTGCTGATGATGGGCGCTACCGCTGCCGAGGCCACAGCTGGCGCCGCAGCCGGAGCCGCTGCCAGCTGCTGCCGCCGACGTCCATCAGCACACACTTGCAGCGCAGCCAATGGTTGGCTTGCTGCTGCCGATACCCTGCCATAATGATGGCCTTAGCGAGATAGACATGGCTAGGGTTCACTGGCGCGGTATTTCGTGCGTTTGCAGATACTCGTGTTCGTTTTGGACTTTTGTTTGCAGCTACGTTTCCTCGATGGCTGGGCGCCGCTTTTGCGCTCAGCCACTTGACCATTCAGCACCACCTGTTTTCCCACGAATGAGAGCTACCGCCCCCGGGGACCAATCAGTGGCACGGGATAGCTCTAGGGAAAGCAGCTGGGGGTTTTGGCGGTTTACCCCAGACTGTGGTTTCGCAAAAATGCTGATGGCCTGCCTTCTGTTTTTGAGGACAAAAACGTTTTCAGGTGGGGAAGGTATGTAGTAGAACAGCCTTCCTTGGCCTTTTCCTAGATTCGCTCGTGTCAGATCTTTCTAAGATCTGACGCATGTTGTCTGTACGAACGTTCATTGGCTGTACACTTCCTTCGCCTTGACATGAACGTTCTTACAACATGTATTGTACGGTCAGGCATGGTATGCTGACCTGCTGAACCTATACGGGACTTCGCAACTTGCAGACTTGGCACCTCTGTAAATCCTTAGGATCATACACTCATACAGCGAAGTCGAGACTCTTAGCACATAAACACCCGTTCTGTTATAGGTGTGCCATAGCGCTCGCGGAATCCTGCGATGGGAGCGGCTAGCTCAGGTGCCGGGGGCACTTTAGGCATGTTGCGCAGTCAGACATCATCCCGTAGCCATGGCAGCGGGAGGTTAGGCTTAGCAGATGTTTTTCAGTCCTTGGCTTTTGTGTTTGGTCTGCTTCCACCAGCATGCAGGGCGCCTCACGGCGTTTCCGGTCCCAGCGAGCCAGAGAGCTCGGCGCCTTGTGCGCAACTGGTCCTGTATGTCTGCGCGGGGTTTACTGGGTTTACCCGCGGGTGCTGTGGCACATGACTCTATGCCTGGACATGGTTGCCGATGTCGTTTTGATCTGCTCGACGCCCTTTCCGTTTGTTCCCTCAGCTTGTCGCTTGCTGTTGCGCATTCCGACCGCCTTCGGGCCTGTGCTATAGTCAGCCACTTGACTGCACAGTATGTAACCAAGTCCAAGTGTAGTGGATTTAATTCCACTTTCACAACCAACCTTCCGGTCAAAGGTTCTTTCACTTTCCACGCTCCACCACCCCCCAAATGTACGGTGTGGAGACTTGGGGGCCTGGGGCGCTGTGTGGCAAGGCCAGCGGCATGGTGGCTTGTGAGAAAGTGCAGAGGAGCTTTTTGCGGGCTCTTCTTGGCGTGCGTGCAGGCACGCCCAAGGCGGCGCTACTCGGCGAGGCGGGCCGCTTTGAGGCGGCGCACACAGCAGTGACGCTGATCTGCCGCTTCTGGAACCGGCTGGTGGACATGCCCGACACGCGGCTCACCAAGCAGGCCTTCCTCGAGAACGTCAGCATGGCCGGCCGCGGCGGCGGCATCCACTCGGCTTGCTGGGCAGCCCAGGTGGCCTCGTTCCTGGACTTCATGTCCCCCATTGTTGACGGTTTGCCGCAGCACATCGACCCTGACGCAGCCACGGCGGTGCTGCAGCGCCGACACTTTGAGTCGGCGAATGGCAGCGACGCCCGCAAGGTACGCGAGTGGCTGCAGATTCGGGGCCCTCTGGCTTTTGGTGCCTACGAACCAGCTATGTATCTGCAGGCGGTGGCCTCCAGGACCGGCCGCGTTCGGCTGGCGCAGTTTCGCACCGGCTCCCATTGGCTGCGGGTGGAGACAGGGCGGTGGGCCGGTCTGCCGCGCGAGCAGCGCAGCTGTCAGCGCTGCGACAACGGCGAGGTTGATGACGCAGGACACATGCTCTGGGGGTTTCTGCTCTGCTAGACCAGCGCCTCCAGCACGTGGAGTTGTTCAGCCGGGGCGACGCCACAGTCGAGGCGTTCATGCAGCAGGACCCTGCTAGCTTGGGGGTGTTTCTGCGGCATTGCGCCGATCGCTGCGCGGAGCTAGTGGGCTGGGGCTCGAGCTCTCAATGAGGCCTATCATCATCATGCTTTCGAGGCAGAGGGCACCCTGCTGTCGGGACTTTTGGGGTCGGCATGGGGGTAGATGGCGATTTCATTCTCTGTGTTTGGGTTTCGGAGTGGTGTGCCATAGCGCTAGCGGATTCCTGCGACGGGAGCGGCTAAATTTTGTTTGTTTGTTTGTTTGTTTGTTTTTACAGTGGGCGTCCAGACCAAAGCCGAGTCCTAGAACAAGGCAATGCGGCACAATGTGCGGCATCCCACGTGTGAACGAGGGCGCGGCGGGGTGGAGCGGCTGACTCAGGTGCCGGGGGCACTTTAGGCATGTTGCGCAGTCAAACATCCCGCAGCCTCGGCAGCGGGAGGTTAGGCCTAGCATGTGTTTTTCAGTCCTTGGCTTTTGTGTTTGGCCTGTTTCCACCAGCATGTAGGGCGCCTCACGGCGTTTCCGGTCCCAGCGAGCCAAAGAGCTTGGCGCTTTGTGCGCGACTGGTCCCGTATATCTGCGCGGGATTTACTGGGTTTACCCGCGGGTGCTGTGGCACATGACTCTATGACTGGACATGGTTGCCGATGTCGTTTTGGTCGGCTCGACGCCCTTTCCGTTTGTTCCCTCAGCTTGTCGCTTGCTATTGCGCATTCCGACTGCCTTCGGGCCTGTGCTATAGTCAGCCACTTGACTGCACAGTATGTAACCAAGTCCAAGTCCAAGCCGCACTCGCACTGGATAATGGACTTGGACATGGACTTGGTTACATACTGTGCAGTCAAGTGGCGGACCATAGCACAGGCCCAAAGGCGGTCGGAATGCGCAACAGCAGGCGACAAGCTGAGGAAACAAGCGGGGAAGACGTCGAGCAGACCAAAACGACATCGGCAACCATGTCCAGTCATAGAGTCATGTGCCACAACACCCGCGGGTAAACCCAGTAAACCCCGCGCAGACATACAGGACCAGTTGCGCACAAGGCGCCGAGCTCTCTGGCTCGCTGGGACCGGAAACGCCGTGAGGCGCCCTGCATGCTGGTGGAAACAGGCCAAACACAACAGCCAAGGCTTGGACTTGGACTTGGACTTGGTTACATACTGTGCAGTCAAGTGGCTGACTATAGCACAGGCCCGAAGGCCATCGGAATGCGCAACAGCAAGCGACTTGGACTTGGACTTGGACTTGGACTTGGTTACATACTGTGCAGTCAAGTGGCTGACTATAGCACAGGCCCGAAGGCGGTCGGAATGCGCAACAGCAAGCGACATGCTGAGGGAACAAACGGAAAGGGCGTCGAGCAGATCAAAACGACATCGGCAACCATGTCCAGTCATAGAGTCATGTGCCACAGCACCCGCGGGTAAACCCAGTAAACCCCGCGCAGACATACAGGACCAGTTGCGCACAAGGCGCCGAGCTCTCTGGCTCGCTGGGACCGGAAACGCCGTGAGGCGCCCTGCGGTGGAAGCAGACACAAAAGCCAAGGACTGAAAACCACATGCTAAGCCTAACCTCCCGCTGCCAAGGCTGCGGGATGTCTTTTTTGTTTGTTTGTTTGTGTTTTTGTTTGTTTGTTTGTTTTTTACTGTGGGCGTCCAGACCAAAGCCAAGTCCTAGAACAAGGCAATGCGGCACAATGCGGCATCCCATGTGTGAACGAGGGCGTGGCGGGGTGGATCTGCAAAGGAATCGTCGTTCGAATAATGTCGGTGGAGGACGCTGAAACCACTGGGGAATGCAGGTCCTATAATTTTTGTTTGTTTGTTTGTTTGGGGTCCTGTGAGACTAGCGAAAGGCAACAGTCCCCATGAGGCTGACCTATGTGATGGTCATGCAAGTGCGGGGTCACGGCGGCGGCGGCAGCAGAGCCATGCACACGCGGCTGGAACAATCCACTGACAAACCAGCGCGCTAAGTAAGACGTGGAGCTAAAGTCTCTATGTGCCACGGCACCCGCGGGTAAACCCAGTAAACCCCGCGTAGACATGTAGGCCGGTAGCGCACAATGCGCCGAGCTCTCTGGCTCGCTGGGGCCGTTCCACCGCGAGGCGTCCTGCATGCTGGTGAAAGCAACCGAGCCCAAGGTAACAGAGGGCTGGCGCTCGCAAAGGGGGTGGGGGTGGTGGAGCGTGAAAAGTGAAAGAGCCTTTGACCGGAAGGTTGGTTGTGAAAGTGGAATTAAATCCACTTATATACACAACCAAGAGATGGTGGTGTGTCACCCGAAGGTGATCGATAGCGATGGGTGATTGCAGAAGCAATGCGAAAGCAGGGCAATCATATGTATGACTATGACCCAATTCACTCCTTTTTTTTGTCCGCATAAGGAATCGAACTCGAGACCCCATGGGTATTTTTCCGTTTTCCAACCACTTGGGGTTTAGGGCAATGGCTGACATCTAAGCGGTTGACGCCGCCAGTTATCGGCTAACGCGCAACGCCGGACACCCCAGTCATCTGTGGTCGACGCCTCCATGCCAGCGGGTTCCGCGGGTGCCTGGCTCTACATGAGTCCGTGCTATTAGTGGAATCCGGTCTGCTTCCATGTGCTCTCCCTCCAAGTCTCGGTGATGATGACGGTGATGGTGACGGCGATGATTGGATTTTTTCATTCGTGTTTGCGTGTGTAGTGTGGATGGTGACGACGACGGTGAGGGTGAAGGTGCAAGCGGGGTGATGCGGCAGTACGGTGATGACGGTGACGAGGCGGCGGGTAGGAAGGCGGTGGGAGGATGGCAAGGGGCAAGTGGYGGCAGTGTCGGCGGGTGGCGGCGTGCGGCATAAAGGGGCAAGTGGTGGCAGTGKCRGSGGGTGGCGGCTGACGGTGGCAAGCGGCGGCAGATGGCGGCTGGAAAAGAGGTGGTGAGTGACGGGTGGTCGTGAGTGTTCGAAAACACTATGTGGGTGGTGGTGAGTATAAAAAAACATTGTCTGAGTGGCGCGTGGCGGGTGGCGGACAGTGACGGGTGACGGGCGGTGGGTGCCGGGTGGCAAGCCAACAAAGAAGCAGGTGGCAGCTGGCAGGCGGCAGGTGGCAGGTGGCAGGTGGCGGCGGCAAGTGGCGGTGAGCGGTGGATGGTGGGGAGTGCCGGGTGGTGGGCTGCGGCGAGTGGTGGTGGCGGGTGGGGGTGGCAGGGGGTGGCGGCTGAWGGTGGCAAGCGGCGGCAGGTGGCGGGTAGTAACGAGTGGTGGTGAGTGATGGGTGGTCGTGAGTGTTCGAAAACACTGTGTGGGTGGTGATGAGTGTTTAGAATTTGTCTCTATGATGTACGGAATCTGGCGCTGTACGGTTGCTGCCTTGCAGGATGCTACTGTCGTGCTGCCGCGGCTGCGCATCCGCGCGCCTGGCAAGCTCATGCGACATGCGCTCGGTAGACGTCACTTGAGGTGTTGAAATGCTGGATGCGACGGATTTACATCCTAAACGGGAACGGGAGCAGCGATCCTGCGCGCAGCAAGGACGCCATCGCACACGGGCGAAGCTGCCCACGTCGTTTGAAAGCGCTTCAGAGACGCGACGTGATCTGTGGATGCTGTAAAGGAAGCTAATAGCTGACCAAGCTGTCCGTAACCGCGAAAGGATCCAGGACTGTCTGCGAAAGCAGATTGCCCAGAAGGACAACACTCCAATCCGGAGAGGGTGCTCGAGATGGTCGTCCAATCTCCGACAGGTCTCCCTCCTGCTCCCTTGCTGTCATCGAATGGCCTAATTTGTGGTCAGCATCTTTCAACGCAGTAATAGTATTTTACAGCCGTGGTACAGATATGCCTGGATCCATTTGCTGCCATTGCCTGCCACAAAATTCGTCATTGTTGCCGCAATGTGTACCACACCATATATGAACTCCCGAAAACGATGTTCGTACACGAGGGTTGACCCTGTCCACTTCCCTTCTCCCGCCTGCCGATGATTGCTCGGCCCACACCTCGCCAGAAATTGGCCATCGCGAATCTAGGAGCGCCGCAAGCTCTACATACACATGTCCAGAAGCAGGACCAGCAGCCAAGCGATGGAGTGCAGATGCCTGCGCAGGGCTGCGCTCCTGAGCTCGTTGATGGTAATCGATCGTGCAAGTGATATGTTTTCGTTCTGGTGCTCTGAAAGCAGCAACAGCGTCACCGTGGCGACTTGCCCAACACGATGCCGAGCCTTGTCCCGCATGATGCCATGCCACCCTTCATACTCCCGGCTCCTCCCCATCGTCACTGCTGCTCTTGCCGTCCCCGACTCGGAGCTTGTCCAGATCCAGCTCTGCGTCGAGCACCGCCTCATCTGACGCTGAGGCTTGCGGGCTGTTTTCCACCACTCCATAATCTGATTGCGACCGATAAAAATACCTGCACAGAGGATGCGCCATGTCAGTAGTGGCATGCTATGATGCTGCGAGAGCTTGTGATGTCAGAGACGACAAGGTGTCGCGCTACAAGGCTACTGCTTGATGTGTGTGGTATGAAAACATGCACATTTCAGCGCCTGCTACCCCCGGCGCCCACTGCGGGCCTTATCGGCATCTGCTGTCATGCCCAGCTGGTCTGTGCTCACACGGTGCCGCACAGGACGTCTTGCGGCCACAGCAGCACGCATCTGCGGCTGTCGATACTGCGACGGGACACACACTTCGGCAGCAGAGCCGCAAGTACATGTCCAACTGCACGTCTGCTGCTCACTCACATGATGCGGCCGAGGACGCTGTCAAGCGGCAGTGGCCCAAAGCTGCGGCTGTCAATCACAGCAGGTGGCGCCAGCTCCTCGTTGTCCGCCAGCACCCAGCAGTGGCCATCAGGTATCCGGAAGGGGGAGCAGTCGGGGTCGTCCGACACCATCTCGTCGCCCGGGCCCGCCCCGACCCGCCGCACCATCACGCTCTGCATGTTGAGGGCGGCTGCTGAGCATCTTGACATGCGATTTGCAAAAGCTAGGCGGACAGCAGCAAACGGACAGCTCTCAATGATGCTTCAGGTCACAGGTTGTGCTTTGGCACGTGTCAGCAGCAGGCATTAGCGAAAGAGAGCACGTTGACCAAAGTGCTTACCTGCTCCGAGGTCGGCGACAGCGGGCTGTTGAACGCGACCACATCGCCGACGAACACCGAGCGATGCGAGGGCCGCGGAATGTTGCGCACCAACAGGCGGTCCACGAGGCCGGTGGAGTTTGAGCTGAGCGCTGCAGGGTTCAACGTCGGCGCCTGCAGGACGATGTGGCAGCCGGGGTCGTTGTGCATAGCGGAGTTGGGATAGCGCATTTTGCCGTGCGGGTGTGCGGCAAAGCCGGCGGTGAGGAGCAACTGTCAAAGCACAGAGCGTCAATGTACAAGATGGATGCGAGATTACAAAGCTGCTGCGGCGGTCAGGCATGCACGCCTCACCATGGCAGCTCCGGAAAGGTACATCACCGTGGTAAGCTCCTGCGTGCCGGTGTCAAGCCCCTCCTCAGCTCAGGTTGTCAAGTGCTGTCTCGAGAACTGGTTTGGCGTCAAGGGACGCCAGAAGCACTTCAATTGCAGGCGTGCAGCACTCAGGCAGCGTGCTCACCCGTCGGTAGGCCTCGATGCCCTTTGTGAGGGCCACCGTGGCACTGCTAGACGTGGGAAACTGGCCGATCATCTCCTCGATCCCCAGCTGCAGCTTTTGGACCAGGTACCGCAAGCTCCAGGCCTTGGCACCCATCCTGCGTGCTCACAATACGTCTACGCAAAGACTCGAAGGCTTCACCGGGTATGCAGAGCTCAGTGTCACAGAAGGGCTGCTCTGACGTGCGTGCCGGGCAATATGGTCCGTGAGATTCAAGACGTCTTTGAAAAGCCTGCAGCTGTGAGAACTGCACCTGCACATCCATCTTGCTCCAGGAGCCCAACGTCACCCTGTTTTGTCGACGATCCCCACTTACCCAATGCCACATCAGTAAATCCATAAACATCGGCGGGTACGCGCAACCTTGGTGTCGTCCATTCCTGTTGCGATTGAGGGCTTTGGGTTGGTTTTATTAGGCCCACGGCTCCGAGGGCAGCCATTGTGCAGATTGCAGTGGTGTGCTTTGATGATATATGTGACCAGGCTGAAAGGTTCGCCGCTGCTTTATGACGCTACCCCAAAGCCACGAGATGTACTACCTAAATCGTTCAGCCTTTGGGCATCGGCAAGTTGGTGGGTATTCAGTCGTCGTCCTTGAATGGGTATGCCTCTGCATTTTGCGAGATCAACCGCAGCTGCAGCTCATATGAGTCGTCTCCCCTCAACACATCCTTGACGAAAGAGCACGCCGCATTGATGTTCACCTGTGATTGACGACAAGAGCACATGAGAATCGAGAATCGCGAAGACCTGCATTGGATGTAGGCTTGAAGCGCACCAGTCATGCGGCCTTACCATCTCCAGGGCGCCCCGGATGACGCCGCACAGCAGCTGGCAGTAGCACAGCTTCTCGCACGCTTCTGGCAGCTCCACGAAGTCGGTGAGCAGGTTGTCCTCTAGCACCTGCCCGAACCGAGAGCACGGTCAGCTGCTCAGGACAGCTAGACCGCGTACAGCCTCTACTCTCCCGCTCACATGGCTCAGTCACTCGCATCAGCAGATGATGCGGGCGACTGGCAGTCAGTGATTGCTCTGGAGATGGCGAGGCAGGGCAACTCCTCTTCACATATGCAAGCTTCTGTGCGCCGTCAGCTGGGGCAAACGCACCAGGCTGCACTCTGTTTTGTTGGCGTTCCAGTTAGTGACCGACGCTGTGGTATTGAGGAACATTTTGAAGCCCACCTGCAGTACCCAATCTTTGAACATCGATTGCCAATCTCCAACGCAACATGCATTGGAACATGCATCGACAGCAGCAGCATGGGGACACGGGAAGATTGCCTGCACCTTGGCGATCTTCTCGGCGGTGTCCCTAAAGTCGCCGCACTTAGCAGTTTTCGAGTTTGCAAGAAATTCGTCTATCAATCTGATTCCAATGTTGTACCCCCTGCAGTGCCACGACAGCCTCTCAACTGCCTGAGGGTGCAGTGTCCGTCGCGGCAATTGCAGAACAACATAACATAACAGACCGAGCAGCTCACATGGTGTCAAGCTGCTTGTTGACCTCTTCCATGTCCTCGAAGTCTGTGATCAGTTGCCTGACGATCGAGCCGTAAGTGAGGCTGAGCACCTCCGAATTCTGCGGCGAAGAAGGGAAACAGTGTTTTCCATGTGTTGCAGACACAAGCACATTCGACGTACCCTTGCATGACAGCTCAAAAGCAAACTCACGATAGTTTCCATGCTTGTTTGTCGACTCTGAGTCCGTACTAGCAGCAACAGCAGCTGCGCTGAGCCTGCTGCTCCGGCGAGTGCTTGGAATCAGGCAGAGCACCCTGCAAGCCTCTGCCGAATGATTGCAAGTCGGCAAAGTCTCCGATCGCCTTCCAGTCCAAGTGACCAGTAGGCTTGCAGATGGTAAGAGCCACCGTCAAGTGTCCGACCCGACCGAGATCAGTCCTAATCGGTTCAGGCGTACTCCTGCGTTCGACTCCGCGGTTGGCCTGCAAATAATTCCGCGCGATGAGCACACAGTTGAGTGCTGTAGCTGCAAACGACCACATGCTGTTGCTGTGGCATCGAACGCTGGGGATTGCTGCAGGTTTCCCAAGTCCCGAAACTCTTTTCCAGCTCAGCCTAGTTCGTGTCGTAGCACATTTGTCGGTATTGAGCCGCAGTATGGGCGCCGAGTCGCATCAATAACTCGCGTCTGTCAGGTGGCAGCGCTGCGTGCTTTCCTGCTGATGGCCTCAATCTCTACAACGTGGTCACCACCCCGCACCTCTCCTAAACGCACGGCAAGCCTAGTTAGAGGCGAAGAGTAGCATTAACAAGGTAGCGAAGCGATGTCCAGCCAGCAGGAGCGCTTCTTCTCGGCGCTGCAAGTTCGCAGCATCGAGGAGGCACAGGTGCGCGAGCGCGGCTCACAACATTGTCCGTGCCTCGTTTTGTGCTTCTCATTGTTTCATTGACCAGCAATGCAATTGAAAGGTGATTGCAGGAAGTCGTGAACGCGCTGCTGCTGTGCGAGAGCGCCTACAAGGCCTGCGACGGCGGGCCGCAGGCCGCTGCGGATGCGCTATCTGCCTGGAAGCGGCAGTTTGGCGATGCGTGCACCCTGTCGCATGTGCAGTGCGCACTGCCGCACGTGGCACACAGGTGGACCTATATTGCCGAACGCATGAGCACAGCCTGGATCCATTGCATTGCTGTCGCCATCTGCTGCTTCATTAGTACCGCCGCCACCGCTGCTGTCAACAATCTGCATGCATCCGGTGCAGGTACCTACTGGCGAGCGCCGGCGACGCGCTGTACGTTGCACTGCAGGGCACGAAAGGCGGCCGCGACCTGGTCACCGACCTGAACTTCTGGCTGCGACCCATCTGGGACCAGGACACGCCGGAGGCTCAGGAGCAGCTGGTGGGCACCGCCGTGCATCTGTTGATTATTGGACATCCTGGATATGGTTGCAAAGAGGTTCCTGCCCTTACGGCATCACCCCTTGATGAGTCCGCTGTGGCAGTGAAGGACTGCACTGCGCCAAAGCACTGCTGCACAGTCTCGCCCTGCGAGGCTCCGATCGCCCTCCACGGCGACATACTGCTGCAAGCCCTCGTCCTTCGACACTCTTAACCGCCTCCATGCAGTGGTGCACCACGGCAATCTGTATCGCTTATCTTAATTACTCATTCCTTATATTTATTTACTCGTCCCTGAAGACTCCCATTTTCCCTGCGTGCAGTCGGTGCACAGGGGCTTCCTGGACCGCTCGCAACATGTGCCAGCCGAAGCGCTGTTCGCCTGGGCGCAGCAGCGCCGCCAGCGCCTCGTCTTCTGCGGGCACTCCCTCGGAGGTGAGCCCCTTCATGGGTCCTGTGCAGATTGTTGTCGAATTGCAGACGCCGTCAGGCTGATGTCTGTACGACAGCTTGCCTGTCACTCTTCACCAGGTAGGGTTCCCAGACGTAATGCGGGCCGACACTGTGCTGAGAGGGCGTGCAACCCTGCGGGTGCGCACCCTGTGCAGGTGCGATAGCAGTGCTGTGCACGCTGCGTCTGCTGCGGGCGCTGGGTGATTTCGACGGCAGCGGCAGCATCCGCTGCGTCACCTTTGGCATGCCGGCGATCGGCAACGCGGCGCTGGCAGACCACGTCAGCCTGCGCGGCTGGCACGGCTGCTTCAGCAGCTTCGTTCTGCCAGGTGCGTCCTCTGCTCTGCACCTGAGAGTCTGCCGGTATTTCGCGGCGCATGGACTGCAGCATGCATGCTGCTCTTCTGCAAAGACGGACGTTGCACAGTGACTGATGCCTCTGGGAGTCTGCTGCCGCCCTCATAGCGGCCCCCTGCTTTCGACTGAGGGCTGGTCTCCGTGCCTCGGCACAGAGGACCCCGTGCCGCGGACGATGCTGGCAGCTGGCGCCCCGGCCGCCAAGCAACTGAGCGCGGTGGAGGCGCAGGTTGCCAACGCTGGCGGCAGCAGCGGCCAGGCGCAGCTGGCAGGCGATGGCGCGCAGTCAGCAGGCGTCCAGTCGTCGGCAGCGGCAGGAGCCGCGCAGCGGGAGGGCGATCCTGCAGCCGACGGTGACGGCCTGCCGGCGGCCTCCGGCCATGCCGCGTCCAGCCTGCCCGGCTACCTGCGTGGCTGGAACGCGCTGCGGGATGCTGCGCTGGTGGGCGCCCGGTGGCTGCCGACGCAGCCGCGCTTTGTGCACTTTGGCAGCCACCGCACGCTGCCGCTGCCCATGTCGCTGGCGTCGCTGGCCCCATCGGGCGACGCAGCTGCTTTGCCGCCCGCTGACAGGTGGGCTGCTGTCCATGCAACAGACATGAACAGATGTTGAACTCAGAAATGATACACACTCTGCACCGGTAGTGTAGCAAGGGCGTGGCTGCAGATGGGTTTGCAGGCCACCTGATGCACTCGGCATATTTGTGGCCGACAAGCAGCGCAATGCACGAATCATGGAAGCCATCTGTAACTCGCACAACATGACATATGGGCAGGTCGGCCCTGCTGCTGGCGGCCCACCGGATGCCGGCATACCGCGCGCGCATGCTGGCGCTCGCTGGCCGTGCAGGCGAGCAAGACGGCGACGAACCGGACGCAGAGGTGGCGCTGTGCGACTGGCTGGCGCCGAGCCTGTCGCACGTGGCCGCCACCGCAGTGCATCCGCCGCTGCCGCCGCAGATGAGGCCGTACCCAGGCGGCGCGCCGCCGGCGAGGCGGTGGCTGCCGATGGGCATCGGCATTGCAGGCGGCGCCGGCGGCAGCCCCCCCGTGCGGCTGCGAATCGACCTCCAGGCGCCGCTGGAGGCCGAAGCACTGCGCAGCGTCACGGGCGCGCGGCTGCATCAGCCGTCCGGGCCCCCGGTGCCCACACGCTGGCTGCGGCACATCGGACCGCCGCCCGTGCAGCTGGCGGAGGCAGATGCGGCAGAGGCGCCGCTGGGCGGCCCAGGTGCCGGCATGCGGGGCTGGCTGCAAAGCACCCTGCTTCGCCGCGCGTCAGCGCAGCAGCGGCGGCAGCCCGAGCCGTCATGCTCCGTCCTAGAGGCGGAGCTGCCTGAGGCGCAGGCGCGGCGGGCTCTGGCGGCTCCACGCGGCCTGGCGCTGCAGCTGCGGTCCGACTTCGCGGAGGCTTCGGCGCCGGTGCAGCTGCGGCGCCACCAGCTGTGGGTGCTGGGTGACTCGGCGGCAGCTGTCGCCTCGCTGCTGGCACAGCTGGCACAGCCCGCTGTGCCTCGGGATGCCGGCGGCAGCGGCAGCGGTGGTGGCTTCGACGGCGGGTACAAAAGCAGCAGCACCGGTGGCAGCGGGACAGCCATAGAGGCAGAAACCCACACAGACACCCGTGCAGCATGGCTACCGCAGCAGCAGCAGCCGGTCGACGCCCAAAGCGGCGCCTGGTGGCGCGGCCAGGCATGGTTCGGTAGCCTGTGGCCGACGCAGCAGGCGGCGCAGCTGCAGGAGCACTCGGGGCTGCTGCCGGTGGGCGCCCGATACACCGAGTACGCCACTAGCGGAGGCAGCCTGGCGCAGCAGTGTGCCGCTCTCCGCCAGCTGCTGCAGCGACTGCCTGGCGGTCCCGGGAGCGACGGCAGCAGCGGAAGCGGCGGCGTGGCCCACCTCGATAGCTCCGGCACCGTGGCCGCGATCTGGCGACAGCGGCTGGCGGGCGCTGTGCAGGCCTTGCGGGCGGCGCCTGCAGGCCGGCGCATGTTGCAGGCCGACCGGCTGCCGGCAGCGCTGCTATGTGTCGTTGCCAGGGGTTCGTCAGATGTGGCATCCGTCAGCATCGCATGCGCAGAGGCAGCTGCGGCCGGCATCGAGGTGCTCATCGCGGCCGTGCCTGCCGCTCAGACGAGTCCATTGCCATCGAAGCAGCACGCAGCTGGGCAATCGCGGCTACGCATTCTGCACCTGCAGTCGCCTGATATGCGCCATATGGTGCAGCAGGACGTGGATCGCCTCAGCCGTGAGCTGTACGAATCTATATTGAGCGCTCATGTTCGGGCGCTGAGTGGCACATCTGTATCAAAGCTGTAGTTGTGCATCGCAGAAGGTTCCATTCGCAGATGGGATTCGGCAATGCCACTGCAGTCGAATCGTGCTATCTAGGTAATACGATGCCTTTGTAATTTCTGAAGGTGACTGTGGGCTGCTTCAAACGTCTGGCTCTTACTCTCTCGAAAATACTCTCTCAAACAAGCCAAAAGAACACCGCGCAATTTCGCGACAGAGGACCACGACGCATCATTTCCTGCGCTTGTGCTTGGCCTTGCTCTTGAAGGAGTTCTTGCCAGCGCCGCCGCGCTTGATCTGGTTCTTCTGCCGCTTTGACGCTGTGGGCGCCTCAATGCGCTGCGACTTCGCGCCGCCGCTGTACACGTTGGAAGGCCTCTTGAGGGCGATCGCATCTGCATCCGGAGCCTCGCCTTCCTCCCTGTGCACAGACAGCCCACAGCGTCGTGAGTACTGCCCTGCTCTCACCGCCACGTCAGATGCACTGCAAGACAGATGCCAGGCCAGCTGATTCGCTTTTAACCTTCAATTATGCCATCAATTCACTTTGAGCCGTAGCTGTCTCGGCACAGGGCCTGCAGGACGACACAGCCGCACCTGCGGCGCTATCTCGAGTCCTTCGCCTTCTGCTTGGCGAGACAAGAGTAGATGAGACAACAAAAGCCGCGCCTGCTCCGCTTTTTGGAGTCCTTCTTCTTCTTCTTGGGCGTCTCCCCTGGCGCCAGCGCCGACACGGCAAGCTTGCCGGCCTTGCCGCCCGACACGCCCTGGCTGCGGATGGCCGCCTCCCGTTCCTTGGCCGCCCGGATGCCGCGCGCCACCGCCCGCCGCTCCTCCGCCGTGTCCTCCGGCTCCTTTTTTTCGTCTTCCTTGCGATCCCGGCCCTTCTTGCCGCCCTTCTCCTTGCCGCCCTTGTCGCCGCCACCGCGGTCCTTCTTTGCCGCCGCATGTCTGTCGGCCTTCTTCGGCTGCGCCCCGGCGGCGGCGCCATCGGCGGCGGACTTGGCGGCGGTCGCGGACGCCGCCTTCTGCTTCGGCGTCTGGAACCACGAGCGCGCCGGCCGCGCCATGATGTCGTCCTCGTGGTCGATCATGTTCTGTGCCTGCGCGCACATTGCACGCGAGTGTCACAGACACTTCTCGCAGCCATTTCGCAAGCAGAGCAAATATCTTGATGGACCTTCGGTGTCATGGCAAACTCCCGTGTTGCCGTCAGAAGGGTGGCGCTGCGCAGTGTGATGCACTCCATATTCGGCAGAACCAGCTTGCTCCTGGGTGACACGGCTCAGAGCGCCCATGCGGCGCACGCGCCTCTGCGAACGGTCGTGGTTCGGTTCGAAACTTAAAGCAAGCGATCCCGAGGAGCTCGGTGCACACAAAGACCCCACCTTGTTGGCCTGCATCTCGGCGCGGCGCAGCTCCATCTCGTCCCGTTCCTGCGCCTGGATGGCGGCCACATCGGGCTCCAGGCCCTCCACGCGCGCCGCCCACTCCCGCACCGACTTGGCGACCGGCACCCGCACCCGCAGCACCGCCCCCGCGCGCTTGACCACCTGCGTGGATGCAGTCAAGATACGCAACCCAGCACTGTTCAGCCAGGCATGCGTGGCTGGTGCTCAGGGCAGCCTTCTGCCAGGTGCAGGCCTGCGTCATGTGCACAGACGGATGCCGAGACCAGACTTGCGTGTTCTGCATCTGCCTGCGTGCGGCAGTTTACAGGCAATGGCACAGCCTGCATCGGCGACTGAGCCCGCGCGTGCGCAGAAGCAGTACATCGCACCTGCTTGAGCAGCGCGCGATCCTTGTCTTCCACGAAGGTCAGTGCCCGGCCGGCGGCGCCGGCGCGGGCGGTGCGGCCGATGCGGTGCAGGTAGTCCTGCAGCGTGCGCGGCGAGTCGTAGTTGATCACGTTCTGCACGCCCAAGATGTCCAGTCCGCGAGCCGCCACGTCTGTCGCCAGCAGGAATGCCACCTCCCCCTGCGCCGTGGCAGGAATGATTTAGGTGAGCGTCCTGCTTTCTCCCGGAGAGTATGAGAGCAAGCGGCAGTGACCCGTGCCAGCGGTATGGAACCCCCTCATGGAACGGAACCATACGACCGCCTCACAGCAGCAAGCATGGGTGCTGTGTTTCTGGTGGCAGCTGCAGCCTATCTTTACGACAGCAGCGCAGCAGACCATATGCAGCAGAGCAGGCAGGGCACCTTGCGGAAGGAGTCCAGCGCCTCGAGCCGCCCTGTCTGGCTCATGTTGCCGTGCAGCTCCGCCGCGGCCGGAAGGCGTGCCAGCCCGAACAGCAGCTTGGCGCGGTGCGCCGCCACCTTGGTGGCGAAGAACACGATGGTGCGGCCGTTGCCGTAGGAGGCGCTCGCCAGCGCCAGCAGCGTCGCCTCCTTGTCCGCCGCTGCGCCGCCCTGCGGCGGCAGTCGCCAGGGAGCGAGTCAGCTTCAGGTGCGCAAGGGAGTGCAGGCCTGCGGCTGGTGAGTGTGTCCAGGGGGTTCTGTTGTGTGCTGCCTGCATGCTCCTGCCTGTTGCAGGACCCACTGGAAGGGGCAGCGTACTCAAAACCCAATGGGTGCTTTCCTGGCCGCTTCAACCACGACCGACAGCAGCCTCGATGTCATCAAGCAGCCAGCCTGACTGGCACACGTAGTGGAGAGCACGTGTACTGCCAGCCGGTGTGCAGGCAGCGGGAGGCGAGGCGGCAGGGCCACCACCCACCTTGAGGCGCACGATCTCCTGCGCTAGCTGCGAGGGCGCGGTGTCGCGCACGTCGGCTGCGAGCCGCACCGGGCGCCGCAGCGACATGCTGACCAGCTGCTCCACGTCCTCCGTCATGGTGGCGGAGAACAGCATCGTCTGCCGCTCGCGCGGCGCCATCGACACGATCTGCTGCACCTGCGCAGGGTGCGTGGGTGGGGCACAGGCGTCAGGCGCGTGCCCTCCTGGCGATACCCTGGCAGGGCATACATTTGAGCGTGGCAGGCCGCGACTGCGCAGGCTGCCTAGGGGCGTAACGTCCAGGAGCCCGCAGCAATGTCGCTCGCGCCGCTCCGTCCATACATGAGCCAAGCCAGAAGACCAGGTGCCGCAATCGGCGCTGCACGCTGTGCTCACGAGCTATACGGACTACCGGCGCATCGCTCAATGCTGCTGGAAGCGTTGCAACTAGGACCAGAACGTTGCGGCGCACCTCGTCGGTGAAGCCCATGGAGAGGAGGCGGTCGGCCTCGTCCAGCACCAGGGCTTGGAGGTCCTCCAGCCCCACCAGCTGCGTGTTGCGCAGGTGGTCTATCAGGCGGCCCTGCGCCACAGGGGGCACGAGGGACATGTTGGCAGACACACCACGCGCGTCGGACCAGCCCGGGCCTGCGCCTCCGGATGCGCAGGCGACGCTGCGGGGAGCACTGCGCCGGGCCGCGCAGCGGCGCCCAATCCCACACGCCAGTGACGCAGAGTGCAAACGCCCCCACTCCAGCGGCCTCTGCAGCGCGAGCTCCTGTGGCATCATGCTCATCGGCACGCAAGCGTGGCCGCTCTTGCCAGGTGACGGCGATGGCTAAGCAGTCGGCCAGGGGCAGTATGCGTGTGCCCTTTCTGGAGGGCGGGCAAGAAACTCTTGACATGTAACGAGGGTGCAAAAATCAGCGACATATGGAAGGCTGCCGCCAACTGCTTATCCACGTTGGGATCAGTCTCGCACTGCGCCTGCGGCACGCCAGAGATCGACTCGCCACGCGCGAGGCGCCTGGGACGGTGGTGTGCCAGAAGCTGGTGCTGATTTGATGCTTCATAATACTGACTCTTAAGGGCAGACTGACTGTTGGTTGTGGACTTGGATGATAAAGAGGCACTGAATGCGCTGACGAAAACCCGAGGGAAGATTAGGTAGCACCAGCAGAAGATGGGGTAGCAACATCGTACCGGCGTGGCGACGACGATCTCGGGGCTGGAGCGCAGCGTCGTGGCCTGCACCTGCAGCGACAGGCCGCCCACAACCAGCGCCGTGCGCACATCGGTGTACTGAGCCAGCTTCGTGATCATCGAGTGCACCTGCACAGATGCATACAAGTAGATCTTGCTGGTCAGCCTGGTGCCAGAAGGAAAACTGACGCCGATCTTGCAGCGCAGTTGGCTGCTCCTCCTGAAGGCGAGTGAGCCGGTGAGCCGCGCCGCAAACCGTGAGACAGTTCAGGGCAGCTTCCAGCCCCCCCCGCGCTGCTGTTCATACCAGCTTGGTACCAAAGACTGGGTGCTGGAGGCTGCAATCAGACTGCGCGAGAAGCGCTGCTCGCCTGGACGGCCAGCTCCCGCGTGGGCGTGAGCACCAGGACATAGATTGCGGGCACCCGTCGCGATCGGAACAGAAGGCGCTCCAGAAGCGGCAACGCAAAAGCCGCCGTCTTGCCAGACCCTGCAGTGTACACGCTGTCTGTCTGAGCATCAGGACTGAAACTTCTCTCAAGCATGATCACGAGGGATGTCGAAGCCATCTGCAGTGCAGCTTGCATGACGACTCGTGAATTTGGCCACGGGGTTGATTGCACACCTGTCTGTGCACTGCCGCAGATGTCACGCCCCAGCAGCGCCAGCGGGACGCAGGCAGCCTGCGGCAAAAACCCCATGTGGATACTGCTCGAATACAGTCGTGCATTACTGGCTGATATGGTTGACGTGGATCAACGCCAACAACCGCTGCGCAGGGTGGCAAGAAGCAAGAAGCAACAGCAATATATGCAAAGCAGTCGAGCACACACCTGGATGGGCGTCGGCTGCGAGTAGCCAAGTTCCGTGCACGCCTTCACGAGCGGTCGCGACAAGTTCAGCGACGCAAAGCTGGCCGCTTGGAACTTCGTGTCCTGTGGGGCCTGCTCGAAAAACTGACCCTTCCGCTTGGGAGCGCCAGCGTTCGTGCCCGCCTGTAGAAGAGCCGATCGAACGGATGAGTGCAGCTGACGAGGTCAGTGAGCGAATTTCACCCTCAGATGATTGATTGCTGACTAGGGAACGGCAGCAAGCCGCCAAAACAGCGCTGAAGCACTTGCCTGAGGTGCTGCTGTGTCCTCGTCTGCTTCGTCCTCCGCAGGGGACATGCCATCGCCATCCTCCCTGCCCACCTGGCCGGCGCCTGCCGGTCAGGCAAGAGAAGCTGCTGAGACTTTGGACACAGGGAGGGCAATCATGCAGTTAACAAGTTTCATGTGTAGTTCTGTGAGAAGCGAGTTCAGGGATGCAGTTGCCCACGCCAACTCACTGATGTCGGTCGACGTCCCACTGCTGCCTCCCTCATCATCGGAGGTACTGGCGCCACTGTCATCCTCCCTCTCTGCCGGCAGTTCGACGTCATCACTCAGGTCAGATTCACCTGCATGGACAGCAACCCATTCGAGGAATGCATTCAAAGCAGTCAAATCTAGCCCTGCTGCAGCAGGGCTCCTGAATTGCCGCGCAAGAGACTCTACCATCGCACGCTTGTAGCAGCAAGCAGCTCACCTCCGCTGCTGGCGGCATCATCGTCAGACGCCTCGTCTGGCTGTACAGGAGTTACGGCGAGTTTGCTGCGTCTGGAGGGAGGCGCAGCTGCCCTGCCCGTGGTCGCTGCACCGCTGTTTGCTCCGGCTTTGGATGCCAGCCGCCGCTGGACTTTGCGGTCCGCCGAGGAGCCATGCTGACTGGCTGGATCCCGCTTCGCATCAGAAACGAGGCCTGCAAAACCAAACAAAGCGGATGATGCATGTCTGATCGCTGCGTGATGATGTGCACCTGCACTCGCTGCTGTGCAGCGTCGATCAGCTGGGACTGCAGCACACCTGACAGCTCCCAGGGCGCCTGTGTCTCAGGTGCGGCAACGTCGAAGCTGAACCCGGGGTTCAACGCGGCGCTCATGCTGTTGCGCGGAGGCCTCGCTCCGCCGCCGGATTGTGAGAGGCTACAATCGCATGAGTGGCGTCTCTTGCCCCGCCACGCAGAACACCAACAGGCGATTCAGACGTGGAAGCAGTTCAGCTTGCAATGTACCTGTTCATCAGTTGACGAGGTCGCACTCGCAAGGAGATGAATGGCGAAAACGTTGAGTCGAGGCGAGCAAGGAAATGTCAAGCAAAAACGTCGGAACTCATGTCGGAAACAGCACCGATTGCGCAGTCGCACGCAAACGCCGACATACATACAGCTAGAGCTTCAAGCGACTTGCCTGCATTCCTCATGGGCTTGCGAACGAATGCGACCAGGGTTGTTGCCAGGTTTGTTGCCAGATCGTGACGGCGCACTCTGAACCCCAGGCACATGCAATGAAGAGCGAAGAAGCACGATAGAAAAAACTTGAGACGTCGTTTGTGCATCTAATTTCATCGCAAGAGTGCTTTGCGTCGTCACATCTGGGCAGACCGCATGCCATGAGCGCGCCCACCCTGGCGGCACGCTGCTCAAGACCAGTCTCTACTCGACGGGTTTCCAGAGGCAGATCAACTTGCATCGAGCCTCTCTGCAGCTTGGCACGCCTTCGAGTCGTGTACAGGTCGGTCGACATCCTTCTGAAGCTGCCGCACAGCCATGGCGTGCCACATGGTGATGCCGGTCTCGGTCTGCATGCTCCAGGATCCACCGCAAACTCTGACCAGCCGCAGCATCGGATTTCCACCCTCATGCATCAGTACTCAAGCTCGAGTTTCAACATGCTTCTGCGCAGTCACTCCAAGAAGGACGTGCCGATCAATAGTCTTGCGCGGCTTCTGGAGGCTGAGTACCTCGGCAGCGACGCGGAATGGAGCGGCAAAGACAAGCTCGCCAGGGCGGTACAACACAGCTCTGCAGTCGTTGCCGCGTTAGCAAAAGCCGGTGACCTGGCCAAGATAGGAGCTGGTGGGTGATGCAATTCATCGTTGCTGTCGTGCATTGAATTTCACCTTTGTGATGGTGGCCGCACGCAGTACAACGAACCACCTTGCACTGCAGGACCAGTGGCATCCACGACCCCGTCTGGGCTGATCCTTGTGGGATTTGCCCGCGCCAGCAGCGATACGGCATTCGCTGCCACCATACACAATGTGATCGTGCACCCAGCCGCACGGCGCAGGGGCATTGGTCGGAGCCTGCTAGCGCGGCTCACAGCGCAGGTGGGATTCGTGTGCTGCTCGTGTGCGATCTTATCAGAAGTCACACCAACATCCTCAGGCACATTGTAATCTCAATGTGCATCTCCGTGTGCTGCATGCAGATGAAGCGGGCCGGCGTCACAGACATTGGGGTACTTGCCCCTGAGACAGCCTGGGGGTTTTTCTATCGAGTCAGCTTCGACGAGGACCGAGAGCTGTCGATACCACTGTGCTTTTCACGGAGCACAGCAGAGCCAATGGTTTTTTGAGCGACGAGGAGGACATGAAGAGGAGGTTTCGAGTGCAGGATGCCAATGTCACTCGGTCTGTACAGTTCCAATTGGGTCAGCATTTGTTTCAAGTTCATCTCAGGAGGCTCAGATGCAGACAGGTTTTGCCATGTACCAGTGCAGCAGACTGATGTCTGAAGTGTCTCAGGCCGCATCCCCATCAGCAGCCTCTGCTAGCGCTTGGAGTATGGCTATCCGCACTTTCGTTGGCCCCGCTGGCACCTCTTTGAACGATGGAAAGTAGTTTACATCTACCACGACATGATCGCCTGCAGATCAATCACCGTGTAATCGACTTGTAATTGGTGCTTGATGCTAAGTCAGGCACCATGTTTCACACTTCGAGCATGATGCCTCACAATGTGTGCTCCATGTCTCACACTTTGTGCATATCGAGCGCGGGATATGAGGCGAAGTGTGCAAAAGGGACCAGACGCCTACCGGTGGTCTGCTGCACGACGATGTCGAAGCCAAACAGCCGCAGCCCCAGCTGCTCGCGAAGCCAGGCCGCCGCGGTGTTCACGAGGGCTCTGCTCAGGCGCTTTCGCGGGGCGACTGCCGCCGCTGATGCCGCCACGGCCTGCAGCGGCGGCGGCAGCGCCCCCGCCAGGCTGTCGAACGGCAAGGCCGCCGGAATGCCGTCCAGCTGCTCGGCCAGCTGTCGCAGGTCCGGCAGCGAGGGCTTCTGCACCACATGGACCTGCGCGCGGACCAGACCAGATGTGAGTCGATCTACGATCCTGGCAGCAGATGTTGCAGCTATGCCTACTGAAATCTGGGCGAGGTCCGGGTGGAGTGAAGTCGACACAGCCAGCCTGACATAACCAGCTCAAGTCTGGTTGGCACCCGACGGCCATGAACATGGCGCGATGCAAACACTCCCGCGCCCTGCACCTCCGAGCCGATGACGTACACTTTGTAGAGCGCCGCGCCATGGTCCACAAACTCCTGCACACATGCCGGCAGCGGGCCGCGCACGTCGGCAAAGCCAGGCGGCCGCAGCACGAGCGTCATGTCGTGTGCTTCAGCGACGCCGCACGCGATGGAGGGCTTGACGATGGCGGGCATGCCCATGCCGGTCGCGACCATGCGTGCTTCGATGTCTGCCCATTGCGAGGCCTGCTCCACCTGTGCAGGCAGCTTGGCAAGGTTTGATAGGGTTTCTGCAGATTGCTCGGTGCCCTTTTACACGGTGCGCAGCTCGTCACCCCGGCAATTGCACAGAGCAGGGTGGTTGTCGCTCCGACACTGGCAGCAGCTTGCGAGGCGAAGCCTCAAGATCCTCACCATAACGTGCGCTGGCGGGCGGAGGGTGCCTGGCCCTGCGAGCCCTGCCAAGCCCTCAAGCATTGCCAGAAGCGCGGCTCTGTCCAGGACCTGATCGTGAGGCGCAATCGCAGACGTTACACGAGGGACAGGACACAATCACAAGCGACGAGGTTCAGCAGCCTGCCAGTTGCACATTTGCACAGCAGCCACAAGATGAACGAGCCCAGCACCTTTTGCATGCTCGCCAGCGGGTCGATGAACGCTATGTTGGGATGTCGTGCCTGGAAAGCGACCACTTTCTCGAAGGCAGCAGAAAGGTGTGGCCTGCCATCTGTCCCCAGCCTGAGCTCGTCTGACGCCTGCATCCAGCAGGACTTCTCAGAGTCAGACTGTGCACACTGGCACTCAGCACTGCTGCGCACCATTTCCGCACACACCATCCGACGGCACAAATCTCGAGTAAAACAAGCTTGGCCCTGCCCTACGCAAAGCATTTCCATTGCCAGCATGGTCGGAACCACGCAGAGACTACCCGTGAACATGCTACCTTGTGCAGGATGGCGTGGAAGGGGCCCTGTGCCTCAAGGTCCCGATCCAGATCCAGTGGCAGGAAGCACAGGCCATCAGTCGGCATGAGTGGAAAGAAGCCGCGCTCTGCCAGTGCCAGCCCCCGCGACGCCTTCATGGCATACGAGATGACGAAGCTGGTGCCGTCGGCGGTGTGTGACGCCACGATGTGCCGCAGCACGTCCTGAATGCTGCCGAGGCTCTGGGCCGGGCTCGAGGCCGGCGGCGGCTGCAGCGAGGGCGGCGGCTGGCCAGCGTCTCGCAGGCTGATCAGCTGGCACCCGGACGGGCACCACTGCGCGAGCCGCTGCAGCTGCGACGCGCCGACCACGACGCATGTTGCGTCTTCTGGCAGCCCCATTTGCTGCACTAGCATCCTGCAAGTTTCACAGACTCATCGCAGTAAAGATCGCTCTAGAACCGTATTCCCGATGCAGTCACGAGCACAGCACGTTAGGAGATTACAGGTGCTGTCTCCAAGGCGCACCGCAGGGCCAGCGCCACCGTGCCTGGCTGTGCAGCGGCGGATTCCACACCGCTGGGAAGATCCAGCAGCTCGAGCGCAAGCTGCTGCTGCGCCGCTTCCGCAGCGCTTTCCGCCTCCAGTAGCACGCTAGTCCGCACGCCGCCCCATGCCAGGCGCCGCACCAATGCATGCGCACATGCTTCGGGTGCGCCTGCCAAGCAGATGTTGGAAGGTAGCTCGTAGGGAAGCGCTTTCAGCAGAAATGTGTTCACACAAATCAACTTGATACCTCAAAAGTCTGTCAGGACACTTGCCTTCAGTACTCAACAGGGTTGACGGGGCATGGAAGATCAGGCTCCGGACAGGTTTTGCCATGGCCGTGAGGCGTCACGATGCTACCGCCAGCAAGTACCGAATTGGCTTGTCTGCCGGCTGCTGCAGGCCTGCAGCGTTGGCGCTCGAACAGCACGACGAAACCCGATTACGTAAACAATCGGGTCGCCCTGTAGTGGAAGACATTGCGGTCGCCCTGTAGTGACGCCTGAACTGGTGATGTGTTGTTCGATCATTTGAGAAGATGTTCCCTCAACTACGTGCATTCCGTCGATCAAAAATAAGAAGCTGAAGACCTGACAAGTGTCCTGAGGGCTGCTCTAGAGGTTCGCAAGGTGTGGGCGTCCGATCTCCATCTAGCACATCCAGCCCGACCGCAGCCCCTCATTTCTGTGTTGTCGTTGTCTGCAATCAAGACGGTTTGCATCCCTTTCAGTTAAATTTGCAGTAACTTAACTTCAAGTGGGCGCAGCACCAACAGGAGCATCATGAGATCAGTGTGCCCACCTTCCACAGGCCGTACACTGTTGAACATGCAAACAGGACGCCCAGTTGCGGCGAGAACGTGGGGTAAATCCTGTCCACGATGAAGGCGTCTGCTGCTTCGGGCAGGAAGCCCTGCAGGTCGACAGCCACGCACGCCCATGAACGGTCCACAACACTCTGCCGCCGCAACAGTGACATGATCCATGGCACCCGCAAGACTGAACATCAGGCTCAGCAGTGCAGGCACGCACACCAATCGTGTTGGATGCGGAGGCGCTCTGTCAGTGCAAAAAGTGCTCGACGTGTGCACAGGCCGCAACGCACCGAGGCCGCCAGTGCCAGGCCCTCGAGGATAATGAGGACGAAGAACACGCCCAGGAACTGCAGGACGTACGCCTCTGCCTGCGAGCTGGGCTCGAACTTTGCGTTTTCTGCTGCCTGCTGCGCGGGGCTGACTGCCGGCGCTGGCCGTCGCTTGCGCGCGCGCCGCCTCTCCTGCGAGATGTACAATGTTCCGCACCTCAGGATCTCCCGCCGCACCTATAGCTTGTTGTACAGCCTGCTGTCGAAATTGCATGTGCATGCAGGCGGTACCCACCAGTAGCTGGCTCTCGAAGTCGTCGTCCTCGTCCTCTGACGCCGCCCTCGTCTGCGCAGGGACACGCCAATGCTGAAGGTAAGCTGGTTGCATTTCAGCTCATGCCGCTGATGTGGCTGCGCATGAAATCCACGCACCTCGCTGTCCTGCTGTGCCGCTGTAACCTGCCTGCATCTGCCTCCCGTCCGACGTTCGCCCGATTGGCGTGCCTGCTGCATCACACAGGAGCCTCAAGTCGGTCAGAAGCCGCTGCTGGCGACGCCAGCAAGGCGCTGGAAGCACTGCCGACACCGTTGCACGGTCTGTCATCTCACCAGCGGGTGCAGGTCCCTGTGCTGTTTGAAAGCTCTTTGCTGCTGTGGGAGGGCGCAGGTGCAGGCAGGCGTGCTCATGGTCACAGCCCGCTGCAAATTCATCTTCAACAACTTGTCCAAGGGGGAGCAGGAGCGATTGCACTTTGCGTCAGTCAACAGCCCTCGGTGGTGATGCCGATGGTGGAGGCTTGACAAAGAGAGTCTGCAGCGCAGTAGCGGCGTGCACAGTGAGTGCACGTCTCGAGCACCTATCACGTGGAAGATCAGGAAAAAGATCACTCTCCGCTCTGCTTTCTGCTGGTAAACATTCCATGTAGACACCGGAACGCACACAGCCGCGTTGACTTGCGCTTGTTGCACGCTATCCCAAAGCACAGCATCCGCCTGAGTGCCGTCCTCGCGTAGCTCGGTCCATACAACGCGACACATGTGCAGACCCTGCTAGCGGAGGTCATTTGACGCAGTTAGATGGCTATCTCAGCGCGGCGGCGCCTCGTGCACTCTCGCGCGGAGGACTGGCGGCTGGAGCCTGCAGAGGCAGAGACAGCACTGGTGGCCTGTCTTCCAAAACAGAGCACACCGGCTCCTCGCGCCTTTCGTGTGCAGCGACGCCGCAGGATGTCAGACTCACACCTCACGAGGGGGGCGTCTCGGGCGCCTTTCGCGTCGATCAGCCTTGCCGGCTTTGGAGGCGCACGCGGTGAGACCCCGCTTTGCCCAGTGCAGACTGTAGTCCTGACAGAAGCAACACTCCATAAGCAACACTACTCCACCGCGTGTCTGAGCCGTCAAACGAAGCCATCGAAGGTCAGTTCTGTTGTTGTCCAGGCTCGGCCGATGACACAGCACCTGAGGCGGCTGCACGGCGTCCGCAGCAGCAATTTATGATCGCATCTGCGGCTGGCGACACAAGGCTGCCCGGAGGCGTACCGGCATGGCGCAATGTGCTGGCCAACCTGGCGGCCGGCGCCACAGCCGGCTGCGCCGTCGAAGCCGGTGAGCCTGATGTCTGCAGCTTGACACCGGACCGGAGTGGCAGGAACTACCTCGAGGAAAGGGACATGTGCAGAACATTGAAAAGGCAAGTTCACCAGCTGACAGCGGCACTGACGGCTGGCATCTGTCCCCTGCAGCGCTGTACCCGATCGATACGATCAAGACGCGGATGCAGATGGCACGCACGGGTGGTGGCGTGCGGGCGCTGTTCAAGTCAGGCGGCGGCAAAGCCCTGTATGCTGGTGAGGCGCTTCTCTGAGTGGCAGAGCTTTCAGCGCATCGTATCACGGCACGTCCATCACACAGTGACACTGCTAGCAGCAAATCCAATGTGCTTCAGGCGCAAGCGAGCACTGGCGCTGTGGCTCCACCCGCGACACGCCGCCTGCACCCGGTGCTGATGGGCTGCGCTCTGTGGCTGACCAGGTGCTTGATCATCTGCTTTCAACAACAGGCCTGCTGGGCAACCTGGTGGGCGTCGCGCCGTCCACGGCCGTCTTCATGGCGGTCTACGAGCCCATCAAGCAGGCGGTCACGGAGCGGGTGCCCGCCGATCGCAACTTCCTGGGGCCCATGGTCGCGGGCGCCGCCTCTGGCCTGGCCGCCTCGCTCATCCGTGTGCCGACGGAGGTCGTCAAGCAGCGCATGCAGTCGGGTATGCGAACGACGCTTGTGGGATTGTGCGTACTCGGCAGGAGAGTCGGTCCCGCATTGCAGGCATTTTCATTGTGCCAGGCCGCTAGGAGGCTGAATCAGCTCGCTGCACATGTTACTCAGCTCAACCCCGCTCCTTGCATATTCGCAGGGGGCCTGGGCCCTGACGGCCCTGCGTCTTCACTTCTCTCAAGTGTAAACCTGATCAGCCTCCTGCAAACCCTTCCACCTCCCAACCTGCCGCAGGCGAGTTCCGAGGCGCGCTCAAGGCAGTCAAGAGCATCATCGCCAGTGAGGGCTTCAAGGGCATGTACGCGGGCTATGGCTCTTTCTTGCTGCGCGATCTGCCCTTCGATGCCATCGAGTTCGTGACCTACGAGCAGCTGCGCCGCGCATACAAGATCAGCCTGGCCGGCTCCCGGGAGGTCAATGGCGCCGAGACCGCCGCCATGGGTGAGCTCCCGCTGGCCGCGCTGATTAGCTACCCCGAGGCTCTGTTGGCCGCGCCGCGCCGCAAGCATGGCGCTCGCTGTGCTTGCTGCAGGTTACACCCTGGCCCTGGCACACTTTTTGATGTGGCATGTTGATCAAGCACAGCATGGTTGTAGCACATCGACAAGTCTGATGCGTGAGATGCTGAGCATCGTGGAGCGATCTTTTGTGGGCCGATGTTTGCAGGTGCGGCAGCTGGCGCTGTCACCGGCATCCTGACGACGCCCTTCGACGTGCTGAAGACGCGGCTCATGACCCAGGGGTCCTCGGGCACCTACAAGCACGTCGGCGACTGCGCCGTCAAGATCTGGCGGGAGGAAGGCTGGAAGACCTTCTTCAAGGTGAGCATGGGTTATGGGTTTTGATTTGAGTGCCTGGGGCCACAGGCTCGTGGTTTGGAGTAAGCCCTGCTGGGAGGCGCTGATTGCAACATTTGCTGGAGGTCCCTGCGCTCGCCTTCGCCTTACATGTTACAGCAGTATCGTTGCTCCTCCACAGGGCTGGGAGCCGCGCGTGCTCTGGATATCCATAGGTGCGATGCTGTTCCTGCTTCTCTTTGCTTTTGCGCTGCGCGGTCCCCATGCTCGCTGTTGATGTGGCCATGCAACGAGCTACATTGCGGCACTGTACCTGCTTCCGACCTGACGTGACTGTGCCATCTGTCACACAGGTGGCTGCGTCTTTTTCAGCGCACTCGAGGTCTCGAAGCAGAAGTGGAGGGAAGCTCTGGGAGTGCCGGCCCCTGTTGGAGAGGCTGGCCACCACTGAGCACCGGCACCCGCCGTGCAACCAGCGACTACCAGCAATGGCAGCGTGGACTGCGCAACGGTTTCCTTGGCAGACACGTTTTGAAGTCCAGCAATTCTCGGTACCTAACTACCTATCAGTGTTGTGTATGAAGGTATGGTTGTCATGAGATTGCCCCGCGTCAGAGCCTGTCAGTCCATCCGTGGGTCATCTCAGATACTGAGGAATCGAAAGCGACGCCTGGTGCCGAGCGCCTGCTGCAGGTGCACCGGGTCCTTCAGTGAGGAGGTGCAGCTGGCCGCCGAAGCTACCAAAATCTGAGTGATTTGCCTGAGATCAACATCGCCGCCGCAGATTCCGTCAAGGGAACCTCGGACGTCGTCCGGGAATCCGTACCATGTAATTCAACCCGAAATTGTGATACACAGCTGGATGCTGCTCAGTGCTCACAATCGTCAGCAGCAAGAGGCGACACTGAGCAGACAGCCAGCCAACGGTGCAGTGATATCTTCGCCGAGACTCCAAGAACCCAGCTGCGCGAAAGCGTTGTGTGCTCCTTTTGAGGTTTCAGTTTGGTTTCGAAGCCCACTGCCCACGATGGCTGATACCCAAAGGGCCGAGCAGACGGTGCAGGAGCTGGTGGCAAGACACGGAAAGGTGAGCCGTATATTCTGGTGATAATAGTCCCACGTCACGCAGCGTCCGGCTGGAGTCTTATCTGTGGGCATCACCATTGCTGCGCAGGCGCTGGAGCCAGCTGCCCGGGAGCAGCTCGCCGCTGTGCTGCGGAGCGCTTGCGTGAGTTCTGATGAAGCCTTTGTGAGTTTGGAATGCCTGGCTGTCCTGACTGACTTTACTGCTGCTGATTGCTGACGCCGCAGCTTTCTGTGCAGGACCGCCTGGTGGCAAAGGTGCAACTGTGCAACGCTGCTGAGCTCATCAGGTGACCCATGGTGGCCTTGCACACTATATTTTTCACGCTCCCCTGTTGCGCCAGCTTGTCCTTCGCTGCAAAGAGTCGTGAGGGGGGGCTGAGACTGCAGCACTGTTGCAGGACCACCCGTGCGGCGGACGATGCCGCCGCTGCATTGCTGCCGCCCCTGATCGTCGACGACGACCTGGCGCGGCTTCAGACCCAGGTGCGGCGCTGCGATGAACCACAGGGCAGTCATGGACAGCATCGTGGAGTCGGGGACGGCTGCTGCAGCATGCGTGCTCCAGGGCAGAACTACGCATATTCAAGGTATGCCAGCGCCGTCTCCTGCTGATCCACAGGTGCAGCAAGCGCACAGCGCGGTTCTGCAGCGGCGGCAGGCAGTGCCGGGCAGCATCTGTGACGATATGCACCAGCTCCTGGAGGGTGCCAGGCCGCCCACTGAGGCGACGCCTCTGCCAGGTCAGCGCAGCAGGCGCCCCCGAGCCTTCAGCCAATGTCCTCCGTTTCCTGATCTCGAGAGCCAGACTGCAGTGTATCTGCCATTCACCGACCCTGCCTTGAGTTTGCTGCTGACATGCTCTGAGTCTCGACTGTGCGCCAAACCGCAGCTGGGGAGGTTGCCGAGGCCGGCAGCACACCACTGCGACCAGCACTGCAAGACCTGCAGGCCCAGCTGGCGAGCGCGCTGCCCAACATGCCAGAGCTCAGGTGCGGTCCTGGGGGATGCTCGCCCCGATTTTGGTTTGTACAGATCTGGAAACCGCCGTCATCAGGAAGAGTTCCCAACTGTAATGTGCAGTCATGCACGCAGCCTGCGCGGCTTTCTTGCTGGCTGTGCATGGCCTGCGTTGCAGCTACCAGCTTCAGCGGCTGCTGCCGGCATCGTCCGCGCAACGTTCCAGTCCTGCTTCGAAGCTAGGGCAGTGGCTCTGTGCACAGGGCGCGTCTCAGCGAGGCGGTGGGGCGGCTGGAACGCGTGTGCGTTGCCGTGGTGAATGTAGGCGAAGAATTCACCGCGTCGCCAGTGGACAAGCGGCCGAAGCAGGAGTGTGGCGCCAAGCGGCCGGCAGTGTCGCCCGCATTCGAGGAGGCGCTCAGATCTGGCAAGATAGCGACGCGCCGGCGGCTGCGGGACCGGGTGAACGACACGGCGCGGTGCAACCTTGCCGCGCAAATTGCGGCACAGTAACACCTGTTCCTGATGGTTGGGTAGATGTGGCAGTGCGAACGTCAGCAGGCTGCATTCAATTTCCCTTTGAAACACCAATGTCACTGTTGATGTTTAAAACAGCACCCTTGCATGGATGAAAAATCCCCAATCAGTCAAAGCAACTTGTACCCAGTAGAACATTCATCAGCTGGCCGCTGTTGAGACTCAAATCAACTCCCAGGCTCCTCTGGCATACGAGCATCGTACTGCGAAACAGTCAATCAAAGCACACAGATACTTCAGAAGCACAGCTGCCGCAGTATTTCTACGATATCGACCCGCTGCACGACGACCTGATGAAGTGTATGAAGAACCTGATCTGGCCAAGGAACGCATCTCCGTGAATGCGCTCGTCCGTGCCGTGGATGCGGGTCAGGTCCTTGGCGCTTCTGCTGACGCCCAACGGCATGAACCTGAAGATGTTATCGGACAGCGAGGCGTAGTGCTTGGCGTCCGTGCCGCCTGCGTATACAGTGTCCAGTGTCATGGAAGCTGCGCCAGATCCCGCCCGTGTTGCATCAAGGTGGATCAAATTGACATCTGTTCAGTGAGGCCAAATTGCCAGTGTGTAGAGACTCACCCACAACAAGGTACGGCGCGACGACGATGCCCTGCATTACACGAGTACTGATTGAAGTCAGCAGCACCGTCACTGACTGACATGCAAGTCAGGACATGCGGTCTTGACTCGTTCACATTGCAGCGGTTCGGACGACAGTCCTCGCCTTGGGCCCTGCCAGCGTCTCTTTGATGACGCGAGACAGCAGCCGGAAGTGCGATCCGGTGGAAGGCGAGACATGCGACTTCGGCTGTTCGTCGAGACAATCCACAGACACCCTTCCTCGGTCCTTTGCCGGAATCTTGTGCCGCACATAATCCATTATCTGCTCCGCAGACTGCCCTGCATGCAGATGGCCGTCCATGAATGTACAACAGCCGTCAATGTCCATTCTGCCTGTTGCCCTGGGCTGCCCCGGCGCCAACAATGCTGATGGGGTATGCGGTCATGGAAACAAGCATGAGGTCGCGGTTTCCTTTTGACTCGCCTGGCAGGTGCCTAAAATTGATGGTCAGATTGCCGGTCTGCGGAAGCACGTTGCGTGCAGTGCCGGCGCTGAGCACCGTCATGGCGGCGGTTGTGCGGACCAGCGCAGCGGTGTCGGGCTGCAAGGCCAGCAGACGTCCAACCAGGGCGCCGATGACCCTGGAGCGAGCAGATTTGCCTGCTGGTCTCTTTACCAGCAGGGTGCGCTGCAAATCTCGTCAGCATGGCGCGAGCCAAACGTGCGCGGCCCAGCTTGCATGGGGCAGTGGAGGAGGCTGCGTGTATCAATGTCCAGAAGGTAGCACCTGATGTCAGCATGTCGCAGCAGCCAGGCCAGACTGCGAACTGGCGCAGCGTCCGCCAATGCCCGCAGAAAGTCCGTCATAGGGTGCTGCAGTCACAGACAGCTGAACTCAAACACCACAGCCTGATGGTGCATCGTCCAAGCTTCGGATCCCAGCAGCAGTCGTGCCACGTTCGAGGGCGTGAATGGGATATGCCTGCAAGTGGATGGGAGGAGGCGCTCTGTCGATGGCGGTCATGATGCGCGCCAGAATTGCTGCCACCTGCATGGAAAGGCATGTGCAGATTTGGTATCTGCTCGTGTAAGTCTAGCTTTGCTGTCATCTTGCGCGGTGCGCCGAGAGTTTATGGTCCCAAAGACGCCCCAATTGGTGTGTTCCGATAGCATCCAGCAAGAAGGGGGCACCCACCGAACTGCCATCGACCGGGGGCATCGAGGAATGGCCGCCGAGTGTCGAGGCCTTCACCTGCACGATGCTGTAATCCTGCACGGCAGCGCATATGTCCATGTCGAAGTTTGGCCTAGAGCTTACAGCAAAGCGGCCTAGAGACCCCTGCCGACAGTTTTTCGAGTCATCGCAGCCAAACCTTCTCTGCCGTGCCCACTATCGCAATGGGTTTCTGGGCCAGCGGCGGCATCCCATCCTCAATCACGAAGCCGCCCTCGTCCAAGACGAACTCCAGTTGGACGCTCTGCAATTTCAGAAGCTCCACTATCTTTGCGGCGCCGTGGACGCCGCCCACCTCCTCGTCGTGACCAAATGCCACATACAAGGAGCGCAGGGGTCGGAACCTGCGGGGATCAGCAATACAGTTCCGTGCTAGTCTCAACCTTGTGCTGGCGACTCACTGTGCAAACATCAACCACTGGAGGGGAGCCCCACTTCGATGAGGTGCGTAGGCACGATGCAAGCTGTCTCCAGGATGCTGGGCACTACACGCCATAGGATGCACAGAAACCCAACAAGGCATAGGATCATACCCAACAACACCCACCCCTCCTGCAGCAGCTGGTTGACGGCCTCCAGGATGGCCACCACGTTGTTTTTCATGTCCAGCGCGCCGCGACCGTAGATGTAGCCAGCCTCCGTTTCCCCGCCAAAGGGCGGGTGCGTCCACATTGATGTCGCTGGGTCCTCATCCGCAGGCACCACGTCGATGTGGCTGAGCAGCGCCCCAGGCTTGAGGGCCGGGTCACTGCCCTCCCACAGGATCAGCAGGCTGTAGTTGGACACCTGATGGTCGGAAGCGGCCAGCCACAATGAAGCGAGTCAGCACCTGATGGTCGCAAAAAAGGATGGGGCTATGTCATGGCAGGCGACGCAGGCTGCGGCACTTGCCCTCCACTGGGGCGGTGCAAAACGAGACAGCAACACGGCTCTTGCGTCAGGCTGCAGCATACTGTCGGTCCGATATACCAACGACAATTACCGTAGTAGTCTTCAGCTGGGCCCAGATAGCAGGATAGGTCCGCCGCAGTTGCTGCACGCAGACCAGTCAAACATGCGCATGCCAGCTTGAAGAGAAGACAGCAGCAGGCCAAAGGTCTATTGCAGCGAGTTTCCGGCTGCTGTTATCCTGCCGAAGCACTGTCTCGTGCATGCTTGCAGGCCTACGTCATGCGCCTGCGTAAATGTCTCATGACTTTCGGTCGAGACATGCTGCGGCGCATCCAGCGTGCAGACCGTCTTGTAGCTCAAAAATTCTGACAGATGCTGCTTGGCTGCATCGGCGTGCGCTACGTCGACCTTTACAGACGGCACGTTCACGTCCGACTGAGGATTGGGTGCGGCAAGGAGAGCAATACCACCCAAAAGGGCAGTCAGGGCCCAGCCGAGGCGCGACATCGCAGACAAGACTTTTCGAAAAGTGAGCCTGTCCGCATTGCGACAGCTGCAGATCGACACGACGATCTGCTGAACACATGTACTGCAGGTCACATCCCCTGCGAGGTTCTCAAGCCAAGTCAACGTCAGCATCGTTTGAATCGCGTCTGGAGCCTCAATTGAATTTGCACCACAGTCGCTGCTGCAAAAGTGCTCTCGAAGCATTCAAGACGCGCGTAAGACGCGCAGGCTTGTTTCCTGACGCTTCTTGGCAAGTATCAGTCACCCCCCAAAACGGCGAATTGTCAGTAATCAATACTGTTCCAAAAGCATTCCTGCATATACTCTACTTAGCACAGCGAACGACTGTGGTCACGGTTTGCTAGCGCAAGCACAATTGCGCTCCGTTGGACAGCTTGAGCGCAGTTTGTACGGGCATCCCAGGCGCCGGCGCCATTGTGCGGCAAGAATGGCCGAGGGACATCCATCGCTCGCCACGCTGGCCGTCACCGCCGGCCTGTCGGCCGTTGCGGCCGCGGGCCTGACGGCTTCGTGGTTTCGCAGCCGGGCCGCAGCTGTGGAGGCTCATGGTGCCGCGCCTACCACCACCTACAGCTGCGGAGTAACGGTCGTACGGGCGGATGCGGCGCAGCAGCGGCAGCAGCCCAAGCGGGATCCGCACGATCCCTTGCCGCGTGCAGAGTGAGTTCGTCACCTGTATGCAACAGCGGCATCGGCTTTGGCCACAGCATGTTGCTAGAATAGATGCTGCACAGCTCGCAAGTGCGGGGCCTGGCACTCACTATGGCGGCATGCACAGGTACCTTTCGTGGGACGACTACTTCATCGCACTGGCCTTTCTCAGCGCGCAGCGGTCGAAAGACCCCAACAAGCAGGTAGACATTGCCGCACGCTCCTGCCAAATGCCGGGAGCAACTTACTGCTGAGCGCCTGCAGCAGTCCTGGAGACGAGAGGCTCAAATGGCGTGCAACGGCGCTCTTGGGTGCTCTAGAAGGTTGTGCTGCTTTGTGGCTGGGGCCTTCTGAGGACATTCTGGGATGCACAGTGGCCTGCACAGCCTCTGTGGGTGTCATTGCCGGTGCAAAGCTGGAGGTGGGCCTGTGCATGGCCTACAATGATGCTTGTGAAGCCGGCATGCCCCTGCAGGTGGGCGCGGTGCTGGTCAGCCAGGATAACATTATCCTGGGCATTGGGTACAACGGCTTCCCGCGTGGCTGCCCGGACGCGGACCTGCCATGGGCTAAGTGCTCCCACAGCGGCGACATCCTGGCCACAAAGTGCGGGCAGTAGGCGCTGGGCATGGACTGCAGGCTCATGTCAGTGCAGAGTACATGGACCCACGGATCGTGTGTTGGCCACATATTTTGTGGATGGATGGTGCTACATACATCGATGGACCCTCGGCTTAATGCAACATGCTTTTGCAGGTACCCCTATGTGTGCCATGCAGAGATGAACGCGGTGCTGAATAAGAACACAGCGTCGCTCGTCGGAGCGGTAACTGCGGCAGCTCCGCTTTTAAGCTGGCATGGCTGCTGACGCCATGTCAGAATGAGTGGGCCGACCATCCTCAGCCTCAGTACGGGAGATAGCAAGCTGACAGGGTGCCTTTTCCTGCGTGCAGAAGATCTATGTGACTATGTTCCCTTGCAACGAGTGCGCAAAGCTCCTGATTCAGGCCGGCATCAAGGAGGTCATCTATTTTGAGGTGGGCTCTGAGGGACACTGCAAGACGTCAAGTTTGCGGCCATCGGTTTGCAAGAACTGACAGAATTGCTTCTGGAGGCGGATCGCAAGGCACATCGGTGTGACAACTTGGGAACTTGCATTGTGCCGGCAGGCGCACGTTCAGTTGCCGCTGCTGTGCCAAACTGATTGGTTTTGTTTTTGTATGAATGCCACACGCGACAGGCCAAGAACACCACGGCAAAGGACCTGGCCGTCCACAGCGGCATGCAGCCGGACCAGGCATACATTGCTTCAAAGCGTATGCTGGCTATGACGGGCGTGCAGCTGCGGCAGTACCGGCCACAGCACCATGTGTCGCTGCAAATGGGACTAAACAAGGTCGATATGAGCAGGGTGAAGTAAGGTTGCTGTTGCGCGCCATTACTGCTGTCCTGCTTGGCAGCGTCTTTATGAAGTCCATCAGGTCAGCCAGCAAGGGCACTGTTGCGAACTTGCACTGCCGAAGGGCGTGACTCATGCATCACATTAGTTCAACATCCACACCAGCAGGCAGGAGGGCATGGCCGCAGCGAAACAGCAAGGCTCGCTGCAAAGCCGCGCTCCAGCAGCGGGGAGCGGGCAACATGGGTGGCGACCGCTCCCCGCTGCATCCCTGAGGCGGGCAAACGGAATCGCCCGGCCTAGTCTCAGTCGTGGATGTGTCCGGGGGTTCTCAAACATACTATCGCGCTGCTTCGAAGCGACGATTGCACTTGACTACCCATGGGTATATGTGACCGGCGGCGGCGGCGACGGCGGCGCAACCAGACTTTCCCTACGCTCCGTCAAACTTTCGTCCCCACGGCACGTGCACTGTGTGCAGCGTATCTACCCACAACGTGTCCGCCAGTCTTGCTTTGCAATCCATTTTACACGCAACTATACCGTTGTGAACCAATTGTGATGATGCTGGCGCAGAGGCATGCTGCAATGGTTGCCACAGCGTCGCGACCTACACAGCAGGCATGCATGACCCGGCCAAGGCCAGCGCGGCCGTTCCAGGTCGCGCGGCAGCACAGCAGACGCAGCGGCTCGCGGCAGATTGTGCGAGCGAACGCGGCCACTGAAAATGGAAAGGTGAGTTGTAAAAACATAAGTGCCTGATGCGCGGTGCGGTGCGCGGGCTGCAAGCAGGCAGCATGCTCGAAGGCAGCATGCTCGCGTTCAAGCAAGCAGCAGCATGCGGATTATTTGAGTGGCTCATTGTGTGTTAGCACCCTTCGAAATGCATGTACGCCGGTCTGAGGTTTCAGACTTCCGTCATGACAACACGGCGCACCCTGCACCCAGCCTCCCAGGCAAACTTATGCTGCTGATGCTGCGGAGGGGAACAATCTACAGTTGTTGTTGTTTCCCCTCCAGCTCCCGAAGTGGGAACTAATCTACAAGTACCTTAAGGAGGACAACGACCTGCGGTCGCTCAGTTCGAGGCAGGCGAAGGAGCTTGTTGACAGCGGCGAGGCCATCATCGTCGACGTCCGCCCACGGTGCGCCTCTGCCACTGCAATATGTCGTGACAACGCAAACCCCACATGATTTGGACTGTAACTGAAACGCTCGTCACCCACAATGCCAAGTCACATGCCAAACCTCAGGAGTCCTTGCACTCCATGCGGCTGCTTGCACTTCATGCGGTGCAGCAACCTTTACGAGGATGCGACGCCGATTGGCGCCAAGAGCGCGCCGCTGTTTCAGCTGGTGGACTGGTCGAAGCCGTCGTTCACAAAGGTGTGCAATGGTCTGGCGCACTGGGCAGCAAACCTGCATGCAATGAAGCTGCGCCCCAGGGTGTAGCACCTGGCGTGCATGGTCGTACGTGCCCCGGCCAGCTGTCGCAGCCATCGGAAACACTCGTGTCTCGGTCTGTGCAACCCCCTGACCCGTGGAGTGAGCTCCTCGGCGGCGGGTCCTTGTTCTTCACTCAAGCCAGCTTGCACTTCTTGTGTATCTCATATCCCATTCACAGTAGTTTCCCGGTGGGCAGGTCCTGCGGGCTGGCGCACTGCTCGCAAACGGCGTCACGCCCGTGGAGCCAAACCCAGACTTTCTGGAGGACGTGCGGCGCGCAGCGGACGGGAAAGCCATCATCCTGGCGTGCGAGGGCGGCGGCAGCACCGTGCCGACGCCCAGCTTCCAGTGGGTGAGTGAGAGCCCCCCCCCCGCAGCTGACCTTGTTCAAGGTTCTTGTCGATGCGATGCTGTCCGGGCGCTGGCATCATCTGGCTGATGCAAATTCCGAATTGTTGTTGTAAAGTTCACCTCGTAATTCATTACGCATTGGCATCTGCAGTAGCTGGCTCCCCCACTGCATCTTTCACTGGCGTGAGCCTTGTGTTTGGGCGCCGCAGGGAAAAGCGTCCCGCAGCCTCACGGCTGCCTACAGGTGAGCTCACGCCTAGGGCGCCCTGCCCGCGCTGTATCGACAGCCTCTCCATCCACATCTAATGGCAGGGCAAGGGCTGGCAAGGCCACATGCTGCTGCATAATGCAGCCCGTGATTTCTCTCCGGTGTGACCACCGACAGGGTACTGAGGGCGAAGGCAGCCAGCCCAGTATACCACCTGCAGGGCGGCATCTACGGCTGGTACACTGAATTCGGCGATTCAGGCTTCACAGGTGTGTACGGCAGAAGTGGTGCACGGCGCCCAATGATGGGGCCCCTTCGCAAACTGCATGTTGCCATGCTTGTTTTACACCTAGCTGCTCATTGAGCGCACTGCCAGGTGCTGAATTATGTGTGGTGCTCTTTCGCAGGCGAATATGACACAGGTTGGTTCTGTCTCACCGCTGGATCAATCCTCATACTCCGCCCCAAACCCTCATACCTAGTCTGGCCCCCTAATTCTGGCGATCTCATCGGGTTTGTGCAGACTTATCAAGTTGCCCTGCTTACTGCAGTGTGTTGCATGCAGGTAACATCGGCCGCACGCCAAATGCAGCAGGTCAGTTTACTTACGTGTGGCTCATCAATCATAGTTCTTTTTATGCTTATACCGCCATCGTTGAACAAATTCTGAGTCGGCTTCAACTGCTGCTTGCAGCGCCAGCAGAATACCCTGGAAACAAGAAGTAGATATCGACTACCATATAGTTTTAGGCTACACAACGGCGTCATTAGAGCTGTCGACAGTCTGTAAGTTCCAATCTGCTGAGCACTCGTTGATGTGATACTTGGGGTGTTTGCAAAACGCATTTGCAATTTGAGTTGTCACGATCTCATTCACTGGACTCCATCACTTTCTCTGCTGGAGCGTCTGCCACAGGGGCCCTGTCGCTGCCCTCTGCCTCCACTTCACCAAGCACACAGAATGCAAACGATCCGACCGCCATGGCCAGCGCTGCACCTGCATCCGCACATGGAATGTTAGGTTAAGCATGAGCGGACACATGCTGACTAGGCAGTCATGCAGCTCCTGTGGGATGTTGATGTCCGCGCACCCGCCATGGTGTCGCTTGCCCAATGCACATCCGAGAGCACCCGCCCCACAGCGGTCACGCCACCCAGCGCCAGCAGCGGCGCCGAGTTCCGCCTGATGAACGCTGACACAGGCGACGACGAGCCGTCCGCCGCACGGGTGCTGGCCAGAAGAATCGCAAACGCCACGAAAAAGAATGCAGTAAAAGTGTGCCTGCGAAGCCAGAAGCCGGCACCAACTTGCATGCAGGCATCATGGCGCCCGTCTTGCATATCAACAGCTTGCATGTCACCAGGCTCGGGAGCAGTTCAGCACTCACCCTGACGGCAGGCTGAAGGTGCTGCTGTGTGTGAGGCCGAACCCAGGCCGCGCTCTCCGGAAGACATGCTTCAGTAGATCCAGCAGCGGCACATCCTTGTGCGTCAGCCCCCACCCTGTCCGCAACAGCGCAGATGCGGGTAGGAAAGAACCCAGAAACCGTGCGCATGCATCCATCGTGGAGCTTGAGTGACCGAGGTGTGATACATGCAGGCTGCAGCGTGATCGATGATCCAATGCACCTGCTGCAGTCAGACACCGCACCCGGGAAAAAGTACAGAGCCCCGCCAAATGCCGCGCGCCGCAGCGTCCGCAGCGGGGCATGGACGCCCGACGCCAGGCCCGCGATTATGCACGCGCCCAGAGCCGTGATGATGGGCACGTTGGATACCGCGTTGGCGATGCTCCTCGCATTGGCGTCGCCCGGCCAGCGGCTGGTGGCGAGGCGCTGCATGGCAGTGTCGAGAGGCGCCAGGAGGTGGAATGAGCCCGGCGCCAGCACGTCCGCGACGATGAGGCCAAACGCGGCTGTGGCGCCGGCGCAGACCAGCGGTCGCGACAGCATGTCGCCGGGATCCTTCGCGCCTGGCCGTGACGCCGCGCACGGCGTGCACGCATGTTGGGACGCATTGCCTGTGCTCGATCGTCTGAGCGCTGCGGCTTTGTGCGATAGCTGTGAGATGGTGCTGCTGCATAATCTGCTGCATGACACGAGTGACAATCCCTGAGGACACCCGTGCAGCAGGCCTAGGGGTACCATGGTGGAAGAGTCGCTGCAAAATTTCGCGGCCAGACGATCCCTCTCGAAGGTCCTCACTTCTTCATGCTACTGCATACGACGAACGGAGTGATCGCTTGGAATGACTGCGCCATCGGTCTCTGAGAATCTTCACGGAAGATGCACGAAAAATTCCCCCGCACAGAGTTGCTGCATCGCTGTCTGGCGGCATCTCGCCATTACCATCAATGCATCCTACCATTGCAGATCCTGAGCAATTGGTACCTGTCGAGGTGTGGACGGCCCATCTGGCTCAGACTAGCCCGAGGAGTGGAAATGCCACAGCATCCTCGCGGCCGGCCTCCTCACCCAACCCGCGTTGATCGAAGCTGCTGCAATATGAGAATTTTCCTGACGGCTTATTCACAGCTGTGCCTGCAAATCCAGAACGTTCGCAGACGCACACGCAGCGGCATGCAAAACGGCCGGAGTGGACCTGCGGACACTCATTTTTTGGGCTACTGTCCCAGCGCCGGCAGCAGCAACTCAGAGGCCGTGTATACAAGATGCTGCAGTTGCGACGCCAGGACCTCCATTTGTAGATGTCCGTTACCAGCAGCATACCTCGCCGCGACAGACCAGCACAGCATGAGGATGAACATGCACCTGACGGGCATGAGCCCACGGACGGCTGCTGAAGCGTGCCTAGCAAGTAGATTCTATCAGCATGCTGGCGGTTCCACACATCAATACTGGCACCGTCACCAACGCGCTTGCCCTCCTTGACGCCAGGCTGTTGATTGCCATCTTCATTAACAGCAGGGCAATGCTGTTTGGAGAAGGTCAAGCTTCGCAACCTGTACTGGAAAAACAACCCGTTGGTTGGGCATCATACCGCCGCTGCTCCGTGGGTCGTGAAGTCTGAGAAGCGCAATAGATTATAAAAACAACATGCGCCATGCAGCGGTGTGATGCCACTGCCTCTGTTTCCAAGATAACACGAATCAAAAGCGATTTTACATGAATTGCGGGCGAAACCATGCATAATGCAAAAAGAAGGAAAAAGGACAGGCCAGACTACACAAAGCAACCACACGAAAGCAGCAATCATGCAAACTAGATTCCACGTCGATAAAACCACTGCGTGACATGTGCCAATGCCGATGCCTGAGGATTGTGTCTGATCAAGGCCCGCCTGAATTGCAGCAGGGCTCTGCGAGTGTCTCGTGCAGAGCCGCGCGCTGGCCAAAGCACAGCAATAGAATGCGCATAGTTTTGCTAGAAGGCGAATTCCCGAGGCCCGCCTCCATGACGTCGCGCTCAAAATTGTCTCTCCGACTGCGCTCTCAGTGCTGCAAGTCGTGTGGGAAGTCGACCACAGGCCCGTTGTCTGGTGTGGCAAAGCCATCCGTGTGTGGCAGGGGCTGCATGCCCGACAGCCCGGCGCTAAAATCCTGAAGCAGGCCCTGCGGAGCGGGACAGCAGCGATCAGCGCACGGCAGCAGAGGTTAGGGTGTCACTTGCCACCAGCTGTCAGGAGATGCTGGGGCCAAATGCGGCTCGAAGCAACGGGCCGCGGCGCCTGAATCCAGTGGCCTGCGTCTTGTGCGATACACCTTCGTGTGAGGCAAGCACACCTCGTCGAAGGGCAGCGGCTGCGAGGCGGCGGGCACGTCGCAGGGGCGGCCGGCGGCGGCGTCGCCTGCGAGGCCGCCGGGAGCAGCTGGGCGGGCGGGCCGCACAGCTGCGGCAGCCGCCCTGCGGGCGTGAAGCCCGCGGGCGCGAGCGCGCCCGGCTCGAAGGCCGAGTGCACGCAGGTGGGCGGCCCAGTGGCGCAGCACGCCGGGAGGGCGTCCAGCGGAAGGCAGTCGAGCCCCGCCTCGTGGCCGCGGGAGCCCAGGTCGGGGCCGGGGAGCAGGTGCGCGATGGCGTCGAGACTGCCGGCGCAGTGGCGGTGCGACAGCGGCGGCAGCGCGCCCGGCGCCGCCATGGGGATGCTCATCGCCGGCCAGCCGGACAGCTCGGGCAGCAGCTGCACCACGGTGTGAAACGCAGCGTCAGCGTGATGATGCGCTGCTCAGCCTGCAGCCGACCGCCCGTTCAGTCATGTGGCAGCAGGCTGGCATTGATGCACTGCGTCGTTCCTCCGCAGCAGTCATGCGTGCCCACTGTCCGCTAGTGTGGCAGCGCGTCCGTGTCGGGAGACCATGCCAGGTCAGTACTTGATCAAGCCAGATGATCAGGTGACAGATCGCACGGGGTGGAGGTGGCAGAGAAGCACACCATGAGCGGCTGGCCATGCTGCGGCGCCAGGCTGGGCACGGAGTTGTGCATGAAGGCAGTTACCGGCGGCAGCAGGTCCATCGACATGTGCGCTGAGCCTGCACCCAGTTCCCGAACACTCAGACTAGCAGCGGATGCAGCCTCATCGTGCCACGTGCGTCCGCAACCAGCGGAAGACGACAGAGTGTGGCCTCAACCATCGCGAGTGCGCCTCTGGTTTCAATTCAGGCGCAAGTGTCCTGCCAGGTGGTACATCAGGTTCTCGTCAGCTTGCGGGCGCAGGAGGAGGTGCAGATCTCGCACCAAACTGCAGCGTGGCAGACTGCCCCGACTTGGGAGTGGTGGCCTGGCTGCCGCCAGACGTGCCGGCGCGCTCCTGATGCTGCCTAAGGGCCGGCCGCAGCGACGGGCGGCGGGGCCAGCGCGCGATGCCGTGCCGCCTGCAGGCGCGCTTCAGCGCTGCACGAGGCCCAGGAAACACACTCTTCGGAGCCCGAGGCTGGAGCAGCTGAAACAAGGCAGAACTGCAGTGGACCAGGCAGGACTGCAGAGCGGTGATGCAACAGCTGAATGTGCGATGAGGCAATGCGGGGCCTCACTCGTGGGACAGATGCCCAGGTTCAACGCAGCCTCCTTAAGGCCGCAGCCAAACTGCGCCTGCGGGACAGGCAGGCATGGCGTCAAAAACTGCACCGACATGCCAAGTCCTGGTGGGAGTGCGCCGGCCCTGCGAGCACGCGGGGTGTCATGACACACCCCGGGTCTGCGTTTGCCGGCTAATACCTGGGATGGCACCGGTCGCAGATCCTGCAAACAGTGTCGAACTGCACCTGCAGCTGCTGCATGGCGAGACTTGTGAGGCGCTGGCTGACACAGGCGGAGCGACAGCAGCATCAGGCAAAGGTCAAGGTCGTACGTGAAACTTTGAGCCCCTTAATATATTTTGGAAATGAATATAATGAATATTTTGGGTTGCGGCCGCACCTGAAGCTGCTGCAGCGTGAGGCGCTTGCCTGCGCCGGTGGAGGATCGATCACGGTCCTCGCCCGCCTCCTCTGTTGCGCCAGTGACCTCGCTGCTGCCGGCGCTGAGCAGTGACGCAGCCGCGCTGTTGCGGCACAGCCGCTGCGACCTGCGCGGGCGCAGCAGTGTGGCATTGGTACAGGATGGAGCCGGCAAAGCAGTGCTCGAGCTGTGGCCTGGCCGGGAGCGTTGCAGCCAGTGGACATAGGGAGGCTCAAACAGCTGCAGCTCCCAAAGCTCTGTATCGCTTATGAGTGGCGAGCCACGCTCGAGGTGTTGAGCGGCGCAGCGCTGTAAAACAGGACGCAACCGTGCGAGGTGGGGAGCTCTGCACAGGCGCACCTGTAGGATGGTGAGCGCAGACTGTCTGGCTCCAGGAGATTGCCGCTTTGCGGCACGTCCCGGGACGCGACCACAGGCTTCGTCTCCTCCGCCCGCGCCCGCTTGCCTGTGCGGAACGGGCGCAACTCTTCTGAGCACCTGGTCGTGAGCCTGCAATTCAGTGGGCTACCCGGGAATCTGCACACCGATTGTCGCTCAGAGGGTTTGACCAGAGGTTGTGGTCGCAGAAAGCTTGCGGGCTTCTTCAGATGCCTCCGCAAACAGATGCGCTAACAATGCAGCAGCTGCACCTGACGTCTGAATGGACTCGCTGCTGTTGTTTTCGCTACGCTCGCCGGACGCCACACGCTGGCCCGCTCCCTCGGCCGCCTGCTTCTCGTTGGCAGCGCCAACCTCCGACAGCGCCGGCAGCGCCGCCGGGTGCGGGCCCCGCTGCTGGCCGGAGAGMTGCCGCGCCGCGCCGGGAAGGTCGGCGCCGGAGGCAGCCCGTGGCGAGGCGCCGGGGGGCCCGTGCAGCCCCACCGCCATGGCGTGCATCCGGGCGTCGACAGTGTGCAGTCCTGTCCCCTGCGACCAAGAGAAGCACTGCGAGTCACAGCGAAGCGAAGCGAGGTGAAACTGAGGTGGGATGACGAGACTGGTACCATGTGGGCTGAGCCAAGCTGTCAGCGGCAGGATTGTAGTGCCACATGTGGTGTGCTGCGTGCACAGACTGGACGGCCGCGTCCACACATGCTCAGAAAAGGCCGGATCAGGAGCAGTCGCAGCTCTCGCACCTGCAGGCAGCTGACGAGGCAGTCCACCAGGGCGGGGAAGAACACATCCCGCTCCGCCTGCGCGACCTCGAAGACCGCGACCGGGTGGTCATGGCTCGCGCCGCTGAACAGCGGCATGAACAGCGAGGAGTGCACCCGGCACCTCTTGGCCTCGCCCACGCGGATGTACAGGCTGCGGTCATACTGCTGCACGTCGTGCGACATCTCCGGCTCGCCGGAGGCAAACACGCGACCGATGGCGCCCATCTGCAGGCCCGCCGCCGCAGCGCCGATGGCAAAGCGGTAGCGGCAGGAGACGCAGCGGAACAGTGCCAGCAGGTCGCCCATGCCAGACACGGAAAACGGCTGACCCTGCGAGCCAGTGTACGCGACCCGTCGGGCACCAGGGAGAAGCTGCAACACTTGTCACGGCGATAAGTCGGACAAAGCCTTTGCCGGCCATACGAACGTGCAGCCGCTGCCAGGCGCCCTGGCATACATGTCAGTCAGGACAATGGGTCGAGCTTAACGACGTGTCGTCGCCAGTTACAGGTACGCCGTTACACGCGGCAAGCTGCTGCACAGGACATGCAATGCCGGCGCCTGGGCCGTGGGCATACCTGCGTGCTGAGCGAGATGCTCCCGTCCACCTCCGTCTGCGGCAGCCACACCTGCACGGCCAACCGCCTGCCGTGCGTCAGCCCTCTGCTGCCCACCAGGGTGAACGCATCCATCCGCTCAGCATAGAGCCTGCGATCACTGCCTGCCTGTGGACGGGCCGACGTACACGCGCGACACGTCTCAATTTTGCATAGCTGATAGACGCTTGCCGCGCGAGTGTCAAGGTCGCGAGCCGCTGCGCTGCTGGTTGCGTTGTACCCGGCACCAGGGCCGGCGAAACATCGTCAGCCCTGCAGCGCCCCGCGCACCTGTGCCAAGCATCCTCCACCCGCTGAGGCGATGCGGCTGGCGAATGCGCACGTCGCCGCTGCCAACTCGGCTTTAAATATCAGGCGAGCGTCGCAGCCGGCCATATCGGCCGGCGGTGGCTCAAGCTGGCCAGCGGCCGAGGCGGGACCGCTGCGCCACCCACACCCGCGGTCCGCAGTCACCGATACATGCTTCGCAGCCTGTCTTGTCGCCTTTCAGCCAGCCTTTCGCGAATGCTCACATCTCAGCCTCCTCTCTGTCAGCCTCGCGTTGGGCAGGGAACCTAGCCGTGGCTGGCGGAGTTTAGATATATGAGTCATCATTGGTCATCAATGTGGTACAAGGGGAGAGGATGAACAACACACCGGTGGGAGCGGTGGGAGCATGCTTTTGGCTGAAGCAGAGTGTCAGCAAAGCGTTGCTATCCCTTTCCGAAACCTTCTGTCCCCTATCTCGTCCCCTATCTCCCCGGAACCGAGCACATCAACCACGCTCCTTCAGATGGCCGAAGTGTGCGACAATGTGGCGCGTCCCAGGGAGCATCCAGATGGGCAGACGTCCGACCAGGCGATAGATACAGCCGCAAGCTCATCACCGCCGCCGGCAGACGGCGCGGATGAGCCGTCGGACGCTGCGGCGACCGATGCGCGCTTCGCGCTGGAGGCCTGGAAGGCAGCCAACCCGTGGTGGAGCACAGTGAGATCGCTGACGGCATGTCGCGGATGTGTATGGCCGTTTTCTCTGACACCTGCTTACGCCACGATACCTGGCGCTGCACCGCGGGGCTGAAGCGCCGGCTTGGGCGCCAACGCGCAGGCCAAGAACAAGGACCTGCCTCAGGACTTCTGGGACCTGCGGCGCCGCATGCGCAACCAGAAGCGCACGCAACGGCAGCAAGCCAACAAAACCAGGAAGCGGTATGACACAGGCTCTGACCACGGTGGGCACGCGCTGCAGCATGTTGCACCAATATCGCCTGGCGCAGCAGACGGCGCAGACTCGAAGCCTGCGCAGATGCATCGCCTGGCAACGGTGGGTGTTCTGGCAATCCAAAGACATCAGCTTAAACAGGCAGTGCACAGGCTGTATCTTGCTCAGTCGTCTCGATATCCGCACCGCAGGAAAGCGGACTCGCAGGATCTAGAGGAAGAGGTGACGGAGGCGGAGGCGGCGCGGCGGGTGGTGGAGGCGGCCGCCGCAAAGGACGAGCGTGTCAAAGCCCACCTGGCACAGCAGGCGCGGCTGGAGCTGGCGCTGCGGGAGGGCACCCGCATCGTTGTGGACTGCAGCTTCATCCTCGAGTGCTCCAAGCGCGAGGCGAGCACTTTGGCCCCCAAGGGACAGTGGCGGCGGCCGTCCCGCCTGTCACCCTCTGCCTGGCCGTGCTGCACGTGGCTGGACGACCCGACCCCGTGCCAGTTCTTGCCGCGGGCCGGCGCTTGCAGCATCTACTCGTCTGCCACATGGGTGCTGAGGCTGCGCGGGCGTGCTGTGCTGCAGATGCGCAGCCTAGCAAAGCAGCTGCAGGAGTGTGTCGGCGCCAACAAGCGCGCGACGCAGCCCGTGCGCCTCACATTCACAGGCTTCAAAGGCGGGTGCTCTGATGCCTGTTGACTTGCGAGGAATCTTCTCAAACACACCCCTCACGCATGAGCTCTGCTGAGACAGCGCTCCTACCAGGATGTCATTCGGGGTTGGCACCTGCATCAAGCAGGGCGCCTTGTCAAAGAGTGGTAAGTTGTTGGATCCAGCCACGCTCTTGGTCTGGCGCTAACAGGCGAGCTGCGGCAATTTTGCGAGCGGATGGGCGGCGAGCGCTGGGCGGTCAACCGTGTGGAGGAGGCCACCCTGGAGTGCTACCCCGCTGCCTCGCTGGTGATGCTGACGCCCGATGCGCGGCAGCCACTTGAGGCGCTGGACCCCTCAAAAACCTACTGCGTCGGCGGCCTGGTGGACCGCACACGGAAAAAGGGCATCACTGCCATGGTGGGTGCAGGTTTAGCTCGAGCTGAACAGCCTCATCCGATGCAGATTGAAATCCTTGCAGCAATGTTGATGGCTCTGGTGCAGTGCACATGCACACATGTCGGTGCCTACAGCCAGCCCATTGTGGCGGACTGCCCTGCTATCAGACACGCCTCACGGCTTGAACTTTCCCGAGCTGAAACCCGTCCGCCTGACGCCTGAAACAGTTTGCCGAGGAGCACAAGTTGGAGGTGCGGCGGCTGCCCATCGCGGAGCAGCAGCTGCAGACTGCGGCCGGCGCGCCGATCCGAGACAGCAATCTCATCCTGAACGTCAACGACGTGGTGTCGGCGCTGCTGGCGGTGCACGGCGGCGCCAGCTGGCAGGCTGCCATCGATGCGGCGGTGCCGATGCGGAAACGGCTGCCCGCCACGGGGGCCAGCGCTGCGGCGGCGCGGGACGGCGACGGCGTGGATGTTGGGCTTTCGGCCCGCAGCGCTGCGCAGAAGAGCCTGGTGCCCCTGCCCGGGCAGCCAGCCCAGGGCACTGCCGCGCATGATGAGGTGTCCAGCGCCGCTGCAGCAGCGGCTGCGCAGCCAACTGCATCGTTGCAAACAGAACAGACGCAATAACCAGTCGATGATGCTGCTGAGGGGGGGGGATCAGAGGAGTTGGTCGTACCAACAACCTGCTGCTTTGTCACTCGTTCGAAAGGGCGGATTGGCAGCACTCGGATCCCGCATCGGCACAGATTTCTCCGATCAATCGTGGCACTGCACTGCACGCCACTGCCCGTTGGCAACGCCGATTGTGCCAAACGTGTCACAGTGAGCCAGCATTGAGCACGCTCTATCAGCTGTCCAGGCCGTCGTGTGCAGACGCGAGGCAACTGGGTGTGTCGTTCACCGCGCAGTTTTTGCACAGCAAACCAGTAGGACGCAGAGCCACAGGTCAGGCGACTGTTGTGACCTGTGCTGGATTGAGTGACTCAACCCTGCATTCGAGACCGTGCCTCGTTTTAGACACATGCATCTTTGCTCTTTGCCTTATGCCACGACATTGCCTCGGGCTTCCGGCTGCAGGGGACTCCTCGCTGGCCCGCCTCGATGTCAGCACACGACAATGACATCATCGCCAAGCGCCGCAACCCTCTGGTGATAGTCGGTGAGTGGTGAAACAAGACTTGTACAGATTTGCGCGGGGTCGCTCATCATTTTTGCGCCGACACTCCGATTTTGAACTCTGCAGGGTGCGGCGTCACTGCTGGCGTGCTCATCGTGGGTCTGATAGCCTTCAAACAGGTAGGAGGAATTTCAGAACTGTTGGCAGATGTTTGAACCATCAACCAACGCGAGCAACAGGTTTCTGCCATGCGAGGCCGTCAAATGCCGTCGATTCAGGGTCGACGTTGCGACTCATGCTTGGCGCAGGGCAACTCGCAGCTCTCGCAGAAGATGATGCGCGCGCGTGTCATGGCCCAGGTGAGCATTCCCATTGTTTGTCTGTCGACCGGACATGCTGGGTCATGGCGTGGTGGTCTGAGGTCCCTGCCCACAAAAAGATGACCGACGCCCTGCGATGTCAGGCGGGCACGGTGGCGTTGATGCTGGGATCCTCTGCATACGCCGGCATTGCCAGCAGTTGATTGACGTTCAATCCCAGCTGCCAAACTCCGGCGGCACACCACCATGGCAATGCGGCTGCCACTGCCGCTGGGAAGTCGATGGCTCGGACAGGCATGGGGGGGCGTTGGGCCGCGCAGCTTCGTGTTTCCGCCATTTGTTTTCTGCACCATTTTTTCTGCCGCTTGACTTGGCGCTCATATGACTTTGACGGACATGTAAATATTGGATGGGACATGGCCAGTGACACTGCGCTGCTGCAGGCAGCCTCTCAGGCTGTGCATGCGTGTCTGCAAAACCTGCTTGGTCAAAGTACTCCGTGCGTCTGCAAGTATTTCGGTTGGCAGCTATGTATTAGCAGCCATAACACAAGACGCAAAAGCACAAGACAAATTGCCAATCAAATGATAGGAAAACTCAACTGTTCAGAAAACTCCCTCTGAAAATTTCTCAATCACCCCCCTGCTGCAGCACCGATGATTCAGCAAGCTTTCTTGGTCACCATCATGCGCCAGTTGCAAGACTGCACCTTTGTCTTCGTGAAGAAGTTTGTAGGAACGTCACTGTCTCAGTCATCGTCTGGAGGGCGATCCTCCGGTGTTCCACTCCTCCTTCGATCCGTTGATCTATCGCAACACGTGCTGCAGAGCCTGCCACAAGCGTGAAGGATTTGGATCCGATGCTCCTTCTGAGGACATTCAAACGAGTGCAGCTTGACAGCGTCGCTCGCTGCCTACTGTCGCAGTCGCCATTGCCGCGTGCAGAACACAGTGCGGCACCGAACGGCGATACAACCGCCTCAGCCGGCCCGGCCAGACCCCTCGACAGGATGTATCTGGAAAGGATGCAATTTTTCGGCCATCACGGTGTATTGCCAGAGGTCAGGCTGTGTGGACTGCGCAGACATCTGCGCTAGCGGTTGTCGAGGCGGCGCAGATCATCCTGTGCTGCTCCTGCTTTCAATGTCTGGATGTCCAGCGACCCTGTGAATTCATTTGCGCAGGAAACTCGGGACGGGCAACACTTTTTCGTTGACGCCACGCTGCTGCTGAATCTGCGGCCGGCGGGCAAGGCTGATGACCTGACAAAGACCGTCAATTATGCAGAGGTCTTCAGGTATAGTCTGCCGAATTTTAACTGCCTGTTCAGGGAAAGCTGTTGAGCCTGCTTCACCACGGGTAGCACGACCCGGTGCATCTGCTGTGCTGCAGGGACATTGCAGCAATTGTGGAGGGCAAGCCGCAGCAGCTTATTGAGTCAGTGGCAGAGGCAGCGGCGGCAGCAATCCTGCGCAGGTATCCCCTGGTCCAGACAGCCATCGTCCGCGTGGACAAGCCGCACGCGCCCATCGATGGCGACTTTGGCACTGTCGGTAGGCTGTGCGATTTGCGCACATGCATGCACGCTGTGTGGGCTGACACCAAACAGTAATAGTTCATGCAGCCCCAGATTTCCCTTCAACCATAGACGCGTTCATTTTTGATGCAGCTGTGGAGGTGGTACGGAATCGAGAGCATCTCGAATGAGGCAGCCCATGGACCAACGTCCATGGCGGCAGTACATGACCGTTTGAATTGTATGCACATGGCAGAGTACGATCTCAACTTCAGGTGCGATACGCTGCCCCTACACCGGAGCTGCCCTTGCGTGCCATCTGCCGACGTCTCGGCAGTGCAAGTCAAGCACGGTGAGGGCGCTGAGGACCGCTTGCTGTGCGCACCTGGCACAGGAAATGGATCTCGAGATCACAGAAGACGCGGAAGTCGAAGGCAGGGCGTTGCGAACAATTGACTTGCAGAGGGCCTGCCTGGCCCATCCCTGGCTTTGCTTTCATCGAGGCGGGCGAGGTGGTGATTCGTAAACCGTATCTCCACCCTGGTACACATTCTCCCGTTGTATGCATTTTTCCTTCCATTCCGCGCGCTCCCTCCCTCCCTCTCCCTCTCTTCTCTTTCCTCCGTTGTATGCGTTTCTTTTGTATGTTCTCTTCTTCATCCGCTTCAAGACATGGTTCAACGGAAAAGTCGGACGTGACGTGCAGTGCTGGCGGCGCTCATTCGAGAGCCTTGGTCATGAAAGTCATGCGAGCATGCAACGGAAGAAAGTGTGCCCTATTCTTTCTTCACTCTTTCCTCCTTTGTACGCGGGTTTTCTTTTCTTTTCGGAGAACAACTGAAGAAGACAAAAATGCATACAACGGAAGAAAGCCAGGATTGGACTTTCTTCCGTTGTGTGCACTTATTCTTCCGTTGCATCGCCACCAGAAGAAACAAACAAAAGTCCCAATCCTGGCTTTCTTCCGTTGCAGCGCCAACAGAAAAAAAACAAACATACAACGTAAGAAAAGTCCAAATCCTGGCTTTCTTCCGTTGTATGCATTTTTTCTTCCGTTGCAGCGCCAACATTCCTTTCTTCCGTTGTATACATCTTTTCTTCGGTTGCTTTTCTTCTGTTGTGTGTTTGTTTTCTTCTGTTGGCGCTGCAACGGAAGGAAAGAATGCATACAACGGAAGAAAGCCAGGATTTGGACTTTCTTCCGTTGTATATTTGTTTTCTTCTGTTGGCGCTGCAACGGAAGAAAGCCAGGGTTGGGACTTTCTTCCGTTGTGTGTTTGTTTTCTTCTGTTGGCGCTGCAACGGAAGAAAAGAATGCATACGACGGAAGAAAGCCAGGATTTGGACTTTTCTTCCTGGCTTTCTTCCGTTGTATGTTTGTTTTCTTCTGTTGGCGCTGCAACGGAAGAAAGCCAGGATTGGGACTTTCTTCCGTTGTATGTCTTTGTTTTCTTCTGCAACGGAAGAAAGCCAGGAGTTGGACTTTCTTCCGTTGTGTGTTTGTTTTCTTCTGTTGGCGCTGCAACGGAAGAAAAATTTGAATACAATGGAAGAAAGCCAGGATTGGACTTTCTTCCGTTGTATGTCTTTGTCTTCTTCGGGGCGCGGAATGAGCGCCGCCAGAACTGCACGCCACGTCCGACTTTTCCGTTGAACCATGTCTTGACGCGGCTAAAGAAGAGAAAATAAAGGAAACGCATACAACGGAGGAAAGAGAAGAGAGGGAGGGACGGAGGGAGGGAGCGCGCGGAACGGAAGGAAAAATGCATACAACGGGAGAAAGTGTGCCAGGGTGGAGAGGGTGATCACCACCTCGCCCGCCTCAATGAAAGGCGGGCGAGGTGGGTTTTGCAGCGCATGTGGCAGGAAGCTAGGACATATGCAATGGTGCACTTGACGGAACGAACCGCTCTGAAACCTCTGCTCATTGTGAGCTTCAAACGGCCTTGAGTCGCGAGCATTGTCAGCTTCACCCGAAATCATTCGACTTCGGGCCCAGAACACCGATCCTCAAGTGCAATCGTCGCAGTGTGCTGGAACTTCAAATCTGATCCAAACCTGATGGTCCAGAACTTGTACATCGGCCTCGACGTATCCACCTCCGCTGCGAAAGCAATCGTGCTCGATGCAGATTCGAACACCATAATAGCGCGCGGCCAGCACCTGTTTCAGCCGCTGACCGTGCATGCAGATTGTCCCGGCCGCGCGGAGCAGGATCCTGCAGAGTGGATCGAGGGCGTGAAATTGGCCACCCGCATTGCCCTGCAGTCCGTCGACAGCTCATGCGTGCGGGGCATCGCGGTCAGCGGTCAGCAGCACGGTCTTGTGCCCCTGGACGATCAGCTGCAGGCGAGCGCATGAGCACAGCGAATACATATCCTAAATCCATGCATCCATGCTGCACGAGGCGCGTTCGATCACATTCAAGCTCCGCCCGGTCTGCTGCCTGCGCCATCGGTGCGCTGACGTCTTGGACGTGCCTCGACGCCAGGTGATCAGACCGGCCAAGCTGTGGTGCGATGTGGAGAGCGCGGAGGAGGCCCGGGAGCTTTCTCTGAAGTTCGGCTACGAGCTCGTGCCAGGGTTCACAGCATCCAAGATCCTGTGGCTCAAGCAGCACGAGCCACAGAATTTTGCTCGGCTGCGCCATGTCCTTCTGGTGAGCCACCCGCACCTTCTCCTGGACGCCTGTCTGCTGCCAGCAGCATCTCGGCCGCCGGCCCGCTGCTGTGCTTCTATCAGGAGCTGATGGAGCATCGGTACAGTTGCAGCCCCACGACTACATCAACTTCTACCTGACCGGACGCTTGGTCATGGAGTGCGGCGACGCAAGCGGCACAGGTACCTTACAGACGGCAAAGGGGCTGGCCGCGAACATGCATCGTTAAGGCGCTGCAATGACGATTGCCTCACGCCGCTGCTGCGTGCAGGCGTGTTTGATGTGCACAGCCGCACATTGTCAAGGCAGCTCATGGAGCACATCGATAAGCGGCTGCACGAGTGCTTCCCGGAGCTCATCGCCGCAGACGAGGTGCAGCGCTGCTGCGACGCTTTGAGCAGGACAAACGATATCGCAGTCATGTGCCAGCCGAAGCATCGTTATGTTGCAGAAATCGATGCTTCAGCAGATTTTCTCCTGCTGCGCAGGTGGTGGGCACGCTGACCCAGGCAGCGGCAGCGCACCTTGGCCTGAGCACCGATGTCGTCGTCGGCCCAGGTGCGCTTGCGGGACCGTCATGAAAGGAGAATCGAGACACGCACTGCCCAGGCGAGCAGCGCAGTGGGGCTTGGCTGCACCGCGAGCTGCACTCAAGACATGCGCTGGGCACAGGCACGGGGGACAACGCAGCCAGCGCGATGGGTTCGGGCGCCGTCAGCGCCGGCTCGTGGGTCTTGTCCCTGGGCACCAGCGGCACGCTGTTTGGCGCGTCGGACACCCCGGTTTGGGACCCCAGTGGCACCGTGGCACCTTTTTGCGATGCCACTGGCAAGTGGCTGCCGCTGTGCTGCTTCCAAAACTGCACGGGCGCGGCGCAGGAGGTGTGCAGTCGCAGCTGTGAAAAGCCACGTTGCAGTGATCAGCGCCCCTACCCAGACGCGCCTGCGCAGCTGGAGGCTGTCGTCCGTGCAAGCTTGTACCCCTGTACAGTCCCTGCCCGCTACTGCTTGACTGCCATTGAGATCGCTCAAGCACTTGCGAAGGCTGGTGCTCCGGAACCAGCCCGCTCGAGCTCCTGCTGCAGGTGTGTCGAGCATTCTCGATGAGCCACCAGGAGTTGACGGAACTGGCGGCACGGGAGCCGCCGGGCTGCAAGGGAGTCAATTTCATCCCGTACCTCACCGGGGAGCGCACACCAAACTGGCCGCATGCGCGCGGCGCTCTGCTCGGCTTTGGCCCAGGGTCAGTTGCAGCTCCCAGCTGGCCACCTTCGGAATGCAGCAATTGTCCCTGTCTGCAGTGTGTGCCTATCGGCACTTGGCCCGCAAGCGCGGTTCCGCATGCTGATGACAAGCCGCGCCGCCGCAGGGGCATGCGACCGGGGCTGCTGTACCGCGCGGCGCTGGAGGGCGCCACCTTTTCCCTCTTTGCAGGCACGCTGCCGCCCACTTTCCTTCACCCTGTCCAAGGGGATTGAGTCTTCACCAGCAGACAAGCCGTGTCCGTTGCCAAGGTTCTCGCCTGCCGGACCTTTTTTGTTCAATTTGAATTGCTTAAACAAACTCGACAGGCATGGTGCGGCTGAAGGAGCACGGGGCGACAGCCACGCAGCTGCGCCTCGTGGGCGGCGGGTCGAAGAACCTGCTGTGGCGCCAGGTGCGCATCTGGCATATCGCGACACTGCCTCTGAACGAAAAGCTTTGTTGCAGGTTGCCAGAAGTATGCCGACTGCATCACATTGAGGGTGTGGATTGATTGATAGGGATCGGGATTGCACGATGCTGTAGAGTTTGTGACGCATCTCATCGCTCTCACTCAGATCATAGCAGATGTCTTCCAGCTGCCGGTGGTGCTTCTAGTGGAGCCGGAGTCGGCCGCCCTGGGAGTGGCGCTGCAGGCGGCAGCCGTGCACTGCGGCGTCCCCGTCGCAGAGTACATCGCTGCAGCGCCGCCGGCTGTATCAGAGCAGGTGCTTCGTGTGTTGTACTGAGACGTCCTCGACTCAGCATGTCTGCCACAGGACGCAGCATGACATCAAACATCCAACATCAGACATCAATTCTAAAGGAAGCGGTCTCTGTTAGCGCCTGGTTTTGCTCTTGCGGCAGGTGGTCCAGCCGGTGCCTGGCAAGGCTGAGGCGTACCAGGCGGCATTCGAGCGGCACCAGGCGCTTGGGCAGACTCTTTTCCAGCCGCCTGCACGGTGAAGCAGCTGCCGGCATGGGGCACTCGCGAGGGAATCCACATACTGCCATGATGGCCTCCTGCTGGCTTGTTCTGCTACCGCGCTTGCTCCTTCCCTTTGTGTTTAGGTGTCCGATCAACAACAGCTTGATGTTGTGGACTGCATGGTATGGCACATCGTTTCATTACACCGTTTTATTGTCGTGGTTGGCACTATGCTGGGTCACAACGAGCTATCGGTAGGGGTGAGTGAATGATCTTCAGATCGGGCCCTGAATGCGAGCGGCGGTGCCGTGTCAGATACCAGGCTGGTCATAGGAGTCCGCAAGGGCTTGCATTGATGGTGCCGATCAGCATGGCGGCATGCGAACCTCGGACGGTCTGTGAAACGCCGCAGAATGGGTGCGTGCGCCGCCGGGAAGTCGCTTCGCGGAGAGGAACGAGCTGCCAGTTCTGAGTTTCCTTTGTCAATCTACTGGAGGGGAATGGTCTGATAAAAAGATTTGCCCTTCATTTCCCGGCTGATGAGAGGCCATTCAGTTGATGTTGATTGATGCTTGCATGTGATCTGACACGACGCATGATCGTCTGCACGGACCGAAACAGACCGTTGTCGCCTGCTGGCTCGGAAAGGACCAGCAGTCCGCCGTGGCAGTTGTAAGCGGGGTATTGGCACCTTGCACGCGATGTATTTAGCTTCCTCGCGTCTGGGAGTGAGCGCATCAATCACACAGCAGGTACCTAGCTGGTGATCATCGCAATGGGGTGAAATGCATGTGTTGTCGCCGCCTGTTCTGCCGCATGGGCTGGATCACAGTTGTCTACCCGCCGTGCATCAACATCACGTGCCTGTCCCGCCACTGCAGGCTGGCGTGCACCACCATGCTCGACAGCTCCTGGCGCCATGCCTTCCCTTAAGACGCAGCCGGCAAGCAGGTAGGTTCGAAGACTTCTTGCACCTTGCATGTGGCAGCGAACAAGCGCAGAGGACTCACTGCTGGCGGCATGCCTCTGTGTCACCAGGCGGGGCACGCCGGCTGAGGGTTCACGTCGCGGCGGCTACGCAAACAGCGGAGACGAGCGAATTTTTCGCCCTGCTGTCAGATGCACTGGACTCGGGCGGTAGTGGCAGCGCCGCAGGCAAAGGTGTGTGGCGCATTTGCTTGATTGCGGCTCTGTCAGACTCGAGCGCGCTGCTGCTCGCAGGACGCATTGGATCATGCACGACGCGCATCTCTGGGCACTCAATCAGCCAGTTGAAAACGTGTTGATCAGAGACGCATGGGTTGCGCGCACAGGAGGCGACGCTGTGCAGGCTGCGAGCAAGGCGATCGAGCAAGCGCCTGCCACGGCTGCCGCAGAGCGCGCGGCCAGTGCTTCCGGATCAGCCGCGCAGGCTCCGCAGCAGGCCCAGCAAGCGGGGTCCGCCGCCAAGCAGGCCGTCAGCGATGTGCAGCAGGCAGCTGACAGCGCCAAGCAGGCGGCCGATACTGCCAAGCAGGCAGCCGGCAGCGCTGCCCAGACCACGCCGCCGCCGCCGCCGCCGCCGTCTCCGCCGGCAGTTGCCGAGCAGGCAGCTGACAGCGCCAAGCAGGCGGCTGATACCGCCAAGCAGGCAGCCGGCAGCGCTGCCCAGACGCCGCCGCCTCCGCCGGCGGCTGCCGAGCAGGCGGCCTCCTCCGCTGCTGAGAGCGTGAGAGAGCGAGCGAATGACGCTGTGCAGAGCGCCTCCCAGGCGCCAGCGGAGGCCGCGCGGACGCTGAATGACACCGCCGCGTCAGCGCCGCCCCCAAGCGGCGTCAGCAGCGGAGCACTGAGTCAGGATGGGCCGTTGTCGCTGGACACTGCCGCAGGCTCGGCTCAGGACGCCCTGGCGCAGCTGACAGGTCGGTTCAAAAGCCTGCAACACGAAAGTGGATGCCCACATCGCCCGATCGATCGTTGGCGCATTGCTGCCACGTGCACGCCGCCTGAAGCACGGATGCATGATGGCGCGTCTCTGCCACGGCGACGGCACTTGTCGTGGCAGCACTGAAGCGCCACAGGCGCTGCCATGGCCCCGCACTTGTTGCAGAGGCGCCGCACCCAGCTGGCCTCGTAGATTCCTGTTGGGCCGCCCGCGCAGACGGCGCGCAGTCCGGTGCAGCGGCAGCGCAGGACGCGGCGTTAGACCTGCTGGGCTCCGTCAAGGGTGCGGCCTCGGGGCTGCTGGACTCCACGGCCGGGCTGCGCGGCGCGGCGGACGACAGCCTGGCGACGGCGCAGGCCACGGCATCGCAGCTGCTCAGCGGCGCGAGCGATGCGTCGTCGGACGTGCAGGCGCAGGCGGGGCAGCTTCTGAGCAGCATCCAGGCCGGCACCGCGGAGCTGACGGCGTCCGCGTCTAATGCCGCCGCCAGCGCCGTCGGTGAGCTGGGGGAGTCTCCCCACCCACCACCTTAGCCACGCCGCAACAACTTGCAATCCCGCCTGTGCCGCCTAGCTTGCATGCTTGCAGAAAGCGCATCCGTCCATGGGCTCCAGCCGTTGGCCTTGGAGCTTGTGGCTGCCCACCGACGCCACCAAAGCTTTCCCGATGTGTTCCTGCCACAGGCTCCCTGCCGCCGCCGGTGCAGCAGGCGCTGCTGCAGGTGAAGACGCTCGCGGGCCAGGCGGTGTCGCAGGCGGCGGCCAATCCGAATGCCGCAAGCATCGCCGCGGCGCCGCTCCTGGGCGTCCCCGCCCTGTTGTGGCTCGTCTCCCGGTTTGGCGGCTACAAGGGCGCCCTGCCGCCTTCCGAGGTCTTTAACATCCTGCAGGTGAAAATCCAGGCTCTTCAATGGGCCTCGCCGCTGCCGTTGGAGGGGTGTGACAGCGGACGGCACCCCGGCAACCCGCATACGTCTGGCAATGCCTGCATGCTGGTTCTTTTGGCAAGTCGCACAGCCTCGAGGCCTTCTGGCCGGCTGTGCAGGTTGCTGCCTGCTGCGTGCGCGGTGCTTGTGAGGTGCTGAATGACCATCAGGCAATGCGCTTCCAGGTTTCACCCTTCTTCCCTCTTCTCCTTCTTCTCTCTCTTCTCTCTCTTTCTCTCTCTTCTTTGCACGCCAGGGGGGGCATGCGCGGCAACTCCTGACGCCCTGCTCACTGGATGTCGGAAAGTCCTCGCCTCCACAAGCAGCTGCAAAGGCCTGGTCCGCAGGAGGTGGGAGCCGCCTCGCTGTACCTGACCGGCGGCTGTACCGTACCAGCCAAATGAACCCTTGTCGGTGTGCCGCAAAGTCCCCCCTCACCAGCCGCTGCAACACCCTGCTGCCGCAGAAGGAGGACGCGCTGCTGGTGGACATCCGCAGCGAGGCGGACCGCCGCGCTCAGGGGGTGCCGGACCTGCAACGGGGCGCGCTGGGCAAGGGCGCCACAGTGCCGCTCGATGCCATCAACACCGCGCCCGCCAGCAAGTGCGCCGCGCCGCCGCCGCTGCCCCGCTCCCCACCACACGGCAGGCACCCGAAGCAGCTCGCGCGGACAGTGGCGCATGCTCACGGCGCTGGCATGTAGCGGCAGTGCCCCCGCTGGGTGGCAGCAGCTGGGCTTGCTCGCTTTGCAATGGCCCAGATGCTGCGCACCGCAGCTCATGCGTGAAATCCTTTCCACACCTCGCACGACCGTGCCTGAAACCGAGCCATGGCGGTGGAGTCGCTGCAGCGCCAATCTGGATGCGGCGGCAGCGACTGCATTGCAGAGTAGCAATTGCGATGGACGGCGCACTCCAGCCAAATTCGCCCTTGTCCTCCACATGGCACATCGTGCAGCGCAGGCGCAGATGTCGACGGACGGAGCAGCACACACTCCCAACTCCAATCACTCCGCCCTCTCACGTCGCAACTTGCCCTGTGGCGCAGGCTGCGCGGGGGGAAGCAGGTGTCAACGGACGTGGTGGCTCTCACCATCTCGCAGCTGAAGCTGCTGCGGCTGCGCTCCACAAAGGTCATACTGCTGGACCGTGGGGACGGCCGCGCGGTGCCCATCGCCAAGCGCCTGCAGAAGTTTGGCGTGCAGCGCGCCTTCGTGGCGCAGGGTGGCTTCAGGTGGGCGCGGCCTCCCCTGCGTGCTGGCTCCGGAGCTGTGCGATGTAGTGAAGGTGTCCATTGTCTGTCTGCGGCCGTTGCCAATGGGTGCGTGCCTGCAAGGAGCAGCTGCGCAGGCTCCACCATGCTTGGACCGCCGGCGTGCTGTTGCTGTGACATGCCTGCCGACACGCGCCGCCGCACTCGTGCAGCCCAGCGGCGCCGTACTTTTGGGCCGCACCGTGCCGTGGCGCCGCCGCTCAGGGGTCTGGCCGCTCCTGCTGCAGGCAGTGGGTGCGGGAGGGGCTGGCGGTGCAGGCCGACCACGGCGGCAACAGCCCCTTCATGGCCAATCAGCACTCGAACGACGTCACTCCACATTGCAAAAGGTTATTCTGTGTTCCCGCTGCAGGCAGTGGGTGCGGGAGGGGCTGGCGGTGCAGGGCAACCGGGACGGCTACGCTGTGTCGCAGCTGCAGCTGCTGGGCACCCGCAGCAGCCTAGCTGCGGAGGAGACTCTGTCCGGTCTGAGGTGTGCCAATCTGGCTTTCGGCTCACCTGGGCAAACCCAGTCCTCCGGCTGCTGCTGGCTGTCCGCATGCCCACCCTGCATGCCCCCTGCAGTGAGCACGGACCAGTGCACGGGCTGGTGGGGCGCCGGGATCATGGCGTCAAGCTGTGCGGCCGCAGCAGAGCCTGCCACCGGTCCAGAGGTGGCTTTACGCTCCGCAGGCAGCAGCCTCCCCGCTGCACGGCCCCAAAAACCTTGTCTGCAGCGTGGGCTCAAGGTGGCCCTTTACACGTTCCTGTCGCAGCAACCCTACGTCCATCCTGCTGGGCAGCGCGGCGCTGGCGCTTGCGGTGGGCGCCTTGATTGACTGGCGGCGCACGCTGCAGTACGTCGGCACCGGCGGCCTTCTGTGCAGCGCGCTGCTGCGGACCACAAACTACTCCAAGCCGCAGGTGCAGCGCCCCTGACGGGACCGGGCTGGCCCTGAGAATTTTTAGGCTTACGTCCCATGGTGCGGCTGCTGTGTGGTTTCCGTGCGGCGGTATATTTGGGCAGCTGATGGCTGAGGTGCAGCTGGGGGCACACAGGCGCCGGCAGTGGCCACAGCACATGAACCTGTCCGCTCCGACGTGGCTGTTGTGCTCCTCAGCTCGGCTCCTGCTGTCGCTTACGCTCCGAAGGTCAGCCCGCTAAGGGGCGGAAGCACGGTGCTGCTCAAGTGCCAGTCAAACACAGTGGGAAATCTTTCTGAATAATTGGCAAACTGAATCCTGACGACATGGCTGTCCGCCTCCTAACAGGACCTGCTGGACGATGTGCAAGTAGTCACCAACACGGTGGGCGCCCCACTGGCGGCACTCGCCGGCACCACCAAGGTGTTTGCGCAGGGCGTAGCCTCGCAGGTGCGCGGCCGCACCGCTGCTGCTAGTTTCCTCGAAGCCTCTCTCATCGCCCGAAGCTCCGACCATCCTGCCCCAAACCGCTCGTTCACAGTCTGGCCGTATCGATGGTCTGCTAAACGCTTCCGCTTGCATCCGCTTTTCTGTCCCGCCAAATATACTCGTGGTCCTTTGTGGGCGCAGACAGCTTGCACAATGATCGTGCGTTCATGCCCTAGATCTCGTTCTGTCCGAAGCGGTGGCCCCACAGATACACATCGCTGTGCAGGTGGAAAGCGCCAGCACCTCTGGGGAGGCAGAGCCGAGCGTGTCGCTCAGGCAGGCGGTGCAGCCTACCGAGCCCATGGCGGATGTGGCGGCCGGCCGCGCGGAGGAGGTGCCTGCGGCGCGGGCCGAAGTGCAGCCTACCGAGCCCATGGCGGATGTGGCGGCCGGCCGCGCGGAGCAGGTGCCGGCGGCGCGGCCGGAAGACACCGCTGGAACCGCCGGTAGCTCGGCGGGCAGCGACAGCGGCAGCGACGGCGGCGGCGCTGGGAAGGAGGCGGCACAGCTGCCGCAGTGAGGGAGGGAGCTTTTGATACAAGACACCGTTTACGTAGCAGCAAGGCATTCTTCAGCGATCATCGTTCAGAAAGTGTTCGATTTCCACAAGGCAATGCACATGTTGCGCTGGCATCCGTGCACCTGCAGCCGCAGCATTCAATTTTGCAACAAGTCCTCTACACTACTTTATCACACCATGGCACTTCTGACTGACATGGGCAACTGAAACATGACAGCAGGTTCAGAAGCCCGCACCAGGCTCGAAGTGGACGAGCTGCAGGCGATAAGCCCAGCCCGATGCTGTCGTGGCACCTTTCGACCTGTCAGCACAGCTCCCCCGTTTGTCTGCTGAACAACCCCTTCAGCACGCAAGGTCCCGCCACCAGGACGTTGCTGGCTCTTTTTGCGCTCAGCACAGGCGCGCGCGACGTGTTTCGGGCGAGCAAACGGGTGCTCGGCGGGCCTGACCGCTGCTGCTGATGCCATGCTGTCCGCTCACTGTCCGCAGCTCGGTTTCGCCAGTGCACCCACACAATGCCAGCTCGCCACAGGCCTGACGGCCCGGCTGCCCGGGCAGGGGCGATCAGACGCCTCAGCGCCAGCTTCAGCATGCAGCAACCGATCAGCCAGCGGCTGCGCGTCTGCGGAGCACCGTTGCGGCCTGCTACAGCATGCTCCAGCCGTTTTGCGCCTGGCGGGCACACGACGCCTGTTGGGCTGCCAGGCGCGCAGCGCCTACGTCACAGCTCCAGTGGCGGCATTAGCGGCCGTGGAGGAGCGAAGAGACGTTGAGGCGGAGCAGCGGCTGTTTGGGCCGGACAGCGAGCACGACGCAGCCCCTCTTTCGGCGGCCGCGCTGCTGCAGGTGCAGCAAGCCACGGAGCAGCTCAAGCAGTTCATGGAGGCTTACGGTACAGCACAGCTGCAGCCATCAGCCCCTGGTCCGGACGCGTCCACGGTGCGGTTGTGCTCGGGTTCCGGGGTTTGCTGCGCATGCCTCCTGTCCTTGCGACCAGCAAGCACCGCTCCCGCGGGCGCCACCTGCTGTGAGACTTGATCCACAGTAAAGAACCACATCTGCGTCGCAAGTGACGACCGCCTCGCCGTGATCGCGGTTAATATCTTTCTGGTGCTGAGGTGTCCCCAGTCGCAACTCGCAGGCCGGTGACTACGAGCGGCTCGAAAAGGCCTGGCGCAGCAACGCGTCGCGGCCGGACATCGACCAGCTGCCGGCAGTGGCGGGCCAGCTACTACAGGACCACAGCCCAGACTCCAGCCGCTTCGCGGCAGCAGGCTTGGCAGCTTCTGAGCCACCCCCGGTGGCCAGCACCTCAGCCTCAGCAGCCACCGCCCCCGCGCGGAGGCAGGCAGCTTCCAGCCGGCGATCAGCGCCGGTCCGCGCTGCGGCCGCGACCSGWCGGCAGGCCGSTCCCGCGGCGACGCCGCTCGCGGCGCCGGCAAAGCTGCCGTCGCCCGCTTCTGCGGCGTCGCCGACAGCGGCAAAGGCCTCATTTAGCAGCCTGCCGCAGGCACCGTCGCTGCCCGGCGTCGCGGAGGCAGCCGTGGGCAGCTCCAAAGTGGCGGCGCGGTCGGATGCGGGTTCGGCGCGCACCCGCACCTCCGGCAGTGGCCGCGCCGGCGCGCGGCGGCAGCAGGCCTCGCGGTGGGGGAAGCAGCACGTGGACAAGACCCGCATGGCTGCCAGCGCCGTGCGCACGTCCGGCGCGCAGTCCATCACTAGCGCGAACGACGTCATGCGCATGTTCATGAAGGTGTGGCGCCGACTTTCCAGGCGCAGTTGTGACACGGGGTTTTTCTGTGCTTCCGCACCCCTCTGATGCACCCAACTCCCCTCAAACCGACGGTCTTGCAACATCAGTGCCTGCAGGAAGTTCTCAACAACAAGGGATGTACTGCTGCTTCCTGTCCAGCCTGCATGGTTAAGAGCATGCACCCCTTATTCCAACTCTTCCAGTGCAGCGCGCGGGGCAGTACGAGCGGCCGACTGCGAAGGAAAGGAGGCGCTGGTGGTCAACCCCTTTCACGCAGTACCTCCAATCACAGCGACCTTGACAGTGATCCTTCAACCGTCTCCTCAACGCAGCGTGCGGGGCAGTACAAGCTGCTGACTGCGGATGAGGAGAAGGAGCTGGCGGTTAAGATCCAGCACCTGGCGGACCTGCAGCGCATCGCCGTCGAGCTGGAGGAGGCGAGCGGCGCCGAGGCGACGCCGCTGGAGGTGGCCGCCAAGGCCGGCATCTCGCCGTCAGAGTACCAGGTGCATATTGTCTGCGACTCTGCACTCGCCGCAAGCATCTGCTTCTGAACGCTGTTCGATCAGCAACCAGCCACTATGCGGGACCGTGCCAGCGTTTCCAAGTGGGATGCAGTGTCTGTGCCCATCGCACGTGCAGGGCAATGAGCCGTCGTGGTGCATTGCTGCCGTGTGTGTTTGCACCTGCTGTCCTCACCTTCCGGCGACTGCCGACCCGTCGCCTCCCGTGTGCCCTCCCCAGGCGCGCTACGCCGCCGGCGAGGAGTCAAAGCAGCACATGATCAACTCCAACCTGCGGCTGGTGGTCTCCATCGCCAAGAAGTACATGCACCGGGGCCTGCCGCTGGAGGACCTCATAGCCGAGGGCGTCACCGGGCTGGCCAAGGGCGCCGAGCGCTTCGACCCGGGGCGCGGCTTCAAATTTTCCACCTACGCGCACTGGTGGATCCGGCAGGCGGTATCGCGCTCCATCCAGGACCAGGCCCGCGTCATCAGGTGCGGCCGTGACCCGCTCGCTGCACCCGCTTGCGCCGTCGCGCCCGCTTCCCTGCATGTGGCCAGCTGTGAGCTGCACCATCAGGCGGCGGTGGGCTGTGGCCTGCATGGCGCATGTGGTGCATGTAGGTTCCCTGTGGACGATTGCATGCCAGTAGGCCCTGCCACTGCATGCCCGGCCCATAGACGTCGGTGTGTGTCTGTGGCGGTCGTAACCTTCATGCTGTCGTTGTTGTCTTTGGAGGCAGCGAATTGCACCTCGCGTCATTGCGCAGCATGTCAGGACACCCGGCGCAGTTGTGCTCACCATGCCGCCTCCCTGCGCATCAGGCTGCCGGTGCACCTGCACGACGTCATCTCACGCATCCGCAAGACTGAGATGGAGCTGCTGAACGAGCTGAAGCGGCGGCCGACGCCGGAAGAGGTGGCAGAGGTAAGGGCGGCGGCACATCGCATCACCATGCGTGTAGGGCAACAGCACACTGCATCAAGGCATTTGCATCACCGCGCCAAGGCACCAGGATACCTGTGAGGCCCCCGCAATGCGCCAGCCTTGAATTGTGACGCCAGCATGCTTCCCACGTAGCGTCAGGCAAGCTTGGGTCACCATGGACCTCGGCTTCGACCAATCCTCAGCGTCTGAACCTTCTCGTCCGCGTGGCAGGTGGTGGGCATCACGCCAGCGCGGCTGGTGCTGCTGAACAAGGCAGCACGACTGCCGACCAGCATGAGCACGCCCATGGGCAAGGCCGGCGACACCCAGGCGGACACCCTGGAGGACACCATCGAGGTATGTACATGGTCTTGTGTGCTGGGCAGTCTCTGAGCAGCTGTGTGACACTCGCAAGCAGTGCGCGCCAAGACGGCTGCTGCCACGCCGGAAGCCGGTGCGCTGACGTCGCGGTGTACTACAACCCTGGCGCATCCGCATACAACGCATCAGGGCGTGACACATCCGCCGCGCAGCACGACTGGTCGTGCCGCACGCTCGAGCATGGCATTTGACAGTTTATTCGTGATGTGGTGCCGAATCAGCCTGAGTGAGGCTGGCGGGTCTAACACACTCTCTCTGGCCTGTCAAACCTTATTGCACCCCTGCTGCAGGACGAAATGGCGGAGACAGTGGACGACCTGGCGGTCAAGCGGCTGCTGCAGGCGGACATCGACAACGTGCTGCACACGCTGTCGCCGCGCGAGTGCGGCGTGCTGCGCATGCGCTACGGTCTCGACGACGGCGAGGAGAAGACGCTCGAGGAGATCGGCCTGCGCTACAAGGTATGGGACCTGTGATCATGCCGCAGTGGTTGCCGTCGGCAGCGTGCTTCTGAGGCCTGGTGGCGCCGCACACCGCATTCCATGGCTCGAACATGTACGATGGCCTGGCTGTGTCCCTTGCTCGACAACCTGTTGACTCGCCTCCTGTCTGTGCCTTTGTGCTGACTCATGGGCAAACGTCGTGCGCCATCCTGATCCATTCCCAATTGTATGCAGGTCACGCGTGAGCGCATCCGGCAGATCGAGTCGAAGGCGCTGCGGAAGATGCGGCAGCCGTCACGGCAGGGTGTGCTGCACGACTATCAGGGTGGCGATGCGGACATCCCGCTGACCGGCCGCAAGGGCATGGGCCCCCGCGGCTGAAGACGCGGCCGTGGTTGGACGTGCCCCACCGGCAGCCGCTTGCACCCTCCGGCTCCAGCTGATTCACCTCCGTCAGCAGCCCAGGCTTGTGCGGGCATATCGGTGTCGCTTGGTAGCCTGATGGCACCCCGCATTTTGGCCATCCGGCCGCATGCCACGAATTATTGAATCTACGAATCTGTTTGCTGTGCCGCTCGTGGGGTAAGAGAGTTTCATTCCTCGCATTTTGTCGCTCGGTCGTGCTGTACAGCACCTGTAACAATTCACGACTGCCTGGCTGCGCACCACTTGATCAAACTGCAAGGCACCTCCATGGCAGTGCCCAGGTACTGCAGACCATGCAATGCCGTGCACGTGTCCTCCTCGCTATGTTGGCTCAGAACAGTAAAGCTCCATACAGGGGGATGTTGACGAGTTCCCTCGCCGGTCAAGTACATAATCACTGCTTTGATGCTCAACGGCTTTTGGCTGCAGCATGTTGCTCAATCAAGACGGCTCTAGCGGCAGGCACAGCCTTGCTCTGTTACCCTCTGTCGTCAAACGGGCAATGCTGTGACGGGTGTCTCTGATTCGCCGTTCTCGGCAAAGGTCTCAGTGGTGGCCCTCTTCGTGGTCGTGCTCGTCGTGCTCGAAGTGCACGCCATGGCCATACTGCGTCGGCAAGCAGTGAAGGCTCAGCAAAAAGCGCTTGTGACAGACACGGACACAGACACAGACATATCCAGCAGGTGCGCTAGGCAGTGCGCAACAAGCAGTTTGTAGAGCTCACCAGGAACGCCTCGCCGTCGTAGTATGCTCGGTACATGATCCAGAACCTGCACCACCGATCACATGAGGGGTTTTGTCACGCATTTCCTATATGTCGACACATTGCCAGAGGCAGAGCCAAGCATGACGTCGAGCAGTGACGCCGCGACAAGCTCGTCGCCAAAACTCACCACATCAGCGAGCACATGCCGGTGCCCCACATGACGTGCCACCGCGCCGGCTTGTGCAGCGTCAGACCCTTAAACGCCACCTCATCCCCATGGTGACCTGCGCCACTGGCAAGACAGGGCTTGCACATGCCTCGAGCTGATGGACTAGGGGCTGAATGGGGCGGTCGATCGATGCACGGACCAAATGCAACGGATGGCTAATGCGCACCCACTGACGCAAACCCCCTGAGGTGCTGCAGCTGCTGTGCCGGGCGTGAGGAGCCGGCGCTAGCCTCTGCCACGGCCTGTGCGGACAGCTGTGACTGAATCAGCCGGCTGCACCCACTTCTGCCGGCACCCAGCAGCCGAGTTAGGCCGGACATGGCCCTGAGTACGAGGCACAACCGCGAGACGCAAGGGTGTTCAAAGAACAGGCTGGAGCGACGGACACTAGCCGATCCTTTGTTTGTTGGCACGGTCGACTTGCAGGTCGCGAGACGCACTGTGTGTCTGTGCAAGTTACAATTCGACTCATCTGCAACAAAATGTAAATCATTGCCCTTGCCCGAGCCTCACGTGCGCTGTTTCGCTTGACATAGATTGCAGTTTGAGGCGCATGAACTCTTGCAGATCGCTCTAGCACCCTTGCCGTTGCTTCCGGCCAACGCTCTGCCATCTTTGTGGCGTATATTGTGATCTGCACCAGTCTTAATCTGCGGTACCGCGCAGTGCTCTGTGGCGCTCAAGTTAGCTTGCTGCATCTCCTGTCGTGCGCGCAGAGTCTCTTGCGTCAAATTTAGGAGATGCGGAGTGCAGCAGTCTCGTTTGCTCAGCATATGCAATTTGGCACATGCACCCCGAAGGTTCTGGCAAACCGGGTTGTCTCCGCGTGTGCACCTGGACTTGCACGCAGAGCTCGACAGCCTGCGTTTGGAAGGTTGCATGCTCAGACAGGCAGCCGCCATGTGGCACACTCGAATGCAGACGACGCAGCCGACGCGCTGACGGAGACGCTGTCAGGTGCAGCCAATGTTGCTGCGCGTATCATACGTGCACTGCCCCACCAATCTTTCGACTAATGTAGTGTGCGCACATGCATGCATTCTCATTTGTCGCAGGCATGATATGAGCCTTCATTCGGGTGCCCGCTTGCGCCGCAGGCATCAGCAGCCTCGAGGGCCGGGTGGCAAAGTCCACAAATATGGTGCTGGGTGGTGACAATTCTCTGGAGGGATGGCGAGAGCTCGATGAGAAGGTGGGAACGCCTGCGATGCCGCATGGCTGCTACATCATTGACAGACGTTATGCAATATCTTTGGGTTGCCTCACAGCCGAGGTCATGCAGTGCCAGGGTGCCTCTGAAAAAGTACTTGAGCTTGCAGACTCTTGCATTTCTTCACCAGGTCAATCAGTATCCAACGGAGCGCAGCTTCAAGGCGATTGGCATGGGCGGAGAGGACTTTGTCCAGAGCATGGTCGGTGCAGTGGAGAGCGCTGTGGGCAGCACAGTGCAGCCGAGCAGGGTGCAGCAGCGACCCTCTGCCAAAGGCATGTAGACCCTGCAAGACATTGTCACTTGCTGCATACACCTGTTGTAGTGTCATGCGTGTGCCCGGCAAATGCAGCATGTGTGCCCTGTGCATCACTCCTGGTCCATCCGACCGCAGGGAAGTACATCAGTGTGACCATCGGCCCGGTCATGATGCAAAACAGCGACCAGGTGAGCTGAAGCATGGCCGCTTGCATGTGCCACCAAGTCGTGCATGCGCCTGAATGACTAGCTTCTTGACTCCTTGATGGAACCTGTTTTCGCTGTTATGATTCAGGTCATCAAGGTCTACTCTGAAATGCGAGAGGACCGGCGGCTGAAGTGGTGACATTGTCCGCCTGTCGAGCATTCGTGCTGGCATGCCGGTGCGCTGTGGTCATGTGGACGTCATTGAGCACCGCTGCCTCCTGCTGCAGGTATCTGTGAGAGAGCATGCTGGGTTCGAGACGAGGTTGACTGTATAGCTACTGCCAGGACTGCTGTACCCTAGTCTGCACCCTGAAGGAGCTCGCACCGAGAAGGCGTCGCCGCCGGTGACGGAGCGCCAACACAAACGCCATTGCTTGTCACTGACATGCGGATTGCCGCGCCAATGGAAGCGATCTTGCGAGACCCGCGTTGGGATGCTGATCGCAACACCTATTGTTCATTTTATCATGCGTGTCGATGGACTGGCATCAGTCTGTGTATTGCGCAGGCTGTGCATGCACAGCCTGCACGGCGGAATTTGCAAGCGGTGCCACACCCATTGAATCTCAGCCAACGGCTTGTCATGCGACCTCGGCTTATGTTAACTTAGTGTGAGCTGCCACTTTTGTCAAGACTGCGCGAAGAAGTCAGGGGGGTCTGCATTTCCAGAGGCGCTGCCGCCACAGTTCCGCTGTGTTGTATCTGTCCCCGCAACGCTGGGCAGCAACAAAGCGGGGGCGAGTGGAATGTACTCAAGCGGGGTCGGCCAGGCATGCACACGGCAAAGGCACCTGATCTGAGGGGCCAACTGACCGGAAGGGCGTCACTGTGTCGTACATGGATGCGAGGCAAACAGGGGCACACACTCCTTTTCGCCCGAAAAATGATGCGCTGACTACTTACCACATCACATGCCTAGCAACATGCCAGTAGTGTCTCTATGATAATTGCATGACAACGCTCGAATTTCGGCTACATCTAGTCGAATTGCTTCTAGGCGAACTGCTCCGGCAGCGTGCCCGCATCTGGTTTCGCGGGAGTCCTGGTGTTTAGAAAGGCAGCCTTATCCTTGTTGGTGTTCAGAAGCCCTCTGGCAGGGTACTGGTTCAAACTGTGCAACCATGCGCCACAGCTGACCTTGGTGAGGATTGTGCGCCCTGCAGCAGCTGCACCCTTTGTCGCAAGTTTCATCTGCCCTGCATCTCTTTGAATTGTGGCTATTTGTTGTGACGCCGCAGGGCACATCAGTACACATCGCAACGGGCGATGGCGCATGCTGCGCCATGCCGCCTCGGCGTTGTCTCACTGAGGGGCTTGTGCCTGAGTCAGCTGGTGACAGCCAGAAGCTTGCTTGGTAAGGCTCTTTCTGGTGTGGTCTGTCGGTGACTGCAACTTGGGCATGCCTGGCGTTGGTCGCAGATGCATCGGCATGGCACGGAATGCAAGCAAGTTCACAAAATCGAACACGCCGATCGTTCGAACGAGTTGCAGACGTCGAGCACCGGGGTTACAGGGCTTACTATCGTGTGCGCCCCACATGCAGGTGACATAGGAGACGTGCCACCAGACCTGCTTGAGCCGGTGCTTAGCCAGTGCACTGCGCAGCAGCTGGCGTGTATTGAGGATGAAACCAGGTTGGGGACCTGCCCTTCCAACTCGAACAGTCACCAATCCTTCAGCCTATGCAAAGCGCCACACCCGTTGCCCAATGGACGCCAAGAGCAGGAGGCCGGGACATCAGCACCCACATGTCGCGCACGACGACGTGGTTACTGGGTGAAACACCCTTGCTACCACAGGGAAGGAGGCCGCGACATCAGCGGAGATCTGCAGCTGCACTGGCGGCGCCTGCTGGTGAAGCACTTTGGGCCAGCAAGCTGTGCAAGAGCCAGCCACGACGGCAGCAGCGGCAGCGGCGGCGGCGGCAGCGGCTTATGGCGTGCGGCATATGACGCCAAAGTGCAGGAGCGGTCTGAGAAGGAGCAGCGCATCCGGGCCAAGTGCCAGCGCATGTTTCATGAGGAGCGGGCCGCCAAACAGCAGCGATGCACCCAGGTGAGGCATGCTCATGTGTGACAAATGCATCAGTACAACAGCCGGGTACGCCCTTCAGGCGGTTTCTTATAAATGCACTGCTGTGTTTTACCCAACCTGCTATAAACTGGATGTGCCCCAACTGGCTGCAGGTCATCGAGGTCGCCATCCAGGCGGGCAGGCACAACGGAATGGCTTGCAGGTCATCGCAGCACAAAGGCGCCCGACGACCAGGCCAGCCCGCCGGGCCGCCTTCAATCAGGCGTTCCATATTGAAGAAGCTCGGCTTTGCTGCCCTGGCGCCCAGCTCTGCCAAACCGCAGCCAGTGCAGAGGCGCCCGGCGCCGGCTGCCAGCCACGCACCGGGCTCAAAGACGCCCGGTGGCATGTACTCGGACAGGAGAGACACCGGCATCGCTGTGCGGCGACGCTGAGTGACTGCCATTGAATCCAACTGTGCAGTATCTTTGTATCTTGATGTACCTTTCTGTGCGGTAAGGCCGATACCTACGAGTATGCCGCATGTCCCCCGATCCTTTCCAACAACAGTGCAAAAAAATGAGCTGCTGTTGGTACCCAAACTGAAATCCGGTCAGCTGCTGCTCTGCCACCACATGTTCTCGTGCTGTGAGCACCAAGTTCGAAGGGTAAAGTGCTAAAGTCGAAGGGCAAAGCCCTTTCTGGCCGAGTGAGACTCTAGGCACAGTCGCAGAGCTTCGGGAGCCGCCAGACCAAGGTGCTGATCGCCCGCTGGGGCTCGTCCTCTTTCCGGGCCGCTCCTTGCAGCGCCGTTCTATTTTTGTTTGTGGGGAGGCGCAGCACAAGCGGATCACCATGGCGCTCACACAGCGCGAGGCGGTGAGGGCTCCTCGCTCGAAGATGTGCACCCAGAGCTTCTGTGCTCCCCGCTGGCCGACACGGCGCGGCAAATGACCGGAAGCTCTGCAGATCAGCAATACCGTTATCCTTTGCCCGTGCAGGACATCCAGCTGCTGCTGGCGGCGCAGTGCCACCTCGGCACCAAGAACTGCGATTTCCAGATGGAGCGCTACGTCTACAAGCGTCGCAACGACGGCATCTACATTATCAACCTGGGCAAGACATGGGAGAAGCTGCAGCTCGCGGCCCGCGTGATCGTGGCCATCGAGAACGCTGGCGACATCGTGGTGCAGTCTGCCCGCCCCTACGGCCAGCGCGCCATCCTCAAGTTCGCGCACTACACCGGCGCCAAGGCCCTGTCCGGCCGCCACACGCCCGGTGAGCATGAGCGCCCTGCATGTGCTTGCTGTGTGTCGGCTGCAGGCTGCTGCACCAGCGCTGCGGCTGAAGCATGGAAGCAGGAAGGAGCAGCAGAGCAGATGGGTCGCAGAGAATCAGCTGGACGGAGCTGCGGCTGCGTTAGCGGAACAGCCAAGCAGCATGCAGGAGCCTACGGCGTCTGGCGCTCAGCTGGGGCAGCGGAGTGGCAGAGCAAAGGGCAGCAGGCAGCAGCCCGCAGGAGCGGCAGCAGTGCGGCAGCAAGTTTGGTTATGTAGCACACACAGCAGGTGCAGCTGCAGCTGCACCGGTCAGCACGGCAATGTCATGCAAGCTGCCAAGGCAGAAGCTTGTGCTGGCTGCAAGGCTGACAGCGGCCTTCTCCCGCGAGCTCAGACGCATTCTCGGCCTGTCGGCCGGGCCGCAGCTGGTATATTTCGACGTAAAACCATTGAAGTTCGGCTGCTGCTGCACAAATTGAGCAGCGGCATGTTGCCAGCAGCCTGCGAGGTGCACACGTTTATCAATTTCCTGCCCAGCCTCCCTTGGGGTTTCTGACGCTGTGCCCATCGTCAAGGTCTCCAAACCCGACGCACATATCACAAACACACCCTCGTGCAGGTACCTTCACCAACCAGATCCAGAAGGCGTTCGAGGAGCCGCGGCTGCTCATCCTGACGGACCCGCGTACCGACCACCAGCCCATCCGCGAGTCGGCCTATGTCAACATCCCCACCATCGCCTTCTGCGACACCGACTCCCCGCTCCCCCACGTCGACATCGCCATCCCCGCCAACAACAAGGGCAAGCACTCCATCGGCGTGCTGTACTACCTGCTGGCGCGCATGGTGCTCCAGGTGAGCAGGGTCTCAGTGCTGAAAGCGCTCAAGTCCTCTCCCCATCCCTGCTGTCTCGTTCATGGATGGTTGTTCCCAGGCGCAGGCCTGCTGCAGTGGACGAAGGGACACGCTCATATCATGTTCAAGATGTGGTGACTTAACTCAGAAGTCAGTGGCTGCGGTTCCGACGTCGACGTCCGCTGTGCCCACGAAGCCATCCTGTATCACCGAGACGCTGCTGATGCGAGCCGCTGTGTGCACAATTCCCGCAGATGCGCGGCACGATCAGCCCGGCCAACCCGTGGGACGTGATGGTGGACCTGTTCTTCTACCGCGAGCCGGAGGAGGCCAAGGAGGAGGAGGAGCCCGAGGCGGTGACCTACCCCACCGACAGCGGCGCCTACAACGCCGCCGCCCTGCCGGCTCCTGGTGCGCCCCGCGCCAGCGTGCCGTCCGCTGCGCCGCCCCACCAGATGCAGCACTTTATGCTGTCAGAGCTGCAGCAGATGCATCGGCTGGTGGCGGCAGGTGCAGAACAGCCAGCTGCAGGTGGCGAACAGCGGCAGCCCCGCGCGGGGGGAGGAAGGGGGGGCGGGGAGCGGCAGCTGGTGGGTCTCTGGGTGTTGGTGGAAGGCCGCGAGGCAGCAGGCTGTACCCTTCGGCCAAGTGGAAGGTGCCTGAACCTGATGGACCGCTGGTCGAGCTACAGTGGCCGGTGTGCAAAGTCAGCGGTGTGCAGCTGACCTTCCTTTGGGCTGAACATCTAGGCGTTGTGCTGCCAGCCTCTGACGTGTTCACGCTTTTGCAGACGCCGCGGCCGGCAACTGGGACGGTGCCCCGGCTCCCGCCGGCTTTGATGCCGCGCCGGCCCCGGCCGCCGAGGGCGCCGAGTGGGGCGCGCCCGCCGCCGCTGGCTTCGAGGCCGCGCCGGCGCCCGCCGCCGGCTTCGAGGGCCAGCAGCAGTACCAGGTCAGGCGCAGCGCTCTGCCTGGAACAGGAGTGGACAAAACTTCTCGATCCTCCAGCGGGATTCCGCTGGAAGGCGCTCCATTTGCAAAGCACGGCTGGCACAAGCCACCGCATCCTCCGTTGCACCACTTGAAGGCAGCATGCCTGCCCAAAAGTGCACGGTGTGTGCCCCAATGATCTCGTGGCCCAGCAGGCCTGCCACACTGTGCGAGATCTTGAACAATCATCTTGTCCCTGTGCGACAGGCGCCGGCCGCCGAGTACACTGCGCCCGCGCCCGCTGCTGGCTACTGAGTGGCTGCCCCCATCCTGTGAAGGGCGGGGTGTAGCGCTCGGGAGCCCCCAAGCCCGCTGCAGCCACCTTGCGCCAGTTGATGTCGCCATCTGCGCCTGGTCGTAGACAGAGCCTTTCTTGGGACAAGATTGGGACGGTGTGCCTTAGCGCTGCGTTCACCCGATGTGCAGCGTTAGGATGTGGTGGCGCCCGCACTGCGCTCGTGCCGGGAGGACGCCTTGCCAGGCGTTGGGGCGCACCCCCCTAGCTTCGGACCCTCTTGATTGTCGACCGCTGTCATGCATTGGACGGAAGCAGGACTGCGATGCTAGGTAGCGCGCTTCGTGCGGTTGCTTCGTGTGTGCACATTGCATCCCCTCCTGTAATGACTGCGTCCGAATATTTTATACCAAAACTGTCCTGGTCCGTCACACTCTGCCAATGCGCACGCGATTTCTCAAACCCCCACCTCGCCCGATGCCCTTTAACCCTCCTACAGCTGGAAACATGCAAGGCAGCACCTAGGATATTGGTCAGCCCTCGAGGAACCGTTCCGCAAGCGTTGGCTCTGCTCGTATGAGCTCCCGGATCTCATTCTCGACGGCTTTCACGTCCTTCGTGATCATCTGTTTGTTCTTCGCCAGCTCTGCCTGCTGCCGACCAGCGGCGGTGTCCGTCTCCTGCAGCGCCTCTAACAGCTCCGACTTGGGCCTCAGGAAGTACCTGCAAGCGGCACTGACGGTGATCAGCGCAGTGCTTTCAGCACATCTTTGACCCGTCGGCGCATGCGGCGCGTCTTCATGCACCAGCAAGGGTGCAAGTGCGTTGACAGCACTTGCGACAAGGGAGCCTCTTGCGGCGGCTCACGCTCTGCCGACGCTCTCGTAGCACTTCACTGACTCTTCGAGCTTCTGCAGCTCCCGCAGCGTGAGCTGTGACCGCTTTGACGTGGTCTCTGCCACCCGGGACTGTTGTGTCACCTGCAGTGCCACCAAGTGGTCTTTTCAGTGGCAGAGAAGATGCACAGCATGGCTGTGCACTCCACCAGGCGGCGCTCAAGGGGCGTCAGCCAATGCGATGCAGCAGGTGCAGCACACCGGCGGCGCCTGCGGCACGTGCTTACCTGCTTCAGCAGATTTGTCTGCTGAACCAGCTTCTGCTGAAGGTCCTGGAATGCAGGCTCCCCCATGCTGCTGGTCTGAGCTTCCTCTTCCTGGCTGTACACGAGCACTGCACCAGGCAAGTGCGCAACCGATGGGTCCGAAAGGGTCAACCGGTCGCAATGAAGGCTGCGAACGAGCTCTCTGTTTGCAAGCTCTGTCGGCTGCAAACGCAGTTCAAGCTTACGCTTGGCCGCGCACAAAGACGAATGAGCTGGAATGAGCGCCATTCCGCGACATGCATTGCTTCATCCCATGTCAGAGAACCATTTTGCCGTACACCATGTGCGCAATTGGCTCGTTCCTGTGCTTATGCTGCCATCCGTTTGCTCGTCTGCAGGTCCATACGATCGCCAGCATCAACACCGCGGCCTGAAGACAACCTGCTGCACTCGTCTGCAATCTTGAAACAGGGCACCGGCTCTCCGGAGGGTCAAAGCTGTGCAACAAACCGGCAAGACTCGTAGACATCGTCGTTTTAGCTTCTCTCGTGTGTGCAGCATCGCCATCTTCGCTTGAGCCATTGGCGCGAGCGTCATCCCTGCAGAGGCAAACCGCACAAAACTGCAGGATTCGCAGTTGCAGATCGTGCAATGACCGCTGCTCTGCAGTCAGTCGATCAAAGATCGACGTGACACGTCGCACACGCCGCATCACCAAGATACTGCATTGCCACCGAGCTTGTGGCGGTGTTGGCGGCGCCACGCAGCATGGCTGCAAACATGCGCGGCGACCGGCTGGTGCAGACCGACGAGGCGGAGCTGGGCCAGTGCACGCTGGAGGGCACCCGCTACGGCGACCTCAATCAGGACTACACGGTATGTGAAGGGTGATGGCGCCTGCCGTGAAACACCATGCAAACCCACAAAGGTCACACTTCTTCTGAACTCTGACACACAAGAACTCACCGACAAATGCTCCCTGGCGGCACAGGCGCTGCAGCCGCTGTCGGTAGCAGGCGATGCGGCAGACGGCGGGCAGGCCTGGGCGGTGGCGGTGCTTGACGGTGTGCATTTCGATGCATGAGAGTTGCACCCCAGACTCGTCCGCACCCTAGCCTCGTCCTGCCGGCATTATCATGCACCTGTGCTATAGCTTGCACTCTGCGATGATGGCACCTCCCGACTTGCATCGCACTGCCTTCAAACAGGCTGTCTAAACACCCCTACCTTGCGGTCGGCCGGGTACAGGCCATGGGATGCTGGGCGAGGGGTGCGCAGCGGCGGCTAGCAGCGCGCTGCTGGAGCAGCTCGCCGAGCGGCTGCCGGGCGCCGACGCAGCAGACGGGGAGGCCCTGCAGCGGGTGATGACTAAGGCTTTCAAGGCAGCGCACGAGGCAGCGCTGGCGCTGTACCGGGCGCCGCCCGAGGCCTACACCTACCCGCGCGGCTCCAGGCGCGGGCGCTGCCTAACTGAAAGCAGCCGCACTGCATGCAGGTTGCACACCTTTGCACAGTGGCAGCCTTCTCCACTCCCAGGTTTGCAGCAAGTGCATGCACGACAGGCGACACAGCGCCTCGGTGCTGTCGATCTCGAGCCGCCCTGAGCTCGGCAGCAAGGGGCCCTGCTGGCATGTGAGCGAACCTCCAGGCTCTGCGCAGCCACGCTGGGAGGCAAGCACACCATCGATCGCTGATGGTCAATGCTGGCACAGGCTGCAGGAGGAGTATTCGCTCACATACGTGGAAGGGCTCCCCATGTACAAGCCAGGCAGCGGCGGCAACGAGCGGCTGCTGGAGTTTGGCACCACGTGCACCGTCGCAGTGCTGCAGGGGGGGCAGCTGCTGCTGGCCAATGTGGGCGACAGTGGCGCCGTGCTGGGCAGGTGCGGACATTCGTGTGCAGATTGCCTCCTGCCCTGCCCAGTAAAGTAACGAAGGTCAAGCCTGCCTGCCTGCCGCGACCTGGCTTGCATCTCGGGAAGCAGACCGGGCACACACTGAACGTGAATCGAGTGGCGGGGTCGACTTTCCCCCGCGCCCTCTGTCTGGGTGTATCATGTCATCACCACGACCCGATTTGTGGGCTGCAGTCGGGGCCAGGACGGCTCGTTCAGTGGCGAAGAGCTCACCGTCCGGCACTGGGTGCGCCACAAACTTGTTACGTAACCTGCCAGCTGCGGCATCCCGGCCCGAGCACATTGCAGGGGCCCGGAAACAGATTACTGAAGCTGATCCTGGATCCAATTTGAGCCGACCCAAACCCATGATGCTTGCCATGCGGCTGTGGGCAGTAGAGCGTTCAGCACATGTTTCAATGCATGATGCATGCTTCCGTCCAAACCAGGGGCTGAACGAGGAGGAGGCGCAGCGCATCAACTCGTCAAAGGGCGGCCGTGTAGAGATCCTGCAGCAGGATGGCTACATCTCCGTTGCCGCCGGCCGCTTCAAGGGCTACCAGGTGCCTGGGTCGCTCGCCTGTTTGCTTTAAAGTGCTGACTCGTCCCTGCTCGAGTGGGCAGCAGCAATGAACTCTTCCTCAATCTAGACTTGCTTGTGCATGGCATGTGGCATTTGGTGATAGACATCATAGGCACCAACATTCGATTGCTGATATTCATCCATGCAGCTGTCCATGACGCGCGCTCTGGGCCACAGCATGCTAGCGGACTTTGGGGTCATTCCGATTCCGGTGCGTTCTTCCCGAAAACTAGCTCCAATTCACATCGAGACATGCATCGGCATGAGCCGCTGCCAATCAGCATCTGCATCAAAGCTTCACCTCAGATGGACGAGATCTGGGTCACAGCATAGCAAGCTCTGGCATCGGCCTTCTCAATCTCAGGAGTTTCCCTTCTCGGTTGACGAGTTGCCGTCGGTGTGATGCAGTCGGTCGTGCAGCGGCAGCTCACCTCAACAGCCGCGTGCCTCATCGTCGCCTCTGATGGTGACCCCTTGCGACCTCCTGCGCCTCTCCCGCATGCCGCTACCAAGCCTTTCGCGGCGCCAGACCACACGCAGACTTGCGTTAGTCTGTCGTGCCTGGCAGGGTGTTTGGCGCTGTGTCGCTTGGCCGAGCGCCAGTTTCCTGCTGAACTGGCAAGATTTAACCGGCGCCTGGTGGCACAGGCGTCTGGGATGTGTTCGGCCCCAACGAGGCGGTGGAGCTGGTGATGGACATCGTCCAAGGCGGCGGCAGCGCGCGGGAAGCCGCCAAGCAGCTGTGCAAGGAGGCTGTGGACCGCGCCATCGACAGCGAGGACGGAGAGGCAGACAACACATCCGCAGCCGTCGTCGCCTTCAGGCGGCCACGCTGATTTAGTGGTTCACATCGGCAGTCAGAGACTGCTGTGCAGGAATGACGGGGAGCACTTGAGATGAGCTTCGGTCTGCCGCTCAGAGCTGACATGCTATTTCCAACCTTCGCGCTGACGTACCCTAGAGACTGCAGACTCGTGGTCAGGCGTCAGGGTACACCAGGCCTTTCGTAGGAATGTCGCCCAAAGGGGTTACCCCGGGGCTACCAAGGCTTCGAACAGATGGCGCAATGGGCCGAAGGGACAGAAGCCTGTGTTATGGGTGGACGGACTGCCGAAATTTTGTGTGTGATTCTCCAGTGTGGAATGTGTCGTGTTCACGAGGGGGTGGTCCTGTTCAGCAGCTTCCATCGCAACACCAAGGAGCTTGTATAACTTAATGTAATAACTTGTAATAGAGGCTTTGAGGGGTACCTTGCGGTCAATCTTCAATGGCAACCTTCTGCCGACTTCTGGTCTCTAGAGGTTTGTAGGGCCGTGTGCAGGTAACAGCCGGGGCCGCTTGGTGGCTTGATTCAGCTCCAGATCGTAGCCGGCCTCCTGCAGCACGTCGCTCGCGGCCACGCCCTGAGCCTGCAGCTCCTCGATGGTCTTTCTCACCTCCGCATTTGCACTCAGGTTGCGCACACCCCACAGCGCCCACTCCTTCACCAGCGGGTTGGCCTCGTCGATCTACACAACACGCCATGGAAAACCTGGACTTGCATTTCGACAGCGTAAGATGCGGCGCCAATGCAGCGCCAAAATGTTGCGACCGCCAAGGGGTGCGCTGGTGTCTGCGGGCAGCTCCCACGCGCTGCTGGAACGTTGCAAGGAAGCACAGCGCTGCCGGGGCGCAGAGGCAGCTCTCCAGTCACCTGGCACTGGTCCAGCAGAAGCTCCACGCCGCCGCTGCGGCTGATCTCCTCCTGCACCGGCGGCCGCCCGAAAGCGGCGTTTGCCAGCACTGCGGCACCAGCAAAGGAGTTCGTGAACACCAGTTGACCTCGTTGGTGCAGCGCACGCAAGCACGGCCATGCACCTCTGCAATTTCGGAGCCAGTGCATGCCAGCAACTCCGCAGGCCACAGCTTCGCTTGGAGCCTCTCATTCTGAAGGAGTGCCTGGCACATTCCGGTTCTGCAGACGACGAGGGCTCAAATCACCAGAAAATCCTTTGTGAATTCAGCAAGACCGCTCACCTGCCACCAGGTCGCTCCGGTAGCCCTGGTACGGCAGCCCCGACGGCAGGGATGGCGACGGCACCCCGGCGGGCGCCGCTGGCGGGGGGCCGCCGCTGTGAGGTGGCCTGGTGATGGGTGGCAGCGCGCGCAGCATGTTCAGCAGCAGGGCTGCCAGGCCGCGTTGGCACATGGCCCAGGTGACGTCCAGGTCCGTGCCCAAGCCTTCGCGCGGGTCGACGCCGCTGAGATCGCGCACCACCTGCAGGGAGGTTGATGGCGGGGGCTTTTTGCAGCAGTTCCCGCAGTCCGACTCCGATGCGACGGTTTGACGTTGTGAGACTTTTCCGCTCATGTCAAGCAGAGCAAAACGACTGCTGTGATGCACCAACAAAGTGTGTGGGGCGCAGGCGGCCAGAGCGAGCGTTGCACAACACGGCATTTCGAGGCGTCAAGGCGCCAAGCAGCCGGGGATGGGCGCCTGACCTTCAGCACCGCATCCAAGCGGTCCGCATGCGCCTGTGCGATGTCCGCCCCGGCGTCGGCAGGCTCGGCGGCGGCTGCATGCATGGCCGCGCGTGCTTTGGCAACCGCGGCGGCTGTCTGCGTCAGCAGCTCGACCAGCCCCGACGCCAGCTGCGCCGCCTGATGCAGCAGCAGCCCCAATGCCTCAGCCCTCAGCATTCGAGGCCCTGTCACCTGGCTCTCCCATTCGTCCGGGCGCGACTTGTGCCTCAGCGGCAGGAGTCCACAGGTCCAGTATTGCGGCACACAGAGCTGAAGAGGTACTGTGCCATGCAAGCTTGCAGGGACAGGACTGCTGCGGAGCCAGCGCACCGCAGTGGGCGACGCCAGCGTCAGCGTGTCACGAGACTCCAGCTCCTCGCAAATGAGGTGCAGCTGCAGTGACTCCGCCCCCGGCGGCAGGCCCTCCCGCACCTGTGCCACGGGTACAAAGCCACAGTGTTCATTCGGTGAGGCGGGACTGACAACATGCTTTGGCAGCCATGCCGATGCGAAAGCAAAGCGTCTCGTGGCACTGAGTTGGTGCTCATGGTGATGGCATGGCATGGCATGGCATGGCATGGCATGCACATGCACATGAAGGCATTGCTGGCAGACTAGGCGCGCACCGCTGCAAGCTGTCCTCCCACGATGCAGGCCTCCACCAGCAGCTGCTGCAGCCACAGGCGCGACTGACCCTGCGGGGCCGTAAGGTCAGTGCTGCAGTCCCTGCTGTGAAGAGCTCGAGCAAATGGCAATGACAACAGAGCATGCTCTCGCAGCGACCCAGGTGGCACAGGTTGCACGCTGACCATGAGAGCCCGAGGAGCAGGCACGAAGGTATAGGAGTCATGCACCTCGGGCGCGTGCGTGAGCAGGGACTGCAGCAGCCGTGCGCCAGCGGGCGACAGGAGGTCGCGCTGCGCATCGTCCGCCGCTGACACGCACCGATACATGACGCACCCCGCCAGGTCGTGCAGCTCTGCGGCCGCAACACTCTGACTGCTGAGCCTTTGGGCGCTGCGCATAAAATCCTCCCCTCCATGCCATCGACTGATGCCACAGTTCATCCGCCGACAGCAGAAAATCCCCGCCTGGATGGCTGTTGGCTATGGACGACAGCGCCGTCGGGAAGAGTGCCTGCCAGATGGCTATGGCCGCCGCCGGGCCGCCGGTGACGAAGTTGGCCAGTGCCTGCATGTTGGCGTTCAACACCTGGCCCTCTCCTGCATTGCCACACGAAGCACGCTGAGGTGAGTGGAGCTTTGCTGCGGCCGCTGAAAGTCGCCAGTCATGCGCTTCTTGTCCTTCTCCGCAACGTCTGGGCTGTGGCCAGGTCGACCGCCGATGGCGCACCCGGGTGAGCCGTCAGCAGGACGCATGCCGATGCCGACAGCAGCGCAGCAGCGCTCGCCCGCGACAGCTGCTTCACAGCCGCCTCGCCGGCCGCGCACAGGTTGCGCACGATGCGCAATGCATACAGCAGGCTATTCTGCTGCGCTGGCGTCAGCGGTGCGGCGCCTGGTCCCACTACCGTCATGCTGCTGACGTGCTGCGCCAACAGGGCCATGACATGCTCGGGAACATGCTCTTGCAGCAGCTGCTGTGTCAGGGCTGCATCCCTGCTGTCGGTCGCCAGCTGCTCCAGCTGTGCTTCTGTCAACGTCGGTAGGCCGGGCATCGGGATTCGAAGTTCAGACAGCAGCGATGCGCGAGGGGGTTCACGCTGCAGACAAATTCTCCGAGTGGCTCTAGAACCTCTGATAGAAGCAGCAACTGTGACGGCTTTCTGGCACCTCGCATTCGTGTTGAACAGTTGAAGTGCAAACTCCGAGACATTTCAACAAGTAAGGTAACAAGTAAGTAACTTCACTCACTTCACTTCACAACATATTTCCGCGTGCAGACAGACGTCAGTTTGCACAGGCACAGCTGCGCTGAAACACAAACATCTGTGATATTGACTTGCATCCAGGCTGTCTGGTCTACACAGAGCAACTCTGCTGGGTCGATCGAAGTAGAGCTCCTGTGTCGAGAGGCGAGACGAGACGCCTTGCACAGGAGCTTGGCGAGCTGCACATCGTGACACTCGTTGCTGCAGCGGTGCAGCCATGAACTTCATGCGCAAGAAGAAGGAAATTGGACTGATCGGCAGGATCATCCGGGTGCGTTCTGGAGGCACATGTGCCATCTTGCAAACGCATCAGCAACACATGCGCAGTGAACCGTATTCAGGACTACATGCATGCAAATTTGCAGGTGGGTCCCTACTCAGTCAGGGTGGATGCCCTGTTGGCGGAGGGCGGTTTTGCCTCCGTCTACCGCGTGCAGGACGCCACTACTCAGAAGGTACCATAGAGATCTGCACTGCCCTTACAGGCCTGCTGGATCCTCACGCTACATCACAGGCTTAGTGCAGACATGCCCTTAGCGGTCATCAAGGCGCTGCTCCATGTGCGCAGATGCTGGCGCTGAAGCATGCACGATTAGGTGGCGACCATGAGGCTGTGGCGCACATCAAGAAGGAGGTCGCCATAATGAAGGCGCTCCGCGGCAGCCCTAACATCTTGACGCTGCGCTCCGTTGCCTTTGCTGGCCCATCCAACCAGGTGTTGCACACAGCGACAGCCTCCGGATATGCACCTGAGCCGCGGGTGCTCGTCGGATGAGCCTTTCGCATCCGCTTGTGTGAGAGCTGTGACCCTTACTTTCCTCTCCTGCCGCATGATGGCGGCCTTGTGACTGACCCCACGCTGCATGCAGGAGTCTGAGGCGTTTCTGCTCATGGACCTGTGCGACGGTACCCTGTTGAATGTGCTGGACGCCGCACAAGGCACGCTGCCGGACAAGGCGGTGCTCAAAATTTTTGCCGACATCTGCACCGGTGTCGCCTGCATGCACAGCCACGCGCCGCCGATCGCCCACAGGTGCGCAGTGCAGGGGCGTCCCCTGCCGTGTTCTGGCCCGCCATCGATGCACTGGCCCAAGTATCGCTGTGCGTGCGGCGTCCCATGAGCTACTGAGGTGCACCCAGGAAATGGCATGCACGCCACACATTGCTGCCATGGGTCCATATCCTTCCTGTATAGGTACACAAATCCTGCTGGCTGACAACCCTGTCGGCGCCTGTGCAGGGACCTGAAGGCGGAGAACGTGATGCTGCACGCCAGCGGCGACTGGCTCCTCTGCGACTTCGGCAGCGCCACCAACAGCGCGCTGCGCTCGCCCGGCGCAGAGCAAATGGGCTTAGCCGAGGTGAGGCCCTGCTCATCTGCCTGGCTGTCTGAAAGCTGAAATTCACCTGTCGAGCGCTTTGCGGGTCGCTAGGGGCAAGAGCATCTGCATGCTGCCGTCCGCACATTGGGAGCATCTACAATACCTCAACCACCAGGGATTATTCATTTCAACTACGCTATACTTGTCGCTGCAGGACGACATCAGGAGGCACACGACGCCATCACACCGTGCACCGGAAATGTACGACCTGTACTCGCGGGTCCCCATCGACCACCGCGTGGACCTGTGGGTGCGTGAGCGATCGTATGGGCCCCGGAATGCTGGTCGAGGAAACACACTGAAAACACGAATGTTCGCCTCATCGCCAGCTATTGAGCACTTGTTCTGGCAACGTGCCTGCTCGCCGCTGCCCGCTGCAGGGCTGGCATTGCGCGCGCGCACTGCATGTGCCAGGGCATATCGCAGAACAGCCGACCCAGGAGTGCTGCGAATCGCTATCCTTTGTATGCACGCCATGCAGGCGCTGGGCTGCCTGCTGTACAACATAGCCTACGGCCAGCTGCCGTTTCCGCCAGAGGCCAAGCTGCAGATCCTGAATGGTGACTACGCGCTCCCAGACTCGCGCGGCGCGGCGATCACAAACCTCGTACGCGACCTGCTGCAGGTGTTGATAGCCAACATCTAGCTACTTTTAATGCAACTGGCGGCATGTTGCATGCCCGATTGACCCTGCATGAGTGCATCCTACCCGCTCGCGCACTGATGATGCGCTCCATCGTTGCTGGGAGCGTGTGTGGTGGCATGTTTTTGCGCTGCCCGACTGGTGCGGCTTGGCAGTAACAAATTTCTCTTGCAGATGCTGCTCGGAAGCCGGCGCTTTTTCACTGATAGCAGACCAGCGCGTCAATGGAGATGCTGACTGCTGAGCTCGCAACAGCCTGTGGCAGGGCCAAACGCTGCCTAAGATCCATGACAGGCATCGGCTCTCAGCCCCAAGTGGCTGCGTACAACTTTGTATGACGAAGCTTCATTTCAGTGTGGATGCACATCCCAGGTGCACCCGGACGACCGGCCAGACATTGAGCTGGTGCTGCGGCGCGCCCGCAAGGCCCTGGCGGAGGAAACCTCGGGGCCCCAGCAGCAGCAGCAGCAGCAGCAGCAGCCGCCGAATTTCGCGCCTGCCAGTTCAGGTGAGCCTGTGTGGTGCCACGGCTGGAGTTGAGGCATATGTCGCCGAGCGGTTCCATGAGGTCGAGTCGCATCTCATGAACCAGTGACCATGGGTATGCACTGTGGCTGCAGACAGCCGCAGGCAGTGGGATGCGGGTATGGCAGCACAGCCCGCCCCCTTTGCCACCTTTGGCCCGCCGCCGCAGCAGGCGCCGCCGCCGCCGGCAGCACACCAGCGCAGCCCAGCGCGGCAACCATCGGCTACACCACTTGCGTCGGGCCGCACAAACAGCGGCAGCGGCACAGCTGCCCTGCCAGCAGCGCAGAGGTCGGCCAGCAGGGAGCTGCCGCCCCAGCGGGCGCCGCAGCTGGCCCCAGAGCAGTGGCGCACCAGCGGCGGATTGCCAGCGGGCGATGCGGTGACGCTGCAGGCGCAGCTGGCAGACTCGCAGCGGCAGAATGCGCAGCTGAGGGACACGGTCCAGAAGCAGCAGACGCTCATCAAGCAGCTCAAGGCGCAGCTGGGGGCCCAGCGGCAGGCCCCTGGCGGTGCCTCAGCGGAACAGGTGGGTGGGAGGAGCTCTGCTTTCAGCTGCAGGCCGCCTCGTCAGTGACTCTTGTGGCATGTGATTGGGGGAGAACACTGTCACTCTGACGATTTTGCAAGTCATTCCCATGGCTTCTGACCTGGCAGACAGCCACAGGACTATGTTCAAATGTTTCTGATTGGATCCTGCTGCAGAATGGGACAGCCGGGGCATCGGGCAGCAGCTGGGTGGCTTTTGATCATGGTGCGGCGGCACCGCCAGCTGCCGTCGCACCCCTGGACGACGCCTTCGGACGGTTGTCAGCCAGCTCCTCTCGTGAACCCTCGCCCGATCGGGGCGTCCTTAGGTTTGACAGCAGCGAGGGCTTTGGCAGTGCCAGCGGTACAGCAGCGAATGCCGTCAACAGCAGCGGCCTGGGCTTCGAGCCCAGCGCATTTGGCACGCGCGGGAAAGCTGGAGGCTCTTTCTGGAGCTAAGTTCGCTAATCGCTGCCGCCGGGTGACAGGGCTTACATAACCAGAAAGCATGACAGAGGCAGTCGAAGTATCTGCTCGATGATACACCATCCCAGAAGCATGCAGAAGCTGACACTCTGGACCAGCATCTCAGCAATGACCTCTTGAAAGTGCACCGTAACACAGGTGCCCTAACTGCCTCTTCTATCCTACGGGTCCACGGAAGGCTGCCTACACACACTCAGACCGAGCTACCGCCCGCTACCCTGCTGCTACACCTACCTCTAGATGGCTCTCACACACCAGACTAATGAGTTGCGGTAGCCTCCTTGGGACCGGAAATTGGCTCGCAGACCTGAAGACGTAGAGCGTGCGGACTTCATTGTCTGAAACCGGGTTTATGCCTTGCCCTTGTTGCCTACCAAACAACCGAGCACCCCCGAATCTGACTGGAAATCTGACTGTGGTGACGATAGGCAATGCCGACGCTGCTTCGCCTCCAAGGGTGCAGGCTGCAGAGTTCCTGAGACACCGCCGCACAAGCGCTCAACGGTTGGTGGAGCGCAGGGCATAGCGCCGTGGGCGGGATTCCTCGGCAGCTGCCTCAGCGCTCGCTTCCTTGAGATCGACGTCTGCATCGTTCTCCTTGTCGGCGGGCGGGGACGGCGGGGAGGATCCTGTTGCATTCGGCATGGTGTCTGCCGTCACCTCTGCCGCCTCGTTCAGCGCACCACCAAGGGGATCGCCCCCCGCCATCGGGCTGGCAGTGGCGGCTGATGGGGATGCGAGCCTGGAGGCAGGCGAGCGGGGCAACCCAGGTGGCGATGCGGCGAGCGTCAGCGACTCTATGGCGGCTGTTGGCGACCGCGGCGCCGGCAACGACCCATGAAGGGCCGCAGGGCTGCGCGGCGTGTTGGATTGCGCCTGTGCAAGCCCGAATGAGCTCTGGGACACACCTGGGACACACAGACAGCAGCCGAACCCAACAGAAGCACATGTTCCATCTCTGGCAGATGCAAACCGGAGGTTGAGAGCCACTGCCCACCTCTGCTGCCGCCTCGGCAATGGTGTGCATGTCGGCAGCGTCCTGGCTCAGCGGCTGGCGCGTGCTCAGGTACTCTGTCGGCGAGGGCCAACCCCCGCCCCCGCGGCCATTCACCTATTTGCCAATTGTGATATCTCGATGAATAGCTGCGCGTCTGATCGAGAAAACGCTTTCACGGCGACCTCGAAGTCGCAAGGCCTGGTCGTGAGGACATGCACTGCTGAAAGGCAGCGCTTGCCTGCAGACCGACCTCGCTTGCCCTAATCTGTGTTTTGAGCGAATGCAACCTTGCCCGTGCAGCGCTGCTGCTGGCAACAACACCGGAGTCATCCAGGTGCTGTTGCGAGCACTCCGTGAACCCACCTCGCCCGGGATGTCCTCGGAGTCGCTGCGGGACATGCGCAATTTGGTGGGTGACACTGCTGCCCGGACGTCGGCCAGCTCGTGCATCGCCGCGGCCAGGTCGCTGAGCGCCGTGTCGCGCTCCTGCAGGGCAGAACTCAAGGCTCGGACCACAGCAGAGGATGTCATCGAAACTGAATGGGTGGCAGAAACGATGCAGCGGCACCGCCCAGCGACAGCGCCACAGACCCTGCCGAGGCTGACGTGTCGCCTTGCGCCCGAGGACTGGCAGGTGAACAAAAGCAAGCCGAGACCGGACCAGTGCCGCAACTGGAGCCCAACTCGGACGCTGCCTCGATACAGATGGGCGCACATGATGTTTAGAAGGTGCCACTATCACCACCTCACACCTGAGCGAGCGCCTGGACGCGGCCTCGCTCGTCGTCGAGCTCCGCCCGCAGCCCCGCGATGTGCGCCAACTTAGTTGTCATCTCGGCGCGCGCCTGTGCCAGTTCCGCTGCCCTCGCCGTGGCCGTTTCGGCCAGCTGGTCTGTGACGCCCAGCCGCGCTTGCAGCCCTGCGCACGACGCCTCCAGCGCAGCGACGTGCGCCGCCTGCACAGGTTGAATGGCAAGAGGGTAGCCTCCGCAACCACCCAATAACCATCCTGCCAATGCCATTCTGCCAATAGCATCCTGGGCGCCTGTGTGTCAAGCCATATTCGGGCAGTAGACAACTATGCTGTTGCCCACCGCACCGTTGCATCCGCCACACTTGCTGCTCGAACTCTGAAACTCAATCCTCACCGTGGCATCCGCCACGTCGGCCAGCTGCGCCAGGTCCTCCTGCAGGGCCGCGCACCTGCGCTCCTCCGCCGCCCGCGCAGCCTCCAGCGCCTGGGCACGAGCCTCCGCCTGCGCTGCTGCCTCGGCGGAGCCCTGCGCCGCCGCTCTGGCTACTGCCGCTGCGTCCTGCGCGATTCACACGCATGTGCATCGCGGAACAGAGCGCACCAGAGGCAACTAGCTCAAAGGTAGCCATGAAGGGCAAGCGGAGGCGGAGTGTAGACTGCAATCACCTGCGCCTCTTGAATACGCTGCCGCACGTCCGCCAGCGAGGCCTCCAGCTGTTGTGAGCGGGCAGCCGCCTTCCTGGCTGCGGACTCGGCGTCGGCTCGCTCGCCGTCCGCCTCCCTCCTCGCGGCATCGGCCGCTGTTTCCGATTGCTCGCACATATCCTCCAGCTCCTGCTTGGTGCCAACGCAGAGTCACATTCATGGATAGGGGTTCTTGGGCCTGAACCCTGATTTTGGGTTGCAGGGTCCACAAGGTCGTGGGGCCGGAACATGCGCAGTGCAGCGCAGTGCAGAACAGAAACTTCAAGCTAGGGTGGTGCAACTGTTTCACTTACTGTCATAATCCTGACATGAAGCATGCGCGCCTTGCATTTGGTGTCCAGCGCGGCGCAGCGAGCACCCTGGCGGTCGACCTCGCAGCGCAGGTCCGCGATCCTGCGGTCTTTCGCCGTCAGCGCGTCCTTCACGGCGTCCGCCTGCTGCCCTGCCACGGCTGCTTTCTGCAGCAGCGCATCGCGTTCGTTCTGCAGCGCCGCGACCGCCGCCTGCGCCAGGAGGCACCAGTCCAGTTCCCACTGGTGAGTCCAAGCAGCGATGCTTGTGTCAAACCGCTGTCTGAGTGACGGCGGGCTGAGTGACGGCGGCGGCGCATGAGCGTTGCGGCCTATGAGCGTTGAACTGGCTTGTTGCACGGTGGTATTCTTGGAGAACGGGCTTTCGGACAAGCCCGGCATGAAGATTCTGGTTGGTTGCCTGCATGTTCGAAAACGCCTTCTGCGAGTCTGCTTTGGCGCCAGCGGCCCGGCCCTCCAGCGTGGAGATGGCCGCCAGCGCCGCTGACAGCCGCTCCCGCAGCGTTGCGCCCTTTTCCCTCTCGCCAGCGGCATCAGCCCGAGCCTCCTCCACCGCCCCCGTCAGGCGCTGCAGCTCGTTCTCCTTGGCCTCCGCCTGCAGTGAAGCGACAGCGATTGACGCTGTCCTGCAAGAGACAATGGCATGGCCCCCGCCTGCAGTGCAGCGCACGCCCGGCTTGGGGGCCAGCTCCAGGCAAGATTGCAGTCCAGATTCAGCGCCCAGAGGTTCCCAACACTTGCAGCCTGGCGCAGGGTGCGCCGGCACAGCTACTTGATGCAACCCACCTCTGATCGGGCAGCGGCCAGCTTGTGCTGCAGCGCCTGCATGTTGTCGAGCTGCAGCGCTGACGTCTTCTGCAGGTTCTGCACCTGTGAACGCCCCAAGCAGCAGTCTTCGAGCTGATGAATACAAAATGTTGGACACGTGCCATGTTTCTTTTCCGCAGGTGACAAGCCCGATTGCCTGCAGCTGTGTGCCAGCCGGAGGACGCATCTTGCGCATATTGCAGCCAGCAGTTGAGGCTGTTGATTAGCTGTTAGAGCTTTGAAGCTTAGAGGATGGCACCGCCACACCTGGCGCTCGGCAGAGTCTGCGTCAACCGAGCGGGAGTAGAGGGCCTGTGACATTTCTGCCTTCTGCTTTGCGTCAGTCAGTTCCGCCCTCAGCTCTGCCAGCTCCGATGCCTGCACAATCGGCAGATGGTCTCGAATTCCAGCTATTTGCTACGGCCTTCATGTCACTGCACAGAGCCGGCCTGGCAGCACGCTTGCTCACACGCACTCACCTTGATCTGCTCGCGCAGTTGCGCGCGCTCCGCCTCAGCGTGTGCCGCCTCTGCCGCTGCCAGCGCATCTGCCGTCTCCTGCTGCATTACTGCAACTGCTGTGGAAAGCCCGGACGGGTCTTGCTGATGGTCTGCAGACGGGATCGTTGCTGGCTCTGCGGGGGGCGCCGCCGTCTGCGGCGGTGCGACTGACTGCTGCTGCTGCTGCTGCCGCTGCTGCAGGCCGCCGCGCTGGCGGAGAGTCTGGAGGCCACAGCACAAACCTCTTGCAATGCCGAAATCAAGACTGCACAGAGTCAACCCGTGCAGATATCCCTGCAATGCTCTCGCAATACCACACGTACCTGCCGCAGGTGTGCCAGATCGGCCTTGGCCTTGCTTTCGGCCTGCTGCGCAACCGTCAGCGAATTTTCCATTTGCACAATCCTCGCCCGGAGGCGTTTCACCTGCAGCATATGTAGCCAGATCTTAGAATGAGCACGGCTGGGCGGACTAGTTTTCATTTCCTTCTGCAAATCATGGGTTTCCCAAGACACCGCCGGTGTCGTCAAGTCGGCAGATGAAATTGGCGTCTCATTCGGATCTTTGATTCAACTCAGGGTGGTACGTGCCTCCATGCCGCTTGGAGACTCGCCAAACATGGTGACAGAGATCTGCTCGGTCGCAGAAAGGAATCGCCGTTCGATGGTGGGGGCAAAGGCCTACGATAGATGAGATCGAACTGCCTGCAGGCTTGCACTTATGTATCACGTTGGTTGGCGCGAGCTGACAGGTTTGACAGCTGCAAACAGCTGCGTTGCATTGGCATTGGAGAGTCGAACGAGGGCGTTGGGGCACTTGGCGGTGAGGATTTCATCTCATATCCCTGCTTCTGAAGCCAGATGGAAGCTGGATCCATGCAGGGCATTTGGACGAAGAAGGGCCTTTTGCCGTAGAGTTTACAACCGCAGAAGAAACGGCGAATGTGCAAAGTGGAGATCTGACTGTGAGCCCACTGATTGTTGAGGCGTGATCAGCATCAGATCAGATCACCACGATGTTCACCTGCACGCAGCTCTCATGCCGCTTCGGCCACAGCACATCTGCACCCCAAGCAAACAGGAGACCTGCATCGCAAATGCGAGCCACTCCTAAGGATCAGGGGCAGACCAGGCCACCCAGTGAGGTGCCGGCCGCAAAGGACCATGGCAGCAAGCCAGTGCCGGACAAAAACAAGGCAAGTGCAAGCATGTGTTGACGTTGCTTTCGCTATCTCTTCTACCACACACTGCACAGCATGCGGGACGATCTGGGGTTTCAGACGGACCGTCGCCAATGCCCATTTCATCATCGTACAATACGCAGCCGCAAGCGCCGTCAGACGAACTGCAGCCTTTTCGCTCTCATGTGATTCTGCAGGCGGTCGACGATGCTCCAGCGGAAATCGATTTCCCACAGGGGGCAGAGAAGGGTGCGGGCGGCAAGAAAGATCAAGGGTCCAAGTAATTGTTTGAGAGGCATGCTGCTGCGGCAAGCGGGGGCCAGGGCTTAGGGCGGTCCGGGTCCAGGTTTGAGTGTGTGTGGGAGGGCTGTAAGTTGGTGCATGCTAGGCTAGCCGGGGGGCAGGGCTTGGGACGGTCCGGGTCCAGGTTTTGAGCGTGTGTGTGGGAGGGGCTGTGAGATGGTGCATGCTAAGCCAGCCGGCAATGCATGCCTCACAGCAGACTTTTGCGAGATTGCGAAGGCAGAAACTTTTTGCATTGCTTGTGGTTATTAGAAAATGCAGCTCGGGTTGCTGCCGATGGAATCGGACCGCGAATCCAAAGCTGCCAGTTGAGTTGTCTCAGACCAGGAACGCGATGGCAGCATTAATGTCATTTCCAGTGTGCTGCAGGGCCTGCGCGGCCCTTGTGTCATCAAAGCCCATCGCAACTAGCTGTGCGAGACCTTCCGGACTTGGCTGCGGCAGCTGCGGCGGCTGCTGCTGCTGCTGATGCTGATGCTGCAGGGGTGCCTATGCGGTGCGAACGAACCAGACGTCATTTGCCCAGTACTATGCCGGATTGTCGAACAATCGCATGCCAAGCACAGCAAACGGCTGGCAAGCAGGGCGCAAGCCCACCCACGCATGGCCTGCAGACACGGTCTCACCTGTTGGCCTGCAGCAGGGTGCTGTTGCTGGTGGGCCGCCTGTTGAGCTGAGCCCAATGGTCCTGCATGCCGCACCATCGGCTGCGCCGGCACCTGGGTGCCGAACAGAGCGCACGCCCACCGTGGCAGCTGCAAGCAGAAAATTGCTCAAACTTTTGTTTACCTGCTGCCCTTTTGAACAGCTGCAAGCATGGCAGGCACGATTCAGGACGCGTGGTGATTTGCCTCGTCAGGACGTTGTGAGAATGCGCGAATTCTCACACGATGCAAGGTGTGGTGCTATAGAGCAGCACCTTGAGGCTTTTGATGCCAATGGGACTGAGCTGGTGGACAGCTCCTGCCAGCAGCCCGGCTGCGCCAGCGGGCGCTGTGAGCCGCGGCACGCTGAGCAGCAGCTGCAAGCCCGCCGCCCAGATGAACGCCTGCAACATATCGGGCAGTGGTCTCACATTGTTGCCACATGCGTCCGCCGACACACAGCGCAATGCCTGCACGAAGGCGCCACTGCTGCTCCAGGGTCAAGCAAGGCTCGTTGCCATTCATCATACAAGCACTGGGTCGGATCTGCGTGACAGGCGAGCAGTGATCGGGCTTGACCTCCAGCATCTGCGGATTGAACCCCGACCTTACCTTGTCGGTGAGGTGCAGGCCAAAAAGCTGAAATCGGTGCAGCGGCGGCACCTCCAGCGCAAAAGGCACGAAGCAGCTGAACAGCAAGCCATAGGGTCCGCTTGGAAAGCGCCACCTGCCGTGAACTCACACGACAGTTTGCACGGACATCTTGTCTGCGCATATGAATGAGCAGTCCATGCCCCTGCGCACAGCAGAGCAAGGTGGAACAGACCAGTCTTCGAACGACTCACTTGAAAGCCGTTGCTGCTGCGTATCTGAACAGGGACGAGAGCCCAGACGTGATCAGCACCCTGCCGCCAAACTTCGCCGTGCCCTGCTGCCGCTCAAAGAGCCTGCGGTGGCACACATCGTCTTCATCCGAATGATTTTGAAACCGAGTTGAGCAGCATCAACCAGCGATGAGTGTTCCATCCACAACCATGCAGTAGGGATGATTGTGATGTCCAGACGAGCTTGCCAACAGTGCAGACCGTCACCTGAAATAGTACAGCAGGCCCACGCCAAACAGCAGCTCGCCAGGGTGGCGCAACACAAACACATCCTCCCAGGCGGCTGCATACGCTGGCATCGGCCTTCGTGCCGCGCGCACCGCCTGCACGACCACCGAGCTGCCAGCGGTGGCCAGCACAAGCGCCCTGCTGATGGGCGCTCCGCCTGTCGCCGCGCCACACAGCTAGCAGTGATGAGCATGCGTGTGCATGTCGGTGACGGTTTTGCTATTCTCTTGCTTGATGCAGACAGTGCTACGCATGTCTGGGCGCTCATCATGGTCAGGCATCGATGCAAGGTGCGTTTCCCTTGCATGAAGCGGTCGCCGCACGCCGTGCAGCGCACCGAAGCTCATGCTGGCGAGCCTTCTAAGAGTGAAACAGCTACAGCCCCCGGCTCTGGACTGCAACGACTACGCAGCTGCGATCCGACCGTGCTGCCTCCGTCTTGAGCGGGGCAGCGACGCCGCAGTCGATCACCAGCTCTCGCCAGCAGACTCAAGGCAGTACTGCTCGTTCAGCTTGGGTCAGCCAATATGACAACCCACGTGTTGCCGAATACCCGTCGAAGCCTGGTGATACACGATAGCACACGAGAAATTTGCTGCTCGTCGATCTCGGCTGGAGATCCTGGACAACCGGAGATCGCGAGCAGTGATGCACGATCCTGCGCTCGCTTCGGTAGACGCCTGAAGCCGATTTCTGCAGCACACGTTGTGTCAGCCCAGAAGATCTGCTGCTCGAGGGGGTTGGGGCAGTATTGTGACCCCGAAACATCCTTGCATTTAGGTAGCGGATGCTGCTTGCACACCGTGCCAGAAATGTCCATTTCAATTCGGTCTGGATTCTGAACCATGTGCTGACTGATGTATTGCAATACTGCCATAGCATGGACCTGCGCCTTTGGTCACTCAAATGGCATCAGAAGGACCTGTCGGCGCTTTGCCCAGGTGCCGCAGTGTGTCACCCACGATATACAGCGAGCCCGTCACGAGGACCTGCAAGGGCGCAGACCGACATCTCGTCGAAATGACGGGCTGTAATATCGGTAACGGCCCGCTACATGGATTTCTGCGCAAGGAACGGTGACGCACATGGACGGCGCACAGCACCGCACGCAGCTGCCACCACACCTGCATGTGGCGCCGGGGTTGCTCCCTGGCGCAGCGCTGCAGCCACTTCAGCGTGTCTGCCAGCGACGGCACCGCCGCGCCGCGCCGCGCATCCTGCCCGTGCAACTGCGGCAGCGACGCCGGCCGGCCGCTGTTGCCCCTCGGCGGCGGCGCTGCGGCTGCTGCTGCGGTCCTGCTGTCATTGGCCTGTGTGCCGTTTGCCTGGGATGGAAGGACACGCAGATCGATTGGAATGCTGCCTGATAGTAGTCGAGGTCCCCCACAGCGCGCCAACCTGCTGCAGCATGATGAGGAGCGGCAGGGGGAACAAAACCGTGCAGCAGCCTTCGGAAGGAACACCGAGCAGAGCAGGGGTAAATACACTGCGACAGCCAGCGACATAACTCCACCTGCGGCGCCGACGCGGCGTCTGGCTCTGAGGCGGCCAGCTTGGCACGCCAGATGGACGCCAGGCGCTGCTGCCAGGAGGTGTCGCGCAGCACGCCCTCCGGGCCGCGCTTGGACAAGGAGGTGTAGGACGAGTCGGGCACCACGAAGAGAACGTGCGCTGGCAGTGCCCGCTGCTGCCGCAGCGTCTGGATGAGGGGGCTCAGCAGCGACTCCGGATCCCGCTCCTGTGCAGAACGCACGCTCATTCTGTGAGGATCTTCCTTCGGGAGTGGGAAGGAGATGGGAAGCTGGAGTTTGCCGATGATCCAGCTGCGTCCTGTCTGTGTACGCATGGCACTCTGTACAATCCGACAGGGGTGCATCAGCACTACAAGCACGAGAGCATGCCTCGAGAAGTGAGAAGGCAGGCGTGAGGCGGTGCGAGCCTTTGCAGCATTGGCAGTCGCGAAGCGCAACGCCTGAAGGACCCCAGCCGTCGCGCACCGCAACTGTGCGCGCTGCAGACATGTGACTGCGCTTCTGCTGGCTGGCACAGGCCAGGGTATGGGCACACATCTGGCAGGCAGGGAGTCACCTGCATGCAGTTGAAGACCAGCACGCGGTGCACATCGAGGTTCGCGGGCGGCACCCGCGCCTCGGCCGCGCCGGCGGCGCCTGCGAACCACTCGGCGCACGTGGCCATGCTCTCCGGCGTGTGCGCGCCGTCCAGGAAGTAGGACACCCTCGACGCTGCGGCGCCATCATCGCCAGCTGACCCGCATGGCACCTCCTGGTGCACAACCTGCACGCACGTTGCAAGCAGGTTGCAGGCAGAGTGCAGGCAGAGTGCAGCAGGTTACGCGTCTCGCATGAGAACTCGGGTGATCCTACTGAGCAGGCGACGCCGCTTCCATTGAGTCACCACAGGTTCTGGGTGACTTTTCAGAAACGGCTGCGCCGGGCAGAGCAGTCTGCACATTATGGTCTGCAAGACACACGCTCCAAGGCGTGAGACCTGCGCTCCTGGCAGCGTCTCCCACATGCACACCCTGGCGAATCGGCTTCGAGCGGCTCATGAGCGCCCACACGCACCTGGCTCCTGCCGGGCCACTCGCAGACCTGAATGCCCTGCGCATACGCCGCCGGCAGCTGCCCCGCCGACAGCTGCGCCTGCCGCTCCGCCGCCCCTGCCTCCTTGCCCGCCGCCGCCTCCCATGCCGCCGCCAGCCCGACCTGCACCAGGCAGCAGCCGCCACAGGCTCTGCTGTGCTTGGGGTCTCGAACGCCGTTGTCGTTGGTCCAGGAGCAGGCTCGGTCCAGTCATGAGCTTCACAGCCATCTTGAATCAGATCCAGAGCTACTCCACTTGGGCTCATGTATGTACCAAGTTAAACATGGTTGCAGGGCTGGAAACCCACCGCCAGGGACGCATTCTGCAGCTGGTGTGCGCCGCCCAGCCGCATCTGCAGCTGCGCCCCGCTCTCCAGGCGGTACTGCTCCTCGAGCGGCCTTGCAACCGTCAGGCTCGTGCCCACCTTCGTAGCTATTTCCTGCGCAGATTGTTCGCTGAACATCCAGGGACGCGCTGATGTACGAGCACGTAGCGGAGGCACGGACGGCAGAAATGCTTCTCACTCTTAGATTGAGGGATGGCCTTCCGCCAAGCTCTGAGCAATTCGAGGTATGGGGCATGTGACAAGATCAAGACCAATACATTGTGTGGCGGATGTTGTATACGCTCAGGCACCTGCAGGGCGGCCATTGCATCCGGCGGCTGCGGCACGGTCAGCGCCGGCGCGCCGACCTTGAAGATGCCCGCCTTTTCCCGTGCGATCTCCTGCGACATACGAACCATACAGTGTGGAGTCAGCGCAGCCTGCTCATCAAGGCCTGCCGGGCTGTGGGCTGCAGGGGTCTCTTAATGCTGTGCAGCAGTGCTGACCGTCTCCCCTAGTCTCTTGCCCCCGGCCCTTCCATCCGGATCTGTCTCCCGGCCCTTTAATCTCAGAAGCTTTCAATTGATATTCACTTCATACAGCAGGTGATGTCGAGTTCAGGCCCAGAGGAGGGTTGCTCCCCACCGGCAGGGTGTGCCCCAGCACGTCCATGTGGTCGAAGCCCAGCGCGGCAACGCCGCACACCACCGGCGACCGCACGCAGTTCGTCGCGTCCAGGCGGCCGCCCAGGCCCACCTCCATGATCGCCACGTCCACGCCCTCTTGCAGGAACGTCCGTAGGGCTATGCGAGCACCCAGAGAACGCCCTCAGCAAGCCGCGCTTGACAGGCTTTTTCTCTGTAGCCTTCAGGCGTGAGCTGGCTGGTGCAGATTGGCTGGGATCACGAGCTGCTGTTGGACGCACAGTGCAGAGATGTGCCCTGCTTTTCAGCGCCAGCGGGTCTCGGTCAGTCTCTATGTTGCCTGTCGTCGACTACAGATTATCAATCAAAGGCGCACCGACGAGGGTGAGGAAGCGAAAGTAGGCAGCCATGCCGTACTCAGCGTCCGATTTGTCTGCCAGCCGCGAGTAGCACCACCAGAAGTGCTCCAGGAACAGGCCCTTCGCGATGGGCTGTCTGCCCAATCAGGAGAGACGACCGTGGGTAGGTGCGTAGATCTTTCCTTGTTGAGGGAATGTCGCTTTCTGCTGCTGCTACCCTCCACCAGCAATGGCCGGATGCCACCAGGTCAGCTGGCCCAGTGCTGCAGAAACAAACAGGTCGGGAAAAGTGACACAGCGGCCTCGAAACACATTGCTGGCTGAGAAGAGCCAGCTGCACACCCGTCGAGGCGGATGCGCTCCCGCACGTCCACCAGGTGCGGCGATGTGAACATGCCCGTCTTGTAGCCGGCGTGCCGCAGGATGCTCTCTACCATCGCGCACGTGGAGCCCTGCATCCCACAGCCCCGCCTCTGCTGAGGGCTGCTACATGAGTACTGCTGCATGACTGGCGAGCAGTACACTGCGCGCCCAGCGTCGTCATGCCGTCCCGGTCCATGGGTGACACTGCATGAGCTTGCCGGTGCTGGTCACGAGGCTCGTAAGCAGTCGCGGTGGTGCGGGCCTCACCTTGCCCTTGGTGCCGGCGACGTGCACCACCTTGAGCTTGTGCAGCTCGGTGTCCAGTTCCAGGCGCTTGCATTTGAAACAAAACAGAAGATGAGCTTTCCATGTTGGTCATGAACTTCCACTTGAGGACAGGATCTCGGGATACCAGCCGTTCAGTAGCAGCGGATGGCGCTGCGAAACGCTCAGGCACGCGCCAAGGCACAGTCTCGGTCGCTTCCGGTTCCTACGACCACCAGCGCACCTCCAGAAACACCCGCATGCCCTCATACGCGTGCTGCCACTTCTCGCCGTGCGACCGCTTCTTGCCGGAGATCAGGCCGCCGAGTGCCACCAGGGCCTTCTCATACTCGTCCGCCTGGCACATGCCGGGTGCCTGAACATGCGTGGGCAGCAGAGCAGGTGCTTCAGGGTGCCACTACGGATGCTGGTTACGCCGGCTGGGCGCCTGCCGGCGCGTCGATGATGCAGGTCTGCACAGACTGACAGTCTGTCTACAGCAGATCAGACGCAGCAGTCTGACCTTCGGAACGGTCTCAGTGCGCTGCAGGTGGCGGCACTGGGCGGCACGGGATGCGCTGCGGCGCAGCCACAGAAACCTCTGCAAAGACCTGAAGCCCGGCGCGTGCAGATCGGCGGTAAATACTTCCCGAAACCGATTCACAGCATTGCGCGCGTGCAGGATTGTCTCAGAACGCCTGGGCTGCAACCGGATCCTGGTCAGGAATCGTTCAAGCACAGCACTTGTGCCGCAAAGCTTATCAGGTGTGCTCGATACAATCCGCACCGATAGTCCTGACAAATGCGACTCCGTGGCAGGCTGCCACTGGCAGCCGCTTCGCTGACAGGCTGCTTGATGCTTGATCGGCGCCCTGGAGTGCATCCGCTGCACTAATTTACCGCGGTGGTGCCGACCCGTTCGCGACTGCAAGAACTCCCATGACACACGGTTCAAAGCTGGAGGTTCAAAGCAGCTTGTCCAAAGACGCAGCCGCTGCCACCAATGACGCATTTAAAGCCGCCACCGCCACCCCCAGATGACGCATCACATTATTGACGTGAAGAGCAGACAGGAGCATAAGCAGCGGAAGATGTGGAGATGAGTGCTTCTCGCGGGTGTTTCGAAGGCCGCCGCCCAGACGGGGCGCAAGTGCATTCGGACGACGGAGACTCAGAAGTTGTAATACGTTCAAGCTGGGGGCGGCCAGCAGGCCACTTCTGACGATCGCAGTACTACTGGATGCGTACCCAGTAAGTATACTTGGTGTTTAACCTGGTAATTGATGCCTCTGTGTCAAGAGTTCATCACAGATCATTTGCAATTGGATCAACCTGCTTCGAAGTAGGTACCTAGCACTTTGAAGTATCTGTACGTCGCCCACTCAGGTCCAGGTTTGACATCGTCAACCAAGTTTCCAGTCCAGTGAAGGCAGGGCACTTCCTGCCGGTGATGTGCGATGGAAAGAATCGCTCAGAGCAGCTCCAACACATCTTTCTCGATGTCCTCCGGTGTGGTTGTGCTGCCATAGCGCTTGGCCACATTGCCATCCTTGTCGATCAGGAACTGCGAGTGGAAATGCTCCATCAAGGCTGGCGGACGGAACGCCCGGCTCGGCAGGAGCCGCACATGCCTACACATACAACTATCTTGCGCCTCACCTTGCTGAAGTTCCACTTGATGTCGGCAGTCAAGAAGCCGCCCTTGGCCGACTTCAGGTGCTGCCACACCGGGTCCGCTGTGGGAAACAGCAGGCCCCGGCCCGTCAGAAACAAGCGCGCATGAAACCCGGACGACGCTCTGGTTTCCAAGTCCTGAACTGATGTGCCTTGCGGGGTCTGCATGCCAACTTTGTTATTCAATTACTCACCGTTGGCTCCGTTCACGTCCACTTTGTCAAACATCTGGAAGCTGGCGCCTGCAGGCCCAGAAAGGTCGGCTTTCGTATGACCATGCACATCGGCATCACGCTGCAGCATCTGCAGCCGCATGCTGCAAGGCAGATGATTGCGGAAAGGCGTTGCACATCAGGCAACTGACCCTTATTCTTGGCAAATGCCTTGATCTGCTCGGATGATCCCGGCTCCTGGCCCCCAAACTGATTGCCTGTTGCGCAGTGCATCAGAAAATTGACTCACGTCACGCTTGTGGCAACTCTAAGGACAGGTGTTCCTGGGTCGCCAGTGACTGGGGCAGCACCGTCACCGCAATTCAGGAGGAAGCCGCTCACATGGGAATGCCAGAACCTGCACATCCAGCAACCCAAGGCGTCAGAAGGTTACCCATCGAGTGACAGTGTATGTCAGTGTCCAAGCGAAGGGAGTGAGGACAGGCTGGGATACCGCAGGCTCACCTCGAATCCCTTGCCCTTGTACTTATCGTGAAGCTCCGCAAGGCCAGTGTATTGCTTTGTGAATCCGCACCTGCACGACTGTCCAGATCCGCTGAGTATGTCGTCCACACAAGGCGTTATAGACAAATTGCAAGATCCACTGGGCGAGGCAACGGAGCCACGCCCAGCCGACTCACTCTGAGGCCACGTTCACCACCTGCACGACTGTACATATCCGCTTAGTATGTCTTCCACATAAGCGTTCCACATAAGCGTTCACCTAACAGAAACAAATGGCAGAATCCACTGAGCACGGCAACGGAGCCACGCACCAGGAGGACCTTGCCCTTGTACTTCGACAGGTCCACCGTCTTGCCGTCAATGTCCTGTATGGCGGGTGGTACAGGGACCGTCAGGGTGACACTGCATCGCTATGATGCCTACACCAGATCCGACGCAGAGGACGGTCATGCGGAGGAAAATGAGGCAGACGTGTTTGAGCGCAGGCAATGACGGCGCCCTGCCTCATGCTGCCGTCCATGCTGCAGACTGAGCCACACAATGGCCGACGGGCTGAAGCATCGCATTCTGAGCCCTGCAGGCTCTCTTGCCATGCCAAAGCCTCTAGCTCGAGCATGTGCACAGCAAGGCACTGAAGCTTCGAGAGGTTGCCTCGAACGCTTGCCTTTGCCTGAAAGTCGTGGAGTGTTTGGGCGGCTGCGGCCATCGAGACGCCGCCTGCTAGCGTCGAGCGGCTCCTGCTCTGGCTTGAGACCGTTCTCTGAACGACCGGCACGCCAGCAAGCGCCTTGCGGCTTGTGGCTGCAAGGTGACGTGGCACTGCTGATCTGAAGGTGTGACCGCGAGCGCAGGTGGCAGCGATGCGCAGCTGCTGTGTGCAGATTTGAAGGGCCATCGTGCTATGTACTTGCTGGAGTGTTGAGGGCCGAGAACTCAGTGTGAGCGTGCTGCACCTCCCGCACGTTTTTCAGAGATCCGCGGGACTATCAGTACAAGCCTCGCTTCCCTTCCCCCTGGGAGCTGGATCGACTTGGTTGCAGCGACCTGTTCACTGCTTCGCCCAGCTCACGACTGCAGGCTCAAACCAGAACAAAGTCAAACTCAACGATTTCGGTCGGACGCGCCGCTGTGGGCGCCAGTCTGAGCTCACCGCTTTCTGTTGAGGCGTCCAAGTAGCGCAGCGATGGCTGGCGACGCTGGCTTGTATGCGCTGCTTGGCATTTCGCAGCAGGCCACGGACAAGCAGGTGGGTCTCACACCCTTTCTGAGGCGGACAGCGTTGAGTCATGAGTGGCGACTGTGGCAAACTGTGTGCCTGAATTGGCTGCAGGTGAAGCGAGCTTATCGCAATCTCGCCACGAAAGCTCATCCGGACAAGGTGTTGTACTGCAACGGAAAATTTATTCCATATCAGAGCCCAGGATGAAGACTCAGCGGCGGCACTTATCGGTGCATGGCCACTTGCGGCGCCACGTGCTGGAGTGCCGCGCTCTCTATGCCATGACATGAGACACGATAGATCTGTATCAGAGCTCTGTGTTAGTAGAAGATGTGCTAATTACATGCATCTTGCTGGCAGAAAAGCATGCCTTCTGCCCAGCATCGAAAGCTGTTGCACCCGCCGCAGGGCGGAGACGCTGCACAGTTCAAGCAGATCCTGACAGCCTACGAATTGCTGTCAGACACCAAGAAGGTGCGCACTTGTGCTGCGCGACAAGCAAGCAGAGCTACATCTGCGTCATGCTGACGACAGGGTGTTGCCGACGTTCATGCTGGGGTGTGCGCACATGCATGCAGCGAGAGGAGTACGATGCGACGGGCCGCATCACGAAGACGGTCGAGGAGGACTTTGCAGACGCCTTTGGCGGCGGCGTGTTTCGCGACCGGGGGCTGCACCCGGAGGAGGCAATCGAGACGACGGACATCTCGGAGCGGATCACTGTCCACAAGGAGGACAACCAGAGCCACACTGCAGGCTTCGAGGTGCGGTCTTGCTGAACAACATCCATCCCCTTTGAAACACTCAAGCTTGCGAATGTCGAAGCCTGAGCACTCATGTATATTCACAGGCATAGATGAGGTCGCGGGGCGATGCCGTAACTGAGGTCCTAACTGCGGAGTCCATGGCAGACATATATGGAGTGCAGAAAGGCAGCTACGAGTCATTGCCGCTGCCGGCAGGCGTTGTCGTCCAGCAGGTGTGAGGCATGCCGCAGAACTCGATCACTACCGGCGCCTGAGGCAGCAAGTTCGTTTATCGTATTCACAGAGGCGCTGAACCATGCGCTGGACAGCGACAACAACACCAAGATCCTGCTGCGCATGCCCGGCTTTGTGATGGCGGAGCAGTGACGCTTTTTCCTCGAGCTGCGGCAGGAACACAAAGATCCTGCTCGATTTCGCCATGCCAGAGCAGTGTTCGCAAAGAATACAAACTGCTGTGTGTTTTCCCAGGTCTCAGGGTGCTGCTCACAACTAGTCGTGCAGACCGCCTCGCAGCTGTCAGCGACACTACACCCATGCCATGGCTGAAGTTTCGTGGATATTGATTGCGAACATCTCGTTTTCTAGCCTGCTGAGCCAGCTGCTGTAGGCACGGCTGCCAGCGCCGCCCTTGCCGCACGCTGCAGCGGGTGGCCATCGGAGCCCGCCTCCCATTCTCGCAAATCCTGAGAGTAAACACCAAGCAGATCGCATCGACCAACTCCCACGCATTCATGCCTTTAAGAAGGCTCAACAATTGAAAGCTTTGCAGCATGTGCATGGCGCTGTACCTGGGCAGTGTCGATGTCGGGAAGCGTTGGCAGCACATCCACTGGTGCAACGCTCATGCCAAGCCGCTCAGCATGGGTCACGGTATCGCACAGCACGCAGTCGGTGCTCCAGGTCAGGCCCTGCATTCGAAACATGTCAGCACTTGCACGAACATCCCGACTCTGGGTGCCCATGACCAGGCAGCGCTCATGACCAGGCAGCGCTGCTATGCAGCAGACCCGCACTAGCACAAGAACTGAAGTGTTTGGTGGCGCGCAGGAGGCGCGCAACATCTGCCGGGCCGCACCTCCAGGAAGGTAGGCGGCAGTCGTGTCGCCCCGATGCAGTAGAACCCGCCATCGCATGCCGGGCCCAGCACCAGCTCGTGGCCTGCCAAAGCGTTGAATGCGGCCTCTATGACCTCAGGACTGATGCCTGGGATGTCGCTGCCCAGCAGCACCACCTGTGTCACACATCGTCGCGTGAGCCCAGATTGTTTCAGGACGTCAGCACTCCGCCGGCTGCGTGAGCACCTGTATCTTTCGAGCTGGCAGCCTCTCGGGATCAGAGCGCGTCTACTCATCCGTTCTTGGCCCACCTGCTGTGCTGCCTGGAGCTCCACCGCCAGCGCCGAGCGCATTCGCACGCCAAGGTCCGCCACGTCCAGCTGCGGCGCGATCCTGAAGTCCTGCCTGGTACACAGCGGCTGATTCACCAGGTCGTCGCCGCCGGCGCACTGCCATGATCACGTACAGAACCTGCTGCAAGCTCCCTGTTGCAAGCTGGGGATGCGGGGCACTGGGTCGTTTTGAGAACGGCGGGTGTTCGCACCAGGCCGCAGGAGGCCACCCAGTCTCTGACGGCCGCCTCCTCCCCAGCGGCGGCATGGTAGACGCATGGCCTTGCGCCCGCGCACCTGCCAGCAGCACCTTAGCATTGCAGCATCACTTTACGTTCCGTGCACTCGCTGCTGCGAAAGCCTGCACGCGAATTTGCGCATCGCCAGCAGGGTTGCGCCTGGCGCTGCTATGGCCGCACACCTGCTGGCCTGCTGGAAGGCGTGCTCTGCGCATGCCTTGTAGAACTCCGTCGCGGCGGGTGCCGACCCCAGCGATTTCGCCAGCCGGGTCTTCACCTTGCCCTCCACCGGCAGGCGCGCAAAGATGATGACTGCCCTGCCGAGGCATTCAGGCATCTCTCTCTGTTCCCCCGGCGCCCCTCAAGCAATGCGCGCCGGTTCAATGTGGCGGATCCATCCGGCCTCAGCAGACAGTGATATGCACGCACATGCCTCAAGCGCCAGCTCAGCGCGTCCAACGCTACGAAAGCTGGTTGAAAACTGCAGAAAACGAAAACGGGTTGCAGGAGCAGCTAGTTGTCGGAAGCTGATCAACGGTTCCACTCAGAGGAACGAATTTAATGGGCAATCAACGAAAGATACGAACAAATCACGTCAAACTGAATGCAGGAAGTAGCAAAGTTTGCCCGTCCAAGAACTTCCCCCTGGCCGTTGAGCTTCCGCGCCTGCTCGGCCCAGATCCGTCTCCGGTGCTAAACCAGAAAATAAACCTGCATCGAGCCAATTGAGTACCTCCAATGGCGGCCAAGACGGCACAGCCAGTGGACACCGACGACGACGCTCCCGATGTCTGGTCTGCAGCTGTGAGTCCTCTAGGTGCTTTCGACGGGACAACGATTGCAATGTGCATCGTTGAAAGGATGTGGCTGATAGGATGCTTTTCCGCAGGCGCACGCGACGATCCCGGATGACGCTTGGGAGTACCACATCAGGAAGTCGCTGAACGATGCGGCATACAAGGGCCTCGACTACGTGCCCTACTGCTCCACGATGCCGTGCAAACCGGAAAGCGAGAACGTTCGCTTCATCTGGGTGCGTGGCTGAGATGTCAATGCTGACTTCTTGATGTTTGGATCGTGTGCTTGCTGTGCACGATCCTGCCGCTGTGCTTCATCACTCACACGATGAATGAACGTCTTACGTGCTTCTATTGCGGTACTTCTGCAGAAGAAGAAAGGAGCGCACTGACAGGCTGGAAGACCAGTGGCATGACTGCTTTCCGTTGAAGGGGCCAACGCCGCCACGGGCAGCGAGCGGCGGCTCAGGCGCTCAGTCTCTGGGCCGCTACGTATGAACATAAATGCAGCACGATCTGTGCTAGGCGCTCTGTGCTGCCAGCTTACAAGCTCGTGACATATGATACGCAAATGCTGACGGGACTGTGAGTCCCACATGGATGATACAGCGTGCAGCGTCTAATGCGCAATGTTCAGGACGCAGCCTGCTGGCTATTGTCGGTGGGTGCAAGCGGCTCATAGTCGTAAACGCATTGCCCGCAGCATTCAGCTTGAGCTTCTCGTCCTGCAGCCACATCAGCTGCTGCTCCTCTGCATCCAGTGACAGCTGTATATGTGCATCGCATGTACGGGCCAGCACTCGTGCCAGTAACTGCCAGTTTTGCTTGCCGCTCCCCTCGGCCGCACTGCTTGTCGTGTCCCAATCTGAGTGACCTGCACGTGACGAAACCCTGTCTAGCAAGTGACCTCGACAACACATAAATGAAAATTGCTTGAGCTCCAAATGCGGTTTTTCCGTTTGCACCCTTCGCACCTGCCAATAATGCCCGCGCTATGTTTTGAGTAGTGCACTGCAGATAAGCTCTCATCGCGTGCATCTCCTCTACCTTCACCTTTCTCAGCTGCAGCATTGCAAAAAGCACAAACCAGTCTCCTACTGTTTTCGTTATAGAAGAGGCATATCTGTCCTTCGGTGAGACGCACGCTCGGCTGCATGTACATGTCGTGAGCATGCTGATTTGAGGCAGCGCACCTCTCCATACTTGGCTGAGGCAGACGCACGCACGTCCACTTCCCTTGCCTGAAGCTCCCGCAGCTTTGCCGAGCAGCGAGTTCTCCTTTGCAAAGCTCCGCTCTGTCTCGACATCTGTCCGCTGCAGCAAATGGAACCTCAGCCCGCCTCAGCACCATCGGGGTCATCAACAGCCCCCCCCTGGTGGGTTTGGAAGATCCCAAACCAATACTCTGCGACAGAGAGTGCTCGAGCAAGCATGAGACCGGACCCTTCAGTGCCGCCAGGAGCTGCTGGGCGCGACCGATGCCGCGGGCATGCGCCTCAATGTCCCATGCCTGGTCTGGGCCATTGAGCTGCAGCTTCCCGTCGATGAGGCAGGCGGCCTGCTGGGCGCTGCACAGCTGCTCCAGTTCGTCGACCTTCCGGGCCACCCTGCCGGGTGAGGAGATGGAGTTTAGCGCTCAAAACAAATTAGCTTGCAAGGGCAATGCGCTGTTCCACCATCTCAGATCCGGAAACAGGGCATGTGGCATTCGAAAGCGCCAGTCAACATGTCAGCGGGCATCCAAGAGTCACCCACGTTGTGCGCAGCGCTCGGTATTGCTCTGCGCGGCTGCCACGCAGCTGCTGGAGCTGCTCCTGCCTCTCATTCAGCGCCTGCACCGCAGCGTCTAACGTTATGGTCAAATCGCACAAGTCAGGCTCCTGCTACGTATAGCTCTCTCGTATGACAAAACGCAAGGCGCTCCGTGACATGGTACATGGAATGCCAAGGCAGTATGCACCTGCAGTTGCTGCTCCATGCACGTCGTCTCTGCTGACTCGCGCTCTCTGCACAGCCCATCGAATTCGGTCTGGTCCGCCTCCGGTCCTGCTCGCTCCGCCTGTGTTGCAATATGTGCAGTAAGTTTCCAGCAGCCGTGCGACACGTCAACTTGTCACATGGGACGCCATGTGAGCACAAGGCGCGCCATTCCACAGAGTTAGGCAAGAACGCATGCAACGAGGGCATCACTCAACTGGTGGAGAACGCAGGCGACTGCGCCTGCGTGTGGCGGCAGGGGGCATGCCAATGATGCATGGGAATAGTACTGGATGAGAGGCGCGCCTGCGTGTGCAGGGCATTCAGCTCATCCAGCTGTCGGATGCAGGCCGCATGCAGCTGGCCCAGCTGCTCCATCATGGCCGCATGCAGCTGGCCCAGCTGCTCCATGGCCGCCAGCAGGCCGTCCCGCTCGCTGGCCTGATGGCTAAACCCTGTAGGTACCGGTCGTGCCCCGCCAGCTGCATGCCCTCCGACTGGCGGATCACCTGCAGCGCACGTTACAGATGTTCTTCATGGCGCCAAAGCAACGACAACTGCATTCCGTGCACGCCTCCGCCATGCGCCTTGCCCAGTGGCGGTGCGGCAATGCAGGCGCAGGAATGATACGAGGCCGACATTCGAGCTGAATTCAAGGCAGGCGCCCCTTTGTTCTCACCAACGTGCTGCCAACCCACCGATTCTGCTGCAGCGCTGCCGCTGCTGACGATGCCTCGCGACAGCTCCGCTACGGTGTCCGCCAACTGCCGCGGGTCTGTCAGCTGCATGAGGGCGGCGATGCATGACTCGACGTCCGCCTGCTGCGCTGGCTGGGCGGCGTCGATCTTGGCGATGCGAGCCTGCAGCTCCTGCACGGCCGTGCGAAATAGGCTCGATTTCGATGCCGCAAGGTCATGGTCGGTCTGATACTCAACTCATCATTCGAATCAGCGAAGAGCTAGATACTATTGGATCTAGCTTGGATCGCGTCTCAGAGACGCAGCCCCAGTACAGATCGCTGTAACACAACAGCAGCAACATTCCGCGGCGCAGACGTCATGCGGGGGCGCCACCTGCACCGCGTCAGCAGCGGTGCTAGCGCGCTGTGTTTCATCCGCCACTGCCCTGGCCAGCAACGCAGCATTGTCGCCGTCGCAAGCATCGGCTGCGATGAGCTGACGGGCCTGCACATGCTGCCGCTGTGCGGGGCTCGGCACCAGTAGCTGTGCATCTTGGCCGGGACCTGCTCCGCAGGCATGTGTCAGTCAAATGTGTGATGTTGTTGCCATCCCGTTCCTCCGCCGTGTGCTGTGCAATCATCATGTCGATCACAGGAGTGCGCAAGGATGTGCACCGGCCGCTTTCAGTCATGTCGACCAGCGGCGCTTGCGGTCAGTGATGCGCGCCTCTCTGCAGAAATCACCCCTGAATAAGTTGCGAGTGGTCCAGAAGAGAAGCAGAACGCAGCAGCAAGGCCTGGCAGCCAAGTATGAAAAGGGCGCCCCACGACTTCGGAACGCTGAACGTGAACAATGGCCTCTTCTGGTTGAGTACAAGCGTTCACCTGGCGTTTTTCTTTCTGAGTCCTTCTTCCACGTCCATGAGATGCAGGTTCTCGACTCGGATCAAATTTGGCCTGTTGACTGACGTCCGCACGCACAATCAGCTGCCATGAGAGTGCAGCTCGATATGGTGCCCATGCTCAAACGCTTCGACACTGGTCAGGAGGTGATGCAATGCTTAGACTGCAGCACAGTGGTGTGAGCGCAGGGCTTAAGCTACTCTGTCACACGACCACACTGGCGTCTGCAGCGGCGACAGCAATCTGAATTATATACCAGGCCAATCATGCAAAGAGGACAATATACGACAGTCTTTTCAAATTTCCATACTTGGGTAGACCTTGTGAGGTCACACACGGAGGCTAGAGGTATTCTCAGGACCTTTTTATACCCTTACAATGAGGTTGCAATACATCATCACGCGTGCCTGCCAACGTCCTGCCTGCCTCTGCACTGTGCCATGTACAGAAGGTGCGACGCAAAAAGGATGCTCTGGACGCTCTAGACTTGCTGCAAAATCAAAATCCTGAATGCGACTCGTTCCGTTCTGACTGCTGTTATACATTGTTGCTGACGCATGAAGCACTAAAATAAAATGCGAAGGTTGGCCAAGACGGCGATTGGCCAAGACGGCGCCGACCGACAGCCTGTCCGCTCGCATCTACATGACGCGCCCCGCCTCTCCCTCCCCAGGGCTGTCCGACATGAACTGCTGCCACAGCGCAGCGTCGCTGCTGTTCAGCGCGTCGCCAGGCGGGAGCTCGGACGTGTTGCTCGCCGAGTCGCCGCTGTTCAGAAGGTCGAAATTGAAGTCGTCCTGTAGCGTCAGCGGGCAGCAAGTCAGTCCTCGAGTGGCGAAGCACGAGGACAGACAGGATGAACGCAGGTGGAAACCATGTGCACATTGCCCCTGCCCCATACGATTGACGGCGAGCAACTGCGCTCATCTGAAGAGACAGCAGTTCGTGAGGTCGAGGGAATCAGACGCACACAGGATGCCGTCAATGGGAAGGAAGAACGCTCACGATGTTATAGTTGGCCGGAACCTGCGGCGCCGGCGCCGCCCTGCTGGCTGCCAGCGGCGGCGCCGGCTCCGCGCCGCCAGGCAGCCCCGCGTCGCTTCCGAACAGGCTGGTGACATCGCCGCCGATGCCGCTGCCCATGCCGCTGAAGCCGTCATCCAGACCGCTGAGTCCGGTCATATCGGTCAGGCCGTTCAGCCCGTCCAGACCATTTGGCATCTGGCCCAGGCCGCCGCTGAGCTCCATGGATGGCAGCGATGGTATCATAGATATGCCCTCCGGCAGGCCAGCCAGCGCCTGCTGCTGCTGCGCGCTGCTGGCGGATGCGCCACGCATGCGCCCCGCGGCAGCTTCGCCACCGGGCGCCGGACCGCCAGCCATGGGCGTGCTGCTGACGCGCGGGACGCCGCCCGGCTGCGGCTTCGGCGGCTGCTGCTGCGGCTGCAGCGGGGCGGGCTGCCCTGGGATTGCGGGCATTGCCGCCGCCAAGGGCACATGATCATGCTCCTGGATGCGCACGCTGGAGGGCCACACATTGGCCGCCAGGTCCGGCCGGTCCAGGCTCATGCTGCCCAGTGCTGAACCCACCTGTGTGACGCCAAGGAAATACGGTGCTTGCACTCAGGACCAGTGGGGATGCAGCGCGGCATGTCACCCTCAGACATCCACAAGAGAGCCGCATGGCAGTCTGCAGGCACGTCACCCAGGCGAGATGCAGAGTAGCGAATCGTCCTTGAAAGTCTGTGTGCTACAATCAACCGCAGTAGGCCCCAAACTACCTCCATTAGGCCCGGCTGGTTGCGGCGTACTGCGGCGCTGTCGCCGCTGTCGCCCATGCCATCCAGCGCCATGAGGCCGCTGAAAAAGTCGCCGGCGCCAGCACCCTGGTACTGCACCAGCTGGTTGCCCGGGTCCTGCTGGTTGCCGCTCTCGCTGCTGTCATCGCGAGCCGCCCGCCGCTTCAGCTTCTTGCGGCCTGCGGGCGGCATCGTTTGAAGCGCCGTTGGGCAGCACGACTCAGTGGAAAGAGAGGAGCCTGTCAGGCCACGCGCATGGATGTGGCTCCCAGGACCCACAGACTGTGGCAACCCGTCAGTCTCAGAACCTGCATTCAACAGTTGCCACAGCCGCTAAGGCACGACGCGTATTACTGGGCAGAGCGAGCCAATGTGGGCAGTGATGGAAGCGGCAGGACCAGTCGCTACGAACTGGCTGCGGAATCGGGTTTCTCACCATTGCCGCCGGCAATGCGCTGCACGCTCTGGCGGGCGCCAACCAGCTGCTGCAGCATCTCGGGGTGCTGCAGCGCCTTGCTGAGGAACTGCATCATCTGCACCTGCCGCTGCTCCTGCACCTCCAGCCGTTTCTGCAGCATCCGCATCTCCGTGTCCGAGGTCTGCAGCCGAAAACATGGGTTTCTGGCTGGTCAGTCTCGCTGCGAAAGGGAGTTGGAGCTCAGTAGCGAGAGACAAACCATGCCAGCACAGACCGTAGATGCAGCGTGGCATTCTGTGCCTCCGAGTATTGCCGAGTAGGGCGTGTCCCTGTGACGCAAAGCTTCGAATGCACAGATTGGTACAACTGCGGTCATTGTGCAACACGGCGTCGGTACCTGCTGCTGCTGGCGCAGGCGCACGAGCTCAACCATGAGCACGTTCTTGTCCCGCTTCAGGCCCTCCAGCTCGTCGGCGATCCCGCCAAACTGGCCGACCTGCATTGCATGATCGTCCCTGGTCCAGTGAGCACATGTGACCCATTGTCGTTCCTGTGCTCACGTGTTCACCCAGCGCAGCAGCCTGCGCCACCAGCAGCCAGAATGCCGGAACACTAAGGTGGCTCGCGCACGGTGGTTTGCTCAGCTTGGCAAAATGGGTGTGCACCTCGATGGCCGTCTGCTGCGCGTTGGTGGGCGCGGCATGGCCGGTGGCGGCGTTGCCCGCGGGCCGCCGCCGGTGGATGTGGCTGAGCAGGTCCCGTCGGCCGCGAACAAACTGCTCCTGGGAGAACTCCCACCGGTCGGCATCCACCTTGCGGAAGCCCTGTGGCATGCACATCAGCATGTGAACGGTACAGGACTCTCATGAAATTGACACAGGAATGACAGCGCCACGACACTGCCGGCGACAGACGTGGCGAGAGTACAGCTGAATCATGAACACAGAGCGGGCGGGCGCACGTAGGTGTTGAGCTGCCGCACAAAGCTTGAGAAGTTGTTGTGCTTGAAATACTGCGGCAGCAGGTCGCGGGAGAACTCCTCGTGCTTCCAAACAATGAAGCTGCGGTGTTTGAAGGGTAACAACGTTAGCTCCTGGACCACAACATGACACAACATTTATGCCGGGCGTGTGGCCATGCTCCTGGCGGAGCGCAGACAGATGCACGGGCACCTGGTGCCGTCCTCGCCCCAGGAGACGACATGATTCGTCGCAGGATCCGAGATCAGATCATATCTGCGGGCCAGGGGTATGGGGGTTCAGCGGTTCATTTCGTTGGACATCGGAAGCTGGGGCTGGAGGGTGGAATTAGTGTCGCTGCGGACACGTCAGGGGACTCAATGCACACGGCAAGCGTAGGTAAGCAGGTCGAGATTGAACTGGTGAGCAGCGCCCGGCAGGGAGGCGGGCAACGTACGTCTTTATGAGGAATGGCGGGGGAGCTGCTGCATCATGTGCGTTTGACGCTGGGTTGTTGACAGTCCGCCTGGACATCAGACGGCCGTTGCTGCGACAACGATGACCGCTTTGCTGCCGGCCCGACAGACACGCTCCGGGAGCGCGTGCTTTCCTGAGCCCAATGGTGAGATGTTTTGCCACAGACGCTGCGGAAACCGCGTGTGGCACGCCGCTGCAGATGTACAATACAGCAGAGGGGAATTCTTCACAAATGGTACTAGAGCGGCGGTCTGGAAGCTGGCTGTCTTGCTGTGTGCATGTGTGCTCTGTACCACTTGCTGCACAGGCCCAAAAACCCTGTTTAGCCTCTGAGTGATGCCGTGTATTGCTGAGACTCCAGTGCTACCGGCAACATGAGAAGTCGCAAGTGTCGGAATCGGTCGGGCTTTGTCGATGGACCTGCAGGCTTGCAGCGGTACTCAGTTGGTCACCGTGATTGAATTTTTAACAATCATGAGAGTGTCAGGCAGCATGCAGGCTGCGTGCCTGGTGGTCGCCTTGCTGGGCTGCGGCTGTGCAGCTGCACTCCAGGTGTCCAGCCCCAGACTCCGGGAAAATCAGTTGGACTTCGCGCAGCAGGGACATGATGTGCTGAGGACTTCGTCTGGTCCTGAGAGGGTTGCGGGCTACTTCCAGCTGTCGAGGAGGTGCGGACATTGCGAGCGATGACGCTTGCGATCACCGTATTAGTCTTGAGCTGGACACATCAGCACTGTGTCTGCAGTGCTGCTGACTACGCGTGCATGTGCCGGGCGCGCGTTCCCACGGTTCGCAAGAAGAATGTCGCATGCGCATCATGTGCATGGCAGTGGCGAACCAATAGCGGCGCGCTGTTGCACTCAGAGCTGTGCACTGGAGACGCTGCCATGCCAACATGTCGACATGCTGCTGGTCATGTTTATTTAACTTGAAAAGACACTGCAAGACTGGTGCACCTCCGATTCTTCATCATACTCGACTCGATTCAGGCACACTGACAAGGCGGAGATGTTCTACTTTTTCTTCGAGGTGGGCCAAGTGATGCAGCTGATGAGAATGTGAGCCTCGGAGAATCATCGTGCAAGGCCAGGAGGGCAAACGCGGCGTGTTCGCAGCAAAGCCCAAATCTGCCGTGCATGCGTGTGCTTCGCTGCAGCTTGCGAGTGCTGCCGTCCCCGCGCACAGGCTCGCAACAACAGCGACACCGCGCCGCTGGCCATATGGCTGACCGGCGGCCCCGGCTGCAGCTCCGAGCTCGCAGTGTTCGTAGAGAACGGGCCGTACAGCATCAACTCGGACGGCGAGGTGGAGGAGCGAAAATATGCATGGGACGTGGAGGTGAGGCAGCAGACGACGGCTCGGCCGCCAACGAGCAGAGCTGCTCGGCTGCCGCCCTGCATGTCCCAGTCTCTGGCGCTGCAGCCCAGGACCGCCAGCTGCTGAATCTGCACTGGATCCAGTCATGATCTGGAGTTCCTACTTGACAGGCCCACAGCTCCGGTGCCGCAGATGCGTGTTGCCTTCTTAAGCGTCTGCATCTGTTCTCTTTTTTCCAGGCGAATCTCTTATTTGTGGATTCGCCGCTCAACGTGGGCTTCAGCTACTCCGAGGTGCGTGCGCCAATTGGCGCTGCCAATTTGCTGCGCTAGAGTCCACAACGCCGGCACATGCAGCAGTGCTTGGGGCAGACATGCAGGTGCAGTCCCTGTGCAAATGCTCGCTCTCGGGGATTGTTACAGTATGGAGAGGGCCATGAAGACGCGGCACAGAGGCAGACATACTGGCAGACAGTTCAAAGGCCTGGCTGATGTGCGCAGGATCCCGATGACCGGGTGACCACCGAGGAGGGCGTGGCCGGCGACCTGCTGGACTTCCTGGTACGTCGAGGCACCCACTTGTGATGCATGGACATTGCACTATGTTGTGCATCCGCTGTAGCTTCACCGCCGCTGGCTGTCGAAACAATTCCCCACACATTGGGCTGATGTGCGGGGTAGACGGGGAGCGAACACGACAACGAACAACAAACCCGAACAACCAGCGCCATGTTGACAAGCAGTTTCAAGGTTGTGTTTCTGTAGGAGGAGTTCCAAAAGGCGCGTCCACACCTGGCGAACCGTGACTTCTACGTCACCGGCGAGTCTTATGCGGTGGGTTGCCTGATCGCTCTGACAACGCTGGGCGATTGCTGGACCTATTCCACAACCTCGCTGCTCCTTTCTGCATGCGTTCTGCCTCCAGGCGGTCAAGCCTTGCCACAGCTTGCACGCCGTGGCAAGCACATCGATGCAGCCTGGCTGTGCGTTGTGCGTGTCACATGATCGAGATCACTGACGCTACGCCTGTCTGCTGCGCCCGGCACCGCAGACGCCCCTTGCTCAAGGCCTCGCCAAACACCGGGCCTTGTTTTCACGCGCAGGGGCACTACGTGCCGGCGGTGGCCGCGCACATCTACCGCACCAACCAGAACAAGCACCCCAGCGCGCGCATCAACCTGAAGGGCATTGCCATTGGCAACGGCCTCACAGACCCAGGTGTGTTACCTCCGAGCTGGCAGGCCCCAATGATGCCACACTTAATATGTCCCTGCCGCAGAGGGGGTCCTCTCAAGATGTCCCACGAACGTCGTGGTGCTGCCTACGAGTAGTGTCAGCTGGTTTGAGCGGTTGCCTGTCGCCGTCCACAGGAAACCAGTATGGCTCCTACGCGCCCTTCGCCGAAGCGAAAGGCCTCATCTCCTCGGGCCCGTCCAAGGCCATCCAGCTGGTGAGCTGCAGAGTCGACAAGCCAACCCAACATCTGATGGCTTCAGACTGCTCACATGCACTCGACAAGCCGACCACACTTCTGACGGCTCCAGTGTGATCCCTGTGACGCAGACGTGGCCAATTTGCAAGGCGGGCATCGCGATGTGCAACTCGGGCGTGCCGTTCACCTGCGACCTGTCGCTGTACTACTGCCAGGCGACGCAGTTTGCGCCCATTGTCGCCTTGTCAGACAACGCCAACATCTACGATGTGAGCATTGCATCGATGACATTGAGAGTGGCTCTCATTGCCCGCGGTGCCGCAGTCACCGCCGCTTGCTTGTTGCATGCACCCTCGCAGCAGGGGTGCTGCCAGGCTGCTGCAAGCAGCGCAGCTGATTTTTAAGTGCCATGCCCCCCGCAGATCCGCAAGAAGTGTGTGGGGCCACTTTGCTATGGTGAGCCGGCATCTCCCCTCCCCCACCTCCCTGCATCGTAGCTGCAGACAGAAAGCCGTTCATGATGTGGCATGACCGGTTTACCGCAACAGTCTGCACCGCGTTACTGTTTCGCATTTTGCAAGCATTTTGCAGGTTGCAGCAAGAGCAATGAAGCAGCTTGCAGCAAGAGGTCCAAGAATCCTGCCTTCTGACGCGCAGACTTCAGCAAGGTCGATGACTACCTGAACCGGCCGGACGTGCGCAAGAAGCTGGGCGTGCCAAAGGGCCGCGTGTGAGCCTCCCAGCTGCACTGTATGGCAAGTCTTGGATTGAATATCACATGGGTGTTTCTTGATGTTCACTGGCCAACTTCACGGTGTCCAGGCCTCGATCCTGCTGGATATCTTGACACAGTCGCCGTAACATCGTGACTGCATCGTGAGCGCAGGTGGCAGGAGTGCAACATGAATGTCAATGCGGAGTTCATGGGTGCGGCGCTCACCTCTGACACTGCCTGCGCACCAAACTCTGCTGTGCCCAACATGCCTGCAGTCTCACCTCCACAGGGCTCCGTGTTGCTCACCCCGCCAGTGGCCCTCCCATGCCTCCCCTCTTTCACTGATGACCCGCAGCTTGATCCAGCCTACGACACCTGACAACCATCACTGCTTCAACTCATCATATCCCTCCTCGGGCTGAGGGCATGCCATTTCATCGTGCTGCAGGCGACTTCATGCGGTCGTATGCGGCGGAAGTTACTTACCTACTGGATTCCGGGCTGCCAGTGCTCATCTACTCCGGGCTGGAGGACCTGATCTGCAACTCCCTGTCGCAGCACTGGTGCGCCTGGCAGTGTCCCTGACCTTCCTCTGCTCCGCTCTGCGCCACAGCAGACAATGGCACCTGAAGCTTTCTTTTGTGTAGACAGCAGCGCGTGCCGGCCTGCGGCAGCACGGGAAAGGGAATTCTGCCGACTAGCAGCGCACCGTGTTCCATTCACACGCGCCACAGAACCCCGGGCGGCTGCCTTCAAGCAGCAGGGCGGCCCCCGTCTGGCGATGCCCCCGCAGTCTGCAACTGCCGTGCCGGTCAATGCACACTGGAGCATGTGCCGTGTCAGGAACATGCTCGTAAGGTCATCTGTTTTCATTCACGCAGGTGGACGTCGGCGCTGGAGTGGCACGGCCACGACGCCTTCAATGCGGCGCCCAAGGAGGACTGGCGCGTGGACGGCGACCTGGCCGGCTTCATCCGCCGCGCCAAGCACTTTGCCAATGTCGAGATCCTCGACGCCGGCCACATGGTGCGTTGGACGGGGTGCTCGCAGAGTGTGTCGTTGCAGACCCGAGCTGGGGTTTGGGGTTGCAGGTACGAGCCGCCCAGCAGCGAAGCTGCGAACATACAGTGTGGTCTCTGGTCGTGTTATCTGCAGCACATCCCTCAGCGCCCTGCGGCGGTTTCGTCACTGAAAATGAAAGCCACTTGGAGCCCAATGTCAGCACTTCCGTGCTGGATGCAGGTGCCCATGGACCAGCCAAAGCGCATGCTGAGCCTGTTTGGCGACTTTGTGCGCGGACGCCTGTTCGACCACACGCCAAAGGAGAGGCCGCAGGGTGGCAAGATCAGCTGGAAGAGGAACGTTGTCACGCAGTAGCGATGCGCAGTCGACAGGCACGGTGTGATCGTCAGTGGCAGGATCAACCTTGCGACGGGCAGCACTGCCAACATTTGTAGGTATTCATAGTCCATGCAATCCACAGCGAAATTTTCGTGAGTCTGTGCCAGGTCGAAGTAGTTATCTCGTTCCACACCTATGAATTTGGTCTCGCACAGACAGGCATGCAAACTCAAGCACACTGTAAATGACAGCAAATGTGCACGGCGCGACAGCGACACTGTCGGCAGTTGAACTCTATAATAAGTAACTACGTGTGGCGCTGTTCCGCCAGAGACAACCATGCCTGCAACGCTGTTTGCATACCTATGTCCTGCACAGCGCCTGACATTCCTCAAAACATCGCCATGCGCCGCTGCGCCATGGGGCGCAGAGTAATAATGACTTGGACCATCTGCACGACCAGACCCCGTGTGGCCTTCCCCCGCCGGAGGTCGGGGTTGCCTTATGTGAACCTTTGAGGCTTTCTCGATGTGTGGCGCTGGGTCGCCAGAGACAACCGCATCCTGTGACGCTTATATTCTTGAGTATATCCTGCACTGCGCCCGACACTCTTCGAATCATCGCCGTGACCTGCTGCGCTGTGAGGGCGCAGATGAGTGAAAACTTGGAGCATCTGCGCGACCAGGCCCCGCATTCCTTGTGGCCTTCGCCAGCAGAGGCCGGGCTTGCATCTGTGTGAACCCTTCGAGGCCTTCTTGCCCGCACCGCGAGCGGCGGCCGGCCCCGCTCTATGGACCACCAGCAAGCGGCGCAGGGCACGAGCCCTGCCGCTGGTGGACGTGTTTCCATCACTCCATGCACTGCCTCCAGGCAGTGTGTGGGGCGCCGCTGCTCCCGCCGTTGGCCAGAGGCTGCCCGCCGGGCAGCACAAGGCGCTGCCTGTCCCGCCGCCAAGCTCGGGTTCAGAACCTCTCGACGGCACGGATCACCTTACTGTCCTCTGACTCCTCTGGCGGCGCCAGGCCGTCGCGGACGTACAGCACCTGGTACTCTGCCTTGCTGCAGCATGCGGGCCAGACGCAGCCGTCAGAACAGCGTGCCTCACTCGCGTGCGGGGCCACTGGAGGCAGTGCGCGCGTGCATGCGCTGCGGATGACCCCCCTAGATGACGGCGGGGCGTGTGGCACGCAGCAAGCCGCCGCAGGGCTGAGCGCGCGGAGTCATTGACGAGGCAGCAGATGCGTGACCACGAGCAAGGCCGCGGGTAGTGGAGGGGGGGGGCACCTGAGGGTGTGCTCGCCGCGCTTGAGCATGCGCTGCCAGCCGCGGCCGGCGTGCAGCGCCGAGCGCAGCTCGGCCGACTTCTGGTTGGGGTCCAGCACCAGCAGCGACCACACCTGCGCTTGTCCGGTGACCGTCGTTTCCTGCGTTCGACTTCGGGATCCAGCTTCCGAGTCCAGGCTTCGCTTGCGACTTCGAATTCACGCGGATGGCAGAGCTTGCAGCGCGGGCCACACATGACATGGAAGTACCACATGCACAGGTGGTGGAGCAGTCGCGTGGCGATCCCGGCCACGATGAGGGTCTCCAGCAGCAGCTGGGAGGCAAGTAACAAGGGCACCAACCTCGCCGTCGGGCTGCTGCCGGCACTCCACACCCACAATAGTTCGTGAGTGGCCCTGCGCAACAGAGAGCACGCGCGTCTTCAGCTGCCGGTGTCCAAAGCAGAGCCTCCCCGACCCAGCCTTGCGGATCGTCCAGGCCGAGTGTCGACAGGGTCGGGCAGCAACGCGGAAGTGGGGACCGGCCCACAGTTGAACGGCTGTCTCGTGCCAGGTCCCAGGGCTATTTGCATCCACCAGGAAGCAAGCACTTGATAGCGCGGACACCGCTCACGCCTGCAGGCACCCAAGTGACATGCGCCCACCTCGTGCTGGAAGTAGAGCGGCGACTTGTCCGAACGGACCACACGGTTGCCGCTGCGGCGCGCGTTGCTCATCATGTGCTGGAATGCGTTGCCGCCGCTGCTCTCGGCGCGCCGCAGCCCCGGCACCTCCTCCCCCGTGAAGTACTTCCAAACCCTGCAGGCGACATGTGCACAACGGAAATCATTGGCGATGCGGCTCGGGTGCAGTCGAAGAGTCTGCAGCACAGACTGCAGCGCCCATTGCAGGCGCCTCATCAGACATCGCAAGCCGGAGCAGGGGCCTAGGCCATACAGCTGCCAGGCGACCTTGCATGCAACCTCGGCAAATGCGACCTGCGGAAGCGTACCACTTCATAAGCGCCGGACCATTGTCCTCCTGGCCCTGCTTGCGCCCTGGGAGGCACACGCAGCATTGCAGAATCTGGCTGCCGTATTCACAAACCCTATTGCAGCTCAATGCGGCGCCAATACCTCCCAAGCGGCACACTCGTGCCATCAGCGGCAACAGCTCAGTCAGACCTGACAAGGGCATCTGTCGCAGTCAGCAGGACCGACCTTGGCGGCGGGCAAAGGGGGCTGCCTCTTCTGCCTTGGGCTGTGCGCGGCAGCGGCCGCACAGGTCGTAGTTGGCCACCTTCTGGCTCGTGTAGCAGGGCCCTGCGGTTGAAACTGAGAATTTGAGCAGCAGCATGAGCATGAGAAGCTGCTGGCTCATGCAGCAGGGCCTTGCAGTGCCAGGGAAACTATGGGAAGGACGGCACATTTGAGGAGCTACTAACTCTTGAAGCAATGCTCTGTTGCGCCCAGGCAGGCCACGCTGCAGTAGAGCGGCAGAACCTGTTTTGGGGAATAGAGCCCGAGTCCAGGCAGCCGTGCCAGTCACGGCCAGCCTGTGACGTTGCATCGGCGGCCGTGTGGCAGGGCATGCATGCAGCGGCTGGACAGGCCAGGCAACAGCTTCGGCCGTGGGTGCATCACAGCGGCACCAGGGCGGCGGTGCAGGCCTGGGCGGGCGGCGGGGGCGGACTACCTGTGATCGGCCAGACGTCGCAGCCATCGCACTGCACGCCGGGGTGCACCTCCTCGCTGGCGGTGTCGCCAGCGCTGCCGTCGTGCGCCGGGCGCGACTGGTCGCCGTGCACCTCCGCAGCCCGCAGCGGCACCTGTCCGCGCCCGCCCTGCTCGGCGGCGGCCGCAAGTTGGGCATCAAAAAGCCCGCTTATAGAAAAGCCGCTTGAAAAAGGAATCGGAACATTTGTCGATGTGTTCAGCTGAAACCTGGTGCTGGTGCGTCCTCAGCCAGCCTGCAGCCCTCCGCCTGCCTCGCAGGCCAAGGGATCCGCGACACATCCAGCGGGAAGCAGTGTGCCGAAGAATTGCCGATGCAGCATTGCTGGCTCTGTGCGACAAGATGCCATCTGTGCAGGGCTGTACGGCGGCCGCCTTGGCAGATGCCTTCACGCCGCATGTCCTTGGCCATGGATGCAGTCTCTGCACACTGCAGACTGCACAGCCCCGCCAGTGCCTGCCTAGCACGCCCAAACGTGCAGCGGTGAGGCAGCCCACCTCGAAGTCGACGATCTCGGCGCGCAGCCGGTAGGAGCGCAGCAGAGCGGCACACTCAGTGGTGCCTATCCAGGTGTGCGAGCCCCGCAGCCTGCCGCCGAGCTGTTCGTAGCCAGCCCTGCACAAACAGACCCGTACTCATCATCATGAGCGAGTCGGGACTCCGTCACAGGCCCGGAGTAGAGGAGGCGCTGCTGAGGTCACTGATGAGGTCCACAGGTGTGGTGCACCACAGCATCGTGGCTTCTTGCTCCACGATTGTGGTACATCATAGCGTCATAGCCTCTGAAAGTGTCACCGTTCCTCCTTCCCGTGTGCCTGCTGAAACGGCATGAGCCGACTCCTGCTGTGTCGTATGCGCAGCTCTATCAACGCTGCGGGCCTCCTAGGGCGGAGCTTGCCGGGCGATGCTCAGAGCAGACGGTACGCGGGGTTGTATACGTGCACACCTGTCCCAGCCCTTGGCCCAGGAGGCCTCCACCAGCGCCTGGAGGGACGGGATGTCTGGCACAAAGCCGCAACCGTCAAACAGCGCCTCCCGCATCTCCTGTCGCAGAGTCAGCAAGCTGGCTCACACCGTCTGCTCTGCTGGCGGCTGCCCGTGCCGGCATCGCTGTGCGCCTGGTGTGCGGCTGGATTCTGCACGGCATGGGTGCACGGACACAGCGCCTCGAGGAGCGATCCGCTCGGCGCCGCACAGTGCGATGCGCTAGCACGCGGGATCAGGCCGCAGGCCGCAAGGCAAACACGTACCTCGCTGCGCCCGAGCAGGTGCGCCACCAGCATTTGGATGTTGCGGTATCCGCAGCCCCACCCCGTGTCCACGCCCTCCGATTGGTAGTGGTCGCCGGACCCTGCACGGTACCAAGGGCGGGCACTCGCTGGTACACGAGGCAGAGGTGGTTACAGCAGCTTCCGAGGAATCGCACAAACATATCAGGGACTGACGATGCGTTGAGAGCCAGCCACGGGACAGTGGGAATGCGGGATGCCGATTTCGCACTGGGTTCGATGCGGGACCCAGGCAACATCATGCAGCCTCACCAGCCAAGGCCGCTGCAAAGGCGCAGTTCTGCTGGGCCTCCAGGCAGCGCGCGATCAGGGGCACCAGGTCGCTGCCTGTGCCATTGCAGCAGGTTGGCTGCAGCGGCTCCGGCCTGCAGATACGGGCGCACAGCAGGTGAGGCAGTGGCGGCCACCACGAGCACCGCAAAGCAACCTCGTCAGAAAATATCATGGCCACCAACAACAGAAAGCTGCACTGGACAGTCGATGATCCGGCATCACCTGACCACTGGAGTGTCCAGAGACTTGCGTTCGCCATTGTGCTGGAGCCCCGAGGCGCCGTCGCCGCCGGACAGCCTCGGCTGCCTGCGTGGGGTTTGAGCTTCGTTCGGTCAGAAATGTAGCGTGCTAGTAGCCTGCATGGCGCCGTCATAGAGAGGCTCGCCACCCTTTACAAGGTGCACGACCCAGGATGAGCCTGCCGCGTGTCTTTGCAACAATGATGCGATGTATGACCTCGGCCTTGGAGGGTTATTCGTAGATGCAAGGCAGCAAGACCACAAGAAACACACCTCCTCTTCCCAGGCGAGTCTTCCTGCTCCACAAAGTGCGCCTCGCAGTGTGCCTGTGCAAGCAGACCTTGTGTCACTGGCGGTTGGGGCAGGCGCACAAGTGACTTTGGACATTGTGCACAACAGCCAAGAGCGCATTGCTCAAGCAAAGAATCTCTCAGAAAAGAGTCTGAAGTTATCAATGACGCCGTGCCGTGGCGAGCCAAGGGTTGAGTGTAGCAAGCAAGAACCACCTGAATTTCGGCGCTTGGCTGCAGCACGCCGCAGATTGGGCACAGGGACTGGGTTTGGGCCATGTGCGGGGGGTGGCGCCTCGAATCTATCTCTATTCTGTCTCGTCAAAGCTGAAGGGGCCCGTGGCTAAGGCATGGTAGATAGTGCGACCACGTTCTGGAGGAATCGGTGCTGTCACCTTGGTACACCAGTCACAGCATTGCCGGTTGGAAGCGCCAGAATCGGTGCAGCATCCTCAACCGATGCTGATTAGTCTTTGCATACGGACCGTCCGCTCCCGAGTTGCAGATGGCCTGAGGTGGTTGCGGGCACTGCAATGCTCATGCGTTTGCACCCGGCAATTTTAGGTGCCGGCTCAGCCACTTCCCCGACTGCCAAGCCGGTGAAAGGCTCATCACATAGTATTCAGCATATCGAAGTTTGGCACATTTTCACTCGACAGAGCATGGCCCTGCCGCGGAACCTAAGCCGAAGTCAGTCACTGGTCGTCAGGTCGAAGACTTGGTGTGTGGAACCTTCACTCAAAGCTCACTTGAGCCCTCAGTCAAGCCTGCATATTCCTCACTCCTTCAGTCGACCAGAAGCTGCATGCCATGCCGCGGGCCCACTGGGATGACAGATGGGTGCCTGACGCCGGCATCGCTACGCACGTTGCGGAACTTGAATCGCTGCAGCGGCACAAATGTCCCTTCAATGCAATGGCGGAGCTCAAACTGCACTTCATGCTTCGTACAGACAGGCTGAACCTTGCTGCACGTGGCACCGCCGGCCCATCAATAGTGGTCGCACCTTGACCAGGAGCGCCAGCACCACTCGTGCCTCCAGCAGCGCGAAGAACTGCCCGAGGCAGTTCCTTGGGCCCTGGATGAAGGGGACGAACTGCGCGAAGCAGACACGAGATGCTTGAATGACTGCGGCGCGTTGCTCACATCCAAGCGTGCATTGATTTTGCAAGCTGTCAGCACAGTCTGCATGCTGCCGGTCAACAGGCGGGCAACGCCTGCGGCAAAGCACAGCTGATCTGTCTGCAGTGGGAGGGCCGCTGCGCATGCGAACCATGTAAGGGCGGATGTCCTCGTCGAACGAGTCGTACTCCCCCTGCGGCATGAAGCGCTGCGGACGCCACGCCTCTGGCGTCTTCCAGGCATGGTGAACCGCCTGCGAATGCAAAAGGCTTTACTCACTGATGGAAGTGCAGCAGCTCTGCTGCAAGTCCTACCGGGCATCCTTGGCCCCGCAGACAGTGCAGTTACAGAACCCCTCGCCTGCGGTGCAAAGGAAGGCAACACAGCGCTGCGAGCAGCCAGCTGCGCCCGTGGCGCCAATGTCATGACCACACGAGCCGCAGCCTCATGTCGGCACAAGGATAGTAAGCAAGGACAGTCTTTGCTGCGGGATTTTGATTCCGAAGTCAGGCAATTAGAAGCAGAAATCTCGTGCCTGCAGGTGGCAGATGACGGTGGTGCCGGCGGGGATGGCGTGGCCCTCCAACTCATCGTCCGTCGACAGATGGCGCACGACCACAGGAACCACCGAATACTTCCGCAACGACTCCTGCGATTGGCGATCAAGAAATTTGATTAGCGATTTCGCAACAGTGCAATGAAGGTATGCTCGCGGCGGGGCGCGTTGGACGGCCAGCACCGGCTCTTGTGCCCGAGGCAGACAGGCTGGACGAGCGGCGCCGCAACAGCTGCAGGCAGCCGGCAGGGCGCTGCACCTGCGCTGCCGACCACTCCATGCAGCAGAAGGCGCAGCACCTTGAGCGCGCTGACGGTGTAAGTCATGTCCTCCACGGCCTGCCGCGACAGCTGCCGCTCATCCTGGCCAAACGCCCGCACCGCTTCGTCCTTCACCTGCAGCGCATCTCAGCCAACACTTGCAGTGGGTGCAAACAGGAGATCCCCCGTTGAATACTCGTGGACAGTCACTGACCATTGCGGCTGGCACAGCAATCCTCACACGTATACACCATGCTCCAGGCTGAGTGGCATCACCAGAGTTGCCGTCGTGCGACAGAGACTGGCAGGACATACTGGCATGAAAGGCCCACCTTGGCGAGGGCGTCCGGGTGCTGAGTGAGCTCATACAGCGTCCAGGTCAGCATGGCTGCGCTGGTCTCGTGACCCGCCAGCAGGAAGGTCTTGATCTCGTAGCACAGCTGCGTCTCCAGCGCCCCATCCCAGCTCTCCCCCCGCTCCTGCGGCAACAGTGAATGATTCGATACCGATAGGTGGGACGATGGTTCCCGCCTGCCAGTAGAAAGATCCTGATATTGTAGCGCAGCTGCGGCTGCAGCGCCCCGCGTCCCAACGCTCGTTTTCCTGGTTCAGCAAGTGGCTAGAATTGCCGTGTCATATTTCGTCCCATGCTATGCATCTGATGTTGGGGAGGTTCGTGATGTTTTGTGCGTCACATACTTCTGCTGAAGCTGCAGCGCCTGACACGATGTTGTGAAGCTGGCACACCTCCACATACGGTGACGTAGCAGGAACACAGAAAGAGTTCCCGTAGAGGTGCATGTCGCAGATGCGGTGATGCGCTACGCGGTGGGCTTGGTCATGCTGGAATGACAAAGCCGAACAAAGTAATTTTGCAACAGCCCGTGGAGATAGGACAGGAGGTCACCTCCACGGCCGCCAGGATGCGTTCCAGCACATCCGGCTTGGCAGGCCCCTTGCGCGCCCGCCGCGCTGCCCAGCGCTGCCGCAGCAATCCTAAGATATAGGAGTTGAGTCGCCGCATGCGGCTGTTGAACAGGAACAGTGCAGGGCTGGGCAGCCATTCGCGCCACGGCTGCAGCACCCGCCGGTTGCTCTCCTCCATGACCGGAAGGTACAGCTGCGGAAACACCTGCGGGTGCATAGGACAAGAGAGGGGTGGCCGGCTGCAACAGACTGCAGAGCGCGATTGCAGAGCAGTCTGACCGGTAGGAACAGATGCGGAAGAAACTACGAGGTGCACGGGGCGAGGCAGGCTCGCCGTTATGCAATCGGGTCGCAGAATGAACTGTCCTTGTCGATGGTTGGCAGGCGTGCAACTGTTCCTTTCGGATGCTGCGACCTCAGCCAGCATGGTTTGAGTTGGCTTGGTTTGGGTTGTCGCTCGCGTGTGTAGTGACGCCGGCGCACGACACGCGCCACTGGCCATGCAAGCCATGCATGCTGAAGAACACTGTAAGCACGCCGCTCGAGAGCCAGTGGCGCCAACCGAACGGACCTCCTTACTCCAGCAATCTGCCACACTCCGCACAAAAGCGTGTCAAAAGCTGCCCACCTTGTCGCACTCCTCGTAGGGCAGCCCCAGAATGGCCTCCCCAATGACTTGCAGCGTGAGCAGGCGGAACTCCTCCTCCATATCTACCGGCCGCCCAGTGCCCTGCGCATCAAGGTGCCAATTCACCACTGCGCCTGCTTCATTCAGTTAGCGGCATGACCTGTTTGAAGAGTTATTTGCAGATGCCGGCGGCGCCAGCCCGGCCCGGCCCTTCCACTGCAGCGGTGTCGCTGCGGCAACAGAAGCGCGGCACGCGGCGCCCCCGGGCCCCTGCCGCACCCATTTGTGCATCGGCTGCATGGGCGATGGCCAGTCACCCACCTTTACACGCGCCAGCTTCTTGCTGAGCCGGTCCACCGCGGCTTTCGCGATGCCAACCACATCGTCCAGGATGTCCAGCCGCAGCGCGGGCCCGATGAGCAGGCGCTGCGCCTGCCACAGCGCGCCGTTGGCCGTCACCAGCCCCGAGCCCAGGATGGGCAGGAAGGGGTGGTACGAAAAGTCCAGGTCCTTTTCGTACAGCCGCTGTTTCGTCTGCGACATTCGACACGGTTTCTTGGTGGGCGGTCGGCCAGAAGATGTGCAGCAGGATCGCGCAAAACTGCCACTCGCCGAGTGACTCGATGAGCCAACCTCCTGCGCTGTGTGTTTGCCCATGAGCAAATTGAGCTTTCCCCCTGGAAAGGTGCCAGTCGTGCAACTGCGGCCGTGCAAGGTCCTGCGTCCAATGATGCAACAGCAGGGCCCATGTATCCTCGTTGGCTTGTTCACCTGGAAGATGCGCTTCAGGCCGGCGGCGCTGCCGACAATAATGCACGGCCGCAGCAGGATGCGGATGCGGACGATGGGCGGCGACTCCGCCACCCACTGCCGCATGACTTCCCACGGCGTATTCTTGTACAGCGGCACGATCGGACCCAGCCAGTCGTGCAGCCATCGCTGCAGCGGCGCCGTCGGCGGCGTCGGCGCCGGCACCGGCTGCAGCCTCTGCTGTATGCGCTGGATTGTCAGCAGCGTGCGGGCGAAGGACGCGGCGGCGATGCCAGCCGCCAGCAGCAGCAGCAGCAGCACCAGCTTGTACGCCATGCCAAAACGTTCGGCCAAATAGTCTGGCAGCTGCATAGCGCCGACCTGCTCGTGAAGCTGCACGCATCGAAAGCACAGTTTAGTGGCACTGAAATGCCCAGCTCCGGCATTATAATGCAATCAGACGGAAGCAGGCTGCTGCGGAACCTTGCAAGCTTCACCTTGCGCGAATCGTCGGCAGGTCAGCAGGGACCGGCAGCGGCAACCGCGAGGCGCCAAGCGGCGCAGCTCGTCACGCAGCTGCAAGCGTGGTCTAGGCAGCGTCTCACGTCAAAATGTCCAACGCCACGCAGGTCATCCTTGCAGCAAGCCTGCTGTCCTCAAAATTTGCGCTAAGTTGCTGAGCAGCTGGCTGCCAGCAAGACCCGGCCACTTTCCGTTCACGTACAATGCTCAGCAATAAAAACAGTTCGACACCACGTTCTTGAGCTCGGCGACTGTTGAGCAATGCTGGGCAGGTATCATCGGTGTGTTGCGTGCTTATACAGGGTGTGTGATCTGTGCAGTGCAATGGAAGCACAGGACGGACGTATCGCAAGCAAGCGTCAGGCGTGCCACAGCACCCGATGGAGACTCCACGCCGGCGATGATCGAATGCAGCAGGCGCATGTGCGATCGAGGTCTGTCGTCATTTTCATGCGACGAGTGGTCACCATTGTCGCCCTCATGTGTAATATCCGGCGGAGACAGGCATCTGGACTTCTGGACTGGGCGCAGTTTCCTGACCAACAGATCAACACCAGCCAAGACCATGCGGGACACGCAGCTCGAAGGCGGCACAAATTGCAAACGTTCCACTTTCATTCAAGTGGAACCTGACAAGAACCATGCAACGCCTGCATCACGATGGCACTTCGACAACGTATGGCGAAGCCTGTAGCACATAGTGCACACTCTTCAGCCTCGCCGACAGCAGGGCAGCCGCGCAGGCACAAACAGGCTCGCAGGCACCACGGCACACCTGCATCCCTCCAGCGGCTGCCGCCAGCAGAATGATCCAGATCATGGCCCGCTGCTGCATCAGGAGCCTTGCTCATCCGCGCCCTCTTCAGCGGTGGCGTTGCCGACAACCTCGTCCAGCTCCTTGCGGGCGGCCGCAACCTGCTCCGAGGTGACCAGCATGACCAGGCGGATTGGCTGCAGCTCCTCTTCTGCCGGCGCGCCCTCCTGTTGTGTAGGGAGCTGGACGTTATAACACAGGTAGAGAAAGGGCCCACCACAAGTGGGGACGAGCATCACCAGACAGATCGGCTGCAGCTCTGCTGCCGATGCGCACTCCAGTTTCAGTGCCGGATTTCAAGGTCGTAGTAAGGATAGGAATTCTGCGGTGGGACAGGGCGGACAATATGCAACCTCTGACGCCAAATGTCGGCTGCGTGCTTGCGCTCACACCAGCCTTTGAGGAGTGCCCACCTTGGGCGTGGAGAAGGTGTAGGACCATGAGCAGTGCTTGTGGAAGAACTCGTCCTCTGGCTTCGTGTACACCAGCGGCGCCTCCGCCTGCATTTTCGCAACACACATGCCTGAGCCCTCCATGGCAGCAGAGGGCCTAGCACTGCACGCATGTGAGTGCATGCTGCATTGAGCACATCAGCCAGGGCACCTAAGGCGCAACAGCAGGTCGACCAGGAAAATTGACCTTTGGCTTCTTCCTCGACGGCTTTGCCGACTTTTGCTCAGGCTCGGCGGCGCCGGCCTGCGGGTCCCGGTATGCAGACGCTATCACAAGGTACTGCGTGAATCTAAAGCTGTCCTGCAGCTCCTGCAACGAACATAAGTTACTCCGAGTCAGTTGCGCGCGAATTGCAGCAAGCCAGAATTGGCAATGCTGCAGCCAGCTGAGTAGCATGATGTGAATCCGGGCATCCACCATAACGCTGTCAGCAGTCGTTTCGAGTCGTTTCGGAGTTCGCCACCCTGCTCCAATGCAATTCAACAGTCCTGCTCGTGGTTTCATCTCGCACCTTGTCAGGCTCGTCCTCCACAGCCCAAGCAATCTCGTCGAAGAGCGCCTGCATGAGTGGCGGCGCGATCTGCGGCGGCGAGTTCACCAGGCGCTCATTGACGATCAACCCCGTGCCCGCGTCTTCCAGCACCTGCCCAAGCACAAGGGCGCGCGACCTCAGAATAGGTTCATTGGCCGGAGAGGCAGCAGCAGCAGCATGGGGCGAGGGTGCCGCACGGCACCTGGCAATTCGGTGTGGCCTCAGTCCAATTCCACAGCGGGTATACTCATAGCTGCGGCCCTGCTTGGAGCTGCATAATCTCGCCACTTGGCAAACTCGACCACCCAGAAAATCCTGTGCGCCGTGCCTTTTGGAGGCCCCGCCTCCCCAGAATTGTGCTGCAGGGTGTCTGCACAGGGCGCCCACCGCAAGCAGCTGCTCCTTGGCGCGCTGCTGTGAGGTTTCGGTACCTCTTCCGGTCCAGGAATGTTTGGTCAAGGCAGGCACCCACCACGGGCAGCGCCTCCTTGGCGGCCGGCAAGTCGCAGTGCCGCACAAGGTGCGATTTAACCTGCTGCAGCGCCTCCAGCGCCGCATAGCGCCGCAGATTGAGCGGCGACACCACGCCGATGGGCTCCTCGTCCTCGCCCGACTTCACCACCGTGCCCACCGAGCTCTGCTTGGCGTGAAGCTCATTAAGTGGATTTAACACGACTTCACTCCACGATGTTGATGGTCTCACGAGGGTCATCCAAATACCCCAGGGTTTTGGACATAGGCATCAGCACAGCTTGCATGGCAGCCTGTGCATGAGGATGCGCAGATCGTCAGGCAGATTCTAGATTCCATCAAGGCAGTTCAGGGGTCTGCGTGCCTGAGCGATGATTGCGTCTGCGAGCTGGGAGGCGTCAAACTCGGTGCCGCCCAGCAGGTCCTGCAGCAGGGTTTTGATGCCATGGAAGTCGCCCTCCCCCGGGTCGAAAAACTCGATGTCCACCTCCACCTGAGCGAGCAGGTCAATGGCCATGATCACAAGTATTTGGATGTGGTGATGCACGCCTAATGCCCGCATGTTGCATGCCAGTTGCCAGCCTGACACAACACGCGTAGGGCGGTTGTAAGCGTCGATATTGAGGGCACTGATCACACAAATCGATTGCGTTCTATCATAGTGCCTTGTTCAGGGACGAAGGATGTCGTCTGCACCTCCTCTTCCATGGATGTGGCATCGCCGTCGTCGCCACTGCCCGGCCCTCTAGATCCGTCGGTCACAGCGCTGTCTGATGACGTGCCGCTCTCCGACCCGCTCTGCTGCTGTTCGTCGTCTTCGGACTCTGCCTCATCGCTCGATCCTGGTGCCGCCGCCTCCGGCTGCCGCCGCCGCTTCGGCATTGCTGAGTCTGATGGCCCTTGCTGATCGCCACCTTTAATCGGACCTTGTTCTGTCAGAATTTACAGACTCCCTCGTTGCTGTCGCGGTCGTTCGAACCAGCTCGCCAATCGTAGATGCACCAGGGCGGTCTTGAATGCGTAGTCAGGTACCTCGACTGCGGTTGGTTGAGGGGAGGCTGCGATGGTGGCCAGAGAATCCACTCGGCTCAAGATTGTGCCTGCTGTCTCAGACACTGTGCACAAGGCTGCAGCGCCGGGCATAGTCCAGTCTGCCAGGACTTTGGTACAGTAATCCTTGCTTGTCGTACTTGCGTGCAGTAGTCGCGGGTGCACAACCCTGCCACCGCACCCCCACCAACTCGCATTCCGCAAGCCGAAACTAGAAGGAGCGTCGATTGGTACAGTGCGCCTTCCGTATGCACGGTCCGCTTGAACCCGACACCACCCTGTTGCGCAAATATTGACAGCACTGGCCGACCTCCTCGCTGATCAGGATGGCGGCACCACATGGCGGGCAGCGTGCCGAGGCACCCGCGCGGCGGCGCTCCCGCCTGGGTTCACAAGCCGCGGCGGTGCAAGGCTGGCTGGCTGGTGCCGCGGCGCTGCTGCACAAGCTGCCGGGCGCGGCGTCACTGTCCACTGTCAGCCGCGAGCGCCGCCTCATCCTGTTCCTCGTCGTCAACGTCGGCTTCATGTTTGTAGAGTTTGTGCACGGCTACATGAACCACAGCCTGGGCATGCTGTCAGACGCGGCGCACATGCTGCTGGACAATGCGGCGGTGGTGATCGGCCTGGTGGCAGAGCATCACGCCGCAAAGTGCAGCCGCACCGGCTCCCGCAGCGACCCCGTTAGGTGGGCTGACAGGCGTGCCGTCCCACAGATGGGCCCCTGCGGCGCCGCAGTGCAGCGTGCAAGTTCCAACTGTGGACTGTGGCAACTGCAGATGAGCCAATACTCTTTTTATCGCCTGCTGATGCTTTTAATACCCGTCCCGGTCCGGCGTGCAATGCTTCGACGGCCAGTGCTGAGCCCGCGCCGCCGGTCTGCCCCAGGGTGCGGGTGCTGGCTGGCTTTGCCAACGCGGTCATCCTCATGTTCGTGGCGCTGAACATCGTGCTGGAGGCCACAGTGCACATCATGGGCGGCGGCCACGACGTGACGACGCACCGGCTGCTGCCGGTCTCCATAATGGGCCTGGCCGTGAACCTGCTGGGCCTGCTGTTTGTGCACGAGGCCCACCACCACCACGTCCCAAGCAGCGGCCACAGACACAGGGCGGACCACAAACGCAAGGGCCCCTCCAGTGGCGGTGAGAACCTTGACCTGCATCCTGCAAAACAGTTGCACCGCAGCAGGATGTAGCAGGATTGAGCACGGTCACACCTTCCCACTCCCTATGCAAGCTGTGACAATTGCCATGTCAATCCATGCATCCTTGCTGCTTGTGAGTCGAATCACAGGCAAGCTCAAGCGCCAAACGCCTGGCTCATGGTTCAATGCTCTTGGGCGGCCCTGCACCATGCAGGTCAGGCGTGCACCAGTTGCGCGTGTAGCGATGGCGCAGACCCCAACATGCGTGCCATCTTCCTGCACGTCATGGCGGACACGCTCGGCAGCGTGGCCGTCATCATGTCCACCCTGGCGGTGTGCTCCTGCCTGACACAAAGCGGAGGTAGAGGACGTGGTTGAGTGCATTGAGGAGTTGGGACGATGCTGCGACGAACAATGGGGGCATGTAGGCCCTGCTGCGATGATGACCCGTGTGCGACGCACCTGAATTGGCGCAATGGCTCTGCCGTCGAGCTCCGATGCCAAGAGCCGTGTCGTAAGCCCACAGGTGCAGCACCTGCACTGGCACTGGGCGGATCCGCTGGCATCCGTCGCCATCGCGGCGCTCATCGTCGCTGCCGTCTTGCCGCTGGTTCAGCAGTCAGCAGCGATGTTGCTGGAGTACCCGGCCTCGGCGCCGGCGGCGCTGCAGATTGACGCCTGCCTGCAGCAGGTCACCGGCCTGGCGGGCGTCGTCGATGTGCCAGACGTCCACAGCGTGCAGGTGAATGAGAATGGGCGTGAGCTGACGTGGTGCTGGTTGGTGTTGCCATCCTGAGTCATGCGCTGATCAGCCGGTCGAAGCTTATGCTGCTGGTCTGCTTGCAGCGAGCTGCTTCTGTGCCAGCTGATTTCTCGTGCCGCCCACCACCCCTCAGCCCTATCTCGGGGGTGCTGTCAGGCGGCACTACACATCTGCCCAGAGCCCCGTTTAGGCTTCCTCCTCGGCCCCGCAGGTGGGCTCGGCGCAGCACCTGGCGGCGATCCGCGTGGTCACGGCCGCGGGCGCCGATGCGGGCGCTCTCACGAGGCAGGCGCACCAGGTGTTCTCGAACGCGGGCTATGCGGACTCGTTCGTCGAGCTGGCCGGCACACAGGAGGCGTGCGACAGCCACGAGCAGCACTCATCGGCGACGCAGGAGCGCAAGGTGCAGCCGAGCCACGCAGCGGCGCGGCGGCCGCCGGCGGCGCCCTCCGGTCCTGCGCGCCGCTCGCCGCGCAAGACGGCGCAGCCGCAGTGGCTGACGGACATGGTGGCCTAGGTTTTGTGGTTTTTGTGTGAGTCAGGTATGCACTTCTGGTTTGAGACGGCGCTTGGCGCTCCCGTGACGCTGCAGGATGGCAACCTGCCTTTGAACCAAAGTTGAACAACGTGAAGGCCCTCGAAGAGCGGCACGTACGTGACCAGGCTGTAGTCGTTCAGGTGTAGTTATTGTTGCGCTCGCGTGAGCGCGCAACTTCTTTGCGCGCTTTCTAATTCTTGTATGAGTGCGACTAGCACTCAAGATTGAGGCATTGGCGGAGCACCCAGTGTAACCTTCAGCAGAGGTGAATATTTTCACCGGTCCATCAAACCAAAGATGAACCTTCTCATGAAACCACGAACAAGTTTGAAACACTCTGCCTTCACCGTCACTTCATCACTAGCGCTTGGCATACACCAAAACGTTGCACGGAGGCTGCTCAGCACGGCAGCTGGTGACGCCAAAGCCGTTTGCCTGCAGCAGCCGCCGCACCGCCACCAACCGCCCGCCGTGCGCATCCGCCACATCATGCACCTCCGCCACCACCTGCCGGACGGCGCCCCAGTGCTCCGGGCGCACGCCCTGGAGCAGTTCCATCTCCATACCCTCCACATCGACCTTCAGGAGGTCGATGCGCGTCAAGCCCTGCTCAGCGATCACGTCGCTGAGCGTGGCGACGCGGCACTCGAAGGCGGTCTGACCCGCAAACCTGGACGCCTGCATGGCCCCCGCCTGGAGCCGCGCCTTCTCGGCAGGCGCCGCCGTGCCGTTGCCTGGCATTTGTGGGTAGTACGTGAATTCACGACCGGCAGCCGCCTCCGCCCCCAGAGCCACCGGCAGCACCGTCAGGTCGCAGCCGCCGCCGCCGTGCAGCGCCAGGTTGCGGCGCAGCAGCTCGACGTTGGGCGGCAGCGGCTCGATTGCCAGGATGCGCCGCGGCGGCGCGGCGGAGCGCAGCAGCGACAGCGAGAATAACCCGATGTTGGCGCCGCAGTCGATGACAACGCCGCCGGCGCCGACGGCGATGCCGTGCTGCAGGTAACACCGCTGCTGGAAGATCTCGCGGTGGATGAAGCGCGCCTCGTCTGGGCAGTCATGAGAGCAGAAGTGAAAGCAAAGCAAGTAGGTATGCTAGTTGTCACATTTGACCTCCGCAAGCTTTGCTGGCATGAACACGGAGCCTGGGACACACCTGGGCAGTGGGTGTATATGCTGAACCCTGGCGTCAGCTGCAGGAGCAGTGCGTCAGCTGTGTATCCTCCTGCCGCCGGCGTCCCTGCTGCCGGCATGCGGCTGTCCTCTGGCAGTTGACGCTCTGCCAGGAGGGCCGCAAGCGCCGGGCTCATGGCCGGCGGCCGTGCCGCCTGCCGCGCCGCCGCGGCCGCAAGTGCGCCCTGGATGCGCTGCATCGCGACGCCCAGTCCGTCCGGCTCTCGCCCCAAAGCGGCTGCCACAGCGCTGCACTGCTGCCGGAAGCGCGGCTGCTGCAGCCGGCGCAGCAGGCCGGTCAGCTGCTCCTGCAGGGCGGCACACCCCGCCTCGCTGGCTGTGCCTGCGAGTAGCTGCTCGGCGCTCGGCAGGCGCACGCCCACGCCCATGTCCTCGACACGCTCGGCCTGCATTCATATGATATGGCTGGCATTTATATGAAAACAGGCCAATCTGCCAGCATGAGAGTTGACACCCCTGCAAGCTGGAGCACTCTCTCGGGCTGACCGCCGCAAGAGCATGCCGCCAAAGTGTCTGCTGAACCCACACGTGAAGCGGGTCTTGATGATCGTTCGCGAGAGCCTTCCGGGGCAGCAGACAGTGACCTCGCCCTCACCCATGCGAACTGGTCGAAGTGCAGCGGGCAGACCAGCTGCGGCAGGCCGGCGGTCAGGGCTGCCGCCGTAGTGCCGGCGCCGCCGTGGTGGACGACGGCGCTGCAGAGCGGCAGCAGAAGCGCGTGTGGCGCCGACGCCGCCGCCAGCAGCACTCCCGCTGCAGCCTCGTCTGCGTCACCCGCTGAATGCGGCTGGCATGCCGCCCGCAGCGCCTGGCACGACCCTGCACGGCGAACCGCGCGCCGGCTTTTCAAACCATTTCGTCGTCATCCTGGAGGCAAGTTCTGATATCAGTTCATTGGCGCCGATACAGGGCCTGGCCCCGAGCTTCTTCAATAGTCTCGGGGCCGAAACATTTTGCATCAAGCACACAGGTCATGGCCAGCTCTGCAGATTGCTGGTCACTCGTCCGGGAGCCAGCGTTTCACAGGCTGCCAAGTGCCGCCTGTTGTCCCCGCATGGCATCGACTCCAACAGCGGACTGCCCCGGTCACACGCCTGTGAGCAGCAGCGCGCGCAGGCCAGCAGCGTGCAGCGCGCCCCGGACCGCCCGCACGAAGCTGCCAGCGTCCGGCAGGAAGCCCATGTTCGGCATGCTGCCCAGGTCTATCGCCACCAGCGACTGGTTCGGACGCTGCACAAACTCAACCGCCTCAGCGCCGAGGTGGGCGCTGAGCTGCCCTTCGACCTGCTTTGCGCAGGCGCAAGGAGCGGTTTGCGACGTGGACGCAGCGGAGCTGGTTAGCAAGGATGCCAAGAGGTTGAACGGCGTCATGGTCGGGGGGGGACCGGCAGTCGTGACGTAGGCGTGCAGACCCGTGCTGGGTTCGCAAGTGAACGTTATTGTTTGGACGAGGCAAGCAGCGATTGGTCACCTTGCTGTCCATCCAGAAGCCGCACATGTGGGTGGAACCAGGCCAGTAGCCCGGGCGCGCCACGATGGACTCTGGCAGCCCGTACAGCAGCGGCGGCGGCGGCGGCAGGGCACCACCACCAGCGGCGGCGGCGGCCAGGAAGGGCACTGGCGGCAGGGTCAGCGTCTCGGCCCGCCAGCGCTGCCAGGGCTCGGTGAAGAGGGGCCACATCCAGTGGTCCACCTCCCGCCAGCCCACCTGCCCTGCAATAGGGACTTTGTGCCGGTCATCCCGCCAGGCTTGATGACTCTGCTCGCAGAGGCGGACACCACTGCTCCGCCTTGAGCAGCCTACTTGCCCTGCAATGTGCTTTTCCGCTACGATGTTGCTCATTCGTCAAGCTTGACGTGTTGCTCTATGGATCACACGAGCCACTGCTGCCAGACTGCTTAAATTTTGCAGTGATGCGCTCGTGCACTTCTTCCTGCCGACGAGCGCTGCACCTGGGTCAGTATCCTGGAGGCGCTGGTAGAGCGTTGGGAAAGCGGCTCTGAAGCGGCGCTCGAACGAGGTTGGCGGCGCATACGGCACCAGGCACGGCGACGCCACGACGCAGGGGCAGCCCAGCGCCTCTGCAATGTGAAAGCCTGCGAACATGACACACAGCATCGACAGCTGCAACGCGTACATCCCGCATGCGGCGGTAGAGCATGGACTTCAAATATCCCAAGCGCCGCGACGGCCGACCTTGAGGTATGAGGCAAGCACGCTGCCGGCACCTTCGAGGCTGAAGCAGTTGCAGAGCACGAGCCGCGGGCTGGACTCGCCGCCGCCTGCACCCCGCAGCGCCGAGACGCAGCAGGCCAGCAGCGCCTGACGCACACCGGCGCTGCGGCCGCCGCTGGCGGCGTCGCCCCAGACGCGCGCTGGCGGCTGCGGCAGCCAGTGGTGGTGCAGCAGGCTGCCCGGTGGCAGCCACTCCTGCGAGCGTCACAGACCCACATCGGGCGCACGGCGGGATCTGGGCTGGACCCGGTTTCATGGCTGCTCGCCAGCGTTTAACGCTTCTTCTTCAGGGTCTCCCGCGCAACGTTCTCTCATCGCACCCGGTGTGCTGCATGGGTGACGTAGTCGATGCGCAGCCGTGGCTGCTCCGCATGCAGGCGCGCCGCCAGGAGGTACAGCGGCTGCGCATCGCCTGGAGCGCATTGGCGCGAAAACGTTTACAGCAGAGGTTGTAGCAGCATCGAATGCGACAGGCATCTGCGCAGGACTCTGCAAGCCGGGTGCTTACCGCGCGTGCCGCATGCGAGCACGAGTATGTGGCCTAGGGCGCCAATGCGATCGTCTTGCATGCCCCTGACACCACCAGCAGACTATCTGCATTTAATTGGGTCGTCCATACGTTTCAAGCGAGGGAAAGGGGCCTCTGCATCTCCAGCGATGGAAAACCCTAAACTCGTTTGCTTTCGAACCCTGCGCCAGTTGGTCGGACTGAACTTCTATCGCAGCAGCATTTGCCGCTTGTCAACTGCGCCGGGCTTGACAGAAGCGCCAGAAGTGTCGCTGTTGCAGTCCCCGCGTCCGTGACTGTCAGTCCTTTGCTTGCTTCGATCTGTAGATTTCAAAATCACCTCGCGCTTTGCTTGATACCACACTCGTCGCGAACCTCAAGGCAGTCATGCCAGCGCCCTTCATAGACGTGGCAGGTCTGCAGCAGCACCTAGCCCACGAGAAGGAGAATGTGGATGCCTGGGCGCACAGCCGCACAGAGTCTGCAAAGAACGTCAGCGAGGAGCATTTCAAGAGCGTCCAGGAGCATTCGGGTGAGCTCTGTCACTTCTCAGGCGCATTCTTCCCCGCGAGCACTGCGTGGCTGCGCCTGCTGACACAAATGCGCAACTCATGCGGCGCAGGGACCATCGCAGAGCTGGGCCAGCAACGAGAACTGCTCAACGAGGAAGCACAGCGCCTCCGGCAACGTGCGCTGCTGTCTCGAACTCTGTCTCTGCCCCTGCCTCTTGGAAGCGCCAACAGTGAAGCGCCACCAGTTCCGTCAAACAAGCGCCATGACAAAACAGCACTCAGCGCCAGGTCGTTCGCCCTCGCACAGGCCTGCTGGAGGAGGCAGCCGTGATAGAGAACCTGCAGAGGCGGCTGCAGGATGCCCGGGTCAGCGAGGCGGCGCTGCCGGCGGACATAGATCGGTTGCAGAGCGTGCTGCAGCAGGAGTTCAGCCGGGTGCAGAGTCGGGAGGCAGGTGGGCACTCTGGCTGGCTCTGGCTGGCTCCTGCAAGTTGTGATGCATTGCTTCGGTCGGTTCACCTTCCGCGACAAAGCAGACCGCAGAAGGGCGTCACCAGGCAAATGTTGCATGCCTGCGGCATCCATTGGAGGCGTCCATGAGACCTGACCCGACTTGGGAGCGGTTGCACTGCTGCAGCCCTGGCGTCCACCAGCGGTGCGCAGCAGGCGGACCTCGCGGCACTGCAGGTCGCTGTGGCGCTATACAGCTCGCGACTGGGCCTGCGGCTGGAGCCGCCGTCGGGTGCGCGCCAGCCTCGCGCTCGCCGCGGACGGCCTCTGCCACCCTAAACAGCGACATATGAGACTGTGAATGTCGCGGGAGAAGAAGTCTGGAGGATTCGACGAGCGACATTGCCGTGTGACGCTGTGTGCGCACGAACCCTGGCATGAAAAGTAGCTTCATCCAACATGTGCAGCGGGGCAGGAGGTGCTGCTGCTGGTGTTCACGCGCATCGACGAGGCGGCGCCGGCGAGGGAATTCTCCTTCGGCGTCCACATCCAGGGCGAGGACGTCTACGAAGGTGGGTGCAAACTAATCTGCAGACACTCGCAGACAGCATTCAAGAAACACGCGGCGGGCTGCATGTGGCGGCAGCAACTAACTGTTGGCGCCTGCAGCAGCACGGCAAGGGGAAGTTGACTGCTGAAACCATGTTGCTCGTGTGCCGTCATCGCAGTGCGGACATGCGAGCCGGCGGTGGAGGCGCTGCCAGCGCTCGTGGCGGCCCTCAACGAGTCCAACAACTTCAGCAAGTTTGTTCGCGAAATGCGGCGAGCATTTCAGGACCTGGTCGTTGCGGAGGCTGCAGCGTGAAGGACCGCAATGTTTGAGCCGTGCTGTTGTAAAGCGACATCTGGCCGACAGAATCTGTGATATAGACGCCCTGGGCACCCGTGAAGGCATCGTTCCGTGTTGTGATTCTGGTTTCAATCAGCTGGAGTTGACATTAGATTCCGTTGGCCGAGCATTGCAAACTGTGATGGCCATCTCAATTGTAAACATCAGGTACACACATGGATCTGCTTCCTGAACAGTATGTAACGAATCGGTGGAATGGACCACACAAAACCGTTCCAGAAAGAGCTCATTGTGCTTGCACACCATTTTGCTGGCGGTCCCGGTGCTGCTGCTGCTGCTGCTGCTGCTGCATTCGCCCCTCCAACAGGTCGCGCAGCCTGTCCTTCTGCAGGAGGTGTCCGTGCCGCCAGCTGAGCAGGTACTGCCGGTCGTCAGAAATAACCCTGGCAGAGGCAGACATCATTTCCAAACGATGTCTTGTTCAAAGGTGTTGTGACCCGGCAGCATCCGAGACAATGGGGGACATGCCCGACAGGATACGCTGCCAGGCGTTCTCCGCAGGGCGTGCAGGCGCCGTGTACTGTACGGCATACCGTATGACTGCTCGTCCATCTCAGGTGGCAAACCAGACCGGAGCAGGCACACAGCAATCGAGCGCACATGCTCACTCGACACGCCTGTGGAGGCACACCTGACAGGGATGATGGGCTGCTGAGCCAGCTCCTTGGCTGCGGCCGGGCTCAGCGCCCCCAGCGTCGGCACGATGTCTGCAAAGCTGATGAGATTGTCCTGCGCAGATGGGCAGCGGTCCTTTCTGGTCCAGCGCCCGCGCACATATCAAAGCCGTGTGATTCATGAACCAGGTCGCCGTCAGAGGTAAGGCAGGCGCCACAGACAGGTCGCCGCACTCAGGGGGGCCTGCAGCGCCACACAATGCCGGCACATGCTTTTCCGAGTACGGCATTTCTTCCAAGCCACACCTCGCGATTGCCCCAAAAATCCAGCACACTAAAACACGCCCGGCCTGGGTGCCGCGCCTCGTCGAGCGATACCTCGCCCAGGTAGCGGCGCGAAAAGTACCACAGGGACGCCGATGCAATGCCGCACCCGGTGACCAGTGCGCCCAGCACTCCCATCTGCAGTGTCGCCACCGGGCCCTGCACCAGAGACAGGGAGCAATCTGTTTCAGCTCCGTCAGCGCTCAGAGCTGAGATGGAGGGAGCTTTAGCATGGCTGACCTGCCGCTGTGGAGGCCCTGGCTCTCCTGCTACGAAATGTCACGCTGCGTGCGAGCCCTCACCACAGCGAGTACTACAATGAAGAAGGGGCGTGCTGTGCTGGTTGGGTAGCGCTTGCCCACCCGTGTCTGCTGCGTAAAGTGCAGGCACTTCTGCGCTTCAGCCTGGGAGTGCCGTGTCATTCCTGCGTCGCATGGTTTCTGCTTCCCGCGCATAGGGCTGCCGGTGCGGCTGGACGAAGTGCAAGTCAGCGCCCTGCTGGCAGCGCTGTGCATCTGCCTGGATCCAGCGACAACTGGCAGTTGAATGGCTGGCACAGGTTCTGTTGTTCATTTCAACGGTTTCAACTCCAATTGTTGATGGCCCAAGTGCTGCGGCGGCTTGTCATCCGGCAGCTGGCCTGCGGTGGCGCGCTGTCGAGTTGCCGCAATGCATGTCCCTGCACGGATGACCTCAGCTTAATACAAAGCGAAAGAATCAATGTCGCCTCACCCCGGACAGCAAAGTCGTGGCCACCACGCTGATGCCCGCGATGCCAAACAGCTGGAAGACCTTGAGCCGCACCAGCACCCTGAACAGCACAATCCCCTGCCGCGGCATGGCAACAAGTGCTGAGGTTGAAAACGCCTAAATGGCCTAAGATCCCAAAATCTCATAGATGACTCCAAATCGGCAAGTCGCAGCGACGGGGGCTCTGCTGCCTACCTTGCCCCTGTACAGGATCTGCTTGTGCGACGGCTGCGTGTCCCTGAGGCTGTCGCCTGTTCGCGAATTTTGCGTGGCAGCATGGCTCGCTGGCTGGCTGTGCATCATGCGCAAGGGCTGCATAGCGCTGCCTGCTGCCAATCCGCGCCCCAGGTAGGCATGCTGCACCGGCACTCTGCACGCTGGATGCCACTGCAACCCGCTGCCGCTCTGCTGCTGTGCACCGCCTAGAGCGTGAAGTTCTACCACAGCTGCCCGATCCTGCCGCCCGCTTGGAGCACAAACGAAGATTCCTCTGTCGCTTTCAATCGCTGAATTCCCTGTGTGCCTGTCTCCCCTTGGCGGCGCCGCCAACGTCACCGAATTTAGTGGCCACGACAGCAGCGATTGTGTTTCGCTGCAGGAGGCGTCGCCGACACTGCGGCTGAAATGATATCCTGTCGTTGAGAACTCCGGATAGCTGGCGAAGGTCGCAAGCGAGCTTAAAGGTCGTCCTGCGCCTGGATCACTGAAGATCGCTGCCGTGTTCAAGCCCAAACGATGCCAGGCTCCGAGACACCGGACGAGCAGCGACATGCTAGGATTTGGACTCTTGGACGCGTCTGATGTGCAATTTGAAGTGCGGAAATAGCAAGTCAGGTGAATGTCTGAAAGGGGGACCCTGAAAGGACCATTCGATTGGCGGACACTAGCAAATGTCTGATATGCCGATTCGCCTGTTTTACTTGTAGATGAACACCCTGTGTACAAAGGTCCTCACTCTGCTTTGCAGCTGCAACCCAGACTGTGCGATGGCAACAGCCATGCATGTTGACAATGGGTGCCCGCATTGCAAACAGTGCTGCCGTTTGCGCACGCCCGCCGGGTGTAAGCCCTGCACACTGCCGCTGCCCCCAAGCCTCCTCTCAAGCCATTGCCTCCACGTAGTCTGGGTTTGGCCTGCAGTCACAATCACATGCAAAAGCATGTGCCATGTGCCTGACATGTTTGCAGGTCAGCAAAGGAGTCTGTTCCCACCCCCTGCAGCCACAACATGCCAGCGCAAGCAGGTCGGTCGCCATGAGCACATGCACAGAGCATGAGGACGACGAGGTTTTGTTGAGGGAGCGCACTTGAGGATGACGACGCCTTCCAGCATGGGCGACAGAGCGATGTACTTTTCGGTGCCCAGCTCCGCGCGCTCCCCGGCGCTCAGCAGCACCGGCGTCGTGTGTGTCTGGAAGCCTGCCCGTCAGCAACAGTCGTCAGCAGCGCAGGGCGTGAGTGAGGCAGGCAGGTCTCAACGTGAGTCAAACCTGCCCAAAGAGTCGAATCCTGCAGCAGCTTCTCACGTCCACGACTTCTGCCTTGTTGTGGCTATCAAGACACAGGCAGCAGGGCACATCAATGCTGCAGCCGGGCAAGGCCGCACCTGTGATGGACTTGGGGCGGCCTGCCTGGGCCACTACATCCACCGCCTGCCCGACCCGCACCGGCACCGGCAGCAGCTTGCCTGGGCACACGTGGAAGGAGGCAGTCTCAGCACCCACCTAGACTCTGCATTGCACCCTGGATCGTGAGCAACCCTGCCAGGGAGGGCATGTGCATGTGTGTGTGCGGGTCAGCCGAAGCAGGATGGCTGCCTTTCTGCTGATTGAAGATGATGTCAGACAGGCACACAGAATCGCGCACCGTCCTCGTCGACGGTCATGAGCATGCGCGGCTGCATTGCAGCGGCCAGGAAGTACAGCAGGCTGTGCTGCTTGCCGCCGATGGTGGCCTTCATGTCCATTGCTGCCGTCAGCACCGCCAGGATGCCGCCCAGCGCCGGGCCTGCGAGGGAGGCGAGATACAGCTCAGATGGGCAAGAGTACATGCAGAAGTAAAGCGCTGTGATGTCAGCACCGCCAGGATGCCACCCAGCGCCGGGCCCGCGGCAGACGCAGCACATGGGAATGTTTGAGGCGCTGCAACTCCAATGACACAACGTGGTTCAGCATCGGGCTGTTGGCTTCTTCACAGCATCAACTGCCGGCGGCTTTGCAAAGTGCTGCAATTCAAGTGTCGCATCTCAGTGTCGTGTGCAACCCTCACCCCGACGCAACAGCGCCAAGGCCTGGGACGTCGCCGTTTTGGCAGAAACGTATCGAGGCGGACCTGAGAAATCCAATCGCCAATTGCCAGCAACTTCCAAGTGTGCCACAGCAGCAATGCCTGAGGGGTTGCCGATCGGCAGTTGCAGAAACCAACCATTGCAAACAATCAGAAGCGGACCTGAGAGCAGCTGGCCATGGGCATGTGCGGGCGCCAGCGTCACGAGGCCCTTGCCCATGTGGACGAGCCCCTGCGCGACGCGCACCAGGAAAAGCAGCCCCGGCTCCTTTGCATAGTAGGCGCTCAGGCTGCGCAGCAGGCCCGCCAGCCGCGCGTTGTTGGTGCCCGCGCCAATGATGCCTGCGGCGCAGCGGCGCCCGCTCAGGGAAGCGGCGTCGCTCGGGGTGTCCCAGTGGTAGTGCACGACGACACAGTCGATATGCAGGCTGCGCAGCAGGCCCGCCGGCAGCAAGTTGTTCGTGCCCATGCCGAGGATGCCAGCAGCGCTGGGGGGGCGGGGCTGCTCAAGGAGTCTCGGGAGCAACACGAGGTTACGCAGCCGATGCTCAGACACTGTCGCAGCCTCGTCGTCTGGGTGCTCCAGCTGCCGTGACACCAGCACGGTCAACCAGAAGTCTCCACACAGAGCATATGGCATTGCGACTGGCCATCGGCGCCGCCGGTGCCGCCTTCTATTTTTTTTTGGCTCTGTACTCTTCCAAAGAGTACAGATTATATTCAAGTGAGAAGGGGGAAATCAATTGCAAAGCGCAAGGGGAAGGGAGCGCACCGAGGGCGAGCACAGCATTGGCGCCGACCTCAGTGTCGGCATCGTGGCTGAGGCGGGACAGCATGTCCATGGCGCCCATGCCCGGGTTGCTGGTATTCAGCAGCGCTATTGCCAGCGGCACGCCCCGCCTGCGGCACGCCCACTCAGCCGCTTATGAGCCGCTGGCAGGCAGTCACCATGCAGGCGAACAGCTTCGAAGCTTCGGCGCCCCGCGACGCAGTTGATCTGCACGCCGACCTGTGACTGATGGCGGCACTGACACAAGTGTGCCGCCGCGCACTACTTCATATTTGTTGTTGACGCACCGCACGAAGGGCTCGCCATACTGCAGGAGGTGCTCCATGGAGCGGTGCGCCATGTCACGGCCCAGGTCCTCGCCCATGGCCACCAGCGCGATGCCCATCACCGCCGCGCTCTGGTGCGCTGCCTGCGTGCGCCAAGGGCCATCTCAAGGTCATGTCTGTGCGCTTCCGACACGCCACGTGGGCTGCCACCGTGCAACTGGCGCCCGTCGCCGCCGCCGTCGTGTGTGCTCGTATGCCGCCGCCCGTGCATTACAGGGTCGTCACGCCTCTTCGGCACAGGCTGCCAGGCGTCCGGCCGACACTGTGCATCCAGCGTGCACACCAGTGGGCGTCAGGCCCCTGTTGTCTCCCCTGCCACGCTGTGCCTGCCCTGTCAGAGGGCGCCTTGCCAGGGCGGGCCATCCACAGTTCGTGTTGGTCTTGCGAGGTGCAAGCTGCCCCTACACCTCTAAGGTGGGTCCGGCGTCTATCTTAATGTGGTCGCCGCCTCCATCCACAGGTGGGGCCAGCCTCCTTGTCTGGGACAGCCCTATAAAAGCAGCAGCATACCTTCCAGGTGGTGTCGTCCTCCACCTCGATGTGATCCCCCGCCGTCTCCAGCAGCTGCTGCACGCGCAGCACGTCCCCTGTGCCCGCGTACGCCAGCGACTCCACCACCACCTGGGCGTACTGCGAGACGCGCTCGGAGAACGTCTTCGTCACCTGCAGAGCAACACTTCCATGTGTAAATACTGCGAGCTTCAGAAATGTGTGAGTTTCAGCGGCGCCGTGTCTCGAGACAGTTTGAGTGCTCGCAATGCGACACCCGCTCGCTGAACGTCTTGGTCACCTGTGTGCGGCAGGCAGACAGCTGTCCAGTGGACAGTGCAAATTCAGTGAGGGTGAGAGCCATGGGATCGTGTGGTCATCAGGGGGAGCCGGACTGTCTCAGGCCAGTCCGAGGCGGATCTGTCTACACAGATGAGGGGCCTGGCGCGATGGGCAGCTTCGGTGGTACCTGCAGGCGCTGCTGACAGAGGCAAGTGGGATCACAAGCAGTGTGCGTGCACAGTCACTGCCTGCTTGGTCGTGCGTTTAATCATACAAAAGAAAGAATATATTGTAAAGTTAAAATAGTAAAATTGTAAAATTAGAAACACCTCCAGGGTGGCGTCGGCGGCGTCCTGACGGCCCATGAACAGCAGGCCCAGGCCCAGCACCAGGAACTTGGCGCCCGGCGTCGTCAGCTCCGGCTCCCCCCGCATCATCAGCGCCTGCAGTCAGGTTGAAAACGGCACGAGCGTGAGAGTCACGACTTGGGGCTAGGCATGTTCTGATCGGGCTGAGCGTTGCGCTGAAGCTGAGCGGGCCTGCATAGTAGTGGCCCTCTCATATTGGCTGGTCCAAGCACCTGCTGCTCAATCCCTTGGTGTCCGATTCCCTCGCTGGAAAACCTTTACAATTGAGTGCATGAGACAGTGGCCGCGCCTGCAGCGCGACGCCGACGCATTGCTCCTCGGCGGCGCCGCAGAAGACGAGGCCCAGCGACAGTGCCGCGTAGCCCGCCACCTCGATGTTGGCGTCGCCGTCCGTCACCAGCGGCGCCAGCAGCTCCCGCACCTGCCGGGCATTGTGTTGTTGGTTCTGTGTGTTCTTCATTGCGTGTTTCTCCTGATATAGTCTAAGTGCGGCGTCTAGTCGCTGCCATCCCCCAGCGCCCATGGCATACTGCTGGTGTCGGTTACATGTCGACACCCGCATGGTTGCTTTGCCGGGATGCTGTCAGCATGGACAATCGAAGAGTGCCCCGTATCAGAAGGTAGGTTGCAGCAGACGGGCGCAGGATCACTGGCGCTGCAGAAGAACCACCTCGTTGCGGCGGGTGCCGGCGTAGGCGAGGCCCAGCCCCATGATGGCGCCCAGCCGCACATTGGTGTCCGCCGCGGTGACGTGCTCCGACAGCAGGGCGAACGCCGGGTCGTACTCGTCCTGCGGCAGCAACATGAATGTCACAAAGCGGCCTGCAAGGGGCGTGGCAGGCGTGCCACAACTGCTGGTGCATGTCCTGCTGGTGGGGCCAGGCCGCTGCTGATGTAGGACGCAGCAGCAGGGCGTCGCGTTGGAAGCTGGAAAAGATATTGACAAAACAGGACTGGTGCTGTGGGGGGTGCTGCTGCGGGTGCGCACCCGGACGTTGGCGTTGACGATGCCGACGCCGAGGAGGGCGCCCGCAACGACAGCGGGGTCGTTGCTGTACAGGTACTTGTCCAGCTGCGGCAGCCCCCCCTCCACATCCCACAGCGTGATCATGCCCTGCGTACGGTAACAGTAGGCAGTCAAGTGCCGGTTGGCCCCCTGCCGGAGCGTCAGCATGCCCTGTCGTGCGGCAGGACGCAGTTTCGGTGGCGGAGCCCCAGCACCGTAAGTGTCGTCACCAGCCCAACCGCCTGGCAAGGTGCTGTGGCTGCAGCACATGGCTTGGGACAACGATGCCTCTGGAGGCGCTTCTCTGGAGACGCTTCAAAGTTCACTCACTTTTCACACACCCGCCCGCGAGCTGTTGCACAAAGAGCTCTCGTTTGGTGCCAGTCAAGAGCAGGTTGCCGCCTTGATGCCATTGTGCGCCCCCCCAAACGCACCAGGCTGGCGGTCGCGGACGTCTTGCCATGATCCTTGTTCTTAAAGATCCAGTGCACATTGTCGCCGCTGCTGCCTTCGCTCTCCGGCGTCACCGTCATCAGCTTGTCCTGCGGTGGCAAACAGGGCGCGGAGGTGCTGGGGATGCAGGAATATATATTAAGTCATTTCTGCTGCACCACATGACGTCTGCATGGGATGGCCAGAGCAGGTCTTTTGCCACTGAAGGCACCAGCATCACGCCAGCGGGGCCCCGCACCACCTTGCAGTGCAGCATGAACACGGACCCGCTCAGCAGCACAGGCGATCACGAGTCGCACCTGGCCGAAGCCGGCATTGACAAACGCGTTCACGAAGGTGTTTGCCAGGTTGGCGCGGGCGGAGTCGAGCTGAGGGCCACTGGCGCCGCCGGTCTCCACAAGGTGCGCCTTGTAGACCTACCGAGCAACACAGCCAGGGTTTTGGTGCAACTGCTTATTGAAAGGACGCTGCTGAGTCTCACAAGGCGTTCACGCACCGCGTGCAGCACTGCTTGCCTGGACCGCCCAACGCAAGCGCAGGTGCACATGCTTGGCGGATGGCTAATACAACAGACATGCGCGCAAAGGAGCAGCAGTTTGCACTTGCAAGTGAACGCCCGCAAGACGGCGGCCGCGTGCTTCTGCCAGATGCTCCGCAGCGGCACGGCGTCGGCATGCCACAGCGGACGAGCCAACAAACAGCCGAGGTGCCCACCTCCTCGGGGGTGCGTGGCGCCATGACGTCGAGGTCGCGCGCCAGGGCCAGGAAGCGCTCCGAGGCGCGCGCGTTCGACATGATGGCCACAAGCGCGGCGCGCTGTTCCTCGTCCTCCACTGTGGTGACACCCGCCTCCAGGTCCAGCGTCGTCCCCTGGAGCAGGGGGTTTGGGGTTGCTCAACTGATGTGGTTGTGGTCACCGATGGCTTTGACAGGACCGCCTGTAGTGAGCGTCGAGTCGAATGGAGCGCAGCGGCCGTCCGGCAACTGCAGCAGCCCAAAGGCTGGCGGCAGACCACAGAGGCTCGGACCACGAGCAGCCGATCTGGACATGTTCTGACGCTGATGAGCACGCTCTAAGGCTTGTCAGATTGTCGAGAGTTCAGCTCCAACAGCTGGTCTGTGAGTACAATACATCGCCGACGAGCACCTTCGGTCAAGCATCGGAGTCCTTGCAAGGTGCCTAGCCCCCCACCTGGCGGGCGAGAATATGGCACAGCTGCTGCTTGACGAGGAAGTCAGGGCAGGAGGCGAAGGCGTGCTCCTGCAGCGCCCTGTCGTTCGCCCGCAGCGCCACCCGCAGCGCGTCCGGGTATGCCTTGAACTTGAGGTATATCTCAAATGCCTGTGTCCAGGCCCCATTTTCGTGTTCATCACAATCACATGACATGCACCTGAAATGATATTCGAAAGCATCTGCAGCGCCACCCACAGTGCATCTGGGTCCATTCTGAATTCGAGATACATATCAAACGCGTGCGCAGACACGCTCCCCTGCGAAGTTAGAACAGGGAGAACGCGCACTGCAACCCCCTGGCAGCGTGGCGCCATGGACGAACCGAGCTTACGCCCCAGTCCAGGTATGCACTCTTTCACAGGTAGCGTCTTTGCGGATGAACATCGATGAACGCCATTAACTGAGAAGCAGCCCCTATTCCGACCTGCTGCAGGACGGCCTGGTCGTCAGGAGGCGGCAGGTATGCGCAGGTGGAGACCAGGTACAGGCAGCTGCGCGTGTAGTTGGCCTCGTCCACGTACTGCACCAGTGACGGCAGCTGCTCTACCTGCGCCGTCAGCGTCAATTGGAATGGTCACGGTCCATCGATCGGTCGCGCACGGCTCACACCGTGACGAGGGTTGCAAGCGGGCTGGTTGATTGCGCTTGCAAGGTGGCATGCCTAGGGTGCCGGCAACTCCTGTGCCTGCGACTGAGGCGCTGAGGGCAACCTGCATGCACTCGCAGGCGTGTGCCCCTTGCAAGCCGTCTGTCCGCGGTACGCCATGGCCCACAGGCAAGGCACACAGCAGCAGCAGTGCAGCCCGCACCTCCAGCAGCAGGTCGACCGCCTCCGGCTCCGCGTTGTGCGCCATGTGGAATGGCACGATCTGGTGGACCAGCGCCAGCAGGTCGTCCGTCGGCGCGTCCGACTCGAGCCGCTCCTGCCACTCTGCGCCGATCTCGCCGGCAATATGCCTGGGCGCGGTGCAAGGAGCAGGTTCATCATCTGCAGACGAGCATCGTCAGCGGAGGGCGCATGCGCAGCACATAGCAGTGCTGGAAAGGGTGTCGTCCGTCCTCCCTGTCGTCGTCGATGGCCAGCATGCACAGCGGACACCACGACTCGATGCCTACCGCTGTGAGGAATCGGACGGGGGCTGCAGTGCTGAGCATGCTCACCTGACGTATTCGTGACCCCAGGCGCCGACCTGGTCGCTGCTGCCCGCTAGCCGGAAGCGCAGGGCCTCACGTGCGCCCTCCGCCCCAGAGTTCATGGCCAGCACCGACAGCACGTCCGCCAGCGCCCCGCGGTTGGCGCCCTCCGACATGCCCTCGAAGTTGGCCTTCAAGCCCGCGTAGTGCTGCCGCAGGAACTTCAGCGGCTTGGGCACTGACGTCATGGACGTCGTCGCAGATTTGATCTCCGCGGCGATGGCCTGCAGGTTGGCAGAGATGCGGTCGGCACAGTTCTCGTCGTGCCCAATTCGCATCTTGGTGCATCGGCACATGGCTTGCGTACAACTCGTTATTTCCAGGTGCTTGCAATTTGCAACAGCACCTGCAGGGCATTGGCCTGGATGCCCAGCTCGACGTCCCGGGTGCGCTCCACCATCAAATCCAAGTTGTCCTTGAGGGCCTGGTCCTCATCCGACAGCTCGTCCTTCTCATCAAGCTTGCTCTTCTTGGGCTTTTTCGCTGCTGCCCCATCCTCCTTCGGCTGCTCCTTCTTGTCTGCTGGTTGGTCGACCTTCTCCTCGACCATCCTGGCGGCGCTCCAGGCCCTGCCTAGTGGATGTCAAGCTGCGAGCTGCCACCAGCGCTGTCCTGTATTGCTCGGACAAGCTATCAAAAGCGGAGTTTGGCCCTCAGGCCCTTGTCACCAATCAGCTTTTCGAGAAAGTTCGCCAGCAGGACAACCTGCACCGATGAACCGGGCGGCGAACACTACGAGGCATTTAAAGTCTCATGCTCATCATAATCGCCTCAGCTTGCGATGTAGCAAAATTGCACTCAGGGGCGAAAAGAACTGAGGACTGTAACGACGTGTGGAAGCAGGAAGTTCCGGCAGAGAACCGCTGCACCTGTGTTGCCGCGAATCCGACAGCTCCGGAACGCCCGTCAGACAACGTTGTTATTTGGCCTACATGTAGATGAGGTGCAGCGGTCCTGGTTGGCAGAAATTGCAACACGATTTGCTGCGCCTGGCTGCATCAGCATCAACGATCATCCTGCTAGCCCCCGCTCGTGCTCCCGAACGGCGCACAAGGCGCGCGCGAAAGCAGGTCAACGAGAACAACCTCTGCCAGGACACGGTGTCCAGCTTGAGGCTCGACTAGCATGAAGTTTGAGCCTGTATCTCGCTGGGCTCTGCACATCAGCCGTGTACAGCAGGCCCGGGAGCTCACGGCTGCGGTGGGAAGGCTCACGACACAGAGCTGTTTGCCAGCTTGTGCAGCGTTTCTGGAGGGCGCCGCCGGTGAGGCACCCACAGCGAACGAATTTCAATCGTCAGTTGTTGGATTGCACAGCCTTGTGCTGCGCTTTTGCTTTCGTCAACCCTGTTCACTGCAACGTTCAGTACAAGTCAGCAGGCAGCCAGAACCTTGTTACCTGCGCGACAGGCACGCTCGAGCCGGTTGACACAGAGGTTCCAGATTCGCTGGTGGAGGTTGCAGTGCTCGTCCTCTCGGTGGGTAGTGCACCGGCACCGCTTCTTGCAGAGCACCCAACACCCACCCCTCGGCGTCATGTGCAGCTCCATGTTCGGCATGGTGAGCTGCATGCCCTTGCATGCAGGATGTCAACAAGGCTTCAACCTCGTGGCCCTGCGGCTGGTCGGTGGAGGGCCTGCAAGTGCTGCACATGCTAAGGGCAGCTGTATTTCCAGCCGCGCACGGCGACCCATTGTGCAAAGCCACGCTCATGGACCTCGTGTGCTGCACCTCCCTGCAGCAGGTGAGCCTACATCCCTCTTAAACCCAGTGGTGCCGTTAATGTCGCTATGCAGGAAGTTCTTGGCCTGTTTGTCCGGCCTGACAGATTTCAGACATTGCAGACCCTGATGCAATGCCACGCTTATGGACCCGCACATATCGCAGGCGGCGGCAGTCTGCAACATCTGCGATGTGCTGCTGCGGGAGGTCATCTGCGACAGTGGCACGTGCATATCGCTGCTGCTGCTGGCCAAAGAGCAGCGCTGGGCGGCGCTGGAAGGCAGGTGCCGACAGGTTGCGCTGGAGAGCCCCCTGGAGCTCGGCCCCGATCTGCCGCGGTTGCCGCAGGAGGACTTGATGCAGATCCTCAGCAGCGACGACCTGAGGGTGGGCGGGCAGAGACCACTGCAGGAGACGGCTGCAACGTCATGCCTTGACAATGCATGCATCTGATGCAACGGATTGCAATTGCACTGCAAAATCCAGGCACACAGCTGCAAGTGCGTTGCATGCTTGGCTCCAGGTAGACTCGGAGATAGATGCCTGGCACATTCTGGTGCAATGGCTGGCATGTGGCGTGGCGAGCCGTGCCGTTGACATGGCCACCTGCCTGAGTGAGCTCCTTTTCGTGATATGCTGCCCCCATCGACGCGCGCGTGCATGTTGGCAGTGCATGTTGGTCTCAGAGCTGCGCTGTGACATGATAGCAAATGAATGCCTGCTGGAAGTCCTTGAACAAGTAATCTTCGAGATAACGTGTGCTCAGCATAGCTGAAATCTTAGAGGAAAAAAATCACTTGTACCTGCAGTGCGCGGTGTGCGCATACTGTACCTCAGTCGGGACGAGCTGCACGAGTTGGACACCCACCCGGCGGTGTGTTATCCATCTTCTCTGCATACGTTTGAAGTCATTGCGTAATGCGCCGCTGCATTCGAGGCAGCCTTGCCTCCTGATGTCGCTACCCATGTCGACGCTCAATGTCAGGACTTGGTGCAGGTGAGAGCGTGTCCCGTCAGCAGCGGCCTCATCGCAGCAGCCTTCCTTCATGTCTCGGGCCACGGCGCCAGCTTCTGCCGGCAGCTGTGCTCGCCGGCGCTGTATGCGTTGCTGGTCTCGGCACAGCCGCGCCTGTGCCTGCGCGAGCCGCTGGAGCCGGTCACGCCGCCTCAGCTCAGCAGGAGCGCTGCAGCGACGACGCCCGTGACGGGGTCGGACGGCAGCATGTTGGCTGGCGGGGGATCGTCACCAGGCGGCGCGTTATCTGATGTTACGCCCATGCACCTGTCATCGCCGCCAACGGTGAATCTATCACCTTTCGCTTGCCGACATTTTGCTCTTCAGCGTCTTTTCTGAATCATTGCTGTTCACAGCGTTTTGTTCACAGCGTTTTGTTCTGATTGATTGACGTTGACATGCTGTGATCTTGATCGATTCTGCAACTTTCAACATGCAGGCGCGCACGCAGCCACAGGCGGTTGCACAAGACTTCCAGTGGATACTGCGCGACGACGAATGGGAGGATGTCACCTCCGGCGTCCTCGACACGTGAGCAGTTACCTCGACCAGCTTGCATCATGCAAACATCTTGTGAGCCAAGACTCCAGACGGCGAGGTGTGGCTGTGTGCTGCAGGCTGCGGCGAGCCAAGAGGCCAAGGATCATCTGAGGTGGTTTGCCAGGCAGTCCTGTTCCCTTGCCTTTGCTCGTCTGAAAAAAGGCCAGCGTGCAGGGTGCAGGCAGATCTGGTTGTACCTTGTATTATGAGTCTAGCGGCAGGAGCATCAAGGTTTGAACACCCCGCAATTTCGTATCTCAAAGGTTTCTGGTATCTACAATTTGACCGTGTGTCATCACTTGACGGTTCGTGCCTGATACGGGATGCCGGTGTCAGCTTGACGTTCGTTTTCTACGAGGCAGCTTCAAGCGAGGAGTGCTTATTTTGGACACCGTCACCGGCACAATGCCGCCTTCATAGACCCTTGTGCTCATTCAGGCAGCGCCGCTCTGTTTCAAATCGAATTCCCGTCGACACCCTGCTTGACTGCTGTGCCTAGATCAGAAATGCCAGGGGGAGAAGGAACATGTACTTCTCGCTGCAGAGTCGCTTCTCTTCTAGCGGCAGGGCGGCGGAGGCGCTCGTATGGGCAATGCATTACGGTTTTGCGTCTGCAAAACATTCTGCCGGGGTCTAGAACAACTCAGGGACCAGTACTTGGTGCAGCCGCAATTCGAGTGCTGGGGTGCAAGCTGCTGAATGTCTCGGTGCAAGCTGCCTCGACCCGCCCAAGTGCTGTTTAAGCCGCAACATAATCTTGCTGAGCTGGACGGCACGTGATGTTTGCAGAGAGGGCACCTCTCTGTCAGTTTACTCGTCAAAAATCCGAACCCTTGCGTCCTCTGTTGCGGTCCTTAAGGGTGCAAATACGCTCCTGCACTGCCTGCAAACGTTTTGCCTGCTGCGCTGCATCGCACCGTGCCTCCTGGGGTTTGACAGTCGCAAGAGGACAGGCACGTCAGCATTGCGAAGAAGCTGGGGTGCCAGCAAAGGCTGCCACATTGGTTTTGCTGGGCTCTTCCGCATCTGAGGCAGTATGGCGTCGCCAGGTGCAGGACCTTTGCCCGCAGAGCCTCACGCACCCGGCATCTGCTGACCTCCTGTCTCCGCCAATGGCGCCCGATGCACCGTGAGCGTATGTCACATTGTCCAATCCTACTCTGACAATCACAAACCGAATGTCACGCACTCCTCGGCAGGCAAGCGACGGGAAATGGACCTCATGAAGCTCATGATGAGCGACTGGAAGGTGGACCTGGTGAACGATTGCGTCAACGAGTTCACGGTCATCTTCAAGGGGCCCTCAGATAGTGAGCGTCCTATGCGAATAGGCTGCCCGACTCCCATGCACCTCCTGTGCGCCCTCTCCTCGTGCTGCGGGGTTGCGGCGGCACCCCAAGTGGCACAGGACTGGGGTTCGGTAGGGGGCACACGGATGCAATTTGCACGTCGGAATGTAAGCCAACGTCTGTGACGACGCCGGCATCGTGTTGTGGGGACGAGGCGCACCCTCTTGGCGCAAGTTCCCGCGCCTTGCACTTTGATCATGTCACCGAGCCTGCAAGCTGCGGCTACCGGCCTGCTGACCGAACCGCTGGATGTCTTTTAAAGGAGCCAGACCACGCCCGCACACGTTTTAGTGCATTTTTGCTAATTCTGACCGGCTCTCTCACCATGACCTGAATCTGGACTGTCTTACCTGCCGAGCAGGCCCATATGAGGGCGGCCATTGGCGGGTGCACGTGGAGCTGCCGGAGGCATACCCCTACAAATCGCCCTCCATCGGCTTCGAGAATCGCATCTACCACCCCAACGTCGACGAGATGTGCGCTTCTTGGCTTCTTCGCAGCTCTACGTGCCATGCTCTTCATGAAGGCATCATGCCACGAAGCTGCGGTGGCTTTGGCATTGAATGTCAGAAATTAGTGGCCCATGGCATGGCCACGTCCGGCGTGTTGCTTCCACTTCAGGTTGGTTGTTAACGATCACCGGCCGCTGTGATGCCTGCAGGGCTGGTTCCGTCTGCCTAGATGTCATCAACCAGACGTGGAGCCCCATGTTCGGTGAGTTTCACCACCTTGCCATATACGATGAACCTAGCCCTAAGAGTTCGCACAGTGTGTCGCATGCAGTTGGGGCCGCGCCTGCTGCTCATGACTTTCAGCGTTCTCATGCAATCTGAAGTCTTGAAGAAGGCGTCCGGCGTGGCCGTCCTGCGATGCTGCTGAGCATCAGACGCTGCATGAACTGACCACCAGCACCGTGTGCCGCAGACCTGGTGAACGTGTTCGAGGTGTTCCTACCGCAGCTGCTGCTGTACCCTAACCCCACAGACCCGCTCAACGGGGAGGCAGCGGCGCTGCTCATGCGGGAGCCAGAGGCGTACAATCAGAAAGTCAAAGGTATGCCAAGTCAGCTTCATCGCATGACAGCAGTCTCCGTGTCCTCGTGGAAAGCCCCGGCCAACAGGCTCGATGCTTTTGTCGCCTGAGGAAGGCGAGGTCTGGCAGGCGTATCTGACAATGGCGCATACAACGACCGCCTGTGCCGCGGCAGCCAGAAGGCACGCCGCTCCGTGGTGACCAACCTGACTCTCTATCTCTTTCGAATGCAACAGACTACGTGAAGCGGTATGCAAAGGCGGGCGACGCAGCACCAAAGCACGGCGGCTCCGCCGCCGGCAGCGGCTCGGACGAGGAGGGCGGCGGCGCCTACCTCTCCTCCAGCGATGAGGAGGAGACCCCGGGTGCGCAGGGTTCATGACCGCGCTGCGATGCGTGTCTCATTGCTGCCACAGCGCACGCATCATGCCTTCTGGTCTGCAGGAGCGCGCCGCACAGGCAGGCGGACGCCATGCCAGGATGCACCGCCGCATACAGTGCAGGCCTTTGCGGATCGTCTTGCCAAGGACGACGCAGCTGTGGAAAGCAGCACTTCAATGACGCGCTTTTTGTGTGCCATGCAGGTCACCTCGACCGGTGACAGCCATGCGGCCGGGGCGCAGGGGTTAGGCACGCTGCTGCGCGGCATGTGCCAGGAGGTCCACCTGCTGAGGTCCTGCCACATTTGTACCATACTATAGTCCAGCTAGATCTAGAGGCTGAGGTTATCGAACACTTAGACCCTGCAGTGCCCGCCTTGAACCAGCCGCCAGAAGCCGATGATGTCGTTGTACAGCGTTGCATGATGTAGGTATTTCTCGCCCATCCAAGAGCCCTGGACATGACGACCTTAAAGCTGCGTGGCCCACCAGAGGCGCACAGTGGCTCACCAACTACGATAGGATCAACGCTCTGCGTCTGAAGGCAGGTTCGCCAGCTGCACGACTAGGTAGGGCGCATTCATCTCACCCAACACTGGGCCAGGAACGATAACATTGAAAAAATTTGCAGGATGCACTGTACATTCGCAACAACACATCTATCTTGGTACATGGCGTCCCGATCAACACACTACAAGCGTTTCAAGTGCAATTCAGCAGCAGCGACTTGCCGCACAAGTGGACATTCCTCAGTCGCCGGGGGTGGCGGCTTGCTCCAAACGCGCCAAGAAGGCATGAATGGCCTCCCCTTCCTCCGTCACGTCCACGTCGTAGCCGGACAATGAGTCCCGCTCCATCAGCGAGGCCACCTCCTGTCCACATGAACACGCCGCAGCATGCCAGTCGTCAGGTGTGCCCGCATCAATCTTAATCCTTGCCGCCTCAGACACATGCGACCAGCGGCAGCCAACTCGAGCAGGTCGACCTTCCGGCAGCCACTTCAACATGCAGAAACAACCATGTGCACACTCCAGCATCCTAGCGGATGTGAGTCGGCAGTGCTTCCGGAGAAGCAAGACAAAAGCGCACCGCTTCCATCTCGTGGTCCGCGTCATTGCGCGGCGCCTCCGGCAGCGGCGGCAGCGCCGCCATCGCTGTAGACGTCAGCGCCGCTGCCAACTGCGCGGCTGCCGCGGCAACGGCCGCTTGGTCCGTGCAGGGTGCAGCGTCAGGCGCTGCCGATGCCGAGGAGCCGCCTGCCGTGGGCGCCGCTCCAGCAGCCTGATCCGCTGGCGCATCGTCTGCACTTGGCAGCCATGCCTCAAGTTCGCATATGAGCCGCACCGACTAGGTGGGTAGAAGTTTGGTGGACGGACCTGAGCACGCCACAAAGGTGTGGGGAAGAGTGTGACTCTCATGTGAGTCAAACCGCGTGGAACCCTGTCCCATCCCCTGCTACCACTCTCCAGGCACAACCCTGCAATGGACATGCGTCCGGATCTCAAGTGCCAGCCAACACCTGTGTCCCTGACGCCCGGTGCCTCTGCCGCCCAGCCGCTGAGGATGCCGACCGCCGCGGCGACGTCGCCCGTGCCGCAGTGCTGCAGCGCCTCTCGCACATAGTGCTTTGCGTACCCCATGCCCCGAAGCTGCGGCAACATGTACTTGTTCAAGATCACACAACATCACGAACGATAGGCTTGCTGCGGCAGAGACAGACCATGTCCCTGCGGATGCACCAATCACCCTGCAGCACTGGCAGGCCAGCGCCAGTGGAGTTTTGGGCCGGAGTGAGTCTCGATTGAGTCGCCCATGTCTTGGGCAGTGTTGGGCCGCACCTGTCGCTCAGCTGACTTGAGGGCATCGGCGCGCGAGGCGACGGCCACCGCGGCCAGCTGCAGCGCCGCGTTTCGGTCTGCGTCCAACAGTGCATTCATCGCCGCCTCCTGGCTGTTCTCCTCCTGTGGGTCCATGGACGTTTGGGTGAAAGTTTCTTTTCCTTGACCCCTACATGAGTTTCGTCCTCAGTTTTCAGGGCCCCTTTTGGGGATGCGCCAGGAATGCCGCCGTGACGGCAGTAGCAACGCACGAGACAGAGTGACGCACCACACGCAGCGCCTCTGCAGCGACGGCACGCTCGAACCCGAGCGCCTCTAACTGCTCCAGGGCATCTACATCAATGCATGCGTTGCCATCAGGCGTGCGGCCGAGTGCCTCCACCTCTGCAGTGAACCATCCGGACATCAGTGGACATCGCCGCTGCCGTCTGTCATGGCACCATCTCATACAGCTACAGATAGCCCAGCTGCCAGGCTGGGTTCGGGTTCGCTGGGGCCTCTGAAGCACTGTGCTGCGGGAGAGGCTGCCCCTCCAGATCATGCATGGCCGCCGAGCTTCTGTGTGCAAGCACAAAACAGGTGTGGCCAATCTGCACCGCATGGGCTGGGTGCGGACCCTTGCGCATGGCGCGCTTCCGGCGATCCGCGGCCTTCCGCTCGGCCGCCTGCTGCCGCTGCTGCAGCGCGAAGGCGGCCGCAGCGCCCACGTCGCCGCTGCAGAAGCGCAGCCCCCGGCTCGCCTGCACTCGGTGACAGCGGTGTGCGGTGCCGGGAGTGAGGGATCGAGGCAGGCTGTGCTTGATCTGCCTCTGCTCGGCTGCTCGCTTTCATTGCTACATCGCAGCGGGAACCCGCAGCACAACACAGTCGGCTGCAGAGCTGCGGCACCCTGCGCTCTGGTTCCCATAGCAGCGCCTCTGTTTGGAGGGCTTGTTTGTCATTCGCTGCGCGCCTGCGCTGCATTTTGCGCAGTCGCCCCTCGTATTGCCACAGCAAGCACGCTGCAAATCTCAGGTGGCGAGGCACTGATGGCCACCCCAGACGCTTGCTTCAGACTGAGCCAGGGCTGGGGCAGAGCATTATCGGTCGTGCTTGCAGCTGTCCTGCTGGCTGCTGTATGTTCTTCCAAAAAGAGGTGCTGAAAATGACCGATTTGGACAAGGAGGGTCCGAAGCACTGCCAGTACGAGTACCAGTGCCCAGAACGATTATGACAATATCTGAAGAGACCTGCTGTCCCCACCTCCGACGAAGTGAAGCCCATGGCCAGCAGCGCCGCAAGGGAGTCGTCAGACACCGCCAGCCGCGCCCATTTGGCGCGTGCCGACAGCAGCCGCTCGCGCGCCGCGCTCGCATCGCCCTCCCCAAAAAAGGTGGCCATCCCCTCAAGCAGTTCCAAACGCACGTAGCTGCGGCGCGGGAGGTGGCCCAGGTCAGACGGTCTTTTGTCGACTTGCAAAGACAGGACGCGGTTGTTGATGCCAGTCCAAGGCTCGGACCACGAGCATCCAGTGTGCAATCTCACGCCAGTTAAAACGTCAGCAACGCAGCTTAATGGTTTTCGGGAAATGAGACTAGCATGCATCCCGGGCCTGCATGCCGACCAACGGAAAGCCCTGGCTGCACAGTAGCAAAGCTCCAAAGAGTGCGCACGTGGCCAGCTCGGGCTGGAAGTCGCCATGCAGCACGCGCAGCCGCTCCAGGTTTGCGCCGTGCGAGGCGGCTAGGCAGGAGCGTGCCCGCCGCAGCTTGGCCTGCGCCGCTGCCAGCCTCGCGCCGTCCTGCAGCTTGAAGACGCACCTGCGGCGCGGTCGTGCTGCCTTTGACTGCTGTGTGAATCAGCCTGTGCAACAGACGGGCAGGGCACTGGGTTTACTCCTGATTTCTTGCATCAACTCCAGGAGCTCACACACAGGCAGCGGCCCTGTTGTTAGTGATGATGGTAGGGAGCATCCAGTCGAATGCGCATGGACGTGCAACAGACAGCACAGAGCTGCGCCAGGTAATGAAAGCTGCTTTGAGGCTTCTCAGATGCGCGACGGCAGCTGTGGATACGCAACTCACCAGACACTGTCCAGCAGCAGCAGGCCAACATTGTCAGCGGCACCGAGCAGGTCGGAGCGGCACAGGTCGAAGGACTCTTCTGCCAGCTCCAGGTCGTTCAGTGCCCCCGCCCAGTCGCCCTGTGCAGATGTACACCTGATGACTGCCAAGACATACACGATTGGAGCGGTATAGTTCCAGGTCGTTCAGCACCCCGCCCAGTCGGCCCCTGTGCAATCAACGACTTTGACAATGCTGCCAAAACCCTAGACAGTCGGAGCAGCACAGCTCGACGGACTCCTTCGCCAGCTCCAGGTATACTTTGGCGCCGCCGCCTGGTCGCCCTGTGAAAATTTGCAGCTGCTGGTGACAGCCACCGATGCACCTCCGGAGCCAAAAACAACTGATGACGACCGCAATAAAACATTAGTCGAAGTAGGAGACCTGCGTTTGTTGTGCCATATGCTTTGTCTGGCGCTCTTACGAAGCCATACTTAGCTGCATGCCCGTAGCAAGCTGGGCATGCATGGCCATTTGCCCGTAAGATGCTGCTGCTCGGTGGTGCAACACAGCACGCTGGGTTTTAATCACCTGGGAAAGCAGCTTCTTGCCGCTGGCGTGGAGCGTCATGCCCATGATCAGCAGCGACTGCTGCTCCGGATCGATATTCACCGCGGCGCCGTCCTGGTTCTCCAACTGTAGATGAGCAGAATCGAATTGCCATATGTCATTCAGTAGCAGTCTCACTCACGGCCACTTGATGCATTCCAGGCCCGCTGGCTGGAGCACAAAGCTGAACGTTGCCATGTCTAAGCATAGCCTGACACTTGCGCGCCTGCAGCGAGTACTGGGACCGCCGCTCGCGCCGCGCCGCCATGGCGTCCACTGCGTGCTTCAGGCGCTTGATGCGGGCGTCCCGCGCCGCCGCCGCGTCCATGGCCCGCTTCTGGGCGCTGTCCGCGTGCTTCAGCACCAGGATGCGGGACGCGGCGGTCACGCCGTAGTCTTTCAGCGACTTGTCCAGGTCCTGCATGACACAATCTCATAATGCGAGCCCTATAGGCGTCGAAAGAGGCTTGAAGGGCTAACGAAGATTGGCCCGGCATGTCAGACTGCGCTGTGGCCTGCCTGAGCGTGCTGATGCACCAGCGCATGCTGTGCGCGCTGGGTTTGTCTTCGCTTGTAATTGTCTTTGCTTGAGAGTCGCACCACCAAAATCCGGCCCGCGACGATGACCTTGATGCCCAGTGGTTTACTGCCGTCTGCTGACGCTGCCGCTAGTATCGTCTCGCGAAGCGTCCGGACAGTACTTAAGTCGGAACCCACCGACACACTGCCGGTCCATGACCCCGCGCACTGCAGCGTGAGCGGCCTGCTGCCGTTGCTCTTGTCAGCCATTACGTTTTTAAGTCATAAATGCGATCAGTTAGCCCTTGAACATAAGTAACGAGCAAGGAAATGGTCCAATTCCCGTCACATGACTCCGAAACACTGCCCTCGAATTTCTGGCAAAGCCACCAGCATGCCCCCTTGCTGTTGCTTCACTTCGTCCATTTCACGCCGTGCGGCGTTCGAACTGGTGGCAAGTGACATCCTGTGGCCCCGCAGCAACACTGAGACGGTTTCGCCCGCCCGTGTGCCCGCAAACGCATTGTTCAAGACTCAGCTGGAGTTTGGAATAGTCGAACCTCAAGCGAGTGCCGCAGCTTTCGGACCTTGCTCCTCGGTCATTATATCTTAACTTCTTTCCACAAGCTTTCGGCGCTCCAGTCGCGGCCAGCACTGCGGCCTGCGGCAAGCGGTGGTCTCCTGCTAGCTCGGCGCCGAAGCACCACAGCATAGCCTCTGGCGCTTGACAGACGCAACCATGACGACAGGTGAGGAGCGCAGTGCCCGACTGACTTTTCGGGTTCCCTTCCTCTGCTGGCATGTGCACGCGAGTCCGCGCCGCGACAATGAGCACGCTCGGTCTGACGCTGCGCCGTGCATTCCCTCTGCAGCGCATCGCCCCACGATCGTGCCGGCAAAGGGTCATGAGGAGCAAGGCGGCATGCGCATCTTTGCGCCCAGCCGCATGCAGTCCGCAAAGGACATGGCGTCGCACACAAAGCTCAAGTTCCGGTGAGTGCACTCCCACTCCCGATGTCAAACGCTGTCCCCGTGTCTTCCTGTCTCCACTATTGGCGTCATCTGACGCGAGGCATGGTGATGGCCTGCAGCGTCGAGGGCCAGAACGCGCCTTCGGAGCAGGCGAAGAAGGACCTGCGTGCGGCGCTGCTGGCGAACGAGCGGAAGCACTTCGCCAAGAAGGGCGACAGTAGCTTCGAAGGTGCACGAAACGGCGGTTGCCTGCCATGCCTTGGCCTGCTGCGGCTCGTCGCAATGGAGCAGCCATGTCGACTGAAACTTGCAGACCAGTCTCCATCGGATGAAAAGGCCTTCGAGGCTTGGCTCAGGCACTCGCCTCCAGGCTCTGCAACATTTCGATCAGATTTGGAGGCATGCTTTCGGAGTTTCCAACTTCGATTGATGTGCGTCCGCAGAGGAGCGGCAGGAGGACCTGAAGCTACTAGAGGCAGTAGCGGGCGGGGAGGACGGCAAGCCCGCCAAGATGCTCGTGCCGAAAGCCATAGACGCGGATGATGCGGACGACATCGACTCGGATGACGAATCAGACGACGACGAGTCGGTAAGTTGACTGAGCTGGCTGAGCTCCAGAGTCGGGACTTGGGCGTGCGCGCGACCAGCTTGAAATCTTCGAAAATCCAGGCTGCTGCCTTCGACATCAACGAGCGACTTCCCGTCGCGGTCGACCTGAAGAGGTTTGGCATTGTCGAGGAGCTGCAGGGAGGTATGCTTGTGCATCGACTTCGATGGAAATCGCATTGACGTGAACGGCGCTGCCTGCAGGATATAGCAGCGCAGCTGCTGGCGGACCACGCGCATATCAATCGGGAGCGGACGTTTTTCTGACAGGAATAGGGTTTGATAGAATTTCGCCTGTGCTTTGACATGGTTAGAGCACTGAATGCAGGACGACGAGGCGCAGCTGCTGGCGGAGCTGGCGCGCATCAAGGCGGAGCGGGCGGAGGAGGCCGCCAAGGCCGCGGCGGAGGAGGCCAAGCGGGCAGAGGAGGACGTGCGGCAAGAGGTGGGGTCGAACGCGTTGCCGCATGCGGGCATTGACGCGCGGTAGCGCCTGCCCCGCACTTGGCGAGCCTGGAGCCGTGTGGCTTGCCTGTCACCCTGCAGAGTGTCAGCGCCAGCGCGGGGAGCAGCAAGTGCTGTGCCACCACATGGAACTGCGGATGCATGCAGGGTTTAGATGCCAGCTGGCTATCAGCTGGCCCAGGCAGCGTGCTGCTGCACTGCCGCAGGTGATACGGGGCAACCCGCTGGTGCTCGGGGGCCAGGAGCAGGAGCTGAATTTCGGGGTGAAGCGGCGGTGGGACGATGACGTTGTGTTCAAAAACCAGGACCGCGGGGCACCCAAGAAGCAGCAGCGCTTCATCAACGACACCATCCGGTGAGCAGTACACATCTCGTTGCTGGCTGATGGGGAGCTGCCACTGACCTTTGCTCCGCACATTCCGCTCATCCTGGTAGCGGCACCTATCCCCAGCGCGTCAAGCCAGCACCTTTATACCAACCAAGCGCGCCTGCGTTCGCAGATCCGACTTCCACCGGAGGTTCATGGACCGCTACATCAAATAGTGCACCGCCGATGCCAGCTGTGGCGCAGGGTGCACGGCGCCCAAAGAGCTGCGTGATTTCGGCAGTGGCGGCAGTTGCTCGATGTCAGCGCGTTGATGAGATTGTCAGTACCTCTCGGTAATATGCATAGTGCTACATGTGAAATGCGATGAAACAAACGCACAAATTGGACTGGGCATGGCTGCAGCCTAGCTTCACTAGGTCACACGTGAGCGCAATCAATCTTGCATGGCTGCGGCGGTTGGTTGTTCAGTTGTTGTGCTTCGATCGTCGAACCAAGAATCAGACTCAACATGATTGCATCGGGCAGCGTATCGCATGCCCAGGCGAGGTGTTCCGTCATGCAGTGCTTCCAATCGCCTTGCCTTCCCGTATCGAGACACGCTCTCAGACCTCAGACTTTCTTTGGCAGCCCAGCAGTGTGTTTGAAGCCTGCTCGCTGCCAAGGTGCCAGGGCGAGCAGGCGATCGTCGCGCACCACCACCTGCAAAGCACTTGACCCGTCACACTCAGTGATCTGCTTCGGCGAGGCGCTTTTTGGTGCGTGCTGCACCATGCCGCTGAACTGTTGTTTGCTGCATGGAGGAGAACTGGGACATGCTCGGTGTGCTTGTCGATCTTGATGTTTTGTGTGACTGCAGACTGCCTGGCTGACCAGAAGGGGAAGTCAGTGCCGGAGGTGACCTCCTGGTGAGCACAGCAGACGGTGCCACATGCAGCGTGCATGCTCAGTAGGCAACTGCTGTCGCTACAAGCGACATCGTGTGGCAGGCATTGATCCGCAGCACGGCATTGCGCAGGACACCATACCCGGGCGGCGCGCCCGCAAATGTCGCATGTGCGCTTGCGAAGCTCGGCAGCAAAGTCGTGTTCATCGGGAACTTGGGCCAGGACGAGCTCGGCGACCAGATGGCCGACCTGCTCGCCAGTGAGTCGTGACATGCATGGCAGGCTCCGCCTCTTCTGTTGAAGCGCTACCATGGGCTGCTGTCATCACAAAATGCCAGCATTCAGTGATTCAATATACGAAGACATGCCTGCCACGACGGTCATGCCTGTCAGAGATCCAATCGATCCATCGTCATGCTTGTGATGCATATGGTGACATGTCGCCCGCAGGCCGTGGCATCGACCTGTCAGCAGTCCTCAGGACGTCGCAGCCAACACGAGACGTGCTGGTGACGCGCAGCATGGACGGCGACCGGACGTTTGCTGGCTTTGGCAAGGCCAAGGCCAACGGTGCGTCTGCCACCCACGCAGCTCCTTGTGGCAGCAGCTCTCACGCAGATAACAAGCCGGGGGTGGAATCCCTGGAAGGTGAGAGATGATGCGTCTGTGTGCCTCCATTGGGACGCGCAGAGTATGCGGACTGCTTCATCGACCCGGACAAGCTGCCGGTAGAGGTCCTGGAGCAGGCGGACATCCTAGTCACGGGCAGCCTGGGACTGGCGTACCCACAGACCGCAAGCGCCATGCGCCGTGCCGTGGAGCTGGCCCGCTCCAGCGGCAAGTGCCAGGTGGGGTGAATCGAGGACGCTCTCATCTCGCATACAGGCATTGGTGAGCCTTCCAAATCCTATTTTCGATAGACAGAGCATTTTGATGCATGCACCTCTCAGCATGCACCTGAATGACGACGTCCACACGCATGGGCGGGCACCTGCCAGGCTGGCGCCCCTGCTTGCCCGGCCATTTGATACCGCGGGAGCAGAGGCGGCAGAGGGTGCTGGCGCTCGCAGCAGTCAGCCTCGGCATTGTCGCATCACCACACGCCGCTTTGCACGCTCAGCAAGGGCCTGGAGCCGCCAGGCCCGTTGGGGTTTGTGAGTTGTGTCCTGTGCTCCGGCAGGTGCTGGTGGATGTGAACTGGCGGCCGGTGTTTTTCGATGACGAGGCGGAGGCGAAGAAGGTCATTGTGCCTTACGTCATGGAAGCGGACCTGCTCAAGGCGAGACCCGTCCTTGGACACGATCTGTGCAGGAGGAGGATTGTGGAGGAGACCACATTTGTGGGGTGGATGTGGCAGCCTGCTGCGGCGCTTTGCCTGTTGTACTGTGGGGCGACCACAAGACTGCGGAACGCCTCAAGGCTGAGCGACCAACGCGTCCTGGATGACTTGCGTGCTGCGGAGCCACTGCATGTGCACTGTGGGGATGCGAGACCTTGGCGGAGCATTGCGGGACATGGCAGGGCAGAGCAACAGCCAATGCCGCAGGACCTGTTGCAGAGGACTGGACAATCACTCAGCACCAAGCTTCGTCGCCCCATAAATCAGAACACCCACGACACTCCACGGCAGACGAAGAGGCTCTTGATGGCCGTTGTGTGTTGGCAGAGTGCAGCTTGCGTGATGCGTTTCCCTTCGCCTGCTCGCAGGTCACAGAGGACGAGGCAGAGTGGCTTTTCGGCATCCCGGGCGCTGAGGCACTGGAGCAGCCCGAGAAGGCGAGTCTGCACTGGTGACATTTGATACGATAGCATGCGAGGGGCCGCCTCGTGGCGTTCCTGGTCTGTCGTGCAGCGGGCATGTCTTGCAGCACTGCCAGCACGCAGCGGCGGCGGCGGCGGCAGTCTTCGCACAGTGGCCCGGAACAGGCGTGCTAGCTGTTGCCTGGGCGCACACGCTGCTGCTGCCCCGGATTGCAGCTGCCTGACACATGCCCACCGGCTCTGTCAACTCGATGCGCGGCCGCAGAGCCACGAGTGGCGAGATGACAATGCGCCAGCAGAATGTGCGGCTCCCCGGCCGAGGCGTCTGTTGAGGAAGGATGCTGTTGCCTCTCGTAACAGGTGCTGGAGTTCGTGCCGAAGGCGAAGGGCGTGCTGGTGACGGCGGGCTCACAGGGCAGCGCCTACGCCTTCAAGGGCGCCGGCGGCAAAATCGACCTCACGGGGCGTGTGCCCGTGCTCAAGGTGGGACCCTGGGACCCGCCGGACTGCCCGCGTGCCCTGCTGCAGCCGTTCCAGGGAAACGGCTCTGGCGCAGGGCGCAACCTGGTATGGCAGCAGTCTGGCGGCTGCGCCTCTGTTTGATCTCTAATGTGTGGTTGCCGGCGCGCAGGTGGATGTGCTGGACACCACAGGCGCCGGCGACGGCTTCCTGGGTGGCTTCCTGCACTACACCGTCAAGAAGGGTGCGCGGCGTAAAACAGAATTTACTGGGTTTTTTCGATGTTGCCAGCAGCCTTCCGGGGCCTGAGACACAAGTGTGCGGCCCGAGGCCCAAATGCCAGCAGCCGCCTGCGGCCTGGCAAACAGGCCTGGCTCGTGTGCTGCCGCTGCGCCCTGGGGGCAGCCTCCCGCCACACCAAACGCTCCGCACGCCTGCCAGTCCCACATTCGCTTGTTGTGAGTGGGCTTCGATGGACCCTTGACCTCAACCAGAGCATATCTGTGGCGCCTGCGGCGCAGGCGGGCTGAAGGCGCTGGTGGGCGATGCGGATGACGTTCGCAAGGCGGTGGAGTTTGGCACCGCCTGTGGCGCCTACGTCACGCAGGTGATCCTGGCCAGCAGGCCTTGCAGAGATTTCGCAATGACATACTGTTACGCTCTCATGAGCAAAATCCCATGCGGCATCAAATGCGGTACCAGGGCCGTGCATCAGAGAGTCTGCACATAGCATGGGGCGGCAATGAAGCAGGCAGTGACTTGTGAGTACGAGAGTTGCACGAGTTGATGCAACTTGTGAGCCTGCAATGCAGGGGCCAGGCGCCATCGCACCGCAGCCAACAGAGGCGGACATTGCGCACTTTTTGAGCAAGAACTGGGACTTTGAAATCCCACCAAAGGAGTATTTCGACCTCAGCGCCTGAGAAAGCTGTGGGTGGTACCTTTTCAACTATTGGCCGCGCCCCACCCAGTAAATGCGCTGCATACGAGGTCGGTGAATCATTCTGGGGGGTGCAATCGCTCTTGCTCGTCCGGTGATCTAGGCTCTTTTGCAAGTTCCCCACTCCAGATGTGTCGTGTTTACCTACCTATCTATCTATTCGCCTAACTGCATCCCTACCCAGAACGGCTTGCGCACGGTATGTTCCGGCAGCAATTCTTGCAAGCATTACAGCCTGCATTTTGCCAGCCTTTCTCAGCCTTGGCAAAGCCACACATCAACATCAATGCGTTGTCCGCCACCTGCTTGCAAGTGGGCGCCATGTTCTTGGCGCAGCCTACCTCCCGCAACAAAATTTTGCGAATGATTCATTCGCCACAGCTGCAAACGATCTGTGTCTGCACAATGCAGCGTCTCAGAATGAGCACAGGCCGCTTGTCTCCCAGCTGCTTCAGTGCATAGGGATGCCCATAATCTGCACGTAACACACCACATGCTGAGCAAATGTCGTCCGCGTGATGCAAACGGAAAACAGCAACAACCATCCACCGAACGACAATCACCTCTCTGATCTTCTCGTACGACAGCCACAAAACGATGTTGAAGCTGGCGAGCCTGCAGTCGGTAGCATGACAACGTTGCGTCTCGCTTCACATGCCAGCATGCTGCACACAATCGCAGATCTGAATGGATGCCTTGATGGTCGCGTACCTGGCAAAGTTCGGAATGAAGCCCTGTGCATAAGAGTCAGTGCTCAGGAAAACATCTCTTGAAGCTGGTCAGCTATTGAGCCAGGATGCATCTGGCACCGACTTACTGTACAGGACTAGTCACACCTTGTAGAATGCGCCTGGCCCCTCGTTCTTCCAGATGCCCAGGCAGAATGCCGCCAGGCCGGGGCTGCACCGAGGCACACACGTTTATACAGGGAGTCATGCGCAGATGGTGAGGCACGCCGCACTTGGCTCCGGTGGGCATCATTTCAGGAGTTCTGTGCCGACTCGAGGTGCCACACCTGTTGGTTAGAGTCATCAGTCGGGTGCCCACCACATCTGCATCAGGAGGGCACATAAAAGCAAATGAAAACTGACTGAGCATTGCATTTGGCCGAGGCGCTCCTCCAGCACCTGCAAACGCTGGCAAGCGATCGGCAGGACCTGATACAGGTTGTTTGCTGTGAAGCATGAAGCACGGCGTGCACGCCGGCCGCGCGGCCGCCGGCCACACAGCCACCGGATGCTCACCCGCAGGCGACCCGACGCAGGTCGCAGCGAAGCCGGCGGTGATGGCGGAGACCAGGTGCACCGGCAGCCCGTCCTCGTACCCCCGCCTGCGGCAGCAGCAGTGCGATGGCGTCAGACACTGCTGCATGCGCCTCCAGCTGGGTGATCAACCGTGGGCGACCCCACGCACATCGCAGCGTGCATGATGCTTTTGGTGTGGCTGTAGATTCACAATATCAAAAACCACTGCAAAAAGTTGAAAGGTGTCTCAGCTCCGCACTTGAGGATGGCGTGTTTGGTGGTATCGTAGGTCACGATCTCGGTAGAGGAGATCGCAATGTTCCGTATGAGATTTGGGCCATACCTGCGGCGCAGGTGCATAGTATCGTAGGCTTCTGCCCAATAAGGTACTAAAGACTGTTGGTTCCTCTACAAATCCTCTTTCTTGTGAGGAATCAGCCGGAGGCAGGTGGCCTTAGGGTTCGGCGCAGGGCTGGCATTGCGGTGCTTATTCGGGCAAGAATGTGCTCCACCCGCGGTACAGGCCGGCGAAGAGGCCCTCCTCCTGGAAGATGCGCCGGTAGCCATGGAAGGCGGTGGCGTACGGCCGCTCCCCCATTATGGAGTTGTGCGCCTGAAACCGCACCTGTGCGCATGCGGTATGGCAAGCGGATCTGCGTGGCGACACTCTGTCAGCTCTTCAGAAGCACCGACTGAGGCTTGCATCGGGCGGGACACTGGGGCATGAAGTCCTTGCAGACAGGGTGCGATGTGGTGATCATGTGTGAAGTGTGAACGGAGTTGGCGTCCACTCGCAGTTGCCATTGGTGCAGCGCCACCCCTGTCCCCTCCCCTCCCAGGCCCTCCTCCTTCTGATGGCATGGCAGCTACCGAGACCGAGGTTCGCAGCTCGCAACAGGCTTGGGAGGCCTTCAAAATCCGGCAGCGCTCACCTTGAGCACATCCGACGGCTGCGCGATCGTGATGCCAAGAGCACTGGTGGTCATAGCGGCGCCCACCTTGGCCGCCAGCGGCTCCTGCCCCAGCTCGCCTGCAGGCGCGCGGCAGGGGTTTCCGTCACTGGTGGAATGGCGGTCAGGCGTCAGTGCCATGGCGGAGTTCACAGTCGCGAGGCGCGCTGAACCCTGCCGTTTCTGTTTGGCAATTCATGGCTGCGCTGCGATGTGCCGCCGCAGCCCCGGAACCCTGGCCTCACCTGAGTAGAAAAGGTGCTTGATCGGCTCGTACAGCCCCAGCCGCACGCCGGTGAACAGAAATTGTCGATGCAGACCAGGCGAGAGCCCCTGCGCCGCAGCACAGACCCTTAACAGGCTCCGGCATTTGAGTGGGCTTCCGCAGGAAGAGCAGCAACTGCCAGTGCCCGCATGCGCTTGCCTGCACGACAGATACATTGTCGGGAAGCAGGCTACCTTGAACGGCGCTTTCATCCCCTCCTCCTCGATGATTTTGAGCACCGTCTGAAATGGGCCCTTGTACTTTGGCGGCAGATGCACGCCCGTGGTGGTGTTCGCCACGAGCGTCTGCAGCTGCAACCGCACCTGCGCACAAAGCATCAGATTCTCTTTGGGCACCAGATGTGGAAAGCATGCACTGTCGCCTGAGATCCGCAGCACTCGCTGTGCAAAAATTCAACTATTTATAATTTAAATTTAAAAGGAGCCAGGCGGCTGCCGCACCTTTGCAGTGTCCAGCGGCAGCGTCGTGGCTTCCGCGATGCAGGCTGCGGTGGCGCCGCTGAGGAACAGGCGGCCGATGCCCGGCTGTTCTTGGGGCGCGGCATCGCCGCCGGCCGCCATGCAGCGGGAAGCGCTTCTCCTCTGATGGTGTTCCAGCGGCTGCTGCAGCTGCTGCGGAGCACCCCTTCCTATGTGGATGCCATTGATTACCCCCAGACAAGAGACGGACGCGGTGCTGGATCCTTCGGCACCGCTTGCTCAAATTCTATCTAGCGCTCTTCAATCAGCTGAGGTGTCAAGCCTGACAGATCGGTCGATCAATGCAGACCTGCGAAGCGATCGGCCTGACCGTTGACAAGGATCTCAAGGAGCGCTTTGCACTCGCAGTAGATGACCCGAATTAAGCTGCTGCTCCAATACTGGATAAAAGTCCAAAGGTGTGTCAGCGTGACGATCTGGGTGCTCCCGGCTTCCGTCATGTCATAGCATTCACAAGATCAGTTACAAAGTCTCCTGTGAACGATGCAAATGCTTGGCCAGGTGCGCCTGACGGCCTGATGCTGGCTGCACAGGTGTTACTCATGTTCGCTGTTCGGGTTAGCCACTAATCAGCACGTCTCCGCCGTGCAAGCAAAGGAGCGTGGCTGCAGAGTGCGCTGAGACGCTTGTTCAGCTACATAATACGTTGCTACTTCTTCCTGCATGATCCGGCCCCCGCTGTGGGTATTGCGAGAGCAAGACCATCTTGAACATCTTGTACGGCAGAGTGCAGATCGTGCGTACTGGCCGAATCTCTAGTCTGAGAGCAAGCCGGCACTGTGCACAGCGGAAGGTATCAGGAACCGATACCGCAGGCGTCACCTGTTGTGAACGCGCATGTTTTGGTATGGAAGGTGACATGCGGCACAGGAGGCGCATGCCCACCAGCTGATCCAGGGACGCCGGCATGCGCACCAGACTGGTGCTGGTCAGCGCGGCCACCCTGATTCTCCTGCTGGCGTTCCTCAATGTGGTGGCAGAGCACCTGCACTGGCGGCGCGGCACATATGGCAGTGAGCGTCTCATCGATCAGGAGCAGCATCACACTGGGGGCCGCAGCGGAGCGACAGTGCAGCTGTCCCCGCCGCTGAAGCCTCTGCGGACAGCTGAAGGCGAGCAACGACAACATGCCCGCACCGCCATTCATTAAATGCCCAAACGCACAAAACGCACTAGCACACCGCTGGTGCAGCAGTCTTGAAGCTCACGGCCCAATGTTCACCCCTGCAGGCGACAGCATCATACCGCGCCTGCGCAGCAAGTACCATGTGGTTGTGACCGCGGACGGCTCCGTGTATGCACAGTGGCAGGTCAGGGTCTGCTACTACCACTTCGTGAAGCTCAGAAAGGAGTCTCCGAACAGCGATGCGGGCGGTTTTACGAGGCTACTCCACAGGCAAGAGCACGAACAATGCAGCAGCATGTCATGATGTCAAAATTGTCGATCTGTCCACTGAATGTTCGACCACAGAATCACAAACCCGGCAAGGCTGCCACAGCACTGGGACAACAAGCTTCGCAGCTATTCCTGCGCAGCGGCAAAGCGGACGGACTCATGGCCGAGATCCCCACCGCTGTGGTAGACCCGTTGCCGCCGGACGTCCCTGACGGGGTGCGGCCGTGGACTTGCCGTGTGCTTGGAGGGCATGCAACGCAGATTGGGCATGCCACACAACGTGTTGCGTGCATACAGGCGTCGGCCTCCTTTCAACACAGGCTGCCAGGGCGGGGGTTTGCTCCTGAGACCTCTGCCCTCAAACCGCTGCCTGCCCAAAACTGCAGGGCTACGTGGTCCTTCACCGGCCGTGGGGCCTGGTGCAGTGGATGCGGAAGTATGCAGACCGACTGGTGGAGGACTACATCCTGATGTCGGAGCCGGACCACCTGTTCCTCAAGCTGCCGCCGCTCTGGTGAGTTGCGCCGTTTGCTGTCGCCATTTGCTGACGGCAGCAATGATGACTCGGAGCCGCTGTCAGCTGTGTGAGACTCCCACCTGCATCAGTTGTGGCTTGTGAGGCAGCTAGCAAGGTATCATGCACGCTTGTCCTGCTCCTCCGACATGGCAGTCCCTGGTCCCAAATCTCTGGCTGAGGTCGGAATACTGTGCATCCGCAGGGCGACGCCGAGGCAAGCGGCTGCGTTCCCGTTCTTTTACATCACCCCGATGCTGTTCAAGCACCTCATTGACAAGTACAACACCCGCCAGGCACCCATGGGGTCCATGGCACCAATAGGCGAGGTTCCTTCCTCGGTTTCTCTTCGGGAGCGTACAGCCTGCTGCAGCGCCTTGCTGTGGGACGCACTCGCATCGACGCCAGTTTGGTGTGAAGATGTGGGTCATTTCGCACCAGGACTTGTCAACGCGCTGCGCAGGCAACTCGCCCGTGATGATACACAAAAGGCAGCTGGAGCAGATCGTCCCGATCTGGTATGACCTGGTGAGCCCCCCTTGCCGCCTTCCTTGCTGCAGCGGCGCTGCAGTCTGGCCGCTTGCGGGTCCTGTGCCCGCACTGGATCGGGAGCACACAACGTCGCTAGTCAGTTTGCCTTAGGATGACACGGCCACATGCAATGCCCCTGCTATTGGCATCGCCTACTGCAGGCGGTCAAATTCAAACGGGACAATGAAACGGAGAAGGCATTCGGCTGGGTGCAGGTTCGTGAATGTGCAGCTGCAATCAACATCCATGCATGGCACCACGATTCGCATGCTGATCGAAGCAACTTGCCACAATGCACCCATGCCCCTGCCCTGGGTCCAGACCAATGATTGTGGCGACGAAAGATGTTATAATTGCATGTTCCAGGCCCTGAACCCTGCGAATCTGACCGTGAAATTGCCAATCTCCCCCGTGAGCCGCAGGAGATGTATGCCTTCTCTGTGGCAAGCTCCCAGCTGGCGAGCGGTCCAGTGGAGTACATCCTGAAAAAGGAGCTCATGATCCAGCCGCCGTGGGACGAGCAGCTGACGCTCGCCAGCGGGGAGGCGGCGTACATACTGCACTACACATACGGCCAGGACTGCGACGAGGCGACGGCAGCGCCCCTCACCGACAAGGTTGGTGCTTCCGCCGCGGCTGCTGCTGCCAGGGCTCAGCAGTCCTGTTGCTGCTCTGGCTGCATTTAGGGCGGAGCATTTCCGAGTCTCAGCTGTTCCCAGCTGCGACGCGTGGCAGCCACGTCATGCTCGGTGTCCTGATGGCTTTATTGCACGCTTGCGCTGGCTGCAGGTGGGAAGCTGGCACTTCGATAAGAGGGACTACGAAGGTTCATATGTACCACGGAATCACAGCCTGCCAAGGGCGTGCCGGGCAAAGGCGATGGTCCGCATTGTTGAGATGATAAATGAGGCGTCGGCAAACCTCAACCCCTGGGAGTACAGACCAGGTTGACCAATGTTCGAGACTATAACCTAGGTAGAGAGATTGCTTGCCCTAAATATGAAAGAATAACCAGTGCTCAGGTTGTTTCACCTAGACTGCCAAAGGTTGAAGCAGGCCGCCGCAACGGCTTTGCCGAGAGTATCCATATACCTACAAAAACACGTGACTTTCGGAAAGCATAGTCCCAGCTGCAAGCAAGCCGGTGATCAACTGCTAGGTTGCGCCATAGGCACGATCAGTTTCTGCTCGGTGCTTCCCGGCCCCTCTGCGCCTGACGACTGCTCGGAGCCACGCAGCTTGTCGTTTATGACGCGCACGATTTCCCGCGCCTTTGTCAGATCCGCCTCCGGCACCGTTTCCACCAGCCTGCCAAGCAAGTACTTTTGTGTGGCGCCATTGCATGATTGTACTTGTGCATGACCGAGGCCAGAGCTAGGCTGGCGCAGGAGACAGCCTCAAGGATCTCTCCCTGTGCTGGCAGCCCGCAACCAGCAGCGGGTGCCGAGCAGCAAGTTGCGCAGGACTGCTGCAGGAACCTCATGCAGAGTCGCCCGGCCGCATCCGCTCGCACGAGCTGCCCTGCCTCGCCTTCCAGAGGGTCCTTGCGGACAGGTCACGACCAGGCCGAGACATAATGCGAGCCACACCAAGGCACACTGCAACAGCTGCGCACCTGTCCAGGGCCTTGATGGCGCCGTCGAGTACTTCATCAGTGCCGTCCGCCACCGGCCGGCTAAAGCGGCCCGCCTCAAACAGGCGCAGGTCGAAGCCCTCGAGCGCCCTGAAGAAGCCGTTGACGAGGCCGCTGCCGTCCTTGCCGTTTTGCTCGGCATACTCCCCCAGCGCCCTGCAATGGTGGCAGTGCGGTACTACGTTGACAAAATCACAGGGCTTGACTGGCGTTCCCCGGACAGCAGCAAGTGAAGCTGGTATTGGCGGCATCGCGCGATATGCGAAGCTGTGTCCACTCAGCTGTAAGAGGCTGTTCAGAGAGCTCGCCTGATGTTGTCTCGGAGCCCCTCGAAGGCGCCTTCCCTCAAGAGGCTCCTCGCTGCCGCCGGATCCTGGCCTGCAGATGTGATACAGTGGCTGGTCCGGATGTTCACAGAATTCGTTCGCCATACAAAGCAGATCACAGCTGGTGAGAGCGGGCAAATGTGCGTCGCAGAGAGCGCTGCTACCACCTGCGCACCCATGATCTCGCCAGCCTTATGTAGCTGCTGCCGTGCAAGCAGCACCGGCGGGACATAGGATTCTAGCGGGTCCAGGCCCTTCTTCTTGATGTACCTGCCGATGCCTCGCTTCCCCCCCTGCGCCGGCATGCAAAGCAGTCGGTCTACCGCAGCCTAGCCTGCATGTCAATGCCATGCCTGGATCCGGTGTTCTGTGATTCATTACGCAGATCCGATGATGCATGCTGACCTTGTCAATGGCGTCTGCTGCGCCGCACTGCAGCGCGGGCACGGCCAGCAATGCGGCACCCATGCCAAGGACATGCCGGCGCCTAGTCTTCCCTTCGTTTGCAGGCTGTCCATCGTGTGCCTGCACGGAAAGCATTGGATACTTCCGGCACTTTAGAAGGTTTCACAAAGGCACTGGCAGCACGACCGCTTGATGCAGCCATCATCCGCCTGCGTTGAAGAGCAGCGCCTACCTGCGCTGCACACCGAGCGGCCGCGACTCGTCGAAAGTTCGTGCAGGATATTGATTGAAATGCATACCATCTTTGCGCTCTGCCCGTTTTCAGCCGCTGCGCAGAGCTGGCTGACGCAGTCGACAGGCACTCGGGTGCCAGGCATTGACGTTGCATGGCTGACGACGGACGTTGGTCTCCCGAGTTCAGAAGACAGCGCTCCAATGCCTTCCCGAAGTCTTTTGCTGGCGCTGTATATGTTTTCGAGGATGGGCGCGTGAGTCATGAGATGCATCTGGCAGTGCAACAATTGCTTCCTGCCGCCGGGCGCATGTCCTATGGACTTGCTCAGGATCTCGCATTATGCTCCTCCAAACCCACTCACTTTGTTACAGGATGAGCTTCCAGAGGAAACGACAGCAGATATGCATACAGGCCGCAGACGGCAGGCCTCATACAACAGGCAAACACCCCGCCAAACACTGGTTCACAGTTGCGAAAGCCGGCTAAGGCTGCGCCACGATGCTGCACTGCAAAAGGCGGTGCTGGTGCGACGCGATGCTGGCAAGTGCACACAAGTACATGTGTCAAAGATACACCAAAGGACGGACACTGCTGATAGAGCCGGAAGATGCCCTCTGCTCGGGCTGGCGGGATTTGTGGGCGCCTCCGCATGGAGACGCCTACGACTGCGATTCGAAACGGCGAATCCTGTCTTGCAGGGAGCCTGTGGACCGGCTCGGCGCCGGGTCAGCCGCCGGCTGGCGCTGCGCGTCCTCGGCAAGTGCCTGCACAGCAGAACGCACATCTGAAACTCTGTACATGTTGCTTCCAGGTCACCCGACGGGACACATGCAAAAGACAGCATCAATCCTCTGTCCGTCCAGATCCCCAGCAACGAGTGCCTGTAGTGATCCGTCATGCATGGCCATGCTGGGGCGGAGGTCGCTCCTGCGTCGGAGCAGTAGACCATCTGCTTCCCGGGTGCGGGCAACGAAAGAACATGCCGGCACCACAGGAAGCTGGCATAGCAGACACACCTTGAGGTCCTGCTCGTAGGTGGCGTCCGCTGCGGCTGTGGAGCGCTGCGCGGAATCCGCAGCGCTGCCTCGGGGCGGCGCGGGGTGGCCGACCGCCACGTAGGCTGACTGCGTGACGCGCGGTGGGGCGGCGGCGGCGGCGGCAGGCCGGGAGCCGCCAGCGCCGGCGGCAGAGTGCACAGAGTGAGCCGCGCGGCGCGGCTGCTGCTCGACCTGCGGCCCGCCGCTTGGCCCATGCTCCGCGGGCGGCCCCTGGCTCTGAGGCCCGGCAGCGTCCCACGCCCGCTGATGCTGCTGCTGCTGCTGCTGCGGCGGCAGCGGCGCCTGGACAGCGGCTGCAGGCGACCGGCGGGCGGCGGTACGATGGCTGTCCGAGACGGCTGCGGCCAAGATGCCGACTGCGGAGGCGGCAGTGCCGCGCGGAGCGGCCGCGTCCGCCGCGTGTGCTGCTAACGCCGCTGTAGTGTTCGGAAAAGCACCACGGTGAGACGAGAGGGACCAAATGTGGTGAGATGCGCCCTCAAAGACGCCAGCATGCCAGTGTGCTCGTTTTGTGTGCAGGCCCGACCCAGCAGGACAGCACGACGCCGCCGCAGTCCCTCCCGGTGGAGCTGACGAGTATTACTCTCTGCCAGCTTTCGCCCCTCCTGCAACGCCACTGCTGTGAATGGCGAGCCAGGGCACCTGATGCGATGTCGAGGTCGGCAGGCGAGGAGGGCGCTGCGTCGTCCAGCGCCGCGGCGATGCGCTCGCGCTCGCGGAGGGTGCTGGCCGCCAGCGCGTCACGCGCTGCGCCGCTCTCCACCGGCTCGCCTACACAGGCACGCATGGCATCTTGCGACTGCGACATCCAGCTGGCGACTCCGAGACTTTCGAGCAGACCCGCCCGGTGTCGCTGTTCCTCCTTCCCCAAGCAAAGCTGCAGGGCACCAGCGTGCAAGGTGAGGCCTCACATGCACCCAGCAGCCGCCGGTCCCATGTCCAAGCCTGTCCAAGAGCGCTGATTGGCAGTTGGATGGCAAAGTTCCAAACTCCTACATCCTGCACCCTTCATGAAGTGTACCTGTGTAGTCGCCGTGCTCGCCGAACTCGCCGCCGGCGCGGGGCGACGAACGCGGCGTGGAGCGCTCTGAGTAAGCGGCGTCGCCGGAGGAGGCGCTGTCTGCGTCGCCGGCGGCGTCCGCGGCGGCCGCCTGGGCCTCCGCCAGCGTCGCCTCGCTGATGCCCTCGCTGGGCATGTCGCCCTCGCCCGCGACCTGCCGCGCCGCAGCAAGGACTCGGGACAAAAGGAGCTTCCATGGCGCCATGGCTTCGTTGCCAGCGTGTTGCGCTGGTGTCAGGCCGCCCCCCATGGCGCCTGCCCCCTGGCGGCAGCCCCCGGGAGCTCCCCAGAGCTGCAGTGTGCGGCGATCGACATCTCCTGCCCCGAGAACACTGCTGCCACCAGAAGCACCGTCTGATCTTGTTAACCACCCTTGACCGCACCTGGTCGTTGTTAACCACCCTTGACCGCACCTGGTCGACGGACACGTCCTCGCGCGGCAGCGGCTCCCCCGGCGGCGGCAGGCCCGCGGGTCGCGCCAGCCCCTCAAACTCCACCCGCAGCCGGTCCATGGACTGGAAAACATCCTCAAGCTCGTCGGACATGGGGATGGGGCGCAGCTGCGCGCCCAGCAGCGCCCCCGCCGGGTCCTCCGCCTCGTCCCAGTCGGCGTCCGACTCTGCGGGGGCGGGACAGCACAGGGCTTTGGGGCTGGGGGCTGTGATGGGGCACATGATGGGGATTTGGAGCGGGGATTCCGAAGCAGCGACTGCAGCGGCGTGCCCGTGCGACGCAGCGCTCGGCCAGGTCTTGCCGTGCGCAAAGTGTCGGGGCTCGGCGAGTTGTGCTCCCGGAGTGAGGCAGCCGCCGTCTTGGACTCGACTGGCAGCCGTCAGCGGCGACTTGGCACTTCGTTGAGGGAGGCGACTCCGCACCAGAGTCCTCGCCGAGGCGGCGGCAGGGGGCGAAGGTGGCGCGCAAGATGGTCAGGTCCGTCAGACGTCGCAACATCGCCGCCTGCGTCGCAGCACAGGCGCAGGGCTTCTGTACTGCTGCGCGGCGCAGGGCTTCTGTACTGCTCCTGGCTGCAGTCCTCCTCATTGACGCAGTCCAATCATCCCCCGATCCGCTCATCGGCAAGCAGTGTCTTTACCAGACCCTAAACCCTAAACCCTAAACCGACGCAAATCGGGAGCGCTCAGGGACGGCATGCACAAAGGGGCACGATCGCAAACTGGGCGACATGGCAGAGGCTTTGGACTGGGACGAAGGAGGAAAGGGCTGCGCCTTGCACCGCAGAGACCCTTGGGCGAGGCAGCATGTCGAGCTAGCCCGCCGGGTGCGCAACCATGAGAAAGCAGTGGGGACAGGGGCCACACAAGCCCAAAACGAACGGTTGATGACAAAACCCCACCTCGCAGTGCAGGTACTTTTGGGCGAGGCGCGACTGGCCGGCCTTCATGTCCACCATGATGCTGCTGAAGTACTTCACACCGATGTCCACCATCTGCCCCTGCTTCTTCGATATGGCTGCGCGCACAAAAGGGAGCTGGACTTGCACACTTGCCTTGCGCGACGTATGCGCTTCCGGCTGACGCGCTCACAGCTGTCTGGAGCTCATATGCAGCTGACGCCATGCCGCACCTGCGGCTCTTGGAAGACAACAGCACATCCGCACGCACCAAGTCCACACAAGCATCCAGTGCGATGTGCCGGGACCCGTGTACCCTCTCACCGTGCAGCTCGGCCGCACAGAAGCGCAGCTGACGCAGCAGCAGCTGCAGCTCGGCGCGCTGGTAGTAGCAGTGCCGTGTGGCGGCGTGCATGTACTCGCGCCCAGTGTCCGCCTCGACGGCGCGTGCAGCCGCCAGCTCCCGCGGCCGCCCGCCCGCCCATCCCGCGGCCGCCTCGCCCAGCAGCTGCGCGGCAGCCTCCACAGCCGACTCCTCCGCTTCCTGCGGCCCGCAATGCGGCTGCCACCGTCAGCAACAACAAAGATGGCACGGCCACAGTGTAACGATGCGGCAGCCGCCGACGAAGGACCAGCTGCGTCGCATCTTCGCACTGCCACTCATGGGCAGCACTGGGGGTTATGTCCTCAACCCCCAGTGCCCGCCGTGGCGCCCAAGAAAAGCCATACACACCCCCGCCTGCCCCGTAGTCAGGTGCTGCAGCAGTGCCCTCAGAGCTTTTGGAACGAAAACACCACGATCTTCCGGGCAGACCTGGCAGGTGGACAGCAGTTCCCAGCTGTTGACCACTCGGACCACAATCTGTATCCACGCTTATGTTCTGCCGCACCTGGAAATCCTGGCAGGCAGACAGCTGGTCGAGCTGCTGCTGCAGCGCCTCCATGGTGAAGGCGTTGCCCTCCTCAAACACATTGCGCCCCTCTTCCATGTCCGCCCACTGGCTCTTCGCCTGCAGGGTTGTCAGGGTTTCTGTTGGGGATCGCTTCAGCACAGCAGCCCGCAACACACCAAGCGCACCGCTGTGACACACTCAGCCTATGCCGGAGCTTCCAAGGACCCCCATCATTCAGCCGTGCGACTAGCAATCATGCACCCCGTCACGCCGCCACGCTGGCACGCTTGAAACCCAGAACAAGGGTCGTAAGCCGGGCCTCCGCAGACAGCAGGCAAACACATCTTTCCATATCAGAGGGAGCAAGGAGAACGGCGAGCGCGCCTTGAAGAGTTTCTGGTCGAGCACCTCCAGCTCCTGCAGCAGCGCCGCCTTGCGCTGCTCCAGGCCGTGGATGGTGCCCACCACCTCCTCCAGTCCCGCCTGCATCTCCTCCAGCTTGGCCGCTGCGTGCAGACATGGAGAAACCTCATATTTGAGTACAATTGTGGATCAATGCAGCCATGCGAGCTTCAACTTCGTTCGTTCCGCCTCCTCCAGGCCCGCGTGCATCTGCTCTAGCTCCGCATCTGCATGCAAGAGGCTGGTTCAAATTCGAGGGCCAAGTCGCCAAGGGTAGGCTGGAGGGTTGCCTATTCCACACGCCTCAAAAGGGGTAGCAGAAGTCGTCGTGGCGGCAACAGGACGCTGCTCTGACGCTGCATTGGGCAGTTGCTGTCTGCAGGAAAAGCTGGGACAGAGGTGTTTTTGAGGGGGGCGCACTGCGGTAGGCCTCCCCCTCGGACTTCTGGGCGCGGGTGACCTCCAGCCGGCGCACCACCTCCGAGATGCTGTCGCCCACCTCTGCAGAATGCTCCTGCCGCAACAAAGCATGCCGTCTCGGCAGCCGAGTGAATCAAGGGCGTGCTCTGACGGTAGCTTGATATCTGATGCAAAGACGCCATCATGGCGTGCAGTCATCGCGTGGTCAAGGCACAAGTGCTCCAACATAGCTTCAGCGCCGTCTCGAGAGCCCAAACACTCAGTTGTGTGCGACGAATCGGTCAGAACTGGATGCAGCTCCGAGGCTGGCAATCCACCGTGCGCACCTGCAACTGGTCGACGAGGGCTGTGAACTGGGGGGCGGCGGCCGCCGCGACGAGGGCGCCGCGCTGCGCCGCCAGGTGCGTCAGCGTTGCATTCAGCTGCATCACCTCTGCCGTCGCTGCCAGGCCTGCAAGTGCAAGGCGCACAGCGATCAATGATGAACAACGCTCATTGCCGTCAGAGGCGTCAGCTGACCAAGATATGATTAGAGGCTCAGCACACTGCGTCCCACGAGAATGCAGTCTGTGCGCTCAGCACGATGTCATGGCACCAGCGATGATTGGGGCTGCTCTCGGCAATGGGTGCGTGCAGTGTGATTTGCATGTCCCTGTACACCATGCTGCTGTGCGCACACCTGCAGCAACGGTCTCGGGGCTGCTGTCGGCGGTTGGGTGTGCGGCGCCGGCGTTGAACTTGTACACCTTTGCCGCCTCGGCGGCCTTCTCGGTGATGTCTGCGCGCAGCGTCGCCATTTTGCGGTCCAGCAACTCGACGCCCGCCTGCGGCACGAGAAGGTCGCTGCGGCTGATGCTGTCTGCACAATAGTGTCACGCTTGAGTGCATGCTGGTCGATTTCATCTCAAAGACCGGCCCGGCAGCGTTGGTCCCGCTGCTCCATGCCTGCGGCGCGTCGATTCACAGGATGTTCTGCTACCGCTTGCCCTGATCACACACCTAATTGTGTGTGCATGCTGTCCATTCCGTAGTCGAAGCCAACCCGGCAGGTCACGCATGCTGTAATTCGATCCATCAAACGCTACTTCAGATGCCGCGTCCGCCATAACCAGAGCCGCCCTGCAGGAAGGATGCCGCATCACAATAGAGGCCGCCCCTGCGGCGACGTCAGCAACCGAGGCTTGCACACTATCGACCAGCAGGCGCGTGGCCCTGCTGAACGGCCGCATGCCTTCCCCGGTTGGGCGCGAAGTGCTGTGCTGGCAGGCAGCACTACTGAGTCGATGCTGCACAGCCCAGATGCAGTGCTGGTAGGTCAGGGCTGCCCTGCCAGTGGTCATGAGAATTTTGCATCTGACTAGTGTTTCTGTCTTGTGAAGGAAGGGCCGAACAAAGGGCCAAAGTGTGGCAACTGCAGCTTGAGGGCGCCCAGAGCACCGGCATAAAGGACGCCCAGCTGTCTTCTGTTATATCAATACTTTGTCAATACCCTGTGTGTGAAATGGACAGGAGGGCATTCGCAGCTTGCGCATGCCCAGGGCGCTGACAGAGGGCACTTACAGCCCTTTTTTGTTCGTCAGTGCTGTGTGGAACGAGGGCCGAAGGGGGCAGCTGCAACTGGAGGGCGCCACGGGCACCAGTGACGAGGGCGCCGGTAACAAGGGCGCCCAGATTGGGAGTATGAATGAATAAACAGTTGGCAATGCCTGGCGCTGGTTTCTGTCTGGTCGTACCTGGAGCTTGAGGGCGCCCAGGGCACCGGCGACGAGGGCGCCCAGGTCCTGCTGCGCCACCAGCACCTGGTGCTGCGCCGTTGCCCGCTGCGCCGCCACCTGGCAGAACAGCTCCGCCAGCGCCTGCGGCAGGGAGCACCTCCACTTTCTGGAGTTGAAAAACCCTCCTTTTTCAGCATTCCTGCATCCCTGCCTCAGAGATTGTAATGACACCGTGCATGTGTGATGGACGTTGCCTGTCCACGTGCATCTGAAAGCAGCAGTGAGACTGCCAGGCGCTTGTCATGGGCCGTCAGCCTCACAAGAGACCCACCGAGCGACCCACCGGCCTCTCCAGATGACGTGACACAGGCTGGTCCTAGCAAAATTTTCCATGCTCATGCGCTGCTGCAGAGCATGCTGAAATTGGCGCGCTTGACACCACAGAGAGCATTGGCACTGGCCTACAGCGACCACCCAGCATAGTTCCAGGTTTTCCACGATTAAGCAACAATTTCCTGTCGACCTCTCGCCTGGTGCAGAGCGGCGTCGCCGCCGAGGGTGGCGCCCAGCAGCGCCGCGAGCAGCCCGTGCTCCTCCTCCCCTGTTGGCGGCTCCGCGATGAATCCCGCCAGTAGCAGCTCCAGGGCGCGGGAGCCCAGAAACACCTCCCGGAAGGTCAGCACCTCGTCCTCGTGCTCGGAGTCCACGAACAGCACCTCGTTCGCCTGCAGGAGGATGGTGAGGGCAATGTGTCATAGCGATCTCCAGCACTAAAAGAAGGAAAACAGCTGCCATGCTCAGAGCCCAGGGTCAGACCCAAAGATGCCCACACACAGCACCTCTTCGCCTGCGGCGCGGGAAGGAGATGCTAGTGATGCTGCTGACGTGAGTTATTTCAGGTCTGACCCCGGTGGATTGTACCCATGGACTGCACATCTCCATGGCATACGGTGCTGGGCGCGCCCCTCCCGTACAGAACGCTTGCAGTGTAGTGAATTGTGTAAGACTCTACGCGGGATCCCGGCGGTTCACCTTTATGGCCAGCGGTGAGTCGCCGGACGTCTCCGCAATGCCCTCGAAGGGCGCGAGGTGCAGCTGCTGCCAGTCGTCGCCGCTGCTCGCGCTGCCGGCGGGGCCGAGACCGCCAGAGGCGGTGCCCAGCTCCTTCAGCACCGCCACCCAGCGCCGCAGCACCGCCGTGCGGGCCTCGCCCCGCAGCTCCCCCGCCGACCGCTCCAACCGCATCAGTGCCTCATGATAGTCCTGCGTGTGGCAGTGCGGGAGGAGTCGACTGCTTGTGAGACTGAGTGCACAATTTCGCTTGATGATGTGCGCATTGACACGTGCGACAGGCCGCACCCCGCCGCTTCAGGACATGCTCACACGCAGCAGCTCGACGGTATCACAGGAGCTTGCCTGGTATTTTTCTGCACCAGTGATGCGCTGGATCGCAGTGGCACCCCTCGCCGCAGCGACGCCGAGCCGCTCGCCTGTGAGCGACGGGCAGAGTGCAGGCATGTTTGTTCAAATGGCCTGATGTGCAGTGCCAATGCAAATGTCAGATGGCAGCAACGAAGCTCGATCCAAGAGCAGCAGACCATAGCTGCATAGCAGCACCGATGACAGGGACCGAAGCTATGTGAATGCCCACCTGCGGTCGTTGCCGTGCTGGACAGCCAGCCCCCAATGCGCGTGAGGGCCTGCGTCCTGGTGGCCGCCGCGGCTGAAGGGGCATGATCGCTGCTGACCACAGCTTGCTCCTCAACTATCGTTGCAGCAGCAGCGGCGCCGGCGCGAGGGCTGGTCTTCGGCGCCTCTGCAACAGGGTCGCTGCCGCGCCGGAAGAAGCCAAACACGCTCTTCGCGGCGGTGGGCTTCGACGCCTGCACGACGAAGTCCCATTCATGGAGCGCTTGCACGCTGGTGTGGCCTTTGTGCAGGACCAGTCATGAAGCATGCCCCATGCCAGGGCTGTACTTCAAAAACCTTGCTGGCAATGCTGCCACCGCGAGGTGCGAGCAACCACTGCGGATGTTCGGGATAATGTAGCAGATTTAGGGAATCTTCGAGTGCCTCGAGCTGCCGAGCGCGCAGGCTGCAAGGCGCTCACCGCTTCATCGGCCTTCGTTGCCTCCGGGGCAGCCCCGCTGGCTGGGTTCTCCATTGCTGGCAGCGACGATCCGCAGCTATGGCTGCGACTTGCGGCAGGATCCTGAGGAGGATTGACCAGGGCCGGGGCGAAAAGCAGGTGTCGGAGTCAGTGCCGGAACCAAGTTCTTTCTGATAGCACCGACACGCGCGGAGGGCTAGCCGGGCGCTTTCAGTACGCAAGGCTGATAATGATATTGCAATTTCAATGCAGCATAGGCAGTTCTGCATGCCATGCAGCTCGGGCAGGAAAGTCATGAGCTTCCCCGGTGCTAGATTTCCATGCGAAGTTCAGTCACCGAGTCACGTGCAAGCAGGTCGCCAGGCCGATGCACGTTCATTGCTGTCACTGGCGCAGATTCTGACTCGTTGCGGAAGTCACTTTGCTGCAGTCAGAGGATCTGGGTTGCGCCTCCATTCCGGAACTACAACTCAAATCTGCACCACCCAACCCCGGCAGCCGTCTGTCGCGACCCCTTCGCGCATACCATAGCCATCAGCACCATGCAGCTGATGCACAGCCGCCATTCCCTGCTGAGCAAGCAGAACCATGTCGGGACCTGCCAGCAGGTGCGCAGCGTACCGTCATGCAAGTCTGCCGCTCGCGGGCCAGCCTAGAGGAGCAGAGGATGCACCTCCACCTCCAAAACCAGACAAGCTTCTCAGTACACTGCCAGGCAAAGAGGCCTCTCTGCCGAGCTTTTCCGCACAATGTCATAAAATATGCGGGCGCAGGCTACTGCGCTGAGGCCACGGCTGTGCACTGTGGCGCCAACGCTCGCCGCAGCCGAGCGGCGACAGCCGCATCCACTGCGAGCAATCGCGCCGGCGACGGAGGAGCAGCTGTCGGGCGAAGAAGCCGCACTGCAGCCGCGCCCGAAGCTGGCCAACAGCGTGACGGAACTCATTGGTGCGGCGCTCGCCACAGCTCCGCTGTGCTGGCTGATGCTCCGCGCCACGGCCCTCGCCAGTTTCGGAGGGTGGTGCCACTCGCAGCATGCCATCAGCGTCGCCTGACCCTGTCAGACACATCGAGCGGTGCTGGCTCACTGCTGTCCTGATGCGGGAAGGTTGCCGGAGAAGAGGCGACTTGGGAAAACCCCTGCGGCGCAGGCAACACCCCCATGGTGTACCTGAAGAACGTGACGAAGGGCGCCGGCGCGCGCGTCGCCGCCAAGCTGGAGACCAACGAGCCGTGCAAGAGCGTCAAGGACCGCATCGGCAAGAATATGATCGAGGACGCAGAGAACAAGGGCCTCATCCGGCCGGGTGAGTGCTGACTGTTCTGTAACATGGCACTGGAAACATGGCACTGGAAGTATGCGCACTTGAGGCCGCCGAGACAAGGGTCTCATCCGGCCAGGTGCACAGATGGTATGGCATGTAGCAATTGAGGAACGAGGAGTTACTGCACAATCTTTCTGGTGTCCATCATCTTTGAGACGAGATTACTGGCGTGTGGTGACTGTGTCTCGAGGGTGAGGGACTTGAGAAAGGGGCGCTGGCCGGCGCCCCGCGAGGGTTGGGCCTGCTGCCAGACGCTGCCAACAGCAGCAGGATCCCTGCTGCGGTCTCCCGGCTGGCGCCCCGCGGCTCAGTGGTGCCCACCAGCGCGCCAGACGCTGCCGCGCAGGCAAGACGACGCTGGTGGAGCCCACGTCGGGCAACACTGGCATCGGCCTGGCGTTCATCGCCGCCGCGAAGGGCTACAAGCTCATCCTCACGATGCCGGCCTCAATGTCCCTGGAGCGGCGCATCCTGCTGCGCGCCCTGGGTGCGAGTTCTTAGGGTTTGGGTGTTAGGGTTTAGGATTTAACCGAAACTGCGAGCCCTGGGTGTCGAGAACTGCGGTTGTCGTGACCCCGAGCAGGTGTGTCGCGAGGCAGGGGGAGGGGCCTGGCAAGCCTGGCCCTGTCCTGCGCCCTGTGGCTGTGGCTGTGGCTGCGCTGCCGTGTGGCTGCGCTGCCTGACACTCAGCGGTGCCGAATGCTCTGTGCCGGCAGGTGCCGAGCTGGTGCTGACCGACCCTGCAAAGGTGCGGCTGTTGCGCTGCGCCGCCACTCACCATGAACAAGCCATCCATGTCGAACAGCCGCCAGGATGCTGGCCCGCTGAGAATTGTGTGCCCCTCTCGAACGCTCGTGATGCCTTCGTTCTGCACTGGCAGGCCATGAAGGGCGCGGTGGCGAAGGCGGAGGAGATTGCTGCAAAGACGAAGGGCGCCTACATCCTGCAGCAGTTTGAGAACCCGGCCAATGCGGACATCCACCGGGAGACGACTGGCCCGGAGATCTGGCGGGACACCTGCGGCCAGGCAAGTCACCTGCTTTGTCTGCAGCTTCATGATTCGCGTCTCCGCGTCGAGGCCCCAATGGCCGGCCCTCGTCCTGCTCTGTCTGCATGCGCAGGAGCTGCTCTGCAGGATCCACCAGTCAGCTTTCTTTGTTGTAAACCGAGTCGAGCTGAATGAGAAAGGTGCATGCAGGTGGACGCCTTCATTTCCGGCATCGGCACCGGTGGCACCATCACAGGCGTCGGCGAATACCTCAAATCCAAAAAGCCAGAGGTGCAGATCATCGGCGTGGAGCCGGCGGAGAGCCCGGTGCTGTCCGGCGGCAAGCCAGGCGAGTTTCCCACACAGGTTTTGCAGCTGCGGCATCCACGAGCAAGCATAGCCCACGAGCAAGATGTTGCCTCTTTGGAATGTTATGTTATGTTTGGAACAGGTTCACGACGTGTGTCACAACCCAACTGCTGCGCCTTTTAACTGCTGCTGCAGGCCCGCACAAGATTCAGGGCATCGGCGCAGGCTTTGTGCCTGGCGTGCTGAACACAGAGGTGTACGGCGAAGTGATCCAGGTTCGCCCCTTTTACTTGGCATCTGCCTGCATCTATGATCTGCTGATGCGCCGGGTGGCATTCAAAATTCATGGGCAATAGCGGTCCTGCACATGGCAGGTTCTCCGTGTCACAACATTCCGCCTCGCCCTTGCTGCGCCAACTGTCTGCACCTGAGGCAGAGGGTGGGCCTGCTGCAACGGATGCGGCAGTGGGACCTCCGGTCTCATCCGGTCTGCGGGCTTCTGACAATGCAGGTCAGCAGCGACGACAGCATCGCCATGGCCAAACGGCTGGCCCGGGAGGAGGGCCTCTTTGTGGGCATCAGCTCCGGCGCCGCTGTGGTCGCGGCGCTGCGGGTCGCCACCCGCTCCGAGATGGCCGGCAAGCTCGTCGTCGTCGTGCTGCCCAGCTTCGGCGAGCGGTGCGCGCTGCTGTCCTATCTCTGCTGTCCGTTTGGTCACCCGATGCTGCCAGAGGCGTGCAGGCAGGCGAAACTGGTGTTCTGCGTCACCCCGAGTCACTGGACCGGCATCAACTATGTATATTGTGCTGATGGGTGCCGCATGTGATTTTGTGCAGGTACCTGTCGTCGATGCTGTTCCAGTCCATCCGGGAAGAGTGCGTGCAGATGGACATCAACGAGCGGGTACAGCTCACAGACGAAGGCGGCCGCTCATTTTACGTCTAGTTTCTGTTCAGGGCGACACGATCTGTAACAAATGTCTAGCTGTACTCAAGCGATGACATTACAATCACAGGCCAGCCACATCAGTCCACACGCCAGCCGTGCAGGGAGTTCGACCACGCTAGCTTGCGGTCGCAGCCCTTTCAGCTGGCTTCTTGCGCCTCTTCTCGTGCTCGCGGCTCGGCCGCACGAGGATGCGGATTGGCACGCCCGCGAAATTGAACTCCCGCCTGATGGCGTTCATAAGCTGCCGCCTCGTGCGCTCCGTGAGGTCGTCTGTGCGTGTAAAGGCCGCGAACGTCGGCGGCCGCGCCTTGACCTGAAGACGGACGGCAGTCATGCAGCGTGTTGATAGTGGGCAGCTCAATAGGATGCTCGTCAACCTCTGGAGACCAGGTGCATGCTGACTGATGCCGAGCCTTGCCGCCGCCACCACAGCAGCAGCATCAGTGGCCTGCGCGTTTGTCAGCGAGTGCAGAGCGCGCAGCCCGGAGGAGAGTAGGCCTCCAAGATCGGGAGCCGCACCTGGGTGATGTAGCGGATCTTGGCCAGCTCCTTGGCGGTGCCGCCGGTGCCTGTGTACTGCGCCACCAGCTGTGCAGCAGAAAAGAAACAGCAAGTGGTTGCCTCGGCTCAGGTGAGTGAGGCCGACGGACAGAAGGTACAGAAGCTGGCACCGCAAACACGCTGTTCTGCCGATGACATGCTGCCTCCTGATATGGACAGCAGCCACATGCCGGGCGGCCAGCCACTGATATTGCGGCTTTCCTCAGACAGACAAGAGCCTTCCAGCAGCGGCGCACACCTTCTCCATCCAGCGGTTGAGGCGGGAGGTGGGGATGCGCTGCTGCCAGATGTCGTACGCGGCCATGACTGCCGGCATCAGCGCGCTTGTGCCCGCCCCGGTGAGCGCCGACACCGGCAGCACCGGCACCCCCGCCAGCTCCGGCACCTGCTGCGCGAACCTCTCCTCTAGCAGCGCCACCACCTGTGATCAACGCTCCGCCTATCGGTCGTCGTCGGCGTTCGTCACCAAGCGCTTGTGTCCAAGGACGGCTCCGGCGATGAGGTGACATTCTGCAGCCTTGCAACGACAGCGCCCACGAGTTGAGATGCGACCCTGGTCAATTTAATTGCCATCCCAAGGTCGCATGAAGGCTTCTGATCCACCAACCGCTGAGCAGTGCGGCGATCTGGCTGCCAACAGTGAAGCCGTACGCGTGCACCTTGTGCCAGTCCGCTGGGCTCAGCGCGTCGGTCTTGTTGGCGATGACGACCAGGGAGCGGCCCTCGGACGCAATGGAGGCCGCCAGGCTGATCTCGGCGCGGCTGGGGCCGTCGGCGGCGAGCGCAGCAGGGCCGTCGAGCAGCAGCGCCACCGTCTGGCTCATCTGCATGCTGCGCACGCCCTGCGCCAGCGTCATCGCCGCCACCAGGCCCCTACAGAAGACGACTCTGATCGGGGTCAAGAGCGAATTCGCCAGCCAGGCCGCGCTTCTTCTCGTGAAGGAGCCAAGCCACCGCGGCGATGTGGTCGCAACAAAATGTCACCACCCTTCGCTATGAACAGCATGGAGCTAGCGGCAAGAATCATAGTCCGGCGACAGGCTCTTGCGCCTCTTGACACCACATTCAGTAGCTGCGGGCTTGCATCAGATACCAAAGAAGCGGAGACGTACGCAGAGTCGTCGTAGTTGGGCAGGCGGCTCTTCTTCATACGGCCCGCGGTGTCCATGAGGCGGATGGAGTATTCGCCATGGCGGAAGGTCGCGCGCACCACGTCTCGCGTTAGACCTGGCTCCGGCCCCGTCAGGCTGCGCTCCCGCCCCAGCAGCCGGTTGGCCAGCGTAGATTTGCCCTGCAGCGCATGCGGCAGCTGTTTGGAGCCGAGTGGCCCCGCATCCAGCCAGCAGATAAGTGTGATGTGCCTCGAGCGGCACAGCCTGGCAGTGCACCTGGCACGACAGCCGCTTGCCCCTGATGCCCTGCTGCAGCGCCGCAACACCTGGGGTGTACACCCAACCGGAGCTGCTGCCAGGCCGTTGTGATCGCTCCAGGGCATGGTCCCTCCAGAATATTCTGACCAAGGTTGCACGGCCAGGCTGCCGGCGGCGCGCAGGGCAAGCGGGCCACCGAGGGCAAGCGGGCCACCGCTGCTCTTGGTCTTGCCGGCATGCGGGCGAGGCCAGGCATGCAGGGGTGGGGTTGGTAAGCACATTCCACAAATCCCTCGCTCACCACGTTGGGCAGGCCCATAAGCGTCAGCGAGATAGCCTTGCTGCCCTCAGCGACCGGCTGAGCGCCGTCCTGCGCCGCGGCTCCGGCCGCCTCTCGCGCAGCCTCCGAAGCCTCGCGAGCGGCGGCGGCCCGGGCGGCAGCGGCCGCCTCCAGGCGCGGGCGCAGCTCGACGTACAGATCCGACATGCCCTCGCCTGTTGGTGGGAGGACGAACAAGGGAGGTGGCAAGTGGAGCCTGCAAAACCTCGTCGATGCCAATCGCCCCATGTGCGTGCATCCTGTGGGACGGCAGCCTAGCTGGGGGGCCTAGCATCTCACTTTCGCTAAGTGGAAGTGTGACACGGCTGGCTGAATGAGAAATAAGGGTGCTGGGGCGTCTTCGGAGCATTTGCAGCGAGCCATCTAACATAAAGAGTTTCAGCCCACCAGTCTCCGCCGAGATGGCGACAGGATCGCCAAAGCCCAGCCGGGTGGCCTCCGCCAGCACATCGCCGACGCCTGCACAAATGTCGGCACTCAGATCAGCAGGAGGGGTGGGAAGGGGCAGAGTGATATCCGGCGGCCGGCAGCAGCGCCGCACAATTTAGGGCCTGTCCAAGTCACTGCGCAGAAGGTCCAAGCTCCCCAGAAAAGTAGGCGCAAGCAGATGCCGGCAGAGGCTGACCAGTCCCAAATCGTCCGACACAACCAAACATAACACAACACACACACACACAACACACACACAACACAACGTCAAGAGGATGCAGCAAGGGGCTCGGCGCACCGGCCTGGCCAGAAGGCCCGCGCCGCTCGCACTTGTTGGCGGCCAGCAGCACTGGCGTGTCGACAGTGCGCCGCAGCCACTGTGCAAGCCCCGAGTCCTCTGAACCAACGCCCACCCTGTGGTAGATGCAACAGCAGATGTATCATGGATGGCTGCAATGCAATGAGTAGAGCAGCCGATGATTCTGGGCATTGCTTGGTTGCTGGGCAGGGTGAGGGCAGACGTGGTGCCATTCGGGAGGCATCCGCGGGGGCCTCGGCTGCATCCTGCATGCAAGCTGCCAGCAGGCGAACACACACACGCCGGTCAAACCGCACCTGCCGTCAAGTAGCAGCAGTGCCACGTCTGAGCGCCGCAGCACACCAATGGTCAGTGCCGTGGCACGCGCCTGCGCGAGGCATTGCAATCGTTTTGGCGCCCCGATTGCCCCTGGCAGGCAAGCTATCATCAAGCTGTAACCGCCGCGGAAGGGTCCACGCTCAGGGAGTCGGGGTGTGAAAGACTCCGGGGTCGACCGGGCTGTTTGCAGCACACGACCGTCGACGGTCGTACTGCTGCAAATAGCCAGGCGCAGGCATGACACAACATGTCGGCGCGCCTGCAGGCTGCTGGCGGCCATGAAGGGCTCCAGACCGGAGGTGTCAATGCAGGTGAAGTCCACGTCCCCCAGCCGCGCAGTCCCCTCCTTGTAGTCCCGCGTCACGTGCCCCTCCGGCGTGTTGTGCACCTGCCGGGCATGAGACCCAGCCGCTCTGTCTCGCCCAGGAAGTCAGGAGCGCAGGGCATGAGCATATCCCAGCTGATCAGTAAAACAGTCGAAGAGACAGTCGATGGGAAGGGTCCCAGTTATCTCGTAGAGTGAGACCGCATGACCAGCACGTGGGAATCGGGCAGGTGCGCACCAGCGCATCGCGGCGGCGGACCAGCCGGTTGAATAGGGCCGACTTGCCAACATTGGGCCGCCCCACGATTGCCACCTGCAGATAACAGCGGATTGAAGCGCTGCCTCAGCACCCACTTGCAGATGAAAGCAGCCATGTCGACAGCAGCACAACATCGTCCCTGCTGACTGCAGAACGTCTGCCAAAACATTGAGCGGTAGCAGGGTCGCACCAACGGCAATTCGGCGGCTGCTGGCGGCTCGACCGTAGCAGGCTCGCAGGACTGGGCCTCATGCTGCGCTGCAGGCGCGGCTGCTATGTCCGGCACGGATGCCGCAACTGCAGCTGCCGCCGCCCGCGTGCACAGCTGCCGAGAGACAGCCGATTGCCAGCCCGTCAAACTGACGAGCGGTCCCCTGACCAGGCTCCGAAGCATGTGCCCACTGCCCTGCAGGCTCTCAGACCACGCCGCGTCCGACGTCTGCCGGAGCCCCTTGCAGCCGGTCACTGGCTTTTCTGCCAGCCAAACTCGCCTCCTCGCAGAACTCGTGTCACTGGCGCTACGGCTGCGGCTGTGCCCTGGGCAACTGGCTGCTGTGCGGGTCCGCCGCCGTGAGCGCGGTCAGACGAGGCGGAAGGACACGACGGCTGCCTTGAGCCGGTCGGAGGCCTCCGGCCAGCGCTCCTCCCGTGTGGAGCCCGCCGCAAGGTACACCTTGCCCGCCTTGGCGACTGCCACCAGGTGCGCCCGCTGGCCCCGCGTCTTGAACGTGTACCTGGCGGTGGGCACACACCCACAACCCTGTTGTACTTTTCGTCCTTCTGTGTCGCATTTGTGCAGCTTTGCCCATTATTGTTCTGTATTGCGATTGTGCACCTTGAAATTTGGAAGGTCTGTCCTGCAGGCCATGAGCCTGCTGCGGTCCACTAGACCTGCCCATGGTGCGTTGGCAAGATGCTTTGGCAAGGGCAATGGACTGGCAAAGGGCAATGATCGGGGCCGCAGAGTGGGTGGTGGGTCTTGCGGAGTTGTAAGCCCACCGGTAGATGGTCTGCGGCGGCGTGTTGACGGTGCCGAGCACGGTGCCGGTGTCGCGCGGCTCTTGCGGGATGGTGACCTCCCCTGCGGCCAGCACCTGCACCTCCCGCGGCAGCAGCAGCTTCGCGACGTCGGTCAAGCCGCCCAGCTGCGAGATGTCGGTAATCTGCGGGCGCGCACCGGATTCGTCAGAACGAATGCAGCTCTGGAACTCCCTGCACTCGAGTTGCCCATGCAACTGCGGGCGAGTCTCGAGCCCATCAGATTCACGTACTGCAAGCTCTTGAAGTCAGTGTGCCAGGCAGATGTGACAGGCAGATAGCGGGGCCAGACCCATGTTGCCAGGGTGGCGCAGCTGCTTGCGCAGCCGGCACATGGCGGAATTGCACGGCACTGCACCTGAAAGAGTAACTGCTTCAGCTCCGAGGCATTGCGCTGGATGACGGTAAGCAGCTCCTGCCCGTCCTCAGACGTGAACTTCACCCGCAGCGGCGTCAAGGCCGCGGCGCGCTCTGCAGGGGCCAAACCATGCAATCCAGTCAGCTCAATGCGAAGAGGATGCAGCGTCCACCACCGTCATGTCAAATTTGGCTGTCCTCTCAGGCAATCCAACTCTGGCAGCGGTCCGCCTGGGCAGTATAGCAAGATGCGAGAGTGAAGCGTCAAGAGCCAGAAAACTGCACCGTAGGTGGACTTGGGCCGGCCGCCGGCGCCAAACTCGCTGGTGGACGGGTCCTTGAACTCGATGAACCCGCGCGGCACCTCGAGCACAAAGTCTCTCTCGTTGAAGGTTTTGAATCCCGAGAGCCCGCCTGAGCTGACCGGCTCTGGAGCTGTAAGCGGCGGCGCTGGCGCGTCCGCGTCCGCAGCTGCCGGCTTTGGCCTGTGGGGGCAGAACCGACCAGTGCTGTCTTGAATGATGTCTCCAGCGTTGCAGAACGAAAGCAATACACGCTGTATCAGATCGCTCAATTAGTCACATATGATTCGTGCTCACCAGAGTGCTGCAGCGCCAACTGCCAGTAGCACGGAGCGCCTGCTGAGCTCTGCAGTATTGCTTCCTGCACAGGGTTAGATGTGACGATGAGTGATTCATACAACAGCTGCAGTCTGTTGTTATAGTCCTTGGCTGCCTGATTGGCGGGCACACTCACCTGTTCCGAGCTTGCAGCTCGGCTGCACCTGCCTAGATGCACAAGAAACTGGCGGCGCTGGACGGCGCCTGCTACTGCGCGAGGGACCTCGAAACGCAATAAGCGGACGCGCGATGCTTTGCTGGATCATACTTGACGCCTTGCAATGCGCGTTTTGAGGCTGATACGCCGAGCATGATCAGGAAAGGTGTCGGACTGATGTCGGAGTCTGCTGACGTGGCGGTGTTTGATGAAAACGCATGCAGTTGCACCAAAATCGGCACTTCGCGTGCAGTATATATCCCCTATTCGATATCGGCTTAATCAGTCTGCTGTCTCTGAGTATTGCAGCGCAGCCATGCGTCAATGCATACCAATCCTCTGTCGCGTCACGAGACACGCACCGTCGTGCCTGCGTATCCTCAGCCAATCTGATGCTCTTCTCTGGCAGTCTCATACGGTCACTTTTCTCGGCCAGTCTTCCTCAGTAGCGCTTCAGACACGATCAGCGAGCAGACATGCCGCAGGTGATGCTTGGCACTCAAGCTTAAATGCCGCACAAGTTTCCTTTCTTGTGCTAATCAGTTTGTACGTGCATATTGGTGCAGGGCAACTGGTTGAGCTGTACCGCTCCGCACTAAAAAACGGCAGGCTGCTGCCTGATGAGCATCAGGAGGCATGCGTGGCCCGTCTGTCGTCCTTGGCGGACGAGCTGCTAGATTATACAGACAGCCTCGCAGCATATCGAAAGCAGCTGGAAGCTTACCAGGTGGAGATGCCCGGAGCAACCGCTCGTGCCCGATGACCATGCCTGCGTGCTGGAGCCTGCGCATCGCGGCCCTGCCAGGATCTCGATTGGAGTCGAGTAGTAAATCAGGAAAACTTAATATCACATCCAGGCCACACGGCAGCGGAAGCGGGAGGAGCTGAAAGCCCAGGAGGAGCGTCAACTCGCGAAGGAGGCCGCTCGCGGTGCGGACACCGGCCCCTTGGCGCGGGCGAGCGCCTGGTGGGCACGAACCCTCGGCGGCGGCGACCAGCGGCCGGAGCCGCGGCTCAGCCAGCAGCAGCAGGCCATCCTCGCGGCCACGCGACGCGAGCAGCGCCTGGACGAGCTGCTCGGGCCGCCCACGCAGCCGCCGCCGGCGCCGAAAGGTGCGGCGTCACAAGGCCCACAGACTGGTTAAATCACCCTGCGGCAGGGTTGTCCAACAGACGGGTGCCGCCTACCTGTGCACAGAAACATGGGACATCGCACAGCAACTCCTTGCATCCCAGGGCCATGGCACGTCAAGTCACAAAGTGCATGCCCACAGGACCGCCAACTTCCATTTGATTTGAAAATGCCTTCAGCGGACCCTCACAAAGTCTGCCTGGCTGCCTGACGCAGGCCTATATATATATGGCGAGGTGGGCAGTGGAAAATCCCTGCTGGCCAGCCTGTTCTATGGGTTGCTGGACGCGCAGGAGCGGGTGCCGCTGAGACGCCACCTGCACTTTAACTCCGCCATGCTGGAGGTTAGTCATATGGGGCTGCATGCCTGCCACGGAACGATCAGTTTCTCTGCGCGCTGCCAGGACCGACTGTCTGCAGGCGCAGTCCTTCCTGGCAGGTGTTGCAGCTGCAGCTGCAGCTGGACAGCTGAATCGCTGCCGCTCAGGCTGTGGGCAGCATGACACGCAGGTGCAGGGCGAGGTGCGCCGCGTGTGAGTGCCCACTGCTGGGTGCCTGCCGCTAATGGCTTTCTCCTGCTTTTCTCCTGCAGGTCAACGCCAGGATCTGGGGCATCGAGAAGGAGCGGCTGAGCAGGAATCCGTCGCTCATGGAGTCCACTGTGGAGCACCAGCACCTGCGGGACAGCTCTGGTGGGGCTTTGTCTTTGAGAAATTTGCATAGACCGCCTGTTTTCAGGGATGGTGTCTGCTTTGGTATGCTGTGGCATAGCAGCACCTCAGCCAGGCCGGCCAACACCAGTGTCTGCTGCGTGCCAACTACAACCCTCTGACTGGAGGTGCAAGCTGCCAGGCGCCACCTGCCAGAGCCCCTGCCCGCGTTGCCGTATGAGTTGCTTGTGCTGCCCCACCCGTAGCGGAGGCGCGGAGGGTGGCGCGGCAGGCGAAGGCTGCGACCCTGCGCCCCAAGCTGGCGGCGCGCCGCAACCGCATGCTGATGCTGCGGCGGGCGCCCAGCCAGCACTCCGAGGCGCTCGCCCGCTCCAATGCGGTGCGCCTTTCAAACACATCACTCTTGCATGCGAAACTCACGGCTGACGCATCTGCACGCTGCCACATCATCATCACCTGCAACCGAATCGGTTCATGTTGTGCCCCAATGCACGCCGCTCGGGAGGCTGCCGCGGCGCCTTGCACACGTCCCTAGACACGAGCCGTTGCCGGCTGCAGGTCATTCTGACACGGGCGGCGCGGGGTCTCATCCGCGGCAGCCGAGAGGACGAGCCGCAGCTGTCTGGCCGGCAGCCGGCGCTGCTGTACTTCGACGAGCTCCAGATCACGGACCCGTTTACCGCCGTCAGCCTGAAGGGCCTCATGGAGGAGATCGTGGCGGAGGGGGCGGTCCTGCTGATCACCTCCAACCGGCACCCTGCACAGCTGACTAATCACGGTCTGCACGAGGTGTCCTATCCGCCCTGCCTGCCTCTCTGCTCGCCTTTGATTTGCCGAGCATCCGCTGCCTGGATTGTTGCCCCACGCACAACCTGTCCTGAGCCTGTCCGACGCGTGCGCTCCGCAGGACCTTTTCAATCACTTCGTGGACACGCTGCAGTCTTCCTGCGACATCGTCCAGCTTGGCACCGGCGGCACCGACTACCGCCGTCTGGCGCACGGGACCCAGGTGCATTTGTTTCGTAACTTCCTTGCGCTTGCCTTCGTCCTCTCGGACGAGCTCTTCCTTCTGCTCCCCTGCTCTCGTCACTGGCCATTTCCAGGTCCCGCAGGCGTAGTATGTAAGGCCATGCCGGCTGAGTCGCTAACAGCACTGACTTGCCGGTGCTCGATGGAGCTCGGCACATGCCAGGCATACTGGGCTGACAGGCGGCACGAGGATGGTCCTTAGTCCCGGACCTTTTCTGTCTCACAAGCGCACGACACCCATGTCACCGCAGGTGAATGGTGGGGGCGCCCAGTCAACAAATTACTTGTACCCGCTGTCTCCCGAGACCACCGATGCATTGGAGCGGCGATGGGCGGCACACTGTGCGACGGCTCGCCGGGCCGGCACCGTGAGCGTCCCGGTCATGTTTGGGCGCACCATTGAGCTGGAGGAGAGCCAGGTGCCAACTTCAGCTGTTCTTACAATCTGCAGTTCTGAACTTTCGCAGCTCAGGGTGACGGTGAAGCGCACAGCAGCTGGGATGCCTATGATCCCTCCCCTCTGATTCCCTTCCCGCTCGTGCTTACGCGCGAGTGCAGGAGGCTGAGCGACACTCCCAAAGCGCTCAGGAAATGTGTGCTAATGCAGGTGGCTGCCGGCGCGGCGCGATTTACCTTCTTCCAGCTGTGCAAGGCCCTGGTGGGCGTGGCAGATTATCAGGTGCCTAACTGACCACCTACTTGCACGAGCCATGCATGCGACGGTGCAGCGGTTCGTGCATGTGGTGGTGCAACAGCCTGCACGTGCGCTCAGTCGGTGCTGTTTTCTCCAGGCGCTGGCGCAGCGGTTCCACACCATCTTCGTGACCGACATCCCAGCGCTGTCCCTTGCAGTGAGTCGAAGACAGGGTGTCTTCTCAGCCTCCTGTGCTGTCATGACTGGATGAATGCACATGTCAGGTGTGCCATCACGGAAGAGCACTGATGGTTCATGGCGACCGCAGACGAGGGACCAGGCGAGGCGGTTCATTGTGCTGATCGACGAGCTGTACAATGCTCACGTGCAGCTGGCGAGCAGACTTTGCTCATATGTCTATCGTTCCTCCCCCAAGCAGTGCCGGCAGTGCATCTGCAGTGTATGATGACGCAGTGAGACACTGGTGTGGCACGGTGCACCACTAGCCCTGCAAACGGAATGAGCTGGTGCACTGCATAGATGAGCCCAGCGCCAGCTGCTACTGCGCAGGTGTGCTCGGCCGAGGTCGAGCCGGATCGGCTTTTTGCCGGTGCAGAGGCCGAGGAAGGCCTCGTGGATCTGGAGGGCGTTCAGTTCGAGTCAGCCGCCGAAGGTGCGTGCTGCCATTAACAGGTCCCGCTATCAGGCGGAGACGAACACGTTACAGCTGCTGCACTTGCGGCTGCAGTCAATCTCCCTTGTTGCCGGGGTGCTTCGGCTGCGATTGCCCACCCCGCAGTTGCCAGGAGTAAATTTTACTCACGTGCGCCCCATATCAGCTCCACCAAAGGCGGCATTGTCGGTTGAAGAATGGCTCTGTGGCATTTGCAGGCGGCCGCTTGCGAAGGGATGTCATGAAGGGCGGCGGCGTCGCGCCCCTCGGCAGCAATCCCGGTGCGGCGCAGTCGCTGCAGGCCCGTCTGGGAGGCCTTGAAGAGCAGGTCAGTTTTCGTGCTGGCAGACTGCAAAGCAAATGCATGCCCCTGGTCGACATTGTTGCTTGTCGCAGGAGTCTTGATGTTCTATGGCATGGGGGTCTCGATTCCAGGTTGTGATCGCTGATCCACGGTGTCGCAGTTCGCCTTCAAGCGGGCGGTCAGCCGGCTGCATGAGATGCAGACTGACACTTACCTGCAGCTGCGCGAGCGCAGCTGAGGAGCAGTGGTATTCAGGGTTGCCACATTGGCGACTCAAGCACAGAAGGCGCCACAGATGCGGCTGATATTGTGTATAGGAACCAAGTATGAACTCCCCCCGCCCAGTCGGCACAATTGAATTGCACCTCTACATTCAGAACTGACTTCAGGGCCATTGTTGCCCACAAAGGTTCCTCTGGTGACTCGAACGCGACTGTCTCCTAGGCATCAGCTGGAACAAGCTCATGAATGTTTACTACCTACTGCACTGGAACAATACCCGAGTCCTCACACGCACCACCGCAAATGCGGACCCTCAGAGAGTGGGCTGCTCAACTGCTGCAAGACACGTGAGTATCCTGACTTTCAGATTGAGCATGAGCGCATACTACGTGACACACTCTCCTCTTCACATTCTGGTTCAATGCTTGCGGCACCACCATCAGATATACTGGTGGAACATTCCCTCAGTTGTAAACTGCACGTGGGCGGAGCCTGCTTCCCACCTTCATGATCCCGATCCGCTACTGGGCCGGCGCCTGAGCCCATGTGTTGAGCTGCCTGTAATATTTTCGACGGAAAAAACGTCAGCCGACTCCATGGATGCATTTGTAATTCAGCTTCGACGGTTGGTCACGAGTCTCTGCATTGGGCACATGCCACATGACGCGTGCGAGGTGCTGTCGAGTCAGGGGCGAAATTGTGAGCTTGACCTCCATCATCCTCCACACCCTAGGGGCACACCTGTAGTACGGTTCCTTCAGATCCAGCACGCCCGAAGCCTGCACGTATGACGGTGGCCATCAGCACAGCAAGTCCTTATGCGGCGCGATCAATCGGAACACATCCCTCACGACACGGGCGGGACCGTGCAAGGGCGTGCTGGCAAGGACACTCCAAGCAACCCGACATCTGAGGCGGCGCACCGTCTGCGGCGGGTGGCCAGGCGCCAGCGGCGGGCCTGCAGGCAGCGAGTCCGCAAGTCACCGCCAGCGCAAACTTAACTTCCAACAGCGCGACTGCTCCAGCGATAAGCAGCTGCCTGGACATGCAGCCGCTGCGGACGAGCCATGCAGTTAGGCCCCCTGGGCCATCGCCACCACACTGAGAGATGCCGCATCGCACCCGTCAGCTGCAGGTGAACGTCGTAGCTCTGCCGGCTGTGGGACTTGAGACGCAGCTCCCCCGTGATGTCCTGCCCCTTCTGCACCTGGATGGGCATCTCCAGCACGCACCGCAGCTGGAACCTGCGCGGTGTGCCGCGGCAGAAGATATATCAGGCTTCGATAGGAGGGGCCGGCAGCTGAATTGTGATCTGCCACGCGATGCGCCACGCTGTCAGGGCAGGCGGTCATCTGGAAGCAAGCCGCCAGACAGCAGATCGCATCTGCGTGGTTGCCAGCCGCAAGCCGGCGCACCAGTGCGTCGTCGGCTGTCCGGGCGCGGTGCTGAGCCAGCGCTGCACGGTGGTGCCGTTGAACAGCACATCAAACCTGCGCCATTGACGATGCGAGGGGGATTGTCAGGAAAGCTGTCATTGAATCGGTTGCCTGCCGTCACAAGTGCAGGTCCGCCATACAGGAGCCGTATCAACCGCAGAGTGCGCACCAGCATGCAACGCCGTGCACAGCGCATGCGCAGCCTGCAGGGTAACGAAGAAGTGAACGTGATTGCATTGCCACGAGGCCCTGCCGCAGCACTCGCAGCTGGTGTGGTGGCGAGGGAATGAGGGCTGATATGTCAACAGTAGATCCGCGCGCATACTGCCAGCATGCAAGCGGTGGCAGCGCCGGAGGGCAGCCGCTGGACGACAGCCATCGAACCCTCAGAGTGGGTAGAGCTGCATGCCCAAACATGGCATCAGCACGTACTGATCCGGAGGTCCAGGGGGATGGTGATGTCAAATAGCTCCTCCTCGTCGCAGGTCGCGAAATCGTACAGTTTTGTCTCGCACCGCGACACCAAAACCGAGGGGTCCACCGCGTCCACAACCACCTGCCACGAAAGGAATGGACATCAACTGGAATATCGTCAAGTCACACAAATCGGTGCAATACTTGGTGTCGAAGCACTGTCATGCCTGCTGAAGAAGCTGTGCCTGGCAGCATGCCGCTGCGCACAACGCCTCTGTGGCAGTGCGACAGCATTTGGCGGAGCTGCGGGCAGCTCAGCAGACATGCGGGTTACAGGTGTCAGCGCGCGCCCTGCGGCAACGAGCCACCATGCACTGGCTGGGTAAGAGGAAGGCGTGCCTGCTGGAAGTAGCCTGACAGAGCGGGTCGGTGCAGCTGGCTGACGTTGATGTTGTAGAAGTTGCCCTGCGACGGTCACGTGGAGCGATTGGAACGTCATGTTTGTCACAGTCTATCAGTGCTCTGCCGCCGACACCAGGTGGAAGCTGGTTCCTCTCGCTGGGGAGGCAGCGCCCACGCAGAGACATATACTTAGCAGCAGTCTCATCACATTGTAGGGACACATGGGTCACCTGCAGCCAGAAGGCTGCCTTGGACACCAGCTCGCCATACAGCGTCTCGTCCGAGAACGCCGCCACATGGATGCGCCCCACTTGCTGCGGCGACAGGCGCACTACGTAAGCGAGCGTTCTGCCGTATTTCACTCCTGGCAAACACTCGTCGCAAGGCATGCGATCTGTTGCATGGGTTCTCCGCAGCCTGCACTGTCCCGCAGTGCAGCGACCGCGCAGGTGCTGCACAGGCAGCGCACCGGGAACATCTTTCCGCCCGGCTTCAGGAAGCGCTTGCGGGCGTAGATGTACGTCTCCAGCATGCGCTCGTTCACCAGCAGCGTCCCCATTGGCTCGCTGCGGGTGATGAGAAGCTTAAACATCTGACAGCCAGAAATCGTGTGCGGTCTGACAGCTGCAGGCACTGTGGCACCCGGGGCACAGTACTCGCCCAGCAGCTCCCCATCGGCTCGCTGCAAGACTGGCCGCACCAAGTTCACGACCGATTTTTTTGTGCGCAGCAGCATGCTTCCGCACAGACAGTTCCTTCTTGATTTGCAGCAATGCTGTTGGAGCTCCGCAGGAAACCCTAAAATCCTGAAGCACATGGACAAGAGTGTGCGCACCTGATGAGGACATCCACCTTGACATCCAAATCCAGCTCCTCGAGCCGCCCCTTTACCACCTGGACCTTTGCGCCCAGCTCTGCGCCCGGCCAAGGCAGCACTTTGGAGGGTCTAAGTGTCGCCATGACAGGTCCTTGCAGGAACTTCTGGGATGTTTGGACAGCTGCTGTGAAGTGCGAGGAGCCGACTGTTCTTGAAGGCCACATGGCAACACCGCAAGCACTGATTGTCTGACAGACGCTGCTGCAGCCTACAGCACAGCAGCAATACCTGGATTCTGGTCTGCAAGCTGCTGCGCATACTCTGCCATGTCGGACGCCTCAACTGCATACACCTTTGCAGCGCCCGCCTGCATGCCAGATGTGGTTTTTATCTGACTGATGTCGAGCGATAAGAAGGTGGCCATTTGAAGCAGCGTATCCGCAGGGAGGCAGGCTCGGCTGGGGACAAGCCAGAAAGCGCATGCAGCAACGAAGGCGTCAAGCGGCACCTGCACGGCGAAGAGGCTAAGGATGCCAGAGCCAGCGCCCACGTCCATCACCGTCTTACCGGCAAAATCTGCTTTGTTGTCGAGGATTGCCGCATTGTATGTGCCTGCGCAGCCGAATGCAGGCTTGAGCCGCCACACAATGCAGTTGAGCCAGCGGTTTGAGGCAGCATGCAGCTTACGTCAAGCCGGCAAGCTGGAAGGGGCGCACCTGTCCTGATGAAGTCCTGCAGCATGTTCTACATTGCACCACATCAAGACATCGGGTCGATTCTGGACTCGCAAGCGTACAATCAAGGGAATCCCTGCATATCAAGTGTCTAGCGGCCTGCAAGCGTCCATCCGATTTCGGATGTTAGCTGCCAAGTAGCCTCACCTGCTGGTGCTGCAGCATGCCTGCAAAACACCACCAGTCAGATGACGACCTATTCCAGATCACCACTGCCAATGGATTTCTGCATGCCTCGCACTGCTGCATGCAGGGTGCGAAGTGCGATAGGTTTGCGCACCATAGTACTTGAAGTAGACTTCCGCGGAGGCCGCGTCTGTCTTCCTGCCAAACTCGCTCTGACCGGCCGCGTCCGCCTGCCTGACAAGCGAGCCCTGGTCAGCCTGTTCTGCTGGCACACCGTTGTCGGCTGCACCGTCATGCGCACGAGGTGCGGCACGCTGCTGGCCGCCAGCTGCAAGCGCCACTAGGCCGGATGCCGCAGCTGCCGAGGTGCATCTGAGCGCATACGTGGCTTCGTCCGCCTGCACTTTGCGATGACGGGCATTGCGAGCAGAAGCATAGTGCACTGTACACCATCTCCTCCTCGCAACACTCCGCAAATTCCACGCTGCAGCATCAGCGGTCATCAGACAACTGCGGCAAGTGGAGCATCGATCTGCAGCTGGTGCCCGCTCCGATCTGCCTTGTCTGCCTCACCTGGACGAAGAAAACGTGCTGCTTCGCCCGCCAGCAGGCCGCCGGCGGCACTTGCACGCTGAAGACAGCGCTGCCGCTGGCAGCATCAAGCGCCTTCAGTTGGCTGTGGCACCTGTCGATCCCCTCAATGCTGAGTGACACCGCGACGCCGGAACCTGTGCGTACAAATGGCACGACTCAATGCCCAGCGAGCCACATGCTCGACGCCGCAGACTGTATGGGTGCACTTCGCTTTCGGCTCACCCCAGTCCAGGCTGCCATCATCTTCAAGTCTGGTGCACCGTATGGCGCCGGGATCGCCACTCTGCATGTCGTGGTGCAGTATGCCAGCTTTGATCGCAACTCAAGGTGATGTTGATCGAATGCAGCAGCAGCAGCAGCAGCGCTCCGAAAACAGGTCCGATCCTGATGATCCCAGGGAGAAGCAGCCTCAGCTAGGGAGTGAAAGCATAATGTAACCTCTACAAGGAGAATGTGACAATCCACAAAAGAACTGTAGGAGTGAACGGGCAAGATCTCCGCCGTCTCGGAATTGGCAGCCACGTCGTCAGTGCACTGAGCGCTCACGGCTCAACGAAAGAACTGGCATTCTGCAGCCTCATAGGATCTTGCATGCTTCAGTCGTTCTCACGGCGGCCGGCTCGAGTCCCTTGGAAAAGCACACACGCGGGCCACCCAGAAGCTAACGCGGGGACAGCCGTGCATCCGTGTGCACCCCTCCGGAACACCTCTCGAACCGAGCGCAGCTCCTGTCAACATGATCATCTGATCAGCGAACCACCCCTTTCGCATGCGCATGCGCATGAATCCTCAGGCCGGGCTGCGGCGCCATTGCCACACTCAGCCGCGTCTTTGTGCACTGCATCCCATCAGCGCCGCGAGGCTGGTAGGCGGCTCGCCGCGACAGCTACAGCAGCACCACGGCAGCCAAGCACGTCAGCTGCAACGTCATCAGCATGCACCAGCCCGCATCAGGCGATGCGGCGCCGGCAGCGGCACCATGTGTCGGGCTCCCGTGCCGGACAGGACCTTTCTGAAAACGCGAGTCACGAGGAGTATGAACGCCCCCTCAGGCGTCGGCAGTGACGACGGCTCGTCAGAAAACGCACGGTGAGGCATGACGTCCCTGCAAGGGCTCCATGGCGGACAAGCGACGTCCGCGAGATGGGCCATGTCTGATGGTCTTCCTGACATATTGCAGGGTGCTGGGAGGTTCTCGCTACTCAACCGTCACCAGCATTTTGCAGTACTTCTTCGTCACCGCGGGTGCAGGTGATCAGCCTGCTGCCAATACAAACACTCAAACCTGAGTCACGAACTCCTTCTGGCAACCTGTCCAACCATCAGATGCATCAGCTGGTGCACCTCCTGTGACAGGTCTCGCGGCTTGGACGCTGCACCCGGCGCTCGTGGACATCATTGCGGACGCTTTCAAACTGAACTTCAAAGTGAGGCCATTGCATCCCCTGCGCCACCATGGGGCTGCAATTCAAGATCACAAGCATGGCGCTGTGTGCCGACGGCCTTCACAAGCTGCTTCATCATCCCGCAGGACAGCATGGTGACGCCGCTGCAGAACAGCTTCTTCAGTGGTGAGCCTTCGCCTGCTTGTCAGTTGGGCCATGCTCTGCGTCGCGCACAATCCAAGCTGCATGGCGCTCCGCTCTCTTGTGCAGTGAAAACCCTTTTGCAGCGAGAACAAAGCCTCCTCTTGTCTGCGCAGAGCTGTCGCTGCTCTTCTCCATCTTTTCGGGCAACACAATTGCGTTCCTGTACAATGTGAGTCGCCCGCATCCCTCCCACGCTCCTTTCCCTGATGCACTCCGACCTTGTGTGGCCCAGCCTCCGGGATGTCTCGAATTTCATTGAACCTACATACGAGAACAAGTTTCCCACCATACGAGAACAATTCCAACCAACAGCTGCTGGCGTCTTGCTGTGTGCAGAGGCAGCGGGACCTCGTGGCACAGTTCTACGAGGTGCGACATGCGCACAGGCAACACCGCATGCCTGTCATCGGATAGCAGGGATGCGATCGTGCTCAGCGTCTGACATCCTGCGTGGACGGTCATGCATGAACAAGCTCACGGTCGCGCCACACAGGAGATCGGCATACTGGAGGAGGTCATGGAGGAGGCAGTCTGGGCGCTGGGTGACGAGGCTTACAGCATCCTGAACCAGGTGCACAGCCCCGGATCCCTGACTGGCAAGCGCTTGGGGAGACACGAGAGCCGCGGAAGCGGAGACGACATTGTCATCCGCCCATCGGAATGCTGTTCCTGCGCTGCGTACGTGTGCGATGCCGGGCCTTACCAAAACCCACTGCGTCTCGCCTAGGTCGGCAAGTACATCGACCAGGAGATCCGTACCGAGATCAATCAGCTGCCGCCGTTTGAGGACGGCCTGGCCCTCAGCGTCATCCGCACCGAGGCCCGCCGCTACAAGTGCGGCCACCTGCGACTTGGCGCATACCGGTCTTTCAGCCCCTGTTGTCCCATGCTACTCACGCCGGCTGCATTGGGTACTGGAGTCCGATACGGGAGCCCACAACTCGTAGCACCATGACATGCAGGATTACAGCTTCATCACCGCTGTCTCGGCTGTCACAGAGCGGCAGATAGGAATTTCCTGATGTTTGCTGCCGTGGCTGCTGCCGTGCAGGGCAAACGGCGCAGAGGTGTCTGCACTCCTGGCCGCGTCACTGAAGCTGGCCCAGTCGCAGAACATGCGTCAGGCAGCCGCCCTCAGGGTGAGCCGCTACCTGGCCAGCCGCATTCAGATTTGGTTGCGGCGTCCCTCACGAAAGGGCGAGACTGCACCTCCTATGGAAGCCCCATACGCTGCACCCTGACAAGCGCCTTGTGTTTCTCCTCCTGAGCGCACTAGGCCTCCTTGACCACAAACAAGAAAACTGGACTCGCCGACTGCAGGCACTGCCCTTTGTGCACTGGGCGCTGCTGTACATCATTGCGATCACCTTCATCCTGACCCTGGTCCTACTGGAACCAGGAGGCAGGTGAGGAGTACTCGTAGTGCAGAAAGTATCCTGCAGAAGGTTCTCTTGAGAAGGCTGCGTGCCCTCTGTTCATCTCTGTTCGATTGCGACCCGCTGGCGGCGGAGGCAACCCGCTGCCTGCCCGCAGAGCCATGTGCTCATTGTTCTCGGCCAGCGCACCCAGTGCCATGCACCATGTTGCAGCTCTGCGATGCGTCACTCACTGAAGTCTCCACCCTGGTCGAAAACAGCTTCAGCACAGAGGGCAGGCAGCTGCTCTTCACCGTCCTATGCAGCCTGATGACCTTCGTTCTGCTGGTACGCTGGCGCCCACTCCTCTGGCTCACGTGGTCAGAGTAGCCGTCACACCGCCATCGCGCCTGACAGCGCTGCCCAACTGTAGGAAGCCAATGTCATGCGCGACGGCTCGTTTCGCTGTGCGCATATGCTCACCCATCAATCAAGCATGTTTGCAGGTCATCACAGACTTGGCCGACCCTTCAGAGGTGCGACTCATGCAAATACTGTACAACCCTGTTTGGTCGATATGTTGTCACTGCTGATTGCTGCGCCAAGAATGCTATTGGTGATTCGCCAGGCAGTTTCGTCACTTGCAGGGCGTCTACAGCAGCGCGACAGCAATGGAGGAGCGGCTGATGTACACCGATAGGATGTTGAGGAGGCATCAGGCGCTGCCCATCATCCCAGAGCCAGGTGCGACACCGGCCGCCGCCCGATGCCCTGGAAACTGCTAGGCTTTGTGCGTCCCGCTTGATTACTGCTTGCGGCACATGTGCAAGAAAGATGCCTGCTTGTCGCCGCGCCTGTGTGGGCCGTCCCTGCAGCAGTGACCTTGCGACGCTCAGCTCACTCTTCTGCTGATTCACCCAGGCACGGGCAAGGCAAATGCGGAGACGAATTCGTACCTCAACAGGCGTCCCGCCGGAGTGGCCGTCGCACAGGCCGACTTGGAGGGCAAGAAGGTGCGCGGTCATGCATGGGAGCGCTGTTGCGGTGCAGAACAGCTGAGTTGGGTGCGGGTGTGTCGTTCAACACCATCATGGAGACATGACATGAGCATTGCCGCCTCGACCTGTTGAGGGTCTGCGCCAAGGTTGCATGTGAGGACCAGCGCAACCATGCCATGTGAGGGCCTGGTCGCCGCTGACGGCTGTATGCACCATGCACACAGGCGGAGGGGTTGGCATCGCTTTCAGTGCGGCAGCCGAAGCTCAAGCCGCCCGGTGAGTGGGGATGCAAACCCAGGGTTTGTGACGGCGCACCACGAACCGCACGCCTGCTGTTTGTTGCTTGGCCCACATCAGCGTCCCGATGACAGCCCGCATCCCGATGACAGCCCACATCCAAGAAGCAGATGGTTCTTGACCCTGCTGCTGGGTATCTGCTCATATGAATTCTTTCTTCTGTCTGCACCAGGAGCGCCCCAGCTGCCAAAGCGGCCCACGATGCCGGACCTGTACGGCGCGACGCCCAAGTCGCTGCGCGCGCTCAGGCCCAGCGTCAAGCTCTCGCCCGATGACGCCAGCACCAGTGACCCATCGCAGCCGTCCAACCCTGAGCCGCCCGACTCTTAAGCTATGCGGTCTGTGAGCCATCCGACCCCTGGATGTGGGTGGGTTTGGAGTGTGTGAGCGCGACAGGACGAGAGAGTGAACAGCCTCCACTGCCATGCTTAAGCCAATAGATGGTCAAATTCGATTGCAGCTTGAGACCACAGACATTGAGCAGATAAGTGACAAACACGTTTGCAACAGCTTCAGCAATTGAGCAAATCAAATTGGTGGCGGCAGCTGCCTAAAGGTTCAAAAATCATGTCATGAGACAACCAGATATGCTAGGTACAAGGGTGACGCCCGCTAGATGCACAACGTTGCAAAGACGCATCAGCCGCTCAGCAGCCCAACAGTCATGTCGAAAGCCTCGCATGAGACCCCGCCTCCATGGGGCCCCCAAAGCCCATACCCAGCGCATCCCCTCGTATCAGTTGTGATTGGCAGGCTGTTCTGCGCCTTGACATAAGCCAACCTTCCCAAAAGGCTCCATGCGGACGTTGCAATGAAGACTTACAGACTCGGCTACAGGAACCCAAAGTGCGCGAGGCCCTCCAGGATGCCACGGGCGCGCTCCTTGCCCGCCAGCAGCAGTCGGCCGTCGTCGCCGCCTTCCTGCTGCCGACGCTGCTCCGACAGCCAGTCGAGCAGGTCCGGCTGGCTGTTGCTGACCAGGATGCCGCGGTTGCGCCCTTGGAACATAGCTATATCGTTCCCTGCGAGACACGTAGCACGCGTCAACTCGAGCCTCGTGCGCAGCTGAACGGTCGCAGTTGGCCTGTCAGCTCGCAGATTGGTGTCCGATGGGGCATGGTGTCCAATGGGGCAACACACCTGAGCACCTCCCAACGTCTGTACACAACGCGCAGCAACGAGCACACCTGAGTCACCACAGGCGACGGTCTCCGAGTGGTGGAAGCCCAGCTTGCGCCGCACATGCTCCATGGCCTGCAGCTTGCCCTGCGAGCAGCAAGTCGGCAGTTGATTGGGCAGCGAGTGGAGAAGGAGAGTCAACGCCAAACGGGCAGCAAGCGGGTGACTTTGAAGCGCCGGCAGACCTGATGGTGCACCCAGGCCACGCGCAAACGTGTTGAGGCTCAAAAGGGCCTCGATGCTGCGGCCACTCCTGACCGACACCAATGGCGGCTGTTGATGATGAGCTCCAATGCTGCAGAGCTCTGGCCGCCACTGCTGTCAGAGGCGAGCCCCCGGGATGCCTCCACATTCACCATGAGGAAAGCAGCGCTTCACGAACAAGCATCTGTGCGCACCGCGTTGTGCGACACGATGTCGAGGTACCGCCAGTCGCCGTCGCCGCTGGTGATGAGTCGCGCGCGCACGCCGCCGCGCTTGCAGGCGCGCCGCACCGAGTCCAGCACCTTGTCGAGAACCTTCACCGCGACACCGCACGTCACCTGTGGCAGAAGGAGCGCATCGGCACATGAGCGGAAACACCTCACCTGTGGAAGCAGGAGCGCATCGGCATATGAGCGGCAACACCCCAGACTGTTCATAGGTCATTTCATGTATATCATCTCTTCTCAGAGGACGCGCGGCTGCCGGCAGGCGATGCGAAGCGGCTGTTCGGCTGGGGAGGAGTAGACGGCATGCAGCGTGTCCGTTGACCCAGTCACCCAGTGCCTTTCCGAGGTACCAGACGCCCGGCTCTGGCACCGGTGGGCCGACCCGCCCCGTGCCCGTCCCGCTTGTCAGCAGAACGTGCAGGCGGCCGGGACGCCGGCGACGTCAGCCTCACCTTGTGCTCGTTCTGCTCGTCGGGCGGCCGGAAGTGCATGCGCTCCCGCCCAACGGCGGCCAGCGCCGAGTAAGCGGCATTCCGCACCACCTCCAGGTCCCAGGCCTCGTCCAGCAGCGCCGCATGGTCCGCGTCCACCGCCCACTCGCCACCAACACGGCTGTACACCTGCGCAGCGGGTGCGGCCGCACTGTGTCGGTGCGTTCCTGGTTCAGGCGCCAGGAGAGGGCGCGACCGCAGAAGGGCCGGCGCCGGCCCGGTCCGTGCCTCGCGTCCGCCGCCGGCTGCGGCCAGGCGAATGCAGATTACGAGGTGCCTGTGACCGAGGGGGGCGGGGGTGAATGCTCCAGCAGGGACGACTTCAAAGCAGGAGCAGATGGACGTGTAGATCAAGCATGTTCCGCAAGTGCATGGGACCCTCCATGTTACATTTCCCCATCCCATTCCCAGTCCTTTTGGTTTGATGGAGGTAGTCCGGCGAAGGCAGCGACTCTTGCTTCTCCTGGAACAGCGCCAATGCCGAAGCAGGTGCAGCATCAATAGCGCAGGAGCATATGTGCAGCTTCCCAGTTGCAGACCTTTGTGCCCACGGAAGTGATGAGGTGGTCTGGCGCTGGCAGCACCTCCCGCTTCTCCTCAAACAGCTCCTGGCACTTGTGCAGCGCCCGTCCTGTGTTGTACACCAGCCTCGACCCCCGCGGCACCGCCTGCGCATCAATATCACGTACCGCATTGAGCAGCGGTCGTGCTCGGGTATCAAGCCTGTAGCCTTCGCCTGCCGAACCTGATGCAGACCCACCTTGCACCTCATCCTGATGCTATTGGGCGAAGGCGATCCCAGCTTGCACCGTTTGCGCCGTCCGAGGAATGGCACATGAATGGCGCGTGATCTGCAGGTTCATCACCAAATTCAGAGATGTGGCAGCGGCTGCCGGGTGCCGCGCCACTCACCGTCGTCTCCCAAAACCGCTTGAAGACGGCCGTGCCGCCATCGTCCCCAATCATCGTGTCGTCCAGATCCGACACGACCAGCACGGGCGGCCCCGGCACCGCCGCGATTGCGCCGTCCCTCAGCGTGAAGCGCCCCCGCTCGTTGATGACGTAGTTGCCGCCTGCGGCGCAGCCACACATGCCTCAGCGGCCACACATGCCTCAGCAGCCTCTGGCCGGCCGCTGACCATGCAGACGCGCGAGTGGTGTGCCGTGACTGACACGCCAGGGACCAGTCAGTGGCCACGCACTGCAACACTGCGCACTTGCACTCACCATCAACGGGCTTGTCCCACGACCTGCCATCTGTCATCACGAACTCCAGCAGCGGTTTCGGCTCCGACGCCGGCGCCGCCCCGCCGTCGAGCCGGAACGTGACCGACTTCCACTGCCCCGAAGACGATGCCACCTGCGCCAAGAAGGCTCTAGCAACTTTGTCAATGCCCCATGCAGCAGGCTGCACTCCGCATGTGCAGAGGCGCTTCATGCCTGAGCAGTGCTCGAACTGTCCTCTACAGAGCTGCACAGTGCCGCCACGCAGAAGCTGGCTGCCAGAGTTCGACAATAGAAGGGCAGCGACGAGTAGATTTCTGCACCTCGGCCAGGTCGCAGCTGTCCCATTCGCCACCCTGCAGGCTGTACAGCATCGACGGAGCGCGCCAGCCGCTGGCGTAGTGCAGCGTGATCGCCGCAGCGCCGTCCGCCGCCCTTGCCGGCGTGGCGGGCTCCGCCGCGCCGTCCTGTCCGTCGTCGAAGCGCAGCTGGGCCTCCTCATGGGGCTGCTGCTGCTGCTGCTGCTGCTGCTGCTGCTGCTGCTGCCTGAGCGCGTCGCTGCCATTAAGGCCCGCTGCCGCCGTCTGGTGCCGCAACCTCCGGCGCGCGGCCTGACCAACAGTCATCGCCCGGAATTACGTACAAGTAAAGCTGTACACACATCGCTGTATGCGCAGCTGCAGATCCTGACGCAGCCTTCCACTGCTGTCTACAATCTGATGAACAAAACCTTAAGATATTGATCGGCATTCCATAGCATCTCAGAACCCAAACCCTTCCCGACGGATGCGTTTGCTATCGTCACGTCAAGGGGCGAGGCAGGTGCACCACCTGCAGAGGACTACGGCTGTGACTCCGGCTCCGGTCGTTCCGCTGCTGCGGCTGACAACATGGCGCTGCGCGTCTCAGCCGGCTGTTGAGAAACTCTGAGGGCTTTTTGAGTCCCACAGCAAGCGGTCTGCCATCGACCGCGGCCATTTGCTGATGAAGGGTTGCTGCGAAATCACTTGATGTGTCCGTTGCCACCGTCTTCTTGGATATCAGCTTTGCAACATTGGCTTAGCACCGCGGACGCTAGTGTCGAGCCTCAAACAGGAGGCCGATACAGCAGATCCAGCTGGCGCCGCTTCGCCTGCAAACTATCTGAAGCTGCGGAGTTCACATCAAGGAATGGCTGGGACCGATTGTGGCCACGCTGGCAGTCCCCTGCCCATCTTCAGGCGAGGTGCAGGCGGGCAGGCAGCAATACCGTGCGGCTGACGACTGGTGAAACATGCTGGGCATGCATTCGCAGTGCCCGCACGCGGCGGGCGGCTGTCACAATGGGGTTTGGGGGGTCTTACACAGGCGACCGTTCCAGCCAGCAGGCACGAGGTCATGGCACAGAGAACAGCAGCGCGCACGGCAATGCGACGTCAGCCGCCATGTGACTAGACAGGCGTTTCAGGAGGGCCGAGTGGCCGACCCTGAGGGGCAGCAGCCGTTGCTAGACACCCGCAGCGCGGCGCAGAACTTTCGAGCAGGCAACTACGATAAGATCTCCCGCGCAGTCAGCGAACAGGTGGGGATTTTATGAGCATACGCCCGTACCAAACCACTCCACGAGGTTGCCCATCATGCGATCGTCCGCCTGACACCGCTGCCGCTGGTGCTTTTTGCAACGCGCTCTTGCAATGCGCTCACAGGACGTGCTGTTTGAGGCGGCCAACATCACGACCTGCTTCAAGGCGCTGGCGACGATGGACCAGCCGGACGACGACGTGTCACAGGCGCAACAGACGGCTTTCCTCGAGGAGCTTTGCTCGCTGGCGCAGGGGGCGCTGCCCGCACTGCGTCCATCGCAGCAGGTTACGCTGCTGTGGTCCTGCGGCAGGTGACTTCCTTACAGGCTCGAGGGCTGCACCTTAGCACACGCCGTGCACACGCTAGCATGGTGTGGCATGTTATGCGAGCGCATGGCCCATGACAGTGCCGACACCCGGAGATCCATTGTGTGCGCTGGGCTGAGTTGCAGTGTTTGCCGCGGGCACGTTCAAGGCCGCAAAAGCACATGATGCAGAATTGCTCTTTAGCACAGTGAGGCTGCACGTTAACGTGTCTTCGTCGTGCAAGTATACGGGCAACGTCCTGCGGCAAACTCGCTGGCGTGGCCTGTGCGCAGGCTGCACCATCACCCGGGGCCGTTGCTGCAGCAGCTGGCAGAGCAGCTGCACCAGCACGTGCCGGAACTGGAAGCCAAGCAGCTGGCGCTAGTGGCGTGGAGTGTTGCAAAGCTCAGCGAGCGTGACGCGCCGGATGCCGCCGCTGGCCGGCTGCTCGACGCGGTAGCGGTCGCCGCCATCGAGAAGACGGACCAGCTGACGTCCCAGGTGCGTGCTGCGCTGCCCCGGACACCTCCGCACCATCTCGAGGACCGCAGCCCGCGGTGTGGGCAGCCCGCGCAGCTTGCAGCGCGGTGTGCCTGTTTGGTTGCTGGGCCTAGCGTCTGAAGCCGAGCTGAAGACGAGACAACCAGCTGAAGGCGGCAGGGATTCTGCAATCCGACGATGGCATAGTCTGCCGATGCAGGGCATGGCGAACCTGGTGTGGAGTTTCGGGCGGCTGCGGCACCCTGCTGACGCGATGCTGGATGCCATTGCGCCGCGGGCGGCGGCACGCATTGGCGACTTTGAGGCGCAGGGCCTGTGCAACTTGCTGTACGGCTATGCCGTGCTGCAGCAGCGCCTCGGGCCCCGGCTTGCCGAGGCAGCCCTGGCCAGCGTCGGGAGCAGGCGCGGACGCTTGTGTGCATCGCAGTGCTCCATGCTGCCTGCCAGGGAAGCCTTAAATAGGGCATCCTGGCGAGGGCAGAGGCGCAGACCTCGGCCCGTTGCCGCCATCGCTGCTTAGGGCTCGCGAACTCGTCAGCAAGGCGCTGCAGGACAGATGCACCTCCGGCGCTGCGGAGTGCGCCGCGCGGCTGCAGCGTACTTTCGCTGCCTGCTGCCACCTTCAGCCACTGATGGCGGGGGCGTCTGCCTTTGTTTGCGGCCGCCGTCACAAGACACCCCACGCTCATTTGCTTCCTTCCGCCGCCCTTTGCAGGCTGGAGCAGTTCACGCCGCAGGGGCTGTCCCTGTCCATCTGGTCGCTGAGCAGCCTGGGCGACTGCGCCGTGGACACGGCGCTTCTCGAAGGCGTCGCGGAGCGGGCGCTGGTCCTGGCGCCTGACTTTACGCCGCTCGACACCTGCCACCTGCTGGTGGGCGGTGTCTATGTGTGGAGGGGAGGGGGGCGGGGGGGGTGGGACAGCCATGTGGCAGATGCTCAGGCGCTACGACTCATAAGCAGTGGTCTGTCGGAGGGTCGCCGAGCACGACTGCAAACCGTATGACAAATGTGGCCCAAGTGTGGGCGGCTCATGCGCTCATCGTGTGGCTGAGGCGGGATTGGCGCATGGGTGCTCCTGTGACGCCACTAATCGCGCCTTGCAGGTGGCGTTTGCACGCTTCGGGTTTAAGGAGGAAGCGTGCATCAGCGCCCTGTGCAGTTCAGCCATTCACGAGCAGGAGTCCTTCGGGCGTCTGGAGACGATAGGTGTGTTGCCCAACCCTCCATTCGTGGCGCCTGTGTCTCGCCAGGCCTGCACTTTGAATACCTCTGCACATCCGTCCCTCGTCGCTGTGTCCGGGGTTCGGTCTGTACATAGTCTCGCAGCTGGGAATTAGCCAGCGTCGCACGCGTGCCATGCCCCGCCCGGTTCCCCACAGGCACGCTGTGGAGCCTCGGAAAACTGCAGATCCGGTCGCCGCCGCTGCTGCGGCTGCTGACGGCGCAGACGGAGAAGCACTTCGCCGATCTGGAGCCTCGGGAGCTGGCGAATGTCCTGACGGCCTTTGCGCGACTGCGCCACGTGCCTGCCTCACCGCGGCTGCTGCCGGCGCTGATGGCCGCCAGCCGGGTGCGCATGAATGGGAGCCACCACAGGCCTGGGCACGTATGGAGCAGTCAGGGCTACTCCTCGCCTGCTTGCTCTGTAGTGTTGTCATGCCTGTGCCCTGCGCATGCTTGGCTGCGCCATTGCAGCTTCGATTGCTCTGCTGACCGGAGAGCCTGCGGGTCGGGCATTGGGTGCGGGAGCGACACGCATGGGGCGCCAGCCGTAGGACCGCATGAGAGATCATTGGACTTACAGCATCCTGCCGTTCTGCACTCTGTTCGACAAGACAAACCCTCTAACACTGTGTTCTTCAATGAATGTCCTTCAACGAGACGCAGGAGCGCGTGGGGGAGATGTCGGGGCAGGCGCTGGCCAACGTGGCCACGGCGCTCGTGCGGCTGCCGACCGCGCAGCTGGGCGAGTCGGAGGCGCTGGCCACCGCCATCAACGCTGAGTTCTGCCGCCGCATCAGCCAGCGGGCGGCGCCGCTCAAGCCGCAGGAGGTCGTCAACCTGCTGTGGGCGCAGATGCAGGTGGGTTTCAAGCTGTCGCTGCTGCTGTGTTTGCACCTGACGTGCAAACGATGCGCATGCTGCTGGGAAGGGGCACTGCTGCAGGTGGGGTGGCTGTGCCTGCATGCGCACGACATGCACAGCGTGAAGAGCTTCTGTGCAGTACGCAGCGCATGGACAGCGAGCTGCAGACCACCGATGCATTTCTGCCGCAGGTCGGCGCCGCAGACCAGCGCCTGTGTGACGCCATCGTCGTGGCGGCCAGCGCGCAGCTGGGCGAGATGAACCTTGTAGACCTCAGCACCCTGCTCTACAGCCTCAGCAAGGTGCGCGCACAGCAGCAGCTGCGCCCGGCTCGTGGGGCAACGAGCAACGACACTCCAAAGTGCACACTCACGACAGTCCGGCACGGTGCGTGGACGAGCTGGCTGCCGATGGACTCGGCTGCGCACGTCTCAACCTGCGCGGTGGTACACGAGTAGGCGACGGCGTCGCAAGCAGTGCTGCCCCAAATGAGACCATGGCCTGCTCGTCTCTCCAGCAGTTGCCTATCTGCACGACCAGGATGAAGGAGCCCAGTCTCGGCGCTGTCACGATGCAGGTGAAGTACAGGGGCCATGGCCCCGTGTTCCTGGCCGTGCTGCGCGCCGCCGCTGCAGCGCTGGCCGCCCACGCAGCAGACGCGCCCATCCGGCAGCTAGCCACCATCTTTTGGGGTCTGGCGCGCCTCGCCCCTGGCTCCTCAGGACTGTCGCCCGAGGTATGTGGAACAACACCAAAGCCCCACAGCAGCGCATGCCAAGGCTTGACCTGTTGCTTAGCGCACACACAACCTGAAGGTGACGCAGACACATGGTGCATGGAATGGATGGTGGGGCACTAAGAAAGTCGCGGCATAATGCGTTATGCCCGCAGGTGTCTGCGACGCTGGCGGCGCGGCTGCCGGAGTTCAACGGACAGGACATCGTGTTTGCGGCCTTCGCCTGCAGCCGGCTGCGGCACATCGACGATGCGCTGCCGCGTGCGATTGCGACAGAGATCGAGTCCCGGGGAGTCATGTCCTTCAAGGTCGCTGAGCTGGCGGAGTCAGTGAAGAGCCTGGCGCAGCGAAAGTGTCTAACCCCAGGGCTGGAGGCTGCGCTGCGGGGCGCGATGCAGAAGGCGCCGCACCACTTCGAGCGCTGGCAGCTGATCCACATTGGCAAGTCGCTGAAGACGCAGGCCCGCGCCTGATGCGGTACACGCGCTGAGCGATGCGGAGCCGACAAGCGAGTGGGCGCACCGGTCGCCTTAAGAGTGAATTTGAACTGACAATTGTTTCGGAGAGTGTATCGAGTTGGCAATGCTGCAAGTCCATGCGGAGAATTTATTTGTCATACTGTGTACCATAGACGCTCTGGACAATGTGCAAAATGCAAGTGAGTTAGCAGATTTATGCAGAAACATTGACCGCAAGTCCAGAATCCTTACCATTCGTTTGGGACCTCAACAGGCTTCCCAAGCCTCAACACATTTCGTTCTAGACAACACCCGGCCAGCTAGTGCCAGGTGCCATTGATGGCAGCAAGTGACACTTGGCAGCAGCAACAGCAGCAGCAGCACACGACTGCACCTCGACCACTGCACAGGCGGCTCCTACTGGGCGGTCTGCCGGCGCCAAGTGTGCCTCTCATAGAAGGCATCGGCTCAACGATCGGCAGCAGACCCACTCAGAAATGTCTATTAGAAGGTGCGTCTGAGAAGGCGCCATTTAACGGCCAACTGATGCCGCAACGGCGAGAAGCCGCCTTTCGCAAGGTGCGCTGCAAACACATCAAAGTCTGCTCGCTCCAGGGCGTCCAGGTACAGCCCCGTGCCAACGGAGGGCAGCAACAGCGGTCGCGCGGACGCCGGCAGGTCGGCCACCATGTCCCTGGCATCATCCAAGTGGCCCTGCAGCGAGAGCGACGGTGCTGTGAAGCTGCTGCTTGAGGGCGGTCAATCGTCGCCCCCACGCCGCTGGTAACCCCCGCGCCGCCGCCTGTAAATGCTTTTCCAGGAGCAATACTTCACTAGTTCTCAAGCTGGGTGTCGCAGTGGAGAAGGCATGCCGGTTGCTGTCCGTGCACCTTGGCAGCAGAGGCAACCTTGAAGACCACCTCCCGCAGCTGGTCCGAGGAGCTGCCGCTGAACACATCCTCCGGCGCCATGCCCTGCATCGCGCACAGGTCCGCCGGCAGGTATGACCGTTGCCTGAAAGGGGGGAAGGCGGCCAGGTTGACGGGAGAGGTGCACGGCGTCAGCTTGAGAACAATGTCAGGGGATGACACAGAGCCATGCGGCAGTCATGCAGCATGCCCACGAAGTGGCACGACCTTGCACATCTGCGACTGTGCGGTTCGTCCCTGCTGCCGCCGGAGGCAACTACACGGACCGCGCTGCCTGGAGAAGCAATGGCGCCGCCAGGCCTACTGCTGTGCAGGGGCGCCGTTGCCTCTTCTGTCCGGCGCATCGGCAGGTCTCAACAGCCCACCTGCCGGCATGGTAGGCGGTGCCTCGCAGCAGGGCAGCCACGCCAACAGCCTTGCCCAGGTGTGACGCCGCGGCATTGGCCTCCGAGCCCTGCTGCCCCGTCGCCTCCAGCTGCAACACCACCCCAACAGAGCATCAGCAGAGCATCGCCAAACACCCGTCCAAAGGTTCGACCAGATCCGTGGCCTGCACCGCACTTGCTTTTGCGAAATGGCAGGCAGCAGACGGGCAAGACGGCCCTCACGGGGCGACAGGCACATGGGGAGTGGTCCTGGCAGTGGGCAGCCGTCGCTGTTGCAGCGACATTGTGCAGGGTCATCTCACATGACTTTGCACAGAGTCAGCACCTGCAGCTGCAGCAGCTGGGAGGCGGTGCCCTCGGCGTACGCCTCCAGCCGCTCCAGAGTGGCCGGCGGGTCCGGCTCCAGCAGGTCTGTCTCCCGTGTGCCGATGATCTTCTGCAGCCGATAGCGCGTCAGCGGCTGCCGCAGGTGCACCTGCCGGCGCGCGGGGCAATAGTAGACAGTTGATCGGCAGCAGCGTCGAACCTGGTGATGCGTCAGGGACCCAGTGAACACATTGAGGCTTGGCGACGGCAGCCACCATTGCCGCCAGCAGCCATACATTTCGATGGGCTAGGCACGCCTCGGCAGCACCGTTTTTGCCGTCGGCGGATCCTGGACCCACTCGTGTTGCGCCGCCGTCCGCGCACCTGGTGCAGGCACTGGATGGCAGGGTGCTTTATGGGCTTGGCCTTGTACAGGCCGTTGACGGCATCGCGCCACCACTGCATCCGCATCGGGACCACCAGCTTCTCCTTCACCTGCGGCCGCCACAGATCCTTAAACCCTGAACCTTCAGCCACCCAGCGTCAACAATGTGGACCAGCCCTGTGCACCTGCAGTGTGTAGCCATGCACAAGCTCCTGCGATGCCGTTTGTAGGCAATGGCCTCGCAGCTGCGGGCAGGTGGGGCAATGCGCTGCAACCCGATGCCACCTGGTCAGCAATGCCGGCGATTTCAATGTTGAAAGCCCGCAGAGCGAAGACTGCAGGCCGCATCTCCTGCAGTTGCCAGCATTTGTTCACGCTGTCAGCACAAGATTATGCTATAACATATGGGGCAAGCAACTGCAGGCCAAAGCAGTGCACATGAGCTGGCGCGCCCGGTGCCGCCGTGAGCTCACCTTTGGGAGTTGCACTGCCCAGACGTAGTTCTCGTAGTCATGTTCCCTGAGCATGTGTCACGGTGCTGATAGCTTCAGCCATCCCAACAAGCATAAAGTATACTAGAACGACTACTTGTGTAATGCATTCTACCAGACCTGCCGGCATGCCGCAACACACACAATCACCTGACGTTGCGCACGCAGTGTGCAAACGCCTTTCTGAGCACGATGTCTGCCGGATCTTTCGCCGTAGCTTGTGGTGCCGGCGACGAGCCATGCGCATGCCGCTGCTGCTGAATGACGGCCACAGCCGCAGGCCACTGCTGCGCAGACCGCCAGTTAGCATGCAGCGGTCGCGAAGCAATACGGTATGAATGTCGGAGCTGCCAGAAATTCATCACAATCAAACTGCTTCCTCAGTCTAGTGATCGATTTACTGGCAGTTGGCCTGCAAATGGATGCTGCCTTGGGCATGTGTGTCGCTGTTCCAGAAGACGGGCAGGATTTGATACAAATGACAGCAGGTGTTTCTGTGATTCAATGCCGGACTAAGGGCTGACGTTGCGCTTGCACGAGTGGCGGCACAGGAGAGAAGCTGCACTGGTGGGCCGAAGAATGCAAATATGGCAGCCAACGGAGTGTGACAGGAGGGAGTCGGAATACTTCAAGCTGCAGCTTTGTATGATCTGCAAATGACCTATTGGCACGACCGTCTGCAACGCAGCGATCGCCGCGTATTCGGTGTTGTAAAATCTGGAAATTCGGGCCACGTTTGATTTCAAGCGCAGATCTTTTGCACACCTGGCAAAGCGGCAAGCCGGCAACACAACAGACTTGACGCACCGCCAAAGAAGAGTCTGCACCACGGCCGCATGCCAGGATAATCAGCTAAGCTCGCCGACCTTGCCGTGCAGACCGTATCGGAGAGTGATCTTGCATCCCATACACGCCTGCTACGTCGGCAGTTCTTTTTGGTAAGTGCAAGCATACACCGTCGATACAATGGCTGCTGCGAGCAGCGAAGTAGCGGAATGGGCCGGTGGGGAGGTGCTGTTCTGCGGCGCAACGGATTGGGCCATGATCGGCCGACAACAGAACAAGCCCAAGAAGGGCGAGAAGGTGATATGCTATATCAACTTGAGAAGGCGCCAACTATAGATGTGCACTGTGCATGATCTCCTTTGCGCCTCTCGCCATCCAGTTACTGATCGCTGTGCTTTGCGGCGACAGCCGGACCCGGCACGCGCTGAGAAGTACCCAAGCTTGGTGTCGCCTACGCGCTTGAAGGCGCTCCAGGTACACAGCTGCCGCTGTTCCGGCTGCGAGGCCGTACACTGCTGCCGCATGAGCTGTGGCCGCGTTGCGCCGGGGTGACGAATGGCGCATCCTTGAGCTCTAACTCGATTTGCTTTTCTCCCCATACTTCAATTGCCCATGACGCATGTCGACGCAGCGAGGCCTGCTCAAACGCTTTTACCGCTTGAAAACCCGGTAGTCTTGTTGCAGGGGGTGAAGGTGCTCTGGATCGCAGCCGGTCCGGCGGCGTTCCACAGCGTCATCGGCGACGCTGAAGGCCGCTGCTGGACCTGGGGCCGCAACGAGGTAAGGTCCGACGGGGCTCACCTACAGCACGAGTTACCGTATGTTCTTGCTGCCACGATCGCGTCTTCAGGCCACACATCATGAGTGTCGGCTGATGTTGTCAGCAAATCACGCACCTCCAGAGCTGCTTGTCAACCCCAAGGAGCGCCGTCAGACGAGCGGCCGATGACCCCTGCTGATGCAGCTACGCTTGCGCAGCCGACGACGCCTCCTGATGCAGCTGCGCTTGCGCACTGATCGCAGAAGGGGCAGCTGGGTCATGGGGACCTTGCGCAGCGCAATGCTCCGGCAATTGTGGCGGGCCTCGCTGGCAAGACCGTCATCGCCGGTTCGTGCGGCAAGCATCACACGGCGGTCGCGCTCAGCAGCGGCGAGTCATTCACCTGGGGCAGCAACCTCACGGTGAGCTAATGGCCGCCTTCTGAGTATCACGAGCAACCTCGGGTAATGTCGACAGCTGTCGCTGTGAGATGTCAAGGTCAGATGCTAGTTGGGTTCCTGCAGCACGTTTCCTGTAGCTGCAATCATGCGGCAGTCCTCGGCTGTTGGCAGGGGCAGTGCGGCACAGGCTCGCTGAAGAGCAGGGACAAGTCCGAAGGTGGGTGCCGCACAGCAATGCGATTGCAATTTGATGCTGCCTGAAAGGAACGACTCTGGCGCGGAAGCTGGCAGCCGCATGCATGTACTCTCGGTACTGCGCTGCTGCGGTCGCTGGCAGCGCGGTGTCGCAAAAATTGTCAAATTTGCGGAAGTTTACAGCTTTGAACAATCCTCGCAGAGTTGCTGACGAAGCCGACGAAGGCAGCGGTGGAGGGCTGCTCGAAGGTTGCCTGCGGCAGCGAGTTCACAATGTGGTGTGTACAAACCTGTCCCACAAGCATCCTGTCCTGTCCATGCTCTTTTGCGTGACTTGGAGCAGCGACCAGTGCACCGAGTGTAGCCGTGACGAGACCGTCCGCTGCACAACATCTGGGCGTCTGCAGATGAGATGTGCTGCCATCGAGAGCACGAAAGTGCTAGGTCATGTTGGTTGCAATACTTTCGAAACGCATTGCAGGCTGTGCAACCAGCGGGTGTACACGGCAGGCAACCCGCAGTATGGGCAGCTTGGGCATGGCACCGACCACGAAACGAACATGTCACATTGTGCGCGCCAAATTCTCTATCCTCAAACCCTTAGCAGTAACACTTTTGCAAGGTCCAGATCCATGCGTTTTGTGGTTGCTGACTTCGCCAAAGCCATTATGCTGATGAGAGCGTCTTGAGTGCAGCGGCAAGTTTGTCTGTACGAAACGCATTCCCCGATTCGGACATCAGCCCTGGACAGTGCTGTTCATCGTCAAATTTTCGTGTCATGATATGTCTGCCCAGCGTCCATCAAGATCGCCTACGAGCCGCAGCCGAAGCCCAAGGCGATCGCGACACTCGCGGGGGCCAACATCGTCACCATGGCGGCTGGACACAACCACGCGCTCGTGGTCGACGATGCAGGCTTCGCCTACAGCTGGGGCAACGGCGGTGCGTCTCGTTTTGGGTTCCTTTTGGTTGCTTCCAGGTGATTTGCTTTGCAAATTTGGGGCTCGACATGTGCACGAGCTGACTCAAGCCTTGAGTGCACGGCGGTGCGCTTGCGGGTGCCGCAAGCAACAGGCGCGGCGGCGGGCGCGGCGGCCTTGCCAGTGCTGCATGACACTCGCCTGTGGCGTGGTCTCGGACCCAGAGTACGGGCACAACAGGCTGCAAACTTGCTCCGCATGGCTGCAGGCGGCTCCCTTCCATCGAAAGCCCTGGGCATCACGGTGATGCCCAGTCCCTGTGCGAAGTGCTGAGGGTTGACGGTTTCTTATCTTTGGCGGCGCAGGGTACGGCCGCGTCGGGCACACTGTGCAGAAGGACGAGTTTGCGCCAAAGCGGCTGGAGGCGCTGTCGCAGCGCGTTAAGGCCTCCCCGGACTCGAAGGCGCGTGTGAGAAGGATTCTTCAACCTGAGGACCATCGAAGCACTCTGTGCCGGGCGACTTCCATGACTGATACCAGGCACAGTCGATGCCGCACCCCCCCTACCGTCCTGGCTGCGCGGCTCTGGCTGTGCCGCGTCGCTGTTGAATCAACGATCCTCCGATGCCAAGCGCCGCTCTGGCCGCCAAGCATCGCTGCAATACTGGCATCGAGCAGCGCTCCTTCCGGGCAGCAGCAGCACGACCAGCCCGGCCAGTCGACGGATCAGTTTGTGCCCCTACTTGGGAGACGCCCCGGAACTCGCTGACCTCTGCCAGCATGTTTCTGCCAAAGGTGGCGTGCGGATCGACGTCAACGTTCTGCACCACCGACATCAGCGGGCTCTACGCCTGGGGCAAGCTGAAAGTCAGCGGCGGCGACAACCTCATGTGCGCGGCTGCCAGGACTCGACCTGCTTGCCAAGCTGGCCCGCTGCTGTGCACTGTTCGTCACACTCATTCTGCAGCACCTTGCACCCCCCGCCAGAGAGCCGGCAGCCCAGCATGATGCGACGATGTGAGCAGCTCCTGCATGGCTCGACTGGAACGCCATCAGCCTTTGATGGAGCTCGATGGGAACTGACATGGAGATGCGGGAGCTGGCAGCGGAATGGGGTGCCATGCATGATCACAATCGAACATCGCCCTTCGCAGGTACCCGCGCATCTTCGAGGGGCTCATGGGCTGGACCATCAAGTCCATTGCCTGCGGCGCGCAGCACTACGCGGTGTCGGCCAGCTACGAGGACGAGAACTCCACCATCACCTGGTGCGCCGCTGCACAATCTCCACTGTGATGACAGTGGGTTCACGGCCGGCTGTGGGGCAGAGTGGAGCACGCGCGTCCAGCGAGGCAGCCTATATCTGGGCAGCCGCTCTGCAAAACACGCCGGTCCTTGTCGGCACCTTTTCGTGTCCTTTGAACTTTTTTGATGTCGGTGATCAGCTGATCATCTTTGATGCACACCGTGTGGTCCTGCAGGGGCCACGCGGTCAGCGGGGAGCTGGGCTATGGGCCGGGCGGCAAGAAGTCGTCGGCCAATCCGGACAAGTGCCCGGCGCTGGAGGGCGCCGACACACGCGAGGTCGGGATTTGCCTAGATATTACAACTTTATATTTATTGGTGTCTGTACGTCCGTACAGACGACCCTGCTGCCGGCAGGCTGGCGCGAAAACCTTGCCACCCCCTCCTGCTGGCGCAGTGGCGGGAGCGCCGGCCCGATTTGTACGACCACAGCGATGGCCACGATGCACCCTTCCCCAACCCTGCCGCTTGTGCACAGGGTGCTGGGCTCGCCGCGGTAATGCGGCTCGGCCGTCGGAGCCGCCGCGCCGGGCCTGGCCGGTCATGGGGCACCTTTGCGCTGTGGGCTCTTGTCGCGGCAAGACGAAGTGCCGCTGATTCGCACCTGAACCTGAAAAGCACTGCGCAGGTGGCGGCTGGGCAGGCGCACACGCTGTTCCTGGTAAACCCGGCCTCGACGGACCTCGACAAGCTGGAGTCCTTCGAGCCGGAAACGGCGGCGGAGGAGCCGCCTCCGCCGGCCGCCGCCGCAGCCAAGGGTGCTGTTTCGCTCTGGCCCGTCAGGCAGCACGCTGTGCGCTGCTCTGTTATCGATCGGAAACCACGCTCGAGGGCGTCGGTGGGCAGCGTAGCTCGGAGCATTCTCATGAAGCGTGTGCAGCGCGGGATCTTGGGGTTTGCCCGGTCGGCAGGCACACCCTGGCGGCCAGCGGGGTGGCGCTTGATGCCTTGATCGGTTGGAGTGCTGATCGTCGAAACGTCTTGCACACATCCTGCAGGTGGCAAGCGCAAGGCCGCAGGCTCTGGCGGCGCAGCAAAGAAGGGGCGCAAGTGAGCTCGTCACAGTTGCGCCACAGATGCGCGTGGCATGGAGCGCAGCTGTCTGTTGCCGCACCTGCCGCAATCGATGTCGTCCATCAGCAATTTTGATAGGTCAATGGTAGGCTCGGCGAGATCAATGCAAAGATTACATTTCAGATTCTGCAAGTCTGCCCGCTGGAGAATCAATACTGCAATGCGATGTTGCTGTTACCGGCGTCTTTGGCGGCCGCATCTGCCTGAGTTTGGTGATGTTTGAAGCAACACGGATTGGCGATTCGCCTCGCCCAAGAGGGTGCCGCCATTCAAGATGTAGCTTCCTGGAGTTGGATGGGTCAACGACAGGCTTGGATGCATATAGATCAGCGCAGCGGCAGAGGAACAAACCACAGGATGGGGTGATGCATGCAAACGTGTTTTCCGTGCTTCCATTGGAAGCGTCCTGCTTCACAGAAAGGAGACAACCAACGACCCACGAAGCGCTGAGCGTTGCCAGACAGCACATGAAAGTCCAAAGCGCCTTCAATTGTTTGACACGTCATATCTCGATTTGGGTCGGTCTACGGTAGTCAAAAGGAGCTCTATGAGATCTCTTCCGAGCGGCACTGCTGTGCCTCTGACTGGCCACTCTGGGCCGGACTGCCAGCATGACTTGCTTCATCCTGGAGGGAGCCCCATTGTAACGAAACGGTCGAAGATGGGCACCCGCTTGGGCCAGACTGCAGCGTCACCAGCCACCCCTCCAGCCGGCGCGCCCCCTGGCCGCCCCCGGATCGCGTCCCAGCTAGGCTGCACTGAGCGGGAGCCTGCGCGACGCAGTGCGCCCAAACCCGTCAGCACCCTGCCAAGCTGAGTCGCTGCGCGGCTGCTGCCCTCCCGAGCGCCCGCCAGCTGCAGCATGCCAGCAGACCGCCGGCCGCTCCTCCAGCCGCCGGCTCCCTGGCAGCCGCCAGCTTGCAAGCCGGCCGCGCGTGCCCGCCAGCTCATCAGCCCCGGCCGCCACTGTACAGCGCGCCGCCTAAGACTCCCCGACCGGTGCCTGCGACCGGCCCGGGCGGCGCATGTGGCGCAGGCCCTCACTGGTAGCTGTTGGACCGCAGCAGGTGATCCCGATGCGGGTCACCGTAGGGCAGCACGCCTGGGTGGCCCGGGTACGCCGTCGGCGCAGGCGGCCCGCCTGGCACCTGCTAACGACAGCGAGGGTCTATCTCGGTGGTTTGCATCAACATGTTGCGGCTGAAGGAGAGGAGTGCGCGGCATGGCAACTGGCATGACAGACACGTCAAACACGCCACGTATTGGCATCCTGCCCGAGCGGACGCAGACATTCGAGCCATTGGCCAACAAGTGCATTTGGGTGCTGGCCCACAGAGACGCACAGCCCAACTCCACCTCAATGCACACCACCGAGACAGACCCTCTGTGGTGTGCAAGTTCCAAGGGAGCTGTGCGAGTTTCTGCTTGGTGGTGTGCCAATTGCAAGTGAGCTGTGCGACCTGTACGGATTGGGTGCCTGTAGCGCCCAATCAAACTTCTTGGCCTGGTTCGAATGTCTGCGGAGGATTTAGGGCAGGGCCTGGTGGTGAGGGGGTAGTGCCGGAGAGGGCAAGCCACTCACCATGGGGATGCCCTGCTGCTGCTGGTGCGGGTGCTGCTGTTGCTGCGCCGCCTGCTGTGGGTGGTGCTGCTGGCCGGGGTGCTGCTGCTGCGGGTGCGGCGGCACCGGCGGCCGGCCGTAGGCGCCGTTCTCCATCACCGTCATGTTCCGCACGCCGCTGCCGAGCCGGTTGACGGCCTGGTCCACAGCCATCGCGTCTGGCGGCCCGTGCTCCGCCACCGGCGGCACGCTGCCGTGCACCTGCAGGACGGCGCGCGGGGATGTGTCACCCGGCAGTGTGGCGATCTGCATCCTGTGCTGTTATGCAAAAATGTCTGTGGTCGGCGGCTTCACAGCGCATGGCTGGCAGAGAGGCAGGGGACCTGTCGGCGGCGCCCGCCGTCAACAACCGTCAACCCCTCAGCGGACGCTGGCACCGACAAGCTGCAGCTGCAGGGATGGCAGCCGCGCTCGAGCGGCTTCGGTCCATAGTGTCAAGTCTGCCGCTCCGGTCCAGGGTGTCGATTCTGCCGCGCACCTGCTGGCCCGCCATGTAGCGCGCGGCCTCGTGCTGAAACTCGCGCACGCGCTCCCGCGGCAGGCTGGTCGCCTGCCCCAGGTTGGGTCCCGGCGGCCGGCCTTGCCCGCCGCCGTCCAAATGATCGAACTGCCGCCTGAAGTTGTCAACCTGCGGCGGCAGGCATTGCGGTTAGGGTTTCGGGGTTCAGGGAGTGGGCGGCAGGCGTGCCCCACAGGATCGGACCCTGGTGCCGCGTCTCTCCGACCCTCCTGCACCTCGAGTCGCCTCTGCCGACAGCACGGCGCGCCGGAACGACGAGCCGCTGCACGGGCCTCTGCCAGGACCTGACTGCTCGAGGCGCATGTGCCCCCAGGTGAGCACCAGTGTGCAGTCCTGCATTTGCCTTGCTTCTTGCCGCTGCCGCAGCCGCTAGCGAGGCTGGAGGTGTCTCCAGGGTCCCGGGGAGATATCCAGGGTCCCGTGACCCTTGTGCATAAAGTAAGGGAATGCAAGGGCCTGCCTGCGGCTGAGGAGCACGGTGTGACAACCAGATCAGGCACAACAGGCACGCTGCTCTTGAGGAGCGCTCACCGCCGAGGGGTACATGTAGCCGGGCCCAGAGCGCGGGCCGTTCTGCAGGAAGTCCGCCAGCATGTGGGGGTGGTACTCAAGGATCTCCCTGTAGATCAGGTCCCGCACCTGCGACCACGACATCACAGTGTGAGGGCCCCGGCACAGCGTCCAAACTCCTTGGCTCAGAGGCTTGACAAGCCTCGAAGCACTCAACAAGTCTCTCGAAGGCCCGGTTGTCCGGCAGCGGTGGAGTTCAAGGACATCACCAACAGAGCCAGGAGCACCAGCTTTGGAGCCCGCCCAGCCCTGGGCAGCCTTTGCGCAGCCCGGCAGCCGGCTCTCTGCAACTCAATCTCCCGCGGGCGTCACTGCCAAGACACTGCCTTCAAGGACACCGGCAACCGGACGGCAGCCGGGCGCAGCAGCTGGTACCCAGTTTCCCCCACCTCCTCGGTGTGCAGCTTGCGGCGCTCGAAGTCAAAGGCCAGCTTGCTGACGGGCTGCGCCGCGGGCTCCCGCTGCGGCTGCGCCAGCCCGTGGAAGTAGGGGTCGCTCAGCGCCTCCTCGCACGTTGGCCGGTCCGCCGGGTCGAAGGCCTGCGCGCCGCCGCAGGGTGTTAGGGTTTGGCAGGTCGCCTCAACGTTGGGAGAGTCTGCGGGGCCGGGCTTGCTGCGCCTTCCGCCGGCCCCCGACTGGTGGGTATCCCTCCTCCAAAAGCGTTCGGTGCCCCAGCTGCAGGACTCTCATTCCAGGCACCTCCAGGCGAGGCCGTTCCAGATTGCAGTATTGCGTGGCAGGGGCCAGCGCACGAGCGGCCATCCTGCAAGAGAGCGAGCGCATGCGGCACAGCGGTTCACTCCCAGCTGGCGTGCAAGCACGGCTGCTGCACCAACAAAACCTTTCATCCTGTGACGCCGTTGACACTGCAGACTGGTGCTGTGGAACTCACCAGCATCTTCCTCAGCAGCGCCACGGCACTGCGGTCGGCACGCGGGAAGTACTGCTCCAGCTGCACGCCCGGCTTCCGCCGCATGTTCATCAGGAAGCGGCGCGCCTTCTCGTTGCGCACCTGAAAGGCCGAGACACAAGCGCTTCGGATCAACGACGAGCGGAAGTCAAGCGGAACAACCAGCTGCCTTGGCAGCGGACCGCCAAGCTCCAGCTGACGGTGGCATCGCCTGTGGTCCGTCACAGGGCCCGCACGCTGCAACCGCTGCGACTCGCAACCTTGCAGTTGGAAGCGACCGCACGCCCAACAGAAGGCAGGGTTCTGTGGGGTTCTTTGGTTCAAATCATAAAGGGAAGCAGACAAGAAAAGAAGGCAGTCCACCTTGTTGATGACCTCCGCGGAGGGCGTGCCCAGCAGGTCGGTGATGAGCTCCAGCTGGTGGACCACGTTGCGGCCCGGGAACAGCGGCTTGCCCAGCAGCACCTCCGCAAAGATGCAGCCGATGGACCAGATGTCGATCGCGGGGCTGTACTTTGCGAAGAAAGAGCCGCACAGCTCCGGCGCGCGGTACCTGCGGCGCGCAAGGCAGGGCATTTGTCTTCTGGCGCTGCGAGATGCGCGGCCGACGACAGAGGCTGTGCTTCGGAGCGAAGAGGTACCTGGCGCTGCTGACGACAGGCCCAGTCTCGCACAGGCTGCGCATGCCTCACTCATTCAGTCAGACAAGTGACGCTGAGGCTTTCTCGAGCCAATGTACAAAAATGGTGTTGCTGCATCCGACAGCGCCGTGAGTCAGCGCCTTGACAGCGCCGTCACGACTGCTCCCACGGCGCCTGCTGACACCAATCTGAGAACCAGTCGTACCAGATGTCAAAAGCGCACCAGCGCGTCGCCACATAGTCCGTCCAGAAGATGGTGGTCGGCATGTCATTGAAGGACGGCCGCGCCAGCCCAAAGTCGCACACCTGCATTGCGCAGGAATGGGGGATTTGTATAATGCATCGTCGAGCAGACCACGTATCTGCACACCCACAAGTCGCAGCAGGGACACTGTCACAACATGGCAACTCCAGACCTTAAGCTTGCAGTCGCTGTTGGCCAGGATGTTCTTGGGCTTGAGGTCCCTGTGGAACACCTTGGCTGCGCGCAGCAAGCGCGACGCCGTGTTCAGCACAGCTCCATGCGTGCGGTTGCTCAGACCCAACCAGGAGTAGCAGCTCGAAAAGCGAAGCTGGCAACTCACCTGTGTGAATGTACTTCAGGCCGCGCAGCATTTGGTACAGGAAGAATTGGTGGTGCTCCGGGGTAAGGTCATCATTTGCCTTAATGACCTGCATTCGAGATGAGGACTTGTATACGTGTACTTGCATACTTGTACTTGCATAATGAATTGTGGAGGGGCTTTCTTACTTAAGAATCAGTTGTGAAAAACAGCCTTGCCTGGTGAAGGTCCGTCTCCATGAGCTCGAAGACCACGTAGATGTCCTTGAACTCGCGCGGGCTCGGCGGCAGCATGATGTGCTTGATCTCCACGATGTCTGTCAATCAGCAGCAGCAGGTGTGTTGCGACAGCCAAGAGGCCAGCTTTGCGTTGGTGCAGCTGTAATTGCCTGGCGCCTCGCAAATCATGTGCATGCGCATGTGTCGCCTGCCGCTGACGCCACATGCGGCGGCACCGAAAGCGCTGCTGGCCCTCACCTGGATGGCGCAGCAGCCGCAGCAGCTTGATTTCTCGCAAGATGCGGGTCGCGTCCGACACATGGTCAAAGACGTTGTTGATCTTCTTGATGGCCACCTTCTCCCCGGTCTTGTTGTCCATCGCCGAGCACACGACTCCGTACGACCCCTTGCCGATCACCTCCTTGATCGAGTACCGGTTGGCCTCACCGTACTCCGTGAAGAAGTCGTGCACGTCCATCTTGCTTTTGGAGGACCGCTGCGAGCGGCATGTTGCGGGGTGACAACTTCGACAGGACGAGGACGGGCACGTAAGCACGGTCGAGCTGACTCGATCGGGTGTCGTGCAGCAGTGGCATACAGTGTGTAATGGAAACAGCTGCAGAGACCACATCGTATCTCCGCGCATGTTGTCCGGGCTCTGCCCCGGCAGGACACAACCTCCCACCGAGGACGGCTGTACCAAACCGTGAAAAAAAACTGATGGTTTGTGCGGCCCACCTGCACCGGCTGCTGTGCCGGCTGTGCGGCTGCCGCCGACGGTCTGCGTGCGGCCTGGCCCGCGGCCTTGCTCGCGTGGGCTGTGCCCGTTCCGGAGGCCTCGCGAGAGGCTCGCTCCAGCTCTGGTCCTGCTGCCCTCGGCTGCTCGGCTGCCTGGTCAGCTGGGCCGTGCAGGTAAGATTTAGCTTTCTGCCATAGTGTCATAGCAATCTGATGCGGCGCACTGCCGACATCTCCCTGGCTATCTCTGCTCAGGCACGCATACAGATCGAAACCGCCTGGGGTTGACTTCGACGGCGAACGACAAGGGTCGACGCTGACTGTAGAATGCGTGGGAGTCAGCAGGTGCTGTGATGCCACGAAATAGCGAGAGGGCCTATGGCGAGCTCACACATGAATGTCACCCAGCATTGTTGGTGCTTGATGACTGGGAACCGTTGAAGAAAACATCATAGCGTCCTCGACTTTCTTGCCGCCCCGTGTCAGGAGATGCAGTCGAGCCGGGCACAGCGCCACACGCCAAACACTCTCCGCAGCCGCAATCAGTCTGGGACAGGCCGCCTGCACACGTCCAGGCGCCGCCCCCACGTTTTGCACAGCTCCAGCATTTGATAGCAAGCTCCAGTACGTACCTCGCGGACGTCCCTCCGGCGGCAGCTTTGACCACCACGCAGTCCTTTAGGCGCTACCGCAGTCAAAGCAAGGCTGGTGTTACGCCTGCAACCCGTGGGCAGACCCGCCTGCAGGTCAGGAAGTATAGCCTTTTGGCGCGGGGCGGTGGCGCAACCACGTTCGGTGCAGTAGCGCGGTGTGAGGCCCGCGACGAGGGAGTGCTGAGCTGCCGGAAGCTTGTCAGCGCGTCTGAGGCGGGCCTCTACGCCTGACCGCAACCCAGGAGCCGGCCGCCTTGGCGGCGGCGCGGACAGCGAGCCACCATGCCGCAGGTGTGGCCAGCTTCGGCTAGCATCCCGGGGATGCGATCATTCCGCCATCATCTCCAAGCGACGACTGTGGGCGCCTGTCCCTGCTGTCATGCCGTGCTGGCGTGCCATCTTGCTGTGCCGTCTCGCCATCACGCTCGACCGGGCAACTGCTGATGTGAACACGCTTTTGTGCGGCCGCAACTGCGGCAGGGAGACTACATCGACCTGCACCGCAAGCGCCACGGGCGGCGGCTGGACTACGAGGAGAAGAAACGCAAGCGCGAGGCGCGAGAGGTGCACAAGCGCAGCAAGTATGCGCAGAACGTCATCGGCCTCAAGGCCAAGCTGTACAGCAAGAAGCGGCATGCGGAGAAGGCGACGATGAAGCGCACTATCGCGATGCACAACGAGCGCGACAACAAGCACAAGGCGGTCGACGAGCAGCACGGCTCCGCCGTGCCCGCCTACCTGCTGGACCGTGACCAGGTATGCTCCGTTTCATGCTGTCTTGTCGTTTCATATTGGCGCGGTGACAAAACGACACAGAAACACCAGCACCACGATTTTCTTTGCCGAATGCGCTGCCTTCTGGCTGTACGGGCCCGCTCGCGCTGTGTCACACCTCGACAAATTCAGGCTCTGCTGCATGCATGCGTGCATGCATGCCAACTGTTTGGAGAGACTCTGGTTGGAACACCGATGGGTGCTCCTCGACCTTCGCTGCTGGCTGATGCACGTTTCGGCATTGCGCCTTGCAGGTGGACCGCGCCAAGGTGCTGAGCAACACCATCAAGCAGAAGCGGAAGGAGAAGGCGGGCAAGTGGGAGGTGCCCCTGCCCAAGGTGGGTCCCAGAAATCGGGTCCCAAACACATTGGCGCAACATGGTCGAAATTTGGCGCCAGCAATCCGGATTGCGGCAGGCGCCTCTGGAGCACCCAGAGGCGTAGTCGGACGCGCCTGCCTGCTGAGCTACGATGGTGATGTGCGTGCCGCAAGCTGCGGGTCGTCTTCCTTCCAGCATCCCAACAGCGTTCTGCGCCTGCCCCGTGACGCAGGTGCGGCCCATCGCCGAGGACGAGATGTTCAAGGTCATGCGGTCGGGCAAGCGGCAGAAGAAGCAGTGGAAGCGCATGCTGACCAAGGTCACCTTTGTGGGCGGCGGCTTCACCCGCAAGCCACCAAAGTATGAGCGCTTCATCCGCCCCACAGGTCGGTGCGACAGCTTGTATGTGCTAGAACAGGCAGTGTTGAATCCCTGCTGCTTGCCGTGCAGCAAAGGAGACACCACGTATGGTCTCTGGTGCGGAATCACTGCCGCAGCGTGGCGCAGCTGCAGCGAGGGAGGAGCCTGGGGTTTCGCAGACTCCTTGCACGAGCTGTGTCCCTCTTGATTTTGGGGCTGATCCACCAGAGAGGCTCTGCAGCTTGGCCTGCACCAAAACGCAGGGCTGCGCATGAACAAGGCGCATGTGACGCATCCGGAGCTCAAGTGCACCTTCTGCCTGGAGATCATCGGCGTCAAGAAGAACCCCAACGGGCAGACGTACACAACGCTGGGCGTCATCACCAAGGGCACCATCATCGAGGTGGGCTTGGGCTTGCTGCGCCACAATGTGTCCAGTTCCTGGCGTCCCCCGGACATGCAGGGTCTGGCAGCCGGCCCGTCGCGATGCGACGTCAGCCTGCGTTGTGTCGCCACTCGGCTTTTCAAGTCGATCATCCCACGTTCCTGCGCTCGCAGGTGAACGTCAGCGAGCTCGGGCTGGTCACGCCCGGTGGCAAGGTGGTATGGGGCAAATACGCCCAGGTGCGGCCCCATTGTGCATGTCCCGCAACATGTCAAGGTCGGTGTGCTTGTTTCTGCACGTTCGCAGTGCTCTCTGCACTCGAGCTCAACACCGCTGCTTCTGTGTGCAGGTCACAAATAACCCGGAGAACGACGGCACCATCAATGCCGTGCTGCTGGTGTGACTTTTCGTCCAGTCCATGACCCGACGCCTGAGGCCGCAATCGAGCGAAGCAGAATAGGACGAGGTTGGGGTGACGGGATGCTCCTCGGCCTCAGCGCTGCAAACTCCGATGGCAAAGGATGACGCAGTCGCCGCAGCAGCAAATGACTGGGGCTGAAAAATGTTGCACAGCCACCAGGACATGTTCGCGTACAGCGAGCGCCGCAATTTTCGACGCCAACGAACGGCGAGTCCAGCACCACGTACCACTGTTGTCTGGTTTGGGCTGTTTGCAGCAAGTCGGACAGAGCCAACAAAGTTGCCTAGTGCTGTTAGCTGGCTGTTAGCAACAAGCGCGGGACCACGACAATGTAGATGCAGCGCCTCACTGTGCACTTATTCGCGTGCTTGCGTCACGCTCAGCTATCGACCGAGACCAGAGGGGCTGTCGGACCGGATCACAGCTCCAACGAGCTGGCAAGTGCACGTGGTTTGTCATCGAACGAGACGCAGGCCAGGCGAACAGAGCTCCGCCGACACTGACCTCACGTCAAGTCCGAGAAGAGAGGGGCTGCTGGGTGTGCAAGGGTCGCGCACGGTCGTGGTGCCGCGTCGCGCAAGTCGTCTCAAGGACTAGATCACCAGCCATCTGGCGAGCGAGGTAGCAGCAGCAGCATGGCGCAGGGCACCACCGTCTCGCCGTTGGCGAAGTACAAGCTGGTGATCCATCCGTCGCTCCTGTTCACACGCGGTGAAATCCTTTCGCGTTCTTGCCTGGCTTTCAAGGGTGAGCGGTGCATGGCGCACGATGCAGCTGCGCTCTTCACTAGAGGCAGATGTCACCTGATTTCGGCGTTGCTCGTGCAGGTGTTCCTTGGCGACCAGTCAGTGGGCAAAACGTCGATCATCACGCGCTTCATGTATGACAAGTTCGACAACACATATCAGGTCAGTACGCAGCGGTGTATCGGCCCTGCCCAGCGGCCTGAACCTGCTTCACGATGACGCGATGTATCTGCGGACAGCATGTACCAATCCAACGGTCATATATCGTTACAGGCAACGATTGGCATCGACTTTCTGTCAAAGACCATGTACCTGGAAGACCGGACAGTGCGGTTGCAGCTCTGGTGAGACAGCCTCCTGAGCGCCCACGCACCCTGCGCTTGAAGGATGCCGGAGCTTTGGAGGGCTGGGCCGGGCGGTGCGATTGCGCTACCGACGTGTCGCTCTGAGACATGCACGCTGCCGATGCAGGGACACAGCCGGTCAGGAGAGGTTTCGCAGCTTGATCCCCAGCTACATCCGGGACTCCTCGGTGGCAGTGGTGGTCTATGACGTCACCAGTGCGCTTCCGCAGTGCCTTCTGCCAGCGTTACTGGAGCGGCAGCAACACATTGACCTGCACAGCCCATCCTTATGTGAACATGCATGCTGCGTCTGCCTGCGCTTCACGAAGAGTGCTTGTGTTGCAGATCGGCAGTCCTTCCTGAACACGCTGCGGTGGATTGAGGAGGTGCGGAATGAGCGGGGCAGCGACGTCATCATCGTGCTAGTCGGCAACAAAACAGACCTCGTGGACAAGCGGTGAGGTTGTGTGCCACAAGGCAAGCTCACAGATCAGCTCGACTTGAGGCGGGCATGTAAAGCGGCCGACGGCTTTGAACCATGCTTCTGCTGACACGTACACCTGAGTGAACAGCATCCCTACCCAAGCGCAATGGAGCGGAGGCTGAGAATTGGATGCGCTGCCGCAGGCAAGTGTCCATTGAGGAGGGTGATGCAAAATCTCGTGATCTGGGCGTCATCTTCATTGAGACCAGCGCCAAGGCAGGGTTCAACATCAAGGTGCGGCCCTCCATGCGTGCTTCTGGGAAGCGAAGGGCTGACACAACATCCATTTTTACGTGACGTCGGGGATCTGGTATCCCGCAGGCCATGGTTGGCTTGTCTCACGGCTGGCACATGACATGCAGGCGCTGTTCCGGAAAATTGCGGCGGCGCTGCCAGGCATGGACTCATTCACGACAGCAAAGCAGGAGGACCTCGTGGATGTCAATCTCGCAGACAAGAGTAGCGCTGCCAAGGCCAAGGATGCTGCCTCACAGTGCCAATGCTAGGACCGGCAGTGGTGACGGTTACATTTGGTTCAACTTTTTTTATCGGGCAGCAGACATCACCGTTGGGGCGTGGGGCAATCGATGTCGTCTTGTAGTGAGTGGCTCCCCTCCCTTCTGAATGAGGATGAACGGGCCTCTTCGGCACGCTGGCTGCCGTTTGAGCATTGGACCAGCAATTGAAATGCTGCGAGCGAAAGGAAGGGGGAGTGATGCTGAAGGATTACCTTATGAGCGTCCTTGCGACCACCTCGAGCGTAGCGCCAGAGCAGTACTCCCGGCTTGAACACCTTCACACAAGCTGCTTTGACCCCTCAAACACAGCTGCCGTATTGGGCTCGCCCGCTTCCCGACTCAGTTACTTCCGATACCGGCCCATCCTAGCGCCAGACGCACTCGCCAGTCGATAAAGCAGCTGAGCGCGGCTGCGCTGGTCCTTTCTGAACACTGCAAGCGCCCGACAAAGCGGGAGCTCCTGTGGGCAGCTGCAGCGGACAGTCGGAAGCATGGCGAACCTCGATGAGCTTGAGGATGAGCTGGAAGAGGAGGAGAACGACTTCGATCCGGAGGTGCAGCTTCCATGCCGGTCTGCTGACAGCTTTTTTCCATGCTACATGCACGACGCCGCATGGCACAGCGGATCTGTTGTCAGGATGCGGCACATCGCTTATGAAGGTGCCGGGGGCACTGCCGCGGTCTGAGGGCGTGAGCTTGTCTGTCAGAGATGCGCCGCTGCGCCTGGTTGTCAGCTGTTTAGCCTCAGGGGTGCTGTTCCTCCCACATGCGCTGTCCCAGGTCAGCTCTGGCCCACAGAGGCAGGGCGCAGCGATCTGGAGGACCTTCTTGCCGGCATCAGCGCGGACGAAGCTAGGAATTTGCTGTTTCTGACATCCCAGGCCGGCGGCGCCGGCGGTGCCATCGAGTCGTCGGACGAGGAGGAGGCGCCCCGCAAGGGCGCTGCAAAGACTGGCAAAGGCGGCGCGCGTTCCAAGCCCAGGAAGCGCGGCGGCGAGGGCGGCGCCAAGCGCGGCCGCAACATCTTCATTGACGATGCTGCAGAGGAGGACGACGATGTGGGTTGCTCCACCTTGATCTGCTGGACACCAAACCTTGCACATCCCTGATGAGGCATCCGTGCTGTCACAACCAGCTGGCCCTTGCATGCGCTGTAGGCCTTGGGCCGGCTCGTCTGTTTGCTCGAGCTGGAATCCAGCATTTGCCTGCACGAGCTGGAATCCAGCATTTGCCTGCACATGCTGAAGGCAGCGCTCACTCCACAAAATACGGAATCATAGGACGATGAGGACGAGGATGGCGCGAAGCGGCGGGGCAAGAAGAAGCGGTCGCGGTACATTGATGACATGGCCGCCGAGGACCGCGATGCAGAGGACGACGAAGACGAGGAGGCAGAGGTGGGACACTGATCTGTGCAGCAACTGTTCAGAAGGCGATGTGCAGGACACGTGGTGTGAAAAGGTCTGCCGTCCCTGCATGCTGCTGAGAGTCGCCATGCCGCGAATGCTGCGCCGGAAGCCTTGGCTACCTGCTACCTGTTCGAGATTGCTATGCTCATTGAGCTCGGACCATGCCACCGAAACTGAGGTTCATCCATCACGCTGCTGTCATGATAGCTGGTGGGGTGTTGATGACAACCTTATGTTTGTTGGGTCCCTGATCCTCCCGCTGCGCTGCACAGGAGGATTTTGCAGATCTGATCGCCAACGACAATGAGGCAGACCAGGTGGCGAGGGAGAACCACGGCAACTACCAGCAAGTCAGCGAGATGCGCCGGTGCGCCTGCATGCTGCTGGGGGCGCCGGAGTGCTGCGAGATCAATAGCGCCTCTTGCGCAGCACCTGCTTCCGCTCATGCGCAAGGACCCTCGTGCATTCTGCTGCAAGCGCGTTCAGGAACCCTGAGCAGACTCCCGGCAGAGCATCAGCGCCTGTACAAGCCGACTCAGGGATGTCCCTCTTATAAGCGATTCAGCCAGCTGGCGAGCTTTCAGGCAAGTGCGGCTCGCTGGGCACGAGGCCTAGGCCGGGGCCAAGGTCAATCGACCTCCGGCTTGGGCAATTGCAACCCTCTCAATATACTTGTGTGGTTGTCCAAATGCGCAGGCGGGAGAATGAGCTCACGGAAGAGGAGCTGGAGGAGTTTGTGCGTAAAAAGTACCAGTCGCGGAGCTACGCTCAGGTCAGTTTCTGGTGCCGGCTCACCAGTGGCGAACTCGGAGTTGTGCACAGCTCCAAACCGTCGATCCATGGCGGCGAGCATGCTAAGGTGGCCTGCGCAAGAACGAACCCCGCGCCGCATGCGTGCGCCCATGTGCCCCTGCGAGGCGGCAGGGGGGTCTGCGCTGCCACCAGCGCCGGCGCAGCTGTCCATGCACGGGGACCTGGCATTACCCAATGCAGTACCCAGACCGCATTCTTACAAACACCTCATCCGGTCGCCAAATGGACAGCTGCCATTAGTCGGCGTCTCCCTGCGATGTGTCGCCCGGAGTCACGAGACCTGACGTCCATGGTGTGCGCAGGAGGAGGGGGAGGAGGACGTGGGGCTGGTGGGGCAGCAGGGACTGCTGCCCGGAAAGTCGGACGCACGGCTGTGGGCAGTGCAGTGCCGGCCCGGCTGCGAGCGCGAGGCGGTGGTGTGCCTGCTACAGAAGGCCGTGGAGCTGGGCGCCCGCAACGACCGCCTCGGCATGGCCGCCCTCGGCATCAAGTCCGCCTTTGCGCACGACCACATCAAGGTCGGTCGGTTTGTGAAAGGATCTGGAAGAATGGATTTAGGAGAAGGGTCTATAGGGGTCGACAGCGGTGATGTTCATTGTGAGGCGTCGCGGGAGGGGCGCAGCGTCGGGAGCCTGCTCGGGGTGCCGACCTGCTCACGGTAGTGCGGCTGGCAGGCGGAGGCCGCAGTCCAGCACCCTAGGCAGCAACGGGACGTTTCCGCGAGCAGGCCCATGTGCGGGCCTGCCAGCCCCTGGAGGTCCTGCTCCATCTACCATAACTCCTTCTTCCAACCGAGCTGCTGAGATGGCTCACCCGCTGCCGAGCTCACGTCAGATTTGCATCGGAGGCGATCTCACCCTCCGCGCGGCGCTGTGTCTCCGTGCAGGGCTACTTCTGGGTGGAGGCGCACAAGCTGGACTATGTAAGAGACGCGCTGCGGGGGCTGCGCGTCGTGTTTCAGAGCAAGACGCCGCACCAGGTGCCCTTGGCGCAGATGGTGGAGACCATTTCGGTGCCCAAGCCTACGCAGGCGCTGCTGGGTGCGCTCCCCGCTGCAGCCCCCTCCTCCAACCCTCTTCCGTAAGCAGGACGTGTCCTCCGCGCAGTTCCCCCCTTTTCAAGCCTCGGTTGCAGACAAGGAGCATCCGGCCGATGGGCAACCTGTTGGTAAGACCGGCGAGCGGCCCTCGCTGATGGGCGCCGCTCGCCGATCGCTCGGCCTCAGCTCCAGCCGGAGGTCACATGAGCGGAGACCTTCATGTGACCTCGCCGCCAGCGGCGGTGGAGTCCTATACGAACGTGTGCTGTGCCAAGGCTGCCTGCGTCCATGCAGAGCGGGACAGCTGGGCGCGGGTTCGCAATGGCGTGTACAAGGACGACCTGTGCCGTGTGTCCGATGTCGACTACTCCTCCGGCCGCGCCACTATCGAGGTGCGCCCACAGCCCAGACAAGGTGACTGCGCGCCGGCTGCTGAGTTCGGAGGAGGCCCCTGTCTTACTCCAATGCTGACCGTGTCGACCCAGATGGTTTGCGTCGCTTCTGATGTGGCCCTCTGTGCTGCGGCTGCATTCGCCATGCACCTTGCTTCTTCCTTTCCGTAATCCCTCTCTGCAGTCCCTCTCTGCGGCGCTTGCTCAGCCACAAGTTATGCATGAGTCCTGGCACGCAGGTGGTGCCGCGCATCGACTACGCCACCCTCGCGAGCGGCGCCCCCAAGCAGCCCTTTGGACGCGCCCCCAAGATCCGGCCGCCTGCCAGGTACCTCACTCGGCTCATTCTCGGCAGCTTGTGTTCAGCACGAAGGCAGAATCGTTTGAGCGTCACCGCCGAATTGGACCCTCACTCTGATTCTGGACCAAGTCTCTGCATGCACAACCGACTGCGCAGCACGCACCTGGAGCAACCTCTGTGTTGCCTCATGATCCATCCTTCACGATTCCTGCAGGGCGTTCAATCCAGGCGAGGCGCGGGACGCAGGCGCCACCGTGGAGCGCGAGAACCGGCGGTTGCAGGATGGCAGCGTATTTTACGTGATGGACGGCAAGCAGCGCTTCACGCAGGGCTATCTGCAGCGCCAGATCGCCATCCGCAGCCTGGCCATCTGCGACGCGCTGCCGCCGCTCGACGAGTTGCAGCGCTTCAAGCAGGCGCGCGGCCCTCGCGACGAAACCTGCCTGGAGACGGCTAGTGATTCCGTGCTGCGGCTGCTGGGAGGAGTGTTCTCTGCAAGCATGCAGATCCTCCTCTACGTGACCTGGTTGCGGAAGGGGAGGAGACTTTCTGAAGTAGGGTATCTTGCTGACGCTTCCATCACTTGCTGCCCGGCAGGCGGCGCAAAGCGTGGGCGAGACGGACGGCACGCCAGGCGACCTGTCTGCGCTCATGGAGACGCTCAAGGGCCAGGACGCACCTCCACCCACCTTCGTCAAGGTGCCCCTGCTGTCACCCTTCTGCCAGCTCCCCTGACTCCCTCAGCACAACTCGTGACTGCATCACGGATGCTTGTTAGACACGTGCAATACCGGCATCGAGTCTGCCACCTTGCAACCTTCGCTGCAGCGGCGAACCGCAGTTGGGCTGACGCCGCGCACAGGGGACGCCACCAGGCAACGCCATCCGTCGTCTGGTCGAGAATCTTCTGTACACGCCAAACCTCTGTGCAGTTGCCAGGCCGACTGCCAAGCCCTGCCCCACCACGCCCCTGCAGGGCGGCAGGGAGCTGGAGGTGGAGGTGTTGGGCGGCAGACCAGAATGGCATGCGCGGCAGTGTGTCGGGGAAGCTGTCCCGGATCGGTGGTCCATGCTCAACTCCGCCTGCCAACTCTCGTCGGCCTTCATGCGCTGTCCAGGGCGACAGGGTGGAGGTGGTGGCGGGCGACCTCGCCGGCATGCGCGGCCGCGTGGACCGCATCGACGAGGAGGGCATGGTGCACGTCAAGGCGCTGGACCTGGACGGCGTCAAGGAGGCCATCGAGATCGAGCCGCGCGACCTCGTCAAGTTCTTCCGCGTGCGTGCCCGCTCGGCTCGAGTCAGTCSTGCCCCCSCCSCCCCCGCCCGGGGGCTGCGGACGCTGGAACCCCTGACCCCCCTTCGGGCAGCTGCTGCGCCGGGCGCTCTGGGCGCTGCCCATCGGCTGCGGGGGCGTGCTGCTGCACCGCCACGGCCCGATCCACCAGGCTCGCCTGCAGACCCTGCAAGCACTTTGTCGAACCTTCCTGATCGCATGTGCTGTTTCACTCTCACCTTGTGCTCCCCTCGGATCGCGAGGAGCTGATCAGTCGCTCCTTGGAAATCCTAAACCCTAAACCCTTGGACCTGCAGGCGGGCGACCACGTGAAGGTGGTGGCGGGCCAGATGGCGGGCGAGACGGGTATGCTGCTGCAACTGGAGGCGGGCGTCGCGACGCTGTTCCTGGACTCCAGCCGGCAGGAGGTCAAGCTCTTCTCGCGCGACCTCACCGAGTCCGCCGACATCGTCGCCGGCATTGACAGGTGCCAGATATTGACAAAAAACAATTTCTTGCTGTACACACCTAAGATCTAACTCGCACCCGCCCCCAGCGCCTGTCTACGGGGTCGACTGGGCGGATGTAGATGGCCCTGCCAGTCGGAACTGCGCTGTCCCCTGCACGGCCGCCCCTCACCGCGGCCGAGGTTGCTCGTGCTGTCCAGGAGGTTCCTGTGTGCGGTTCCCGTCGACAGCACCCCGCAGCAAGCACATGTTTCGGCGCAGGCTGGGCATGCATGAGCTGCCAGATCTGGCGCCGGGGGACAGGGAGCCCGTCACGCCGGGCGAACCAGTCGGTCGAAGCAGTCGTGGCCTCGATGCAGGCTGGGCCCCTACGAGCAGCACGACCTGGTGGCGCTGGGGGAGGCGGGTCTGGTCGGTGTGGTCGTGGAGTGCGGCCCCGACTCCTGCCGGGTGCTGACCAACCGGGGCACGCCCGACCGGCCCGAGCTGCGCACCGCGCGCCTGCCAGACATCAAGCGCAAGCTGCTCATGCGCAACGCCGTCTCCAACGACCAGGGCCTCAACCCGGTGTGTTTAGTGTTCAGGGTTGATGTTGAGGCGTGAGGCTTGGCGTGAGCCTGCCCACGTGCATCTGCATGGTGCACCTTGCCAGTGCCAGGGGCCTGCCCTTCCGGTCAGTCCGCCTGCTAGATACTCCAGCTGCCAGCTGCCTGAAAGGTTCCAAACACTGTGTGACGCTCTCCAGCATCTTGCGGCGATTCCAGGTGGCGGTTGGTGACATGGTGGACGTGAAGCGAGGCGCCATGTCCGACAAGTCCGGCACCGTCAAGTACATCTTCCAGGGCTCCCTGTTCCTGCACTCCAGGTGTGTACGCTCAATTGCTCCAGTTTTTGAATCCCCATTTCCAGGACTCCTGTTCCTGCACTCCCAGTTCGCCATGCGCCCGCCCCCTCCTCTTACGGAATCACCTGTGTGCCAGTTGCCCCCATCATCTCTCCTTTATCCTGCTTGGCGTCGGAGGCATACTGGAGGCCCTTTCGCATCTGGCTCCGCAGACGCACCCACTTGCGGCCAGCCCTGCTCATGTGCTCCAGCCGCCAGGCCCAGTGCTTTCGAGCGAGCCTTGATGCTGCGGTGGTGGAGCACAGCTGGTGGCGGGGAGCATTTTGTTTGCCCCAGTGACCTGCCGCGCCGCGACGTCCAATCATATACCTTTTGGGCATACTTTCGGCATACTTTCCATGGCACACATATTTCTTTGCATCTTTGCGCTCCGCCAGCAGAGAGCGGGGCATGTCCTTGACGCGCCACGCACACGTCACCGAGGCCGCCGGGCCGTGTGTCCACAGGGAGGTGAAGACGCACGGCGGCTTCTTCTGCGTGAACGCGCGCGACACGCGGGTGCGTGGCGCCAAGCCCACAAACTACTCCAACCCGACCGGCACGCCCGGCCGCGTGGCCGACATCCTGGCGGGCCTGCGCTCGCCCGGCCCGGGCCGCACGCCCGGCAGCGTGTTCAGCAGCCCGCGCCTTGGCGCCGCCGGCCAGACGCAGGTGTGCCTGCCTCCCTGCCTGCACCAACTGCCCTGCCACGGCTCCGAAACAAGGAAAGCATCAGCTTCGTTGGCAGCTATGTGCTTTGCTTCCGAGCATTTTGGCTGGATCTGCTGCCTCGACTGGAGCCGGAAGCGGAGCGAGTATCCTCACACTTGGAGCCTCACTCGCAGCGGGCATGCCAACTGCCTGCACGACCATCATTCTTTTGTCGATGGCCATGCCAACCTCTTGGCCCGTTGCACAGGGGCTCACGGGCACAGCAGGCGGCGGCGGCTTCAGCGGGCGCGCAAATGGGGCGCGGCGGGACGACGGCCTCATCGGCCGCTCACTCAACATCGCGCGCGGCCCGCACAGGTCCGAAATACAACAGTTCTCATCAGACTTTCAGAAGACTAGCTCAGACATGACCATCAGAACAATTGCCTTTAAAAACCATCGACCCTGATCTGCACCTGCCTACGTGACATATCTCAAACGGGAACCGGCCTAGAACAAAGTCTCGGGAATGCAGCCGCACAGGCACTGCATCATCAGCCCTCCATGCGGCGCCAGTCCCCACGGAACGCGACGCTGTCAGCCCTCCAGCGGTTTGCAAGGGGCGGGTGGCGGCGGCGACGCACTGCCCCGTCGAGCTGGTCAGCTGCAACACGATCCCCCTCCTGGCTGCAGGGGGTACAAGGGACGGGTGGTGTCGGCGACGGAGACGCACTGCCGCATAGAGCTGGAGGCGCAGTACAAGACGGTCACTGTGAAGCGGTCAGACCTCAAACTGGAGGGCGACGGCACTGTGGCCGGCAACCGCACCCCAGTCTCCCCGTGGGACGCGCCCACCACGCCCATGCACCCGGGTGCGTCCCGTGCGATCGTCGGTGCAGCCTCTGTCGACCGGTTCACGGCTCATGTGCAGCGGGCACATGCCATCAAGCTGCCACATTGCAGTTTGCGGAGTCGCCAAATTGCATTATGCTATTGCATCGACCGCTGTGTGCGTGTGTGACATTGGTGCTGGTTCCGTGGCAGGCGGCCGGACGCCAATGCACTCGGGGGCGCAGACGCCGATGCATGCGTGGGGCAGCCAGACGCCGATGCACCCAGGCAGCATGACGCCCAGCCGCGCGCCCATGACCCCCGGCCGCGAGTGCGCTATGATTCTCCCTCCAACCATGTCGCGAGCCCGCCTGGAACTGCAGATGCTAAACATGAATTCCCAACAGAACCTGTATTGCTTCATGCGTGTGCAGCCACTTGGTTTATGCCTCGTCTGCAGCTGGCATTCATGTGGCATGAACATGCCGACGACGAAGCTGTCCTACGACATCCATTGTTGCTTGGTCGCTCACCTGCGCTCACGACCCACGCGGTGTCCCGCGCACAATCTCGGGACGCCAGGCACGGCAGCGCCTGGAGCACGGTGCGGCCATTCACTTCCTGCTTCCTGCGTCATGCAGGACGCCGGGGCACGGCAGCGCCTGGAACCCGTCGCAGACGCCGATGCGGGCGGCCGACGCGCCGGCAACGCCTGGCACATGGAACCCCGACTACGCCACGCCGGGTGCGCCATGCTTTCATCTCTACGTCATCCGCATCTCTACATCATCCGCAGTCATGCCCATCACCAAAACAGCCAGCCCCTGGGGATGTGGCAGCCCCTGCTGCTGACATCCAACCAAGCACCTGGACTCTTCCGGGGCAGAGTCCCAGTGACAGGATCACGGTCAATGGGTCAGCAGGTCCTTCCTCGCCATGCGCAGGCGGCAGTTTCAACAGCACGCCCAACGAGTATGGGCAGACGCCGTCCACCTTTGGCGGCACGCCGCAGCAGTACACGCCAGGCGGCACGCCCGGCGGCACCCCCGGCGCGTCATACACCCCCGGCACCACGCTGCAGGGTCAGCAGACCGCCCTATCCCACCCTCTCTCACTGATCTCGCGTTTCCACCGCTGGCCCGTTTCTTGTCGTGGAATTATCAAAGTCTTGTCGTGGAATTTTTCACGGTACACCTTCGGCTCTTGCAGCTGCCTCTTGGCTTCTTCTGGCCTTGCTCTCAGCCTCTCCGCAACCACCAGCGCATGACCAAATAACTGCCCCTGACGCACTGCCCCTCTTCCGGTGCGCGCAGCCCAGTACAGCCCGACGGGGGCCGGCGCGGGGCCCAGCACAGGGCCGGCCAGCGCGCCATACAGCCCCACGCAGCAGGCCGGCACCCCGGCCGCCGCGTTCACGCCCATGGCCTCCACGCCCGGTGCGCCTGACGCCTTGCAGCACCATGCTGCAGCTCCAGTGGGCCTTCCGGCACCTGTGCCAAAGGACCCTAAATGCACCCCGCTGCCACGCTGCGCATCGTGAAGAGACGGAAGCCGTGACCACACGAGGGCGCTTTTGTGCAGGGTTGAACCGCCCCTCGGCAGTGCGCCCAGGCCTTGCTTTAGCATCCTCAGCTCGAGACTCGTGTAGGGAACTTGGTTGGTCACTCCTGTGCCTCCCGCGCAGGCGGCGAGTACGGCTGGGCGCCCGCAACAGACAGTGCCCCCGCGGCAGCACCCAGCGCACCTTCAGGTGCAAAAAAGTCGGAACATCTTCACAGGGGTTGTCTGCAAAACATGCGCTGCCGCCATGAACTTGCAGGCCGCGCCACCCTCAGACACCATTCCGCCGCCCTGGTCACCTCTGCTGTCGAAGCAAGACCCATCGACCAACAGGGGTTCAAGCGCTAAGTGTGCACCGGGTTCAAGCCACCAGTGATGCTCAGTGATGCTCACACCATTCTCATGGCCGTCTGCAGCGGCAGCGCTCCTGTGGCAGGATGTGCACGTGCTGCTGCCGGACGGGCGCGCGGGCGTGGTGCGGGATGTGAGGCACGACGGCGCCGCCACCGTCGCCCTGGGTACGCGCTGCCTTCCACTCTGCAATCGTCCTGCATGCTTGTTTGCAGCTTTGCAGCGGCTGCAGACCCCGGAGCAGAATGTTGCAGTGTGCGACAGAAGGAAGGCATGGACGCCTGCGCCGGCAGCTCCAAATTACCCGGCTCATTCTGGAAACGGGATCCAGCAGCACGGCGAACCAAAAACGAGGGAGGCTGGCTCTGCGTCATGCAGGTGATACCACAGCGAAGGGGCGGCTGCGGGTGCATGCCCCGGAGCAGACGGCACAGGCGCCGCTGGCGGAGCTCAGGGCGGCGCCCGTACACAAGGGCGACACCGTGCGGATCGTGACGGAGGGCCCCCACACCGGCTTCACTGCCACGTTTGCTCAGGTGCGCGCCGACCTAACTTCTAACCAAACTTCCAAAACGGGCCACAGCTTCCCGGACAAGGGCTGCAGCCTCTGGGAGAGTGGCTGACGCGTGCTGTTCCGAGCGGCCCGGACTGACGGCGCCTTTGCTGAAGCCCTTCTGACAGGGCTGAGGCTCTGGCTACGTGGCTGGGGAACCGCCTGTGTGCGGAAACCGAAGCCCGGTGCTCCGTCCTTGCATGTCGTGTGGCAACATTTTGTCTGATTCCGTTTCTCCTGTATCCGCGGCGCAGGAGGAAGACGACGAGATCATCATCAAACGCAAGGGTTCCGACGATGACCTCGAGATCAAGGTGCGCCTCTTCATTGGTGTTGGATTGCATTGCTTGTCAGCAGTCGCTGGCAAACCACATTGCCCCTTGAACCTGATGGTAGACCTTCCATGACTTCGCAGTCTCGACACGTGTGGCAGCCCTCCCAAGGCCCCTGCCCTCGGCGTGCCACCGTTGCCACCTTTCTTCCACTGTGCTGCTGTGATGCTTCCTGCGCGTGTGAAACCAGCGGTTTGGCTGTGCCTGCAGTTCGTCAAGGCCGAGTGGTTAGGCCGGATCGTCGTGCCGGGTGAACACGAAGAGCAGCAGTGAAACAGAGCTTGCGGTGCACTCGCTGTATCACATCAATGCTGCTGGTGGCACACAATCTGCAGTGCAGCCTCGGGCCGCCGTCTGCTACCCTTGAACCAGTTTGGTTGGCGGCATGGCATGGCTTTTCCGTCCTGGTTGTGTGTGCTGCAACAGTTTCTGTTTTGGGGCGGCTGCAGGATGGCTGTTGCCTGCCTTGCCAGTTTCGAAAACGATGTGTCAGCTACGTTGTCACTGAAGTCACATCCTTCCTGACGCTGTAGCTTTCCTGTCGACACTCTATCACTCGTCAGCCGAGACTGCCCAGCTGCTTCCCTCGTGTAACATCCAATTCGCCATTAAATCGGTTCCTCAGTAGGATGCACGTTCTGCTACTGCCACTGCCAAGTCATACCCTTCTGCAAAAGCACCAGATTGCGATGCTGCACTCTCATGCTCGCTGCCATCAGAATCCGTCCCCATCCCTGCTCTCGCCTGTGTAGTCAACAGCCGTGCCTGGGAGGATGCTGCCACCACTGGCGCTGCAGTTGGCGGCACATCGTCTGCGCCCCTTCCTCGGCGTCCCTGCTGCCTTTCCGAGTGACGTTGGCGAGGCTGCTGCAGCGGCCATGCCGGCAGCCGCCGCCGCTGAGGCGGTGCCTGGCAGTCCCTGGTTGAGCGCCGCGGTCACTGTCGACGCCGTACCTGCAACAAGACGCAGAGGCGCAATCCAGGCCACAGCATGAAGCACCCGGATGTCATACGAGCATCAGCACACCAGCCAAGAGAGGTCCTATGAGACCTCAGGTCCTATGAGATCTCAGGCTTGAACGACGCCCGATCAGAAGCTGAACAGCACCAGGGTCGTCATCGGCAGCCGCACCAAGGACCTCAAGGCTGGCGAGGACGCTCTGATACGTCGGCTGGAAGCTGTTTCCCTGCGGAGCCTGCGGCGCTGCCCACTGCAATTTTGCAGACCAGACCATGCTCATGGCCTCACGGCAGGTGCCATCCCCACAACAATTGCGTGGATGCTTAGGCGCACATGCACAGTGGTGTCGAACACCGCTCGCCCTGTTTCCCTGTCTGGTTTCGGGCACATGATGCAGGCAAGCGCTTCGAAGGTACGTACATGGACAGGCAGGCGCATTCGCGCGCGCACCTGCGGCAGCAGCAGCGAGTCGACGATGTGGACCACAGATGAGCAGGCGGGAATGTCTGGGACAACGACCGCGGCCTTAGAACCCGCCGACGCCACCAGCATGCCTGGACTACAAGGGAGGCACGAGCTGGGAGCAGGGCATGCTGTGCGCCGGTGCGAAACCMSMCASSCCCCCGTGGCTCTGCCCGTGCAGACCTTCCGCATCCCGGGTACAAGCGTTGGCAGATGTCACTGTTGTGGTGCTGTGACGGCTGCTGTGACGGCTGGATGTTAGCACGTGCACCTAGCGGTTGCCTGAGTCAAAGCCTTGTGCAGCGCTGCTGTGTGCGCAGGCGATGCGGCCATTGCCGCTGCCCTCACCGCCATCAAGGAGGCGCACAGCCAGACAGCCAGCCGCATGGCGGCGCGTACGCGCAAGCCGGCGGCGGAGCTGCGGCTGCACGGCGGCGCCTATGCCTGCCGCCTGGCACTGACTCAGCCGGGCGTCAGGCCGGAGGAGGGCGGTCACTAAGTTCAAGCCCAGCGGCATCAACGCGGACGGCGTAATCAGCGCGCTCCAGGCGGGGCGGCCCGCCGGCGCGCCTGACGATTTAGCCATCACCCTCAGCACGGTGGAGGCAGACACCGATGCGGCCATCGCAGCCGATGCCCAGGATCGCTGGGCGCCTCCGCCGCCCGTCTACATCGGCGTGCGCGGCGAGCAGCTCGACATCGCCAAGGCGCGCCACCTGTTGACTTGCCTGGTCCAAGCTAAAATCCTTCCCTGCGGTCTTGCTGATGGCGCTGCAGCTCTGGTGCCCCAGCCGCCTTGGGCAACGGAGCCCTCGAGAGACGTCGCCTGCTGTGCGAAAGGCCTCGGTTCATCGCCAGCTTGCCGTCGTTGCAGGTCGTGGCCTGCCTGGCAGAGTCGGGGCGGGTCCCTCAATGGCTGCGTCCCGATGACACAGCAGGTGCCCGCCACAGCACCTGCTCCTTCAGATGTGGCATACGAACAGGCAGAACACATAACGAAGGCCAGCATAACATGCTTTACATCAGCAACGCTTGCGATTGCTGCTTGCAGGCGCTGGCAGCCGGAAGAAGCGCAAGGCAGCGCCGGCGGCGCCGCCAGCGCGTAGCACACGCAGCACCTCGCGCAGTGCCGCCTCCTGACTGGCGTGTTGCCGTATCTTGCATAGTGGTAGCGGGGCACAGCAGGATTGCCTCCTGACCTACTTGCTCGGACGATCTTGGTTGCGGTAGCACACCATGGTGAGTAGGCAAGGGCGCATGATGGTGATGGTGCTTTGAATGAAGTAGGTATGTTATTCTGGTAGATTCATTATACCAACCTGGCATGCTCAGATGCACTCATCTGTATATGGAATGCAAGCACGACATTAGGCTTGGAAGGCGGTTGTCAGACGGCACAGTCCAACGCCATCGTTCCTCTACACCTTCGCCGCGCCATGCTGCTTCCTTCTCCACACTGCTTTGGTACGGACCGCTGTGGCCCGCTTTTGAACATTAAGCCCAACGTCACTTGTGCCCCAGCGCCTCGATGCGCGCGTCCTCGTCCGTCGACATGAGGGACTGGTACGCCCGCTGGATCTGCAGCAGGCGCCACAACCATGCAGTCAATGATCTACAGCATGACCATGCACATGGTTGGAGTGTGGTGCCGAGCCCAGGTTTGGACAGGACAAAGCACAGCCGCAGCAGCTCTGCCCAAATCTGACTCGGCAACATATTCGGGGCGCCATACGTCTGCAGCCGCACCTCCTGGAACTTGGCCTTGGCCTCCTCTTGGTTGTCGGGGTGCTTGTCCGGGTGCCACACCTTTGCCATCTGCCTGTACGCCTTCTTGATTTCCGCCTGCACAATTTTGAGTATTGTGGCACGTCAGCGTAAGGGGGATTCTGTACCCGTCCAGCTTGAGGGGATCGCGGCGCCCGGGGCTGATAGCACTAAATGAGGTGTGGCAGCAAGTGGCAGCATGTCTACGGATGGCACCGGCGTCCGCCCAGAGCAAAGGCGGCTCTCTGCTGTTGATGCCGCTGCGTCTTGCCCTGCAGCAGCCCTATGCAAAGCCAGCCAGCCAGGCCGGCACTCCAATAGACCTAGTGGGCTGCCACCCCTGCGATCCATGCACTCTGCTGAGACCTTCCTAGGAATGCATCCTCGATCATAGCATCCATATATGTCAACTTGAGTATGGATCTCGGCGCGCCTTGGCGGTGCCGATGGGGACGCCCAGTGCCTCGTAGTCGAGTGTGTGGCGCAGGTGGTACATCTGCCGGTCCCGCGCCTTGGCATCCTTTTTCTTCTCGTACTCCTTGTGCCGCTGCTTCGCCTTCTGCTCTTTATTCTCCATCGCCTCGTCCATCAGATCCCGCGCCTGCAAGGGTTTACAAAACTCGAGCTTGCTCGGTAAACGCTCTTCATGTTCGCCTTATGACCTTCCTCTGCAGCAGGGCCTGCTCTTGACAGCAGTCCTTAGGCATCCTCCCTGAAGGCACTAAAAACGTGGGGCGGCCGTCACACCCATGGGGTTGGGCCACCGTGTAATTGCCACACCTGGCAGCTTCTGCAGCTGCTGTCTGCACCGGCAGCCGTAAGGTTGCCCAGAATAAGCAGAGCAGGATGCCAACAGGGTGCACAGCAGCGTGTTGCTAAAGATGCCCACGCATGGCGAGCAGACGCCCACACCCCACCTTCTGGCACTGCTCCGCGTCTCCAAACAACATGACAGTGACCATCTTGACCTCGCCCTCCTTGGTCTTCTGCACGCCGCGCGGCACCCCCTGCAGCACCGGCCCCGTGCCAAAGGCCTTCTCCAGCTCCTTCTCGTCCTTTTTGACCTGCGCCCAGCAGCACAGGGTGGCTGACTTGACAGTCGATTCGCTGGCCAAACCTCCGTCGAAACTGCGATGCGAGGTGACCGCCTGGCGAGGCATAGACGGCTGGTCTGCATGGCGGTGGATCGCATGGCGGAGTGTGTTGCCATGCCTGACCTGAGGGAGCCTACAAGGGTTGCTGTGGCGATAGCAGGCCCATGCATCATGTCATGCACCCTGTCACTCGCCTGGATGCGGCACTTGGTCTTGCGCTGGATCCACTTGATCTTCTCGCCGCCGGCGCCGATGATGAGCTTGACCTTGTGCGCGGGGATCTGCAGCTCCACATCTGGCGCCTCCTCCTCGCTGTCGCTGTCCAGAATCTTCTCCAGCTTCGGCACCTTGCCCTCCTGCGTTTCGCAACCAGCACATCGCTGGGCCGCAAACAACACCCGTGGGAGCGTCTTGCTCTCTGCCGCCTTGGCATTGCCTGTGCAGCCTCGGCAGCTCATGGCAGGAGTCCTGGAGCCGTGCAGTGGGAAACGACCTCTGCCTTGCTGTTTGCCGCAAGCGGCTCAGCGCCTTGACTGACTACTGAGGAGCTGCCTGCAGGGGGGCAAGCCACCTGCACCGTGATGCGCATGTAACTGTGCAACAGCAGGACTGTTGCAGACTGCTGCGGACTGTCTCGCATGCCTGCTGCCCGCTGGTACCTCGAGTGTACATGTGCAGCAGAGTCCAGCCCAGGAGGTGGCGAAAGTATGCCGGCAGCGGCAGCGGCGGCGGCGGGGCGCTCATGCGCCGAGCTGCACTCCGATTCCCCAGTGGCGCAGGTGCTACCAGCAGCTCGATGGCAACAGAAGCAACAGCAGGCTGCGCACCGCCCGCTGGGCTGCCTTTTCGAGGAGCTCCTTCTCCTTTGCGGCGCGCTCCGCCTCTTTAGCCGCGGTCACCTCCGGCAGCACCTCCGCCGCCATGAAGGCGTCCAGCGGGTCATCCTCCTCTTCTCCCTGCAGAGAATCGAGCACATGTTGTACAAGCTCTGGCGCCCTCCGTTCAGCGTCCTCAATGAGACCTTGCAGTGATCCAGTGAGACGATGGCGTCCAGCATGTGTGCTCCTGAACACCTCTGTTTGCTGATGAACACCTTGAAAAATTCAACGTGGTAAAAGCAGCTGTGATTGCCTCTGCTAGTCAGACAGATCATGATCTTCATGGCATTCCAATCGACGAGCTGCATTGGAGGCTGCACGCCAAGGCTTGAGAGACGCATGAGGCGGACCTGCTGCTTTTTGAGGAGGGCCTGAGCCTGCTCCATCTCGAAGGCTGCTCGTCGCCGCGCGATGGAGGCCGGCATCTGTGGCGCCGCCACAAAGCCGGCTGCCGCCGGGGCAGCTGCAGCTGGCGCCGCCGCGGGCGCTGCTGCCGCTGCCGCTGCTGGCACTGCTGCTGCAGCGTCCGGATCGTCCCATGGCGTCCTGGCCAAAACACAGCGCAAGCTGAGCCATGCTACCTTGTACACATCAGCACTGCCAAGAACGCGGCTAACGCCTCTGAGTGCACCATCGGCCACATGTGTCATTGGCAGCCGCACCATTGGGCTTTCGCAGGCTGGCCAACCGCCACTGCGGCAGGCGGCGCAGGCGACTCCGCTGGCGCTGCGCCTGCCGCCTGCTGCTGCTTCCAGGCCTTCAGCTTCTCCAGCCGCGCGCGCTTCTTGTCCTGCTCAGACTCTGCGGCTGGCGGCGAGCGCCTACGACAGCGGCGCATCTCAAACACGGACCGCCTTGCCCTAGACAGATGGCAGTGGAACCTACCGGGTCCCCTGTGAGCTAAGCCAAGTACTTGGCCCAAGTGCAGCAATGTCATCTTGTAGCTGTGATGCCGGCACAAGCCGCAGGTCCGACCGCGCACCGGTGGGGCTGGCGCTCCTCGCGTCGTGGACTCTCGCTCTGCCGCGACCGTTTGCGCCTATCATCGCCGCCTGGTTCACCATTTTTTTCTCGCTGGTCGTCCCCGTCTCTGCTTCTGTCCCGGCGATGGTCCTTCGAGTGCTGCCTGTCGTCCCTATGCTTCCCACTGTCGCGGCTTCGGCCGTACTTCCTGCGCTCACGCGATAAGCTACGGGAGCGCGATCTCGATCTGGACCGGCGGGGCATGAGCCCTCAGGGCATGCAGCGCTGCACAGGCAAAGAATTCAGCTGTTTGATGAAGTTGGACAACCCCGCCTATAAGCTTGGCAAGGTGGCTCTGAAACGTTTTGAAGTCTTTCCAAGTGCACAACAATTGCTTGAGCAAGAAGTGCAGAGGCCAGTCCAGCTCCTTCTCCGGGTAAGGGCTCCAAATGGAGCGCAGGCTGCTGAGCTGGCGACAGATGTTCCGGGAAGTCTCCACAGGAGATGCACAGCAGCAGCAGCGGTGTGATTGAACCGTGAAGTCTACTGCACACTCTCAATTCTCGAGCGGCAACGCACGTCAAAGCGTACAAAGAACATTGCATTGTTCCCGCCACAATGTCAAGCTGAAGGCGTGTCATTCTTGGCGGCTCGCCGGCGAGCCAGCTCCGCCTGCAGCTGCTCGAGCGAGACGCCTGTCAGCTTATCTGGGCTGCTCGCCGCTCCATCCTGCTGCTGCTGCTGCTGCTGCTGCTGCTGCTGTGGCTCCTGCGCTGACTTGCTCCATGCCATCTCTGCCGACTGAGCCCGCTTGGCCTCGATGTCAGGGTCTGCTGCTGCGCTGTCCAGGCTGCCGGAGACCGACGCGCTGCCGCTTTTTGTGGACGATGTCGAAGTTGTGCCCAGATTGTCCCAGTCCGGCTGCTGTGTGCCACGGCTGGGCGATGTGAGCGAAGAGCCCTGCATGCGCCAACACTCTTTCAGAACACGTCTTTAAATACATCGATTTCCTCATTCCAAACCATCAGCATCCATACTTCTGACTGCCCAAACAAGGCGCACAGGCAACAGCGGAGGGCCTGAAGCCAGTCCTAATGCTCACCACTGAGCGGAATTCGTTGCGGATCTCGTTGATGCCCAGCTCCTCGTCGAGCGTGTTGCGCAGGTCCCGTGACACCGTTGTGAGCTCGTCCAGCGTGGGCTTGAACGCCTTCAGGGTGCCGCCTGCCGTCTTGGCTGCCTGTGCGTCCAGGATTAGTGCTGTCATTTGCAGTTCAGCATTTTTATTTAAGCAGCAAGGCTGCAAGGCAGAAGACAAACCATGCATCGTCAGACGATGATATGACGCCGGCCGGATAGATAGGCGAGCAGGGCGCGTCCGTCACCTGTGCCAGGCCCTGGGGCCCAAAGATGACCAGTGCTACCAGCCCGACTAAGACTGCTTCCGGGGCGCCGACGCCAAAGAATGACGCCTGGATCTGCAGTGCAGAAAGGAGGGTGCCTGTCAGCTACTACGCATTGTTCACGATAGGATGAACGTTGTTGCAGCATGAGCATCGCCAGGGTGTGTGGCAAGGCTGGGATCATGCCTGCAGCCTGCGGTCTCCGCCGGTTTGCCGCCGCAACTGAGTCTGCTGGCCTGCAAAACCACAACCAAGAACGTCAAGTCCGACCTAGAATAGTCAGTGTAAGTGTGCAGCTGCAAGAGCAAGTGTCAGGTCGATGGCCACCAGCCGTACCTATATGCACGGCAAGCCTGCTGCCCATGTACTCGCTATGTCGGGACAGCAATGCCACTGGCCGCATCGCCGTCGGCGTCAGCTGCATCCCACAGCTCCTGCTACTGGCCTGACACCTGGCCTCTGTCTGTTTGCATGCCCGGAACGACCTGCGAGCTTGCTGCACCCCGCTGCTGGCGACTGGAAGGAGACGTTGCGCTGACATTGTGCCGGGGTCAAGAGCGTCCTGAAACGCCAGACAGGAGTCAGAAATAGAGCACTATCCTGCCAGTCTAACGCAGCTCGAGCGCAGTATGCTGCCGGGTGCTGACAGCGTCGCACTTGGCGCAAATCGCATCCGACTCTGCTGAAAACTCCTCAGCGCAGTCGCCAGTGCCGGAATCCGTTCCAGCAAGAAGGTCTTGCGCCCAGCGGGTGCAGCTGGTGCAGAGGAAGGGCTGCGAGTCGTGAGTAGGCAAAGCTGCATCGTCTGTCGGCTGCGCTCATAGTCGTCGTCCTGCAGCGTGGACTGGCTTGTCAAACACCGGCCAGATCGGCTCGGAATCGAAGCCCGCTATTGGGACTGTGTACACCAGCAGGATCGCCTGCGATACCACTACACTCTGATTGGCAGCCGATCTCATGATGCGCAGAGCTCTATGCAGTGCGGCTCGCGGTGTGTTTGATGCGCAGCTAGCATTCTCGCCCCAGTCTGCGGTCTCAACCACAGCTCCAGCAGCACTGCGGTGCCTAGCGACCGGCAGCGGTATGCGATGTGGCTTCACAAAGCTCGCATTTGCATCTTTGCAAACGCAATATCAAATGTCGCCTCGTGTTATTATGTTTTGTCGAGGACGAAATGATCGGTCGATCAGCTGAGGTTGTTGCGAATCTGCCACGCAGCGGCCAAGGTGATCGACGGCAAGTCTATCGCGAACGATTGGGAGAAAAGCATCGCGGCGGAGGCGGCGGAGCTCACTAAGGAGCTCGGGCGGCCGCCAGGCCTGGCCGTCATTGTTGCCGGCGAGCGTCCAGACTCTGCCATCTATGTGCAGCGCAAGCAGGATGCCTGCAAGCGGGTATGTCGTCCTTCAATGATTCAACTGAATTGTCAGCTGCCTGAACCGCCTCGCAACGTCACGTTGGGCTCGAGACCTTGAAAGCCTGAGGATGGTGCAAGGCTGCGCCGCAGCGGGTGTCGCTGCCCATGACAGGGATCAGCCGGTCTGCAGGTGGGCATCGACTCGAAGCTGTACCGGCTGCCTTCGAACGTGGTAGAGGCGGACGTGCAGACGATCGTGGAGCAGCTGTCCAGCGACATCCATGTGGATGGCATACTGGTGCAGCTGCCGCTGCCGGCGGGACTGAAGGAGGAGATAATCCTGCAGGACATTTCCATAGTGAAGGACGTCGACGGTGGGTCGCACTGCAGCGCATGGCATCGAATCCAAACAGCGTGCGCGCCTGCAGTTTGTGTCTGCATCTCGTGTCCTGGGGCTGCCGCATGCTGAACAGCCAAGCTTCGCCTGCGCAGGTCTGTCGCCCATCAACGTCGGGTGAGTGAATCACTTTGCGGGTGAATCGCTGCTCATGTGGTGGCTGATACGCAGCTGATGGTGGCTCAGTCGCAGCAGTTGTCCACCCTGTGCTGCTGTGTGCCAACTTCCGCTGGAGCTTATGCTGCAGACGGATGCTCATGAAGGGCACGCTGCCGGTGTTCTCGCCGTGCCCAGCGCTCGCTTGCATCGAGCTGCTGAAGCGCAGCGACATCTCCATCCACAACAAGAAGGTGCAAGCTGCACATGCCTGCAGACACGACCATTTGAGGGGATTCAACCCCGACATAACCCCCCATGACAGCCGCACGTGCCAGAACACATCTCTGCATGCTCAGGACGCCCTGGACTGAATCTCTCTGACCTTGATTCGTTGCAGGTGGTGGTTATGGGTGACAGCAACACGGTGGGGCTGCCGCTGGCGGTGCTTTTCCGGGACCACGGCGCCGCGGCGGTCACCATCTGCCACCGGGTGGCATACGAGGCTTTCGAGGAGAGCCGCCGCGAGACGGAGGCGGCCGAGCGTGCCACCGCGGACGCCTGCCTGCCAAATGTCGGCGCAGGTGAAAAGGCTTGGTGCATCTTGGGTCCGGAGCTGGGCGCAGGATGGTGTCGCGCTCTTCTCCGAGATGACTAACCTTCCTGGCGGCACCAACGCTGGCTCAGGGTAGCACTATGACGGGAGCGCCTGCCATATCATGTACTGGGAGTAACCTGGCCGAAATAGATATGGCAGATGTTGTCTTCTAGGTGTGCATTTTGTTGTTGCGAACAATCGACTTGGCATGTAGTGCACATGCATTGCCCGCCAACTGCTCCCAACGTACTGCACCGTCAGGCAGCAGCCTGCCGGCGGGCTCGACAAATGACGACGTCGACCCAATGTCCGGGGACCGGGCGCAGCCGGCACCAGCGGCCATCAAGCCGCTGAACAAGTTCCTGCCGGACGTCTGTCGCACGGCGGACATCCTCGTCGTGGCGGTCGGCCACCCCGAGCTGGTGAGCCCTTGCCTGCAGAAAGGCCCTGCACCCTTGCAATTCGGCAGCCACCTGACGGCATTTCGAGATGATGGCAGGACCGCCTCTGTCCAGAGTCACAGTGTATCCGGGCTTCCGATTCTGCGATTCGCTGTCCGTTCTGGCGTCCAGTCTGCCGTCTGCAGTGGCGCTTCCCTGTACACTGAGGCTTGGTCGGCAAGCTCGCACTGGCAAGTCGTCCTGCAGCCGGTTGCACAACCACCCTGGCGCATGGCCCCAGGTGACTGAAGACTGGGTGAAGCCGGGCGCGGTGGTCCTGGACGTGGGCATCAACGTGCGGGATCCGGGCACCAAGAAGGTCCACAAGCACAAGCTGGTGGGCGACGTCCACTTCGCGCAGGTGTCGAAGGTCGCCTCTGCCATCACGCCCGTGCCTGGAGGTGCGACTTTCATGCTACTAGGAGCCTCTCTGAAAGCTCTCAACAGCCCCTGCACCGCAAGCCCTGTGTGATGCCTGCCGTGTCGCAGCTTGTGCCGTCAGACGCCAAAGCATTGTCCGTGTCGCATCCAGCTGAGGTGCACGTGGCGCTTGTGCAGGTGTCGGCCCCATGACGATCGCTGCCCTGCTGCACAACACGTTGGAGGCAGCCAAGCGGCATGCGGACATTTGGAAGCCGCGGTCATGAGCGGGGTGCAGCATCGAGATTCAGCAATCGACTGGCTCGTCTGGTGTCTCTGTTCCAGCACGACAATTCGGATGATTCTTTTTGGCAGCGCATATGCAGAAGGTGGTGTGTGGCGTAGCACAATGCTGCGCCATAAATGCCGCCTAGGCTGCTTCGGACGCCTTAATCAACGCCTTCCAGCGGTATTACTCCCCAGCAGTGAGGTGACACAGTCTTCCATTGGTGTCGCATGTACCAGTAGACCTGAGACGTGTGCAGCGGCAGAGCGCCAACGGCAGCAGCGGCGGCAGCGGCAGAGCCACCCACCTAGTCGAGCACGGTGCAGTTGCCGCCGCTGCGGATACAGCAGCCCTGCTCATCTGCCCTGGCGCTGGCCCCGCAGAGACAGCCGCCCTCTGCAAGGCTCACGGCTTCGAACTATTGATGGCAATCCAGGGTACACACTGCTAAGGATTACGTGAAACCCCACGGATCTCCGTGTCCGGATGAGAGATCATCTTCCGCGGCTCCGCCTCCCCGTGCGTGAACAGCGAGTCTGTCAGAGTCTGCAGCACAGAAGGAGAATCATAAATTCACGTCCGACGTCGATACTTGGCAGGCCGGCACGCTCAAACATGGTAAGCGAGCGTGCACGGATCATCATCATCACCCGGTCAGCCTCGATGAGAGCCGACGCATGAGTCTGAGTGAGACTCATGTACTCGTGGTGATGCTGCATTAGCTGAAGTTCAATTCCAGCTTTATGATCCGGCGGGGGCCCCGATCACCCTATATCGCATCGTGCAGGCAGGCATGGCCAGCGGCGTGCTCGGGCAGGGCAAGTCCTTCCTCAGCGGCCAGCAGCTGGTGTCAGGCCAGCGGCCCCGCGCCGCGCAGCGGGCACAGATGCAGATCCAAGCCGCCCAGGGAGTCACCCAAAAGCTGAAGGCTGGGTCCGGCAAGAAGAAGCCGCCGCCGCGGAGGAGCAGCCCGCCGAAGGGCGGCACGCAGCGCCTCGGCGGCAGCGGCACGCAGCTGTTTGGCGGCAACGGCCTTGGCAGCCAGCCCGTGAAGAAGGTGAGAACTGCATGATACTGGAGGGTGGATCGCCACTGCATGATGGGTGCAGAAGGTCACTACAATGAAACATGCACCAAGATTGTCGTCTTCGCAGCGCATGTCACTGCGGCTGCACGTTCGAGAGTGCTTTCTGAAAGAGCTGTGCAACAGGGCTGGTATGCCACGGCAGGCTGCAGTAGCCGCCACTGGATCACCACTGCATGGGAGGATCCGTACTGCGGCGCGCCGCCTCCTGGTGCCGCCAGCAGCATCGAGAGGCTGTCAGGCCGTGGGAGAGCTGCACCGTGACGAGCAGCGTGGTGGAGCTGCTGATGTTTCCCGTGTTTCCCTTGCTGACCATTCCCGTGCCGCCCGCACGCAGCTCATCAGCATAGCCAACAACAGCAAGGAGAAGAGGTTCCGGCCGCGCGGCGACACCGCGCCGACGCCCAAGCTGCTGGCGCGTCTGGAGCAGCTGCGCCTGCTGTCCAAGCTGGAGGAGCTGAAGCTGCTGTCCCTGCTCCAGCGCAATGGTGCGGGAGCTCACCCTCCTGCTGCTGCTGCTGCTGCTGCTGCTGCTGAGGCGATACATCTGCGGCAGCCGATGCTGTCGCCGCTGCTGCTCCTGCTGTAGTTCTAAAGCTCGTTGCGGCCTTGTTTTGTTGGTCTCTCCTACCAGCTGGCAATGTGCGTAAAAACTTGCCGGCTCATGCCGGCGTTGCATGTCTGGTCGTGCAGGCATCACGCTCACATTCATCGAGAATTCGGGGCTGCTGGAGACTGCAGAGAACCTAGGCCTGCTGTCGGCGGCGGCTGACAGGTCAGTTCCTTGCGCAGCGCACAGATAAGCCAGACCCATGTTGATGCGCCTGCCTGCAGATCTAACCTGATCTACCCTGTTGTGCCTACCTGCAATGCACCATGTGCTCCCCGATGTTCCTCAGCCATATCTGAACTTCGTTTCTTACTTTCCTTGCAGGAACACCCCAGGCCTACTGTTCACCGCCGCCTTTGCGCTGTACGCGCTGGCGCCCGCCGCGGTGTTCTTCCTGCCGGACAACAGCACGGGGCTGGTTGCAGCGCAGGCGGCCCTCGTGGCGCTTGGCGCCCTGGGCGGCACTGCCGCCTTTGCCGGCGGGTCCCTGCTGTCCACGCTGCAGAAGGAGATTGCCTGAAGGCATGGTGGCTTGCCGGAAGGGCAGGAGCATCTCGTGGGCGAGGGAGGTTGCTTCCCAGGTCTTGACGGACAGACAGCAGCAGCTCTGGCTCCCCCCCGCACTGCTCAATGAATCTCCAGGTGTCGCACTGGCAATTTTTGTCGCTGCTCGCGGTTGGCCACTTCGGGGGCAGATCCTCAAGGTATGATTTCATGCAGCGGATTTGGTGTGGCCGAACGAATGTGTTTTACAAGTGAAAATCAGAGGCACTGCTGAATTTTTCGCACAAGCCGACTGGAAAGGCCACGCAACGCAGCCAAGTGATGTGTTTGTTGAGCATTGTCCATTGCTGCTGGTGCTGGCAAGGTCGTGCATCATTTCGGTTTGGGAGGCGGCTTCTTTGAATCATGTGCCTCTGCAGCTGCCTCTGTCGACGGTTTCTGGCTGTCGTCTGGGAACGCTTTGCAGAGCCGGCCGACTGACGCCACCGCCTCCTCAAGCGTGTGCACCGGCTGCAACCCAGACGAGAACACTGTCAGCTGCGCCCTCCCTCTGCTGTGCAAGTATATACCCACCCGGTTGTATGCCTGGCTGAGAATCACTTGGCACAAGACCGAGACCAGTTTGTGTGTCTAGGTAACCCACAGCGCAACCGCGCATGCTGTCACCAACCAGTCAAGACGCCCCAACTGCAGACGCCCCCCGGCAACACCTGATGTCTGCCATGCTATGGTGATGCCACCGTGACGGCCGGCGAAACCCGAGTCACTGCCCGCACCTGGTCAAAGCCGACGCGCTCTACGCTGTAGTCGGAGCCGAAGCGCGCGCGCACGTCTGCGCCCAGCCGGTCGATAGAAATGAACTCGGCGTCGCTGGCGCAGGCGTCGCCCTGCTTCATGAGGTGCCGCAGCTCCACCGAGTAGGTGTCGTTCAGCACCTGCGCTTTCATGGGCAGCAGGGTTTCTCCCAGGTCAGCTGCCCGAAGCTGCGCGCAGAGCCAGTGCATGCGTCGGCACGCCCACGGCTATTGGCCAGCTGCCAGGACCACAGAGCTGCTGATGAATGCTGCTGAATGTGATCGAGTGTGGTTGGCGCATGTTTCGAAGTTTTGAGATTGACCAGGGCTGCGGCGCTGACATCAATGCACGAGTGCTTGTTGGTCCCTACTTTGCTTGCCCGCAGGATGCGGTGTGGTTGTGCATGACGATGCTGTCGGGCTCGGCAGGAGTTGTGTGAGTATGTCAACAATGAGGAGCACAGCCTCTGGTGGACACGTACCTGCAGGATACGGTGGCTGGTGCACGATGATGCTGTCGGGCGTGGTGGCAGGAATTGCGAGTCATGACACAGATTGATCGGGCACAATGTCACAAGGCCAGCAGCTTGCCAGGTACGCACCTGCAGGATGCGGTGCGGCTTGTGCATGACGATGCTGTCGGGCTTGACGGCGGTGTACTCTGCGACGTCCACCCAGGACACGGTGCCGAAGCCGCCCACAAAGTAGACGTCGCTGATGCGGTGCATGCGGAAGAAGAGCGAGTTGCCGGACAGCCACCGCTCCTTGCTGTCCCTGCTGTGCTTCTGCGCAAAAATCTGTGGTGGCAGGGGCAGCACAGCCGTCAGGCAGGCAGCCGGATGCTCGGATGCAGGAACGCTCGAGTCTATACGCCGCGAGCTGACCGCGCAAAGCATGTGACGCTTGCCACACGCTTGCATGGCGGCTACTGAAATGAGCTATGTACGGTGCCAATGCTTGCCCCCTATGCATCTACACTCCCGTACAGTCCCAGCACCTCTGTCCGCATCTCTGTCCGCATCTCTGCAACTGTGGCGTCTGTCGTCCACTGAGCATGTGCACGGTTTGCAGAACGCAACAGGTAAAGCATCCACAGGAGGACCGCGCCTCTCGTGCAGGCTCCTGCAGCTCTGGCGGCAGCTGGTACACGTCACCAAAGATGGTGACGCGTGCGTTGGCGAGCCCCGTCCACCCCGGCATCTGCACCACGAGCGAGCAGCGGCAGTCCTCCACGATGTTGCGCGTGTGGATGGCCAGCGGCGACATGCAGAAGATGGGGAAGCCGGCGCCGTCGGACGCAAAGTCCACTAGAGTCCCGAAGGGGTAGCCCGCCCGCCGATGGTGCATGCTGGACATGGTTGTGCACAAATGCGCAAACTGCGCCTGCTCCACCTGCGAGCACAGAAGAAGAGACCCTGACGATGTGGTCAAGACCCTGGACATGGTTGTGCACAGGCACGCAAACTGCGCCTGCTCCACCACGCGGACACCTGGAATTGATAGCAAGTGTGAATAGTGTTCGATTGCTGTGCACTCGGCACGGCACCTCGATGTTCCCCAGTGCTGAAATGACTCGTCAACAGGAAGGAGAACCCGCTTGACGCCGGCCAGACGCAGCGCAAAGCCTCATGCGACCATGCGGCGCCAGGCAGATAAATCGAGGCTTGGGCGCTGGCGGCAAGCGTGCTGAAGCTGGCCGCCGGCCTGGTGCACCTGCTCATAGACTCCCTTTGTGAAGACGGCGTCCATGTCACGAGCGCCTGACCACATGAGCCGCCGGCCGCTGGCGAGGTGAGAGAGACTCACCAGGTTACGCACGGCCACCGCCGGCGAGGGGAGGTCATACTGTTGTGAGGCGTTGTGCACGCCACCAGTCAGCGGCGTTCGCCTGAGGCCTGTGGTTTTGATGGGGCTTCCGCCACCGCTGCCGCCGTCCCGTCCGCGCGATGCCGCGGCGGCCGCCGCCTGCAGCGACAGCGGCGAGTCCGGCGCCTGGCTGATGGCATCGCCTGGGATGCCTGCAAAGCATTGCGACGTCGGTGTTGATGCCGCGGCTCATTACTGAAAAGCCCCCATACCCGAGGCATGTCACCGCATGCAAGCGGCGCCCGTCGCATGCATGCCCAGCCAAGTGACTGTCAGGGTGATCGGGGCAGGTCAGCGTGCTTGCCTTGCTGTTTTTGGGCCTCAAATTGCTCTCGGAGGGTCGGCTGCTCCTTGTCCACTGCTCGCAGCCCCCTGCTCTCTGCGCTGCCGTTCTTCCGCACAGTGCTGCAGCACACACCCGCGTCCCGGCCGCCGCGCGTGCGGACCCGCAGCTGCTGCTGCAAGGCAGGAAGGGCGGCGCTGCGCGGCATAGAAAGGAGAAACTCAGCTAATAGGCATGACCGATTGGGTTGCAGCGGAGGTAAAGCATGCGCTCGCTGAGGGGTCGCAGCGCCAGTGCTGCTGTTGTACAATCTCAAGCAGTTTGACCCGCTTGCTATGGTGCGCTGTATCAGCATCAGGAGCGAGATCTCTTTGAGATAAACAGCACAGAAGGAGGGAGCGTGATGAGCGGTTGCTGAGAGGCACTACCTTTCCCTGCTCGGTGCCAGACTGCAGCCCGCCGACGCGTTGCTCAGCAGCCTGTGCTCGCACAGCAGCGCCTCCATGACTGCGTTAGTTGCTGCTGCCGGTGCCGGCCCGGGCGCAAACTCCACATTAAGCCCGCAGCTCTGGTTCCGGGGCTTCATGTCTTCCCAGCGTTCATGTCTGAGTTTCCCTCTTGCCCATTTGCGCGTGCAGAACAAGCGCCTTTAGCAGTTGTTGTTCAGCATACCATCAGCGCGAGCTAGTGCAGTCAAGTGGGCAGGTTGCCACGCCAGTTTTGCACATCCGTAGTAGGTTCACAGAGACTGCCACCTCGAGCACCTGAATCTGTCAAGGGAGGTTCGCTTGCTGGCTGCAGCCGGCGCACAGGGGCAGCACTATATAAGCAGCAGGAGCTCCTCACAGCAGGGGGCGCAGCGTTGCAGCAGCTGCGCCTGCGGCGTCAGGCGCTGGGCGGGACCACAATACAGCGGCCCTTCTGGGGCTCGCTGCTGCAGCAGCCTGCAGCAAGACGCCGTAGCCGAAGACAGCTGACGTCGCGGGCAGCAGCCAGCTCGCAGCCATGAGCTCGCATGAGGAGTTCCGGCGGAACAAGGAGCTGGAGGAGGCGCGGAAGGCGGGCCTCGCGCCGGCGGCGCTGGACGAGGATGGCAAGGCCATCAACCCCCACATCCCGCAGTACATGTCCAGTGCGCCCTGGTACCTCAACAGCCAGCACCCCAGTCTGAAGCATCAGAAGGATTGGCGGCAGCAGGAGCAGGACGAACTCAACAAAAAGTACGACCGCGGAGTGAAGGTGTTCCAGGCCACCAAGTTCCGCAAGGGCGCTTGCGAAAAGTGCGCGCTGCCCCTTGGTGCTCAAAACCTGTCTATGAGCGTCCGCAAGCACGAGCACAAGCATACTATGCGTGCACTTGTTGGTGCGCTGACAAGCAGGCGCCGTACAGCGGCATGCAGCACCAGACTGACGCACAAGCTGCGGCGCGCCCCTGGCAATGCGTGACGGCTGCGTGAGTATGCGACACGTTCGCACTGCACTGCAGCTGCGGCGCCATGACACACAAGACGAAGGACTGTGTGGACCGGCCGCGCAAGGTCGGCGCCCGCTGGAGCAACAAGCACATCGCGGCGGACGAGAAGGTGTTCCCAGCCTTGCCACAACTCCTTCTTGCCACACATGGCTCTCATTGCTGTGACTTGCTGTGACTTGCGGGACTGTCTCCTTCTGTCGGTGCTGCCGCCGCAGGGCTCTGCCAGTGCCTTGCTGCCACTCAGCAGCTGCCCTTCCGATTCTTCAGCCGTCACTTTGGGTCCTCAGCGCTGCAGCTGCTTCTTTGCAGGTGGAGGACATCCGCATGAAGGGCTTCGAGGCCAAGCGGGACCGCTGGAACGGCTACGATGCGAAAGAGTACTCCAAGGTCATCGACACGTGAGTCCACCTGGCGCTTACACAGGCCGAGTGCTGCAGACGACATCGAGATCCTTGTCGCCCTGTTTGCTGCCTCCCAAGGAGCCGCATACTTCTTTGGGCTGGTTTCAACGGCAGCTCAGCCTTGCGGATGGGTGCGGACCGGGGCAGGGGGCGCGCAGCAGCGGCCTGCAGGGTCAGCGGCTGCAGCTGGCTGGGCAGCAGTGGCGGCAGGCATTGGGGCCACGCGGCAACCGGAAGACACTCTGCCAGCGCCTGACACCCTCTCTCCCTGCCAACATATGGCCCCTACCTCGCCCCCCAGGTTTGAGAAGGTGGACGAGCTGAAGCAGGAGATGCGGCGCAAGAAGGAGCTGGAGCGGCGGCTGCGGCTGACTGACGGCGGCGCTGACGCTGAGGCTGCGGAGCTGGACGCGGCGGCGGTCCCGGAGAGGAAAGAGCGGGACGAGGCACAGCACTCGGACAGCGGCAGCGACGTGGACGATGAGGACCGCATCCGCGAGGAGGAGGCGGCGGGTGGGGGTCTTGTTCGGAATCATTGTTTCACAGTGTGGTTTGTGAGGTTGTCGCGTGCCGTGGGAGCATCTGCGGCCGGCAGCGTGCTTGCTGCCTGCTGGCTCACCTGTCTGCGCCCACGCGATGCGGCGGCCCGGCCGCGCCGGCTGTGCACGACAGGGAAGTGCTGGGCAAGTCGGCAGGGCAGGACGGCAGGCATCTGCTGTCTCGGCAGGCATTGCGTCCGGTGTCATTGCTCTGGCTTGCGGCCGAGACTGTTTGCCAGGCCCCCGCTTGTGCCCAGGCTTTGGCGGGGAAGAGGAGCGGTGCCCACCAGCGGCCGGGAGGGAGGTGGAGCCCCTGCGGCCAGCTGTTTCGAGTCCTGCAGGACACTCCGGAATGCTCAGCCGCCTGCGTGCTCCTGCTCCCGCAGGCTTTGGCGAGGTGGAGAAGCGGGTGCGCACCACGGGCGGAGGCGCCTCCGGCTCTGTCCGCAACCTGCGCATCCGGGAGGACACTGCAAAGTACCTGCTCAACCTGGACCCCAACTCGGCGTACTACGACCCCAAGTCACGCTCCATGCGCGAGGACCCGAACCCGCACAAGGACGCCGCGCAGAAGACGTTCCAGGGCGACAACTTCGTGCGGCGCGCCGGCGATTTCGACGCCTGGCAGGCGCTGAACCTGCACGCCGTAGCGGCGCACAACCGCGGCCAGGACATCGCCATGATGGTGCGGGGGTTGCCCGGCCGGCAATGTGGCTTCCGAAATGCAGACCGACGTTGTGCTGCATCTGCTGCTTCTACTTGCCGTGCCTCCCCGCCCACTGGATTCTGGTCCAACGGTCGGACAGCTGCGGTGCCAGGGCTGCCTGCTGCCTGCTGCCTGCTGCGCATGGTTAAATGCACTGCTCGGCAGTGAAAAGATATACAAAGATGGGATGGATCAGGCGCCCGGACGATCAGGCGCCCGGAGCTTCACCCTGGCTGTCTTCGGTACGTAGGCGGCGCCGTCGCAGGCGGAGGCGCTGTACAAGAACTTCAAGACCAAGAAGGAGAAGCTGACAAAGAGCAACAAGACGTCCGTGGTGGAGCGCTACGGCAATGCCGCGGCGGCTGACGCGCCCGACGAGGCGCTGTTGCTGGGCCAGACGGAGGCCTATGTCGAGTATGACGCCTCAGGTGCCGGAAGCACGCATAACCGCGTGCGTGTGACGTGTGATGCCTCAGCTGCAGACCCCGCGTCGGGTGCAGTTGCCATAGTGCTGCGCACCCTGGAGTCCGGGCTTGATATCCTTGGGTGCCGACTCGGAGGCATCGAGCATTGTGACCAGCAGATTCTGGGCAGGATCGGGTCCTGCGCAGAAGCAAACACCGCTTTTCGCGAATGACACTCACAATGCACACTCCCTCGCGGTGCACACTGCCTCTTGAGTGCTGAGGCGCAAGGGCCTGGCTGAGAGGAAGAGCAGTTGCAATGCTGCCTGATGCCGTCTGACAATTGCAAGCGTGCATTCTGGCGTGCAGCGCGGCTGTTGCGGGGCAAGGAGAAGGCGGCGCCGTCGTGCTACAAGGATTTGTTCAATTCGACAGTTGCCGCCTGACACAGCAGCATGCATCCTGCTGACTGCATGCGGTCTTTTCACCCCAGGGCGGCGGCTGCGGGGCGAGGAGAAGGCGGCGCGGGCGTGCTACGACGGTTCGTTGAACCCGAGTATTGCCGCCTGATTTACATGCGGTTTTTCCACCCCAGGGCGGCTGCTGCGGGGCGAGGAGAAGTCGGCGCGCTCGCGCTACGAGGAGGACGTGCTGGTGGGCAACCACACGGCGGTGTGGGGCAGCTTCTGGCGCGACGGCGCCTGGGGCTATGCGTGCTGCCGCCAGTTCGTGAAGAACAGCTACTGCATCGGTGACGCGGGCGCCGCCGCCGCCGACGAGCAGACCGCGCAGGTGGGCGCGCGGCACCTGCCTCGTTTTCGTGTTGGCGCGCATCGTCAGGCAGCTGGCAGAGTAGCGAGCAGGCTTTCGGCGGCAAGCGCCTGCTGGGCTGCTGAGGCTGCAGTGCGGTGCGCTGCCAGCCGTGGCACACCCGGCTTGGCGGCGTCTTGCTCCTGGTTGCAAGGGGGCAGACTCGAGGGGGTTGCCATTTACTTCTGCGAGTCATTACCGCTTCAAGAAGAGAAGCAAATCTTGTCGTAGCAGGTGTTCTCTCCAAACGCAGATTCGATCTCTCCACACAGACTGCCATGCTCGAGCTGTCCGCCTCTGCCCGCCCGTGACCGCAAACGAGGCAGCACTCCCAATTGGCGCAGCGAGCACGCAGATTATCCCGCCCCAGAGCTCCTCCGCTGCGACCTGCATGCCTCGGACCCGGCATCAAGGCTGCCTGCCCCGTCTGCGTGCAGCTGGTGGCGAACATGGAGGCGTCGGCGCGGGAGGCGCGTGCCAAGGCGGCGGAGGGCTCCAGGCTGCTGGACAAGGTGGCGCCCTCCAAGGACGTGTGGGGCTCTGAGGTGTCCGAGGACATCCAGCTCGACAAGGTGCGGTGGGAAAGCGGACAGTGGTGGAGTCTCTATTGCGATGCGCCCGAGTCGTCACGCACCCCTGCAGCACACACGTGCCCGGCTCACCGTCGCCCCTGGCTGATCCCCGTCGGAGGCACGCCTCCTGAGGCGGCAGCGTGGACCCTGACCCCGGCCATGGCACGCCTGCCGCACTGTTGTCGCACTGCAGGCACCTTCGTCAGCTCGAGTGAAGTGCCCAACCACGCGAAGGGCCGCCCCCTGTGCACCTCCTGCCTGTGACCCGCCCCACCTGCATGACCCTGCGAGATGCTGCCTTCCGACGTCTGCTGCCCATGGCCACAAACAGGACAAACTGGCGGCGGCGGTCAAGGCGGCCGAGGCCTTCAACGCCAGCGCCGCGGAGGTGGATGAGCGCAAGCGGCGTTACAACGCGGCGGAGCCGGCTGGCGACGCGGAGCCCACCCCGGAGGAGATGGAGGCCTACCGCCTCAAGCGGGCACGCGCTGACGACCCCCTGGCGGGCATCAAGGGCTCCGGCTCCACCGGCTACGACCTGGTGTGATGCGGCTGGCGTGAAGCACGGCTGGTCTCTCGATATTGGGTGTGCCGCGCCCAAGCCTGGGGGCATCACACCTGTTTGCGGCATGCACACGCGGCCGGGGTCGCCGCGGAGGAGTGCCACAGAAGCGGAGCTGTGCACAGCTTTCGGACCGCTGTGGCTGCATCCAATGGGAAGACGCATGTTTGGTTCGATTATCATTGTGCGGTCATGTGCTCAGTGAAGCAACGGCATACGTGTTGTCGTATCAGACGTGCCACTGGAATGTTTTGCCATGTCGTGGCAAATTTGCATGCATGGAGGTGGCCCACACTCGATGCATTGCAACACTGGCGTCGCAATCGATAATCTGCGGATCCACATATCTTCCGCACAATTGCGCAAGCATACACTGGAAACAATTGAGCAAGTTCTCGCAACCAATCCAAACTCCCAAACGGCATCGCCATTTCGGAACTCAACTCTTGTTTGCCAGCGGGCGGTCCGGCTTCCGTCTACGAATGTTAGCGCTTTCAAACCTCGTTGTACTGACTCGGCAGCGCTGGACACACTGAATTTGACAGCGTCAGTTGTCGCTGGCACGCCAACTGCGGATGCTCAAGCTGCCATCTCTGCTGAGCCACCGTCCCGCTGATTCGTCAGGCCCTGCGAGATCTGTCTGCGACCCCGGGCGACAGCGTCAGCCTCGCGCATCGCCGGTTATGATGGCCGCGACAAGGCGAATCCTCCGCGGTGTTGCGTTCGACATGGTGGGTCCGCCCGCACTGGGAGCATGCAGCTTTTCAACACCATCAGCGTCTTCTGAACCAGGAAGAGAGAGGAACTGGAAGGGGACCGTGTGCCTGCAGGACGGCACCTTGACGGTGCCGTGCATCGACTTTGCGCTGATGCGCCGCCGCGCTGGCGTGCTGACGGGCGACATTTTGGAGGAGATCGCAAAGATGGAGCCTGAGGCGCAAGCAAAGGCAAACGCCGCAATCTGGGACGTCGAGCAGCAGGTGCGCCAGCCGGCCTGCCGCTGGTCCACCAATTCTGGGATGGCTGCTGCACGGCATTGCTGTGCCACAAAATGCAAACCTCATGATTGCCGGCATGCGGGAACGGAATTCGTGACGGCTGCTCCTGGTCAACCGGCAGGCTTTGAAGGACATGAAGCTGATGCCTGGGGTGGTGGAGCTGTGCGACTTTCTGGACAGGCAGCGCATACCGCGTGGCCTGATCACCCGCAACGTGAAGACGTCGGTGGATTTCCTCCACCAGCAGCACCTGTTGCCAACCCACAGCCTGCCAGGTGCGCTCCGTCATCACCCCGCCACTGCTGCATCTGTACCCGCATCCATGCAAGTGGCAGGCCTACTGAGATCGTCTGCGCATGTGCAGAATTCCGACCCCTGTCCTGTTGCCAGCCCTGCCGCCATGTTGTCTTGTCTTGTGGTGCACTTGCGGCATCGGCAACTTATCTTCCCGCCCTGCTCTGCAGAGTTCAGCCCGGCGCTCGGGCGCGAGTGCGGCTTGGCCTTTGAGCCGAAGCTGCGATTCAAGCCGCACCCAGACAGCCTGCTGCACGTGTGCTCACAGTGGGGCATCCCGCCCAGTGAGGCACTGTTCGTGGGCGACTCCGCAAAGGATGACGTGAATATCCTCACTACAACCCTGCGTTTGCACCTGCCCACTGTTCTCACGCTTCCAAGCAAAGCATTCTATGGCAGTCAGCGCCTTGTTTGCTGTCTGGGCATGCTTGTCGCATTGCGCATTGCTGCGTCGCTGCACGAGAAGGACAAAGGCGCGATGAACAAGAGGCTCATCGTTACCGTTGTTTAACACCAGGTTGTGTGCGGTAACCGGGCGGGCACATGGACGGTGCTCCTGGACGAGGACGGTCGCTATACAGAGGCGGAGCTGCAGGGTGAAACGAAGCCCACGTTCGTGATCCGTCGCATGAGCGAGCTCGTGAGCCTGCTGCATCGGGAGTTTGATCTGCAGCCGCCGCCGCGGGCGGATGATGTCGTGCTGGAAGTGGGCACCGCGTAATGCTGATTGGTTCTGTTGAGCAAACCGAGCACCAGGCTGTGCGTCACCGATTGTTGATACCCAGTTCGATCGTGGCTGTCGACTCTGCTGCAACAGCCTTGCAACATGTGGCGTGGACGGCCCTATAATCGGACAGTCCTACCAAAAATTGACGGCCCCAGCGATATCAGATACGTTCCCAGCAACGATGGAGAGCATTGCCAAAGCGCCGGCCCCAGCGATATCATAAGCCAGGCCATCTGCATGATGTCATGAGGTGCAGCCCAGACTCAAGCAGTACTGCCGACCAGACTCTCAGGCTTTGAGGCGAGCATGGCCTGACAACGCGATGTGTGCAAACAGCTTTGTCCTGCTGGCGAACTCCTGGCTGCACACAGAGCAGACATTCCCCTGTAGGTCGGGCGGGGCAGCAACGGCCTTTTTGCCGCCCTTTGCCCGCCGCCGCTTGCCCTTTGCCTGCTTCCCGGCGGGCGCCTCCGCCTCCGGCTCGGCCGTCGCGGCGCCGTTCTGCAGGTCTTCATCGCCGTCGTGCGCTGCAGCTGCTGCCCCTGGGCCACTGTTTGCGGCTGGGGCTGCTGCGCCGCCGCCGCCATCGGACGCCGAGCCGTCATCGTCTGGCGATGCCTCTGCGGCTGCCGGCCGACGCTGCTGCACATGCACCGAGCGCAGCATCGAGGACAGCATCTCTTCCTCGCCCACGTCTCCGCCGGCGTCGCTGCTGCCCACGCTGGCGGCGCTGCCTGTGCCGTCGGCAGGTGCTGACACTGGCGTCGCCTCTGCTGATTGCTGCGCTGCCTGCCGCTGGTCACTCTCGCCGCTGCCGAACGCCTCATCATCCGAGTCTGCAGGAGCAGTGCCGCTGAACATCGCCGCCCGCTGTCGATCCCGCTTCTTCTGCTTCTTCTTCTGCTGCTTCTTCGACAGGCGGGCGGCGGGAATGTCCTCCTCTTCCGAATTGGCGCCAGCCAACAGCGCCGCATCCGCATCCACATCCACATCCAGGCCTGCAGCCGCGGCGCCGCTGGGGCTGACCTGCGGCCCGACCGACTCGGCCGGCTGAGGCAGTGGCTGTGCGGCGGCCCCGGCCGTGGCGTCGCTGCCGAGGTGCGCCTCTTCTGCTTCCAACATCTCCCGCACCTCCACCAGCTGCTCGAAGTGCTTCTTGGACCTACAAACAGGCGTGTGGTGTTTCGACAGGGTCTGCCATGCATCTACTGTTATCCAAGCATAGGCTGTGCAGTGGGAGGCCAGCAAGGGACCAGCGAGGGACCAGGGTGACGACACCTCGCACGCTCCAGCGGATATGGCATACAGCATGCCCAGCGGAGCGCCAATTGTCAGTGTAGGGCATCGACTGCGGCCGTAACTGTGCGTGGCATACCTTTCGTGATTGACGAGCGCCTTCTCACTGCGGAAGGTTTTCTCGCAGATTACGCATTGCCAGTGCACCTGCAAAGGACGAACGCGGGCTTCAAAGATCATCACACAGGCGGCCCGCCGCGCGCGCCTCAATCCGTGTTGTCAGTGCTGCCTGCAAACGCCTCGACCTTGCCAGACCTGATCAGCCTGTCCAGTGTGTTCGGGACCGAGAGTGTTTAGCACGATGGCTTCCTGTGTCGACATGCTATGTGAGAATACACGAGTCGATCGAACACTGTCAACCCTCACACTGTCACCCCTATGACCTACACCAGCTCCTCCGACTCCGCATCACTACTGGAACATGAGGTGCGGCCACCGCAAACTGGGTGGAACGTGAACCCTTGAAGCCGGTCAGCGCGCACCAGCTCCTCCTCCTCCGACTCCTCGTCGCTGCTGGCGGGCCGCTCGGAGGCGGTGATCCAGTCGGCCTCCCGGTACTGCGCCGCCGCCGCCGCGCGCTCCGCCTTGTCCGCAGCCCGCTGCCTCTCCACCTCCGCCTCCCGCGCTGTGCGCTTGGCCGCCTCCTCCGCCTGTCACCGCATGCACAGCTTGTCGCTGAAGCGTTCCTACTCACGGAATGGAGGTGAATGACTGGCCGCCTTGCTGGCTCTGAGCTGCTGCCAACCATGCGGCTCTACATGCTGCCGCGGACCGCCAGCGGTGTGCTCGCGCAGCGTGAACGGATGACTTGCGGAGAGCAGGACCCAGGCCAAGGCAAGCTGCCCAGTGCTGCACAGATGGTGCTCGCATAACAGGAGATTGTAGGCTGATGACTTGCAGGACATGCGGACATATGGCCCCAGCTGGCGGACACACCCAACATGAACAGCATGCATGACAGGGCATCACACGGCTTCGTCTCTCACGTTGTGAGCAAGGACGCGCTTGTCACGCTTGCGCACGAAAGCGGCCAGCTCGCGCACTGTCTCGTTGTAGTGCCGCCGCAGCGCCTTGCGCCGCTTCTGGTTCTCCTCCTCGATCAGCCGACGCACCTGCGCAAGTCGAACGTTCGTGCCTTGCAGCATGCGCAATGGAGCACAGATGCCGCAAGCCGAGCTGTCAGTCTCCGGAGCGGTCGGACCCTGCTGCTATGGAGGCAAGCGCTTGTCGCCGCACGCTGTGCTGCGCATCCCACCAGCAAGCGGACGGCGGCAGGCGCACCTTGCGGTTGGGCGCGGCTGCGGGGTTGTGCTCATCCGACCACCCAAAATCCTTCAGTGTGGCGAAGCTGAGAAAGTGGTCGTAGAAGGCCGCCACCTGCGCCCACGCTGCCGCCAATTGTCCTGCAAATGCGCAACCACAGTCCAGCCTCGCCTCACTGTGCACTGCGGGACGGCCCGCAGGGAGCCAAGGACAATTGTGCAGCCTCCAGTTCCCTTAGTACAGCAGGTGACATCTCTTCTAGCGCAGGCTGGTCAGCGCCGCTGAACTTTCCCCGCCTGCAGAGCCATTGCTACAACTCCGCAGGCGGGCGCTCGGCTGGGAGCACGCACCGAAGCGGGGCGCGGCGCCGGCGGCTTCGCGAGCGTCGGCGTCGCCCCGCCGCTCCGCCGCCCGCACCTCCTGCTGCACCAGCTTCTCGAACAGCGTGTCGTACACCGCGTAGAAGCCCTGCAGCGCGGCCAAGGGCCAACTCGCGTCAGAGACGCACACGCCGGTGGCGCCTCGAGCGGCGCACACGCCGCCGGCGCACCACCCCGTGGCGGCGGCCTTCCACATATTATGGTCGCATGCCGAACGATGCCTCGAGACGCGCGCAGTGCAGCTGACAGTTTGCGCCAAGGCTCAGATCAGCAGACGTCCAGCACACCTTAGGGTCGTCGCCGTAGCCCGAGAAGCAGCGCGTGGAGAAGTAAGAGAACAGGTCCTCCTCGTCCGTCGGCCGTGCGGAGCCGCCCGAAAAGCCCCAGGAGCCCGCCTGGTGGGTGTCCGCCCGCAGGATGGCGTCCCGGTGGCTGTCGTACCTGCATGCGGAGGCCAGCGCGCCGGTTGAAGTTGATGCATCGTGTGTTTGGCTGTGAAGAGGTGAATGCTTGCCGTAGTCTCCAAAGTCACCGCCAGTTACGCTGGCGCGTCCGCCATGCCGTCGCGCCCCATCGAGACGACCAATCGCCATAAGTCTGTGCTTGAGTATCCTTCACGGCTGAGCTGCCTGTTACGGCAAGACGGGGAACATCCCATTCTGAGCAGCGGCAGTGGTTCGCACCAAGCGCGCTCATGCTGGTCCGAGAGGACTTCGTAAGCATTGCATATCTCCTTAAAGCGCTCGTCTGACTCCTCCAGGCGATGCTGGTTCTTGTCTGCAGCCAGCGCGGGCAGGCAAGGCCGATGTCAGAGCCTCGTTCTTGCCACAGCGTGCCGCAGCGGCTGGGCAGAGCTGCCACTGACCCAGCCCCTTAGCGAGCGCGGCCTACTGCGTCATGCATGCAGCATGCAGTATCACTTCAAGTTCAAGAACCACCTGGATGCCACTGCAGCGCCTGCAAGCGGTAGGCCTTCTTAATGCCTGCATCATCTGCATTTTGAGCTATGCCCAGCACTTCGTAGTAGCAGCGAGGCATGGCTTCAGCCCCTCGCAGCTGCGGAAGCAAATGTGATGCAGGCCTCGGCACAGTTATTACGCGAACAGGACCGGCGGGTCCAGGCCTCACGAGCATGGAGCTGCCCTACGCTACAGGGCAGGTCTGAAGTCTGCAATTGCATCATGCAAACGACCCCCTTACAGCCAGCCACAGCACGTTTCACCCATGTTGGACCCTCACACGTCGCCTTGACGTTCGCAACGAAGGGGGTAGCGGTTCGGCAGGCTACACACCGGCAGTCGCGGCAGCGAGCGCCGGTGACGCCGCATTGGCGCATCACCACATGCTGGGCCAGCAGAGCTGCAGACCGATTGTCGCCGACGCTGCGGGCCTCGTTCAGCGTCATTTCGGGTTTGCTCCTATCGTGTGCGCCGAGCTAGACAGTTTCAACGACCGGAACTGGCTTGTGCGTCAGCCGCACTCTGGCCGCAACGGCAGTGTACAAGAGTTCATTCTGAAAGTCCACAATCACCTGGACTCAGCAGAACGTGAAAACATCGAGGCGAGAGCAATATTGCATGTGCAGCCTCACCCAGCCCATTCGCACTGCCGTCATGGCACAGGGCTGCATTTCGTACGCAGGCATTCTGACATTGATGTGTGCAATTTTCCTTGATGCATGAACAGAGGCAGGCCTGGAGTTGACTGGTCGGCATCGCGATGCTTGATCTGCAGGTTCAGAATCTGATCTTGCGGCACCTTCTGGGCTTCAATTTTCCGGTGCCGGCGCCGTGCACAGCAGCTGACGGCGCCTACACCGCATTTGCCGACCTGCCCCTTGTAGGCTCCCAGCGAACTGCGCCGCACGCCGTTCGCCTGCTGACGTACTTGCCAGGCAGCCTGCTATCCAAATCGCCGCGGGTGCGTCATCGATGCACCTTGGCTTGCTCGTACATTGCACGAGTTTCCCCGCTCCGGTAAGCAGCTCGTCTGATCGACTATTTGTCACGCATCACGCAGTCGACGCAGCTGTTTTGGAGCATCGGCGCGTTCCTTGGGCGGCTAGGCGCCGCACTCAACAGCTTCAGCCCGCCGCTCAGCCAGCATGCCAGGCCCGGCTTGTGGGACCTTCGCTCCGCAGCGGCCACAATTGACACGCTGCTGCCGCGGCATGCGGACGCCAAGCAGAGGTCAGGGATGGCGCTTCTTACCCTTGAAGAACCTTGACAACGATAAGTGAAACTACTCTCCGTCGGCCTGGGCGATGCTGGCGCCAGCAGCTTGGCATGTGACGGCTGGAAATTGACGATGCCCCATTTCTCCAGGGCGAGCCTCGAGTGGGTGCAGCAGCAGCACGGGGCCATAGTCGAGCCCGCAGCGGCTGCCTTGCGCATGGGCTGGATCCACGGGGATGGCAACCCAGACAACATACTGGTGCGGTGCGGGTCATGTGGTGCTATATGGGATGCTGGCCAGGCGGCGCTAGACCATTATTATCCATGTGGCTGACGCTCCGTGTATGTGACACGGCTGGAGATGTTAATGCATGCCCAGCTGCTCGTTGCAGGTGGACGGAAACGCTGTGACTGGCCTGATTGACTGGGGCGATTGCTGCTGCACATGGCTCGCTGCGGAGGTAGCCGATCGCTGTGCTCGTCCTGCACTTGCACACCTTGCCGCGCAGGATGCTGTCGTGTCATGCGGGACAGTGCTGCGGCGTGGCAATAGATTTTTGACGCCATGCAGGTTGCCATAGCGCTCTGCTATGCCATGGAGCTGACCGTCCACGACCAGCCCCTGGAGGCAGCTGCTGCGCTGCTGGTGCGCGATTGTGACTTTGGGTGTGGCGGGAGGACATGCCTACCTGCTGATGGCCCAGTGCTGCAGAGAGCTGCGGAAGGCGCCCGCTGTACATGTTTTGAACAAAGACCCTCTGCCTGCAGGCTGGCTACCAGTCGGAACTCACACTCACTCAACTGGAATTGCACATGCTACCTACGCTGGTGGCCTGCCGCAGCGCGCAGACTCTCCTAATTGGGGCAGCGACAGCCGCTCTGGTGCGACACCATGCGCTGCATGTGCGGGCAGCCACACCACCATGACAGTTGGAGAAAAGCGATCCTGCACTCATGAGCTATGTGGAACTCTTGCAGGATCCGGGAAACATCACGTACCTTACCAGTAGCCATGCGGCACACTGGTGAGTGTCTGTAGCTGGTGCTGAATGCCTGCCTCGTTCATGGCTGGCACATGACATCATGTTTGTGTGGGGTGGTGGCGCAGGGCCCTCCTAGAGATGCTGAGGAGCGATGCAGAGGGGGCCGGCAGACGCGCGTTGAGCGGCAAGACATGACGCATTCTGTGTGTCCTCTTACATGTTTGCCTACGCTTTATAAATCAGAAGCGATTGAGGTCTGTCCATGACCTGCCTAGCAATTTCAACAATCCGAAATCAGATGTTATCATGCAGCACAACAACACTAGCCCGCCTCCGAGATGAGCTTTTTGAAGGCGAACGCCAAAATTGGACCAGTGGCGAGTGGCCAGCTGGCTGACAATTGCAGATTTCTGCCTAACCTGAGTCTGGGTTCCAAAACCAATTTGGTTCAGCTTGTGGCACCTGTCGCCCCGCCTCATCTCGAACTAAAGAATTTCAAGCACACTTGCTGAAAGTGCCGCCGGCCAGGTGTGCACACCTGGCCGGAGTGTGGTAGATCGACCCACTCACTCCATCCCTCTCGTGACCAAAGCTTGTTCCAATATACTGTCGCTCCTTCTATGATGTGCTGCCCGCTGTTGGTTGGCGGCGCTCAGCCCAGTGAGCCAGAGCTGAGCAGGCTGACGTAGGTGCCCTGCAGGCAGAGTTATCCGGCATCATCTCCCTTGGAGCACAACAAGGTGCGTACGTGTAGCATCTACAAGACTGGAACAGGAGTAGGGCGGAACTGGACACGTACCCAAGCAATGCCAAGGACATTGCAGTAGAGGATGCGCAAGTCTTGTGGGATGAATTTGAATGCCAGCGCGTTTGCTGCTGGCCACACCTACAAGGGCGCAAGAGGGTGTCAAGGCCAACGCGTTGGCAGAACTACGATCCCGCCAAGGGCACCAGCGTTAATGGTGTTGCATGCAGTAACAGCTCTCATTGCATTGATTGTGGCGGATCCAGGGTAAGCAAGAAAAAGACACCTTCCAGTTAGCAACCAGCAGCGCGGGGAGCGTCACCTGCGATCCGAGACGGCGCAACAGTCACAAAGGAGCGATGAGCGACTGCTGAGTGCAGGTGTTGAGGGAGAGCAGATCGCCATGACACCTGATCATGCAGCGCAGCCGTAGTGCTGTGCAAGATACGTTGCCATATGGGTAAAAATGCGCCAGGAAGAGGTTTCACCTGAACGTATGGCGCCAGGGAGGCGAGGGCACCACCGTGCATGACAAAGTGCATGTAAGACAGAAACACGCAGTTGACGAGCGGCGCCATGACCATCTGTGGGGAAGAAATGGAATGTGACATGTGGGGCTAGCAGTGGACCGCCATCATTTGACAATGCCCGTACATCATCACAGTCATCATGATGATGCATTGAATAGCTTGCCTGATCCAGGGCGAGCTTGCCGAAAACCGCCGTGTTGCTGGTGGGACGCTGCGTGCCGACGCGCGACTCCAGGAAACGGTTCCAGAAGTGGCCCGTGGGGCCGCCGACGAGCGCTGCGAAAGAGCACAGCACGAGGGCGCGATGGGGGTCGAATCCCGCGGCTGCAAAGCCCTGCGAGGTTGCGGCTTGGGCAATGACGTCGCCAATGCCCTGGCCGCATGCGCAGGTGAGCACCTACACAGCGAACGAGGAGCCCAGCGTGACACCGATTGTACGTGTGATATTTGAGCATGATCAACGTGCAGGCTCGAGGCGGTTGACCGTTCGATGATATCGGTGGAGGCTGTTGCACCGGATGCTCTCGGCGGAGTTGTGGAGTTGCCACCGCAACCGTTGCAGCGACGCAAAGCGGCCGCACCTTCGTGAGCAGTGGATGTTCAGCAAGGGCCTGCAAGTACTGCCGCCACGCGTGGGACAAGCCCTCGCTGTATGCTGGCACCGGGGTTGGAGCGGTCAGACTGTGCAGCTGCTCCCGAGCCGGCCTGGCGAGCAGCGGCCCGTACTGGCTGCCGACATAGAACGCTGCTTGCGGTGCCCTGCCTTCTGGATTTGGGAAGCTGAGGACGGCCTGCGTGACCGTGCTGGAACGTAGAGGTTGCCGACAGGGTGGCTGCGCGCATCGCACGAGTCTGGCGCACGGAAGCCTCACCCCGCCAGCCAGTCCGGTAACAACCATTGTCGCTGACTCCTTTGGCAGACTCCAAGAAAGCGGACGGCAGGAGAATCACTTGTGGAGCAAATTGTCTGAACGCATCGAGTCAGCCTTTTTTCTCGGGGTCTGCGGCTGAGCAGGATCTCCCCTGTGCTGACGTTTTTTTCCCCCGGGGTTCGTCAGAGCCCTAGCGTGGGAAATTACTAACCCAGAGCACCACAAATGTGTGGCAAATCCTGAGTAAAGCAAAGCAAAAGTGCTCCAAACGGGTGCCACGAAGGCTACCATCCGGACGGGCTGAAGTGCACTCAGGCGAGGCTCGGGGTGGCAAGTCCTGATCGTATACATCGCACGGGGCAACTTGAAGCAACGGCACCTGCGCCCGGATGCAGCCAGGTGTGCTTATTGCCCGGCTGTGGTCTTGTCGCCGCCCTCATCACGACAGCACACCCTTCCTAACGTCAGAATCTTCCCGAGAACGCCAAAGAGATGGTGCAATTGAACCCCTACGTTCGCCAGCCTGCAAGCATTCGCGGTGCATGTCAGTAACGCGCACCACCCAAGTTGGTCATCGGCATGGCACCGCTCTGTCGCTGGCGGCTGCTAGGCAAATATGGTGGCCAGACGGTGGTGCACGCTCACCCGAGTCCATCACACCACCGGCGCCAGCGGCGGCGGCTCCTTCGGAGCAGTCACCTCCTCTGCCAAGGCTGCCTGTGCTGACACGTAGTCCGGGAAGTAATCCTGCAGCGGGATCTGCAGGGGTAGCAGAGCGACCGTGTCAGGAAAACTCCTGCATGGACGACCAGTTGCCGCTCGTGATTGTTGCTTCTGCCAGTGTTTCGGGGGGTTGCCGAATGGTGGACGAAATACTTCTTGACGACGCATGGCAACTGGGGATGTAAACCCTGACGGCTGCATTGAGAGGGGGGAGCGGGTAGGGCAGGCAGCAGGCGGACTGCGACGAAATCACGAAGGCTGGGTGCGGTGCGCACGTGCTGGAGCGGCTTGTCGCGCAGCCCCTTTATGGCGGCGGCGGTCGCGCGCGCGCCTGCGACCGTCGTAATGATGGGAACCTTGAGGGCTAGCGCCAGCCGCCGCAGGTCCTTGCCGTCCCGTACATCTGGCTCGTCGCCTGTCGCAGAACGCACACAGCTCCTGATTCTGTTGCCACTCCGCTGGGTCTGGGGGGTGCACCATGCGCCGGGTGTCCCTGCCGTCCAGCTCGTCGCCCGTTGCGAACTGGCATCCACATCTGAGGAGGATCGTCGGGACACCTCCGGCTTGGCAAGCGCATGATGTGACAACCTGCAGGTTGCGGGTTCCAGGGTGCTGCGGCGCAGCCGTGCAGAGCCAGGTGCGCGGAGCAGCTGGCGTCGATGTCGTGGCGGTGCAGCAGGCGGCGCACCCTTCGTGGTCAGCAGCATCATGCTGATGTCGCCGTTCTTCAGCAGGTCGCTGGCGTTGGGCCGCCCCTCCTGGATCTTCAGCACGCGCTCGCACTTCACGCCGCCCTCCTCAAGCGCTGCCGCTGTGCCCTGCACACAGCAGCAGGCACACCGATGTGCAGAGGCTGGCCAGCTGTTGACAGCGTCCCAAACCCGCACCCGCACGAGCAGCCGCCAGTGCGCACCCTGGACAGTGCAGGTGCGGATTCAAGAACGCTGCTGAGAAACGGGTTCAGAGGGTTTCAGGGTCTAGGGTCGCTGAGACATTGCCCGCCGTGACATCGTCCAGCTGAGAAGCGTGCGCTGCAAGAGGAGGGCGCGGCAGCAGGCAGGAGGGCGCGCCTGGGTGGCAAGGATGCCAAAGCCGAGGTCGGACAGCTCCTTGGCGACTGGCACGATGTCCGCCTTGGCGGGGTCCGTCATCGTGATGAACACGTTGCCGCTGGTCGGCAGCCGCTGCCCGGCTGCCATCGCCGCCTGCGACATGCACCAGCAGTTTCGCTGGACAAGCTCCGCGACCGACTTACTCAGGACAACAGCAACGACGCTGGCCTTATAATTGGTGAATGATTGGTGAATGAGGTTGAAATGAGGAAAGCACAAGCAGCAGAACCTACGAAAGGATAGAAAGCAATTTGCAGCAAATGCCAGTCTTGTGGCATGCAACTCGAGAACTAACACCGACCTTGGCATAGGCGCTGCTGAAGTCGCGGTCAATGCCCATGACCTCGCCTGTCGACCGCATCTCCGGCCCCAGCAGCGTGTCCGCGCCTGCGCATAGTTGCCATCAGAGTCAAGCATGAAATTAGCAGCTGCACCATTGTGGAGCCGCAGGCAATCAGCCTGCCAGCGTCGTATTGTTTGCCTTGTGCCTCATGACGTGGCAAAGAGCTGCTGCGTGAGCTCGGCAGCCAAGCACTGGCTGCTCCGACAGCGACTCCCGGTTCCAATGCGCAGCCGATGGTGCGACCAGCTTGTTTTAACCCTGTGACTAGAAATATTGAAATCAACATGGAATCGCGCCTGGGAATTTGTCGAAGGGCAGCACCGCCTCCTTCACCGCAACATGGTTGAGCGTCGGCTCCTCTGTGAGGCCGATCTCGGGCAGCGTGGCGCCCGCCATGATGAGGCTGGCATACTTGACGATGGGGTGCCCCACCGCCTTGGCCACGAAGGGCACCGTGCGCGACGCACGGGGGTTGGCCTCGATGATGTACACCTGCGATGCGTCACAAGACTTGGCTGTCGTATCAAGGCAGGGTGAATGAGGCTGAATTAGAAGGTACCAGCCGGAGCGTGCAGGGCGTGTGCACCCGGTGACGGTGGTGCTGCCTTGATTGGTGCCTGGTCTGCTCGCTGGGCGCCATCGGTGTGCACCCACGAAGAAGTGTGCCGTCCACGGAAGACTGTCATACTGGGGTCAGGGTAGGAGGTGAACCTAGGGCGAGAGGCTGCGGGACCCACCTGGCCATCCTGCACGCAGTACTGGATATTGATGAGGCCAATGACCTTCAGGTCCTTGGCCAGCTTGGGCGTCCACTCCCGGATGACCTGCAGCGGCAGGGGCGAGTGTTCAGGATGCCGAGACCAGCCAGTCAGCAGGGACTCGCGCATGCACGCGGCGCAACAGCATGACGAGGATGCCTCCAGACACCAGCGGCGCCTCCCTGGGAGGGTGCCCTCAACACGGAACACCGCAGTCGATCCGTCGTTTCATCCTTCATGCCTGCGGCCTTCCGTCTTACCTGCAGGCACTCCTCCGACACCGTCTGCGCTGGGATGACGCACGCCGAGTCGCCCGAGTGCACACCCGCCTGAGCACACAGGTTACAACACGTATGTACGAGGTGTCAATGACGTGAACCACAAAATTTGCGCATGCATTGCTTGGCGCACTGCAGCACTGACGCACACGCCGCAGCACCCGCGGCCTGCCGCTGTGCAGAGCATGCCGCAGGGCCGCACCTGCTCGATGTGCTGCATGATGCCGGCGATGACGACATTGCCATCCTTGTCGCACAGCGCGTCCACGTCCAGCTCGTCAGCGCGGTCCAGGTACTTGTCCACCAGCACCGGCCGCTCCGAGTCCACCTACGCTTGGGTGCAGGTGTTTGTTGATGGTGGGGGTGTCTTTGCTAGGATGTCATGGATTGACAACAGCGCCAGAGCCCCGGAGACAGTGTGTCGCTGTGTTGTGAGTTCTGCCTCACTCCTGCCTCGCTTCTGCCAGCTACTTGTGCAGGAGCACCAGCCGTTTCGAGTGACCTGCAATTCTGGCGTGTTTGGACTGGACCGAGAATGTGCATGCATACGGCTGCATCCCACAGCTGCCGGTTGCGCAGCGGCGCATCACTGAGACAGAAGCGCTGGGCGGCCCGCTGAGAACACACGTACGCAGCGAGCCCCAAGGGAGCCTGCATCGCTGGCTAAGTTGGGATGCACGAGGAACAGGCAGCTTGCCTCCACTGCGGTGTTGATGTAGCGGTGCAGGTCCTTGTCGGAGTACACGATCTCCATGGCGCGCCCGCCCAGCACGTACGATGGCCGCACCATGACCTGCGGGAGCAAGGAGTGTTCACTCCAGCCTGGGCAGACAGGCGACCCGAGATGTTCGTGCGAAGGCTGCATGCGACGCCGCACAGCCGCAGAACTGTTGCGTCTAGCAGCATCGGCCAGCATCAGCCGGTGGCCCTGCCACCGGGCTTTGGCTGATGTGTGGCTTGCGGGGCCACCAAACATGAATTGGATACGACACACCATCCTCCAAGTCCACACACCTGCTGTGGAGGATGGCACTGCTGTTCCGAACTGTTGCCACCAAAGGGGGCTGCACCCGTCCCCAGCCACCATGAAACATCGGACTCAACCAGTCTGACCTCAAAGAAATCGCACCGGGTAGCCCAGCTTGGCGGCAGTGCTGATGGCGCCGTCCTCGGTGGTGACCATGGCGCCCGGCGGCTGCTTGATGTTCAGCCGCTCCAGGCACGCCATCCAGCGGTCCCGGTCCTCCGCCTCGTCAATGGAGTCCGGCTGCGTGCCCCAGATCTGCGTGTTGCCGATGCCTACGCGCGCCACGGCAGGTGGGTTGTCAGTGTGTGCCTCCGTGGGTGTGTGACCAGCCTGCTGTGTATGCGGTGCATCGCGTCAACGCGGCGGCATGGGCATGACGTCAGGTTTCAACGGCTCTTAACCCGGCCAGAGCCGACGACAGGCTGGCGAAGAGTGTCGGTGCGCATGTGCGCAGCCATCTGGGGTGGGCAGCGACGCAAAGGCGCCGCACCGGAGGCCGCCGGGATCGGGTTCTTTGCAAGCGCCTCCGCCAGCGGCTTGGCGATGGACAGCGGCGTCTGCCCGCCAAACTGCACGATGATGCCCTCCGGGCGCTCCTTCTCGATGACGTTCAGCACGTCCTCCACAGTGAGCGGCTCGAAGTACAGCCGGCTGGAGGTGTCGTAATCAGTGGACACCGTCTCTGGGTTGCAGTTCAGCATGATCGTCTCGAAGCCCGCGTCCCTGCCGGCAGGAAGAGCACGCACACGTTCGAGATTCGTCACGACCTACGTTGGGTTTCGGCTTCTGCCACGTCACACACGAAGTGCCCTCGAAGTGAAGTGCCCGCCTCTCAGTGGCCGCCAACGACGGCCGAGCCCGATGCCTGTCATGCGAGGCTCCTTGCGGAGCAGGTGCGGGCACAGCCCATCAGGAAGGCGGGCACCTGAGGGCGAAGGACGCATGGCAGCAGCAGTAGTCGAACTCGATGCCCTGCCCAATGCGGTTGGGGCCCGCGCCAAGGATGAGCACCTGTGGGCGCAGCCATGGGACCGTCAGCCACCGTGAGGCGTTCATGTGTTGGCTGCAGGACCCTCTGTGCACCTTCCCTTCCTATCCCAGAGCGACGGCAAGCTGCGCAGGGCGTGCCACTCCGCGCCAACGGGTGCAAGGGGTGCCGGTGCAGCCAGCGTCAAGCGCACCTTGCGCTCGGCAGTGGGCTCGCACTCGCACGAGCCGTCGTAGCTGGAGTACATGTAGGGGGTGCCCGCCTCGAACTCCGCAGCGCATGTGTCCACCCGCTTCATCGAGGGCTCCACGCCCAGCTCCTTCCGCCGCGCCCGCACCTCCAGCGGCGCCGCCGCTGTGATGAAGTGACTCTTCTCACGAGAGTGGATCATGTTGGCAAATTGGTCCGGATACTGCAGGGGACTGCAGGCGACCAGGCGACCAGCTCCGGATCCCAGCAGACCCCGCGCCGTTCCCATAATTGGGTCAAGGGCGTGTATGCGCATCGACAGCAGGTGAGAAACGAAGAGGCTAGCTCGTCGTCGGCGGCATCCCCGAGAGCAGCCACAGCCCATCAATGAACCAGGATTCTGTAGACGAGGCACGTGGAGGCGGGCGGCCAAGCGGGCGAGACATGAGCACTCACAGGTGAAGCGGCCGATCTGGACGTCGCTGAAGCCGCGCTGCTTGAGGTGCAGCAGCTCGTCGGCGGTCAGCTCGCCCAGCGACTTGGTGCGCAGCCAGGTCTCCGCCTGGTGCAGCTCCCACAGCTGCTCGATGAACCAGGGGTCCATCTGGGTGTACTCCCGGACGTCCGCCTGCGTCATACCGTCCTCAAACGCCTGCGCGCCAGCGACAGGCGCGGTCCGCATGGGCCTTCACAAGCAAAGACCTCTTTGCGTGGTCAACCTTTCCCTTCTGTCCCTTTTGATTCTTTCCTGTTCATGTCCTCCACTTCCAGCAGAAGCCCTGCTCTGCCGCCGGTCGCCCTGCCTGGGACCCGGAATTGCAGCTGGTGTGCGTCCCCACCCCGGGCCCGCCACCAGCCGATGGACGGATGTCCAGGCGTAGCAGCCTACACTTTTTTGGAGGTTCCCTTGCCTGCTTGACGACGAGCATGCGCTCGGGGTTGGGCACGCGCAGGTTGTAGACCGTCTTGGCGGCGTCCAGGCGCTTCCACTTCTTGGGCAGCGACCAGCCGTCGCAGCCTGTCTCCAGGCTGCGCAGCGCCTTTTGGAACGACTCCTGTTGCAGCACACACGCACGGCGGCGTGACGTTCTGACGCTTCGAATTACCTGGCGTCGAGGTGCTGTAGGTGGAGACAATCAGGCGCTGGCGAAGCCGCTTTCTGTGCAACCGGCTCGAGCCTGAGCGGTCCTGACGTGTGCTGCGTATCGAGACGAGTAGCCAAGCACAGTGTGGGTCTTGGTTGCGAGCCCTCCTGCAGCGGCACACCTGGAAGGTGCGGCCGATGGCCATGGCCTCGCCCACAGACTTCATCTGCGTCGACAGTTCTGCCTTGGCGCCCGGGAACTTCTCGAAGGCGAACCGCGGGATCTGCGCAGGCACACCCAGTGTCAGACCATTGTTGACGACAAAAGAAGTGCTGCTGTCGCTGAGCCAAGCTCAACACGCTTGCGGGGGCACTGACGCGGCCCGGAGCGACCAGCCTCAATCTCATGTGCTCAAGCATCGTGCTGCAAGGCACCACACAAGACATGCGCATCGCGCCATGTTGGGGGTGGCAGCACACACGCCGGTGCGCAGTCCAGCACGGTCTGATAGCGTGCCTTGGTGACCACGTAGTCAATGGAGGGCTCGAAGGAGGCGGGCGTCTTGGACGTGATGTCGTTGGGAATCATGTCCAGCGTCTTGCCCATGGCCAGCTTGGCGGCGATCTTGGCGATGGGGAAGCCCGTCGCCTTGGAGGCCAGCGCCGAGGAGCGCGACACCCGGGGGTTCATCTCGATGATCATCATCTCGCCTGCGGCGGCAGTGCGGGCATTGGGTCAGCAGCCACATCTAAGCTCCAGTGCGCTGGCCTCTCAGCCGGCCGAGACTGCTGGCCGCACGCGTGCGCCGCTTACGTCGCGAGGGGAAAGTGCGGAGGGATGCGCCTGTTCTCCTGAAGCTTCACCCCGATGCATCACTCCGCGCTTTCCCCTGGCCGCCCTTGCTGCTGCGTGCCACACCAGGTTCCCAGAAGACGCAGCCGTGTGGCCATCCTGCCCAGTTGCGGCAAGAGCTCGCAGGGGTACTTTGCATAGTAAACAACCCTCACCGTCCTCTGGATTGATCCCCATCTGCACGTTGGAGCCGCCGCACTCGACGCCCATCTCCCGGATGATGGCCACTGCCGCATCGCGCAGCCGCTGGTACTCCTTGTCAGTCAGTGTCTGCGGGGAGCACATGCTCTATTGCCAGACAGCGATATCACATCATCTGCACATTGGCATGATCGTCATATTGTGATCTCGACTTCGAGACTCCTACTAGATGCTGCAAGAGCAAGACGCTGTACTTTCGCCTGCTCCGCTGCCCGGCGAGTGCCCGCCAGCCTGCTGACTGCACCGCCCACCTTGATCGCAAGTGCAGAGGCCACTGCATGCCGGTGTCCATGCGGTTCATCAGCAGGTTGGCGGTCTTGATGCGTCAGCCTCACACAATGGCCCCACCCAAGTGCAGATTATTGATATTCACAACAGCCACCAAAGCTGTGGTGACACACGGCACAATGATGCAGGGTTTGCTGACCCACCCGGTCCTGTCAGAAGCTACGAGAAAGATTTAAAAGCTACGAGAGAGGTTTAACATCAGTTCAAAAGGCTCCTGACCTGTGCGGGCGCGATGGTGATGGAGTCGCCGGTGTGGACGCCCATGGGGTCCACGTTCTCAATGGAGCAGATGATAACCACGTTGTCCGCCATGTCGCGCATGACCTCCAGCTCAAACTCCTTCCAGCCCAGCAGCGACATTTCGACGAGCACCTGCAGCGGCGGCAGGCAGACAGCTCGCTCGTCTCCAAGTGCCTTGCCGAGCGGCTTTCTCGCCAGCAAAATGTGCCATGTTGACGAGGGCGCCGCGTGTGTCATGCTGATCAACTCAGGCCAGCTCGGATGTGTGCAGTGTGCTGTCCGTGGGGCTCTGCTGGCTGAGCTCAACTCGGGCACTTCCACTGGAGCACCACATGCACAACACACCCTTCGCATACAGCGGCCAGAGTGCCTGGTCCGCCCTGGAGGCAGAGCACACGACACGCTCTTGACTCGAGCAATGCAACCGTGCCTGGTCGGTCATGGAGGCCGCGAGGCCCTGGCCCACGATGTCCAGGTACTCCTCCATGTTGTAGGCAATGCCGCCGCCGGTGCCACCCAGCGTGAACGCCGGGCGGATGATGAGCGGGAAGCGCCCGATCTCCTCGTGTACCTGTGGCGTGCATGGCGGAGTGCATTTGCAAACTCCTGGCCCCTCTGGCTTATGTCGCGCGGGCCGGCACCCGATCCTTCTGGCGCTCTTCGCGGCACAGCCCTGCCGGAGCAACGCTGCAGCTGGCGGCATTTGCTGCGCTACTTCCGAAGCACACAACCTCTTGGGATGCACCACATCCCAGCGAACCTCACACCGCCGCTGCAACTTGAGAGAATAGAAAACACCATCGCCGCGAAACTCACCTTGATCGCCTCCTCGATGGTGTTGGCGATGCCGGACTGCGGCGTCTTGAGGCCGATTTTCTTCATGGCCTCCTTGAACAGGTTGCGGTCCTCCGCACGGTTGATGGACGGCAGCTTCGCGCCCAGCAGCTCCACGCCGTACTTGTCCAGCGTGCCGTCCTGTGGGTCATTTGGGAACACACGCATGGGCCGGTGTGCTTCCTACTTTCTATGAGGTGAACGATGACGCAGCCAGCATGCCGTCCTGTGGGTTGAGAGACACACGCGCGCCTTGCTGCCAGCAGACCAGCGACTTCCGAGGTAGTTTTAGTGAGAGCTGCCAACAGACTGGCGATACAGGAGGGGCCTGGACCGTGGCGACACTGCGGCTGAGACTTGCCCGCCGGCTCTGTGTCGCCGCCCCGCGGCACCAGCCGGCTCTGCGAGCTTTGATTTCGCTGTTATCAAAATTCGCGTCGTACACCAATGAGAGAAAGTCCCCTCACCTCAGACAGCGCCTTTGCCAGGTTCAGGGCCGTCTGCCCGCCCATGGTCGGCAGCACTGCGTCCGGGCGCTCCTGCATGATTACAGATCACCATGCCTGATGTTGGGTAGTGCATACGAGGGCAAGGTCGGAACGCAGTAGATGCACCAGCATTTCTGCATTGCACCAGCATGTCTGGCATGCAGAGGCCCGCCGAGCTACCTTCTCGATGATGGTGGCCACCACCTCCGGCGTCATCGGCCCAATGTACGTTTTGTCCGCCGTCTCCGGGTCCGTCATGATGGTAGCCTGTCGTGAAACGAGTAGAATGTGCCCGGGTGTCTTCAAGGCGCACGCGTAAACTTCGAACGGACGATGCTTGCAAGCGTTGCATGCCAACATGCTATCAGGGCGCCGAGCCGCCGCACCGGGTTGGAGTTGATCAGAATGATCTTGTAGCCCTCCGCCCTGCTCGAGGCAGCCCACACATGTCAGCAACGATGGTGTGCTTGTGCTCGCAGGGTGCAAGGCAAACCTCAAGTGACAAGGCATGTACGGTGCCCCTGCGCTAGGAGGGCACCTGAGCGCCTTGCACGCCTGGGTGCCCGAGTAGTCGAATTCGCAGGCCTGCGGAAGCGATCGATCATATCGGGAGCTTGTACTTCAGTGAACCACATGAAAGTTCGATGTCAAGAAAGCGCTGCTGTCGCTGCCTCGTCCAAGTAGGGTTGCCATCTGATCTGGAGGTGTGCACACCGCTGCCGCAGGCAAGACGAGCGATCGCCGCATCGATGGCAGTCATTCGCAGCACCTGGCCGATGACGATCGGCCCAGCCCCGAACAGCATGATGGTTTTGATGTCGTCCCGCTGCTTGACGCTCGATACCACGCTCTCCCAGGCCTTGAACTCGGCTGGGGCTCCATTTGATGACGCCGGCTTGTCTGCCACAGCCGAACACCTCACGAGCTGAAAGCCCAGGCGCTGCTGCTGCCTCCTCGAGCCGAGCGCCTCTGCACGGCGGGGTCTGGTGTGTAGGTGCAGCGAGCTGGTGACCTGCAGAGGGCGCTGCGCCTGGCACGCCATCGCGGCCAGCTGCCGCTGCGACGCTAGGGGTGCGGCCATGGTTGCTATGATTGTGCGTTATGCCGCATGCAGTCGGCAGTGGCGTGCATCACATGCCACTTCCCGCGAAAGATGAATGCCGCGAGGCTGCGATTCGTCGACAACCTTGCTGCCCCTTGCTGTTGTCGACAAAGCGTTTGTGATGGGTGAGCCTGGTGCTCACTCATCAATTGCGATAGCAATCCGTTTATTGAGTCTCGCAAGCGCTGTCAACAGCCCAGCCGCACTTCGCGCGGTGAGTTTAGCACGCGTCAAAGCCTGCAGCAGGCAAGGCATGAGCTTCGCCCAGTGCCTGGGCGGGCGGCTCCGGCAGTGTCCAGCCGCGCCGGACCTCAGCAGCAGACAGCATGTATCCAGCAGGCTACGGGCTCGGTCTGCTTCCCGCCAGCAGGCTCGCCAGCAGATTTCCATCTCAGCGCAGCAGTTCGACTTCAGTCTGCCGGACACGGGCCTGTACATGCCGCCCGAGCCTTCCTTCAGCAGCCAGGATACGGACCCAGAGTTCGGCTTGACGACAAAGCAGATGGCAGCCCTGGGCATGGGGTCTCACCACCGCTCGCTCATCGGGCATGAGCCGGAAGCGGTGCGTCCATCTGGTGCTGTGACAAGCAAGGCGTCCCGCAATCAGCTGCCGCTGCGGCGTGCACTGCACATTCTGGTGCCTTGTGCCCTCAACAATCGCCTGTACACCCGTACCCACTTTCATCTTGCGCTCATCCCTGCTCGTTGCGCACGGTGCAGGCGAGCCTCACAGCCAAGGCGTTCTACTGCGGCGACGACAAGGTCGGCGAGGCGACACGCATGGTGACGCGCATGAGCGGTGGCTATGCCGGCGGCGGCGGTGGCCCAGGCAGCTCTCCGCCCGACCTGCCGTCGCTGCTGCTGGATGCCCGCATCTGCTACATCGGCATGCCTGTGAGCTTCCTGACTGTGCTCTCAGCTGTACAAATTCTATCAAGCGCAAGTTTTCATGTATATTTGGGCTGCTGAAATGCAGGCGCGGCAGTGCGGTGTGTGCGTGCAATGTTGCAGTATGACGGATATCAACCTCACCCAATGTTGCTCAAACAATGCAGCTGGTGCCGGCGGTTACAGAGCTGGTCATCTCGGAGCTGCTGTGGCTCAACTACAACAACCCGGAGAAGCAGATCTACGTGTACCTCAACTCCATCGGCACGCAGACGCCGGACGGGCAGGCGGTCGGCTTTGAGACAGAAGCGTACGCCATCCTGGACACCCTGGGGTACATCCGCCCTGAGGTGTACACCCTGGTCATCGGGCAGGCTTACGGCAACGCCGCCATGATCGCGGCGTGCGGCAAAAAGGGCTGCCGCTATGCCCTGGAGCACGCGCGGATGATGACGGCGCCGCCGCGCATGAACCGCACCTTCGGCTCCACGCACAACATCATGATCAAGGCCAACGAGCTGGAGTACAACACCCAGACCTACGTCGACTTCCTGGCCAAGTTCACCGGGCGGCCAGCAGAGCAGGTCCGCGCCGATGTGGGCCGCAACCGCTACTTCACGCCGGCGCAGGCCATCGAGTATGGCCTCATCGACAAGGTCCTCACACCGCAGGACGACGCCCAGGTGTGCTTATCAATTGGTTTTTGAGAGCTCGTCTTCTGCTGTTTGTCACGGCGTCGGACACCAAAGTACTGCAAGGAGCGTCTTGCTGCCCACCGTCCAAATTGGGCTTGATGCACATCCTCAACCTGGCTGTCGGCGTCATTCTCCAATTTGCCTCCAAGTGATTGGTTGCAATCATGGCTGCATGCATCCATACGGCACAGCATTCATCGCGGCTCATCTACCCTTCTGCAGATCGAGGGGCGGAATTACGAGGCCGAGCTGGCAGCGACGGCGTCGCGGAGCAGGGGCTCCAGCCGGATGGCGGGCGCTGGCGCCTCCGCTGAGACCTAGATATTGTTGGGCAGCTGCGGCGGTGCAGCAGAACGTGTTTGACGCCTTCGCTCGGGGCTTGCTCGTCTGGAACATGTCAATGTACAGTATTGTTGTTGTAACAAGGTCCGACATAGATATGCCCTTGACTACGGTGTGAGCCGCGAATCGCCGTCATGCCAGTTGATCTTCTGCTGGCTGGAACGACTTGCAAACCTGATGCCACGAGCAAGCCTGCGGTGTAGAGGATGGCATCGGTCGCTGCACGGCAACAGGCCAATAGTCCTTGGGACGATACGATGTGCTGCTTCCCTCGTGCTCCTCCTGATGCTCAACCCCCCGCCGAAACCCGCCGAAGCCCCGCCGAGACTTGGATCAAGAGCGGTTGCAAGTGCGTTTGCAAACAACTTTATCTGCACTTTGCGGCTAGAACTGAGGACAAAATTTATCATGAAGGTCCTTGCGGGAGGAGCGCCATTGTGCATGCTCACGCTGCCAGTTGCAGGGCGACGGCTGCAGTCGAGATTGTTCCGAAACGGCGTGCACAGCAGCAACGGTCTCAGGCAACAGAATCATGCGCACCCTGTCCAGGTCGGCGCTGGATTGACATGGAGTAGCTGAGCATGAACCACAGCCGTGTCGATGTCAGCACAACACTTCGGATTATCGCTGGTTGCAGCACCTCATTTTCATGCACTGTCAATGCGCTGCATGCCTGCGATCACACAGTGACGATTGTACCGTCGTTCATTTCTGCAGGGTGCGCGGTCGCACCCACGGCAGCAGCAGACCCGGTGTGCCGCGGCGCCGCCGAGCCAGAGCCCAAGCAAGCGGTCAGCCGCCTCCTGGCCCATCGAGGTCAAGGCCGAGCAGCAGCCGCGGTCGCACCTGAAGCTCACGGTGGAGCTGCCGGTTGGAATGGTCAAGCAGTCGTATGACGGCGCACTGGCCGCCCTCAAACAGAGCACCGACCTGCCGGGCTTCAGAAAGGGCAACAAGGTGAGCTGGCTCCGATGTCCTTGGAAAATTTGCTGACGCCATCTCTGCCCAGTGAAGGACCTCTTATCCCCTGGTCATGTCGGTGTCATACACGGACGTCCATTCAGCTTTGCCGCGTGTCAAGCGCAGGTGCCGACGGATGTGCTCCTCAGAATGATGGATGGCGGCGCGAAGAAGCTGAAGCAGACGGCGATCGAGAACCTGCTGCAGCTGTCCCTTCCGCAGGTGGCTGTCAGGCGCCCTGCCTCTTTCAGCATCCTCAGACTTCAAAGCGCGATCCGCAGTCACCAGCACTGCATCCACACACCTGCAGCGCTGTCGACACCCTGGCCACGCAGGCCCTGAAGAAGTGGGACTCGATCGCCATCAACGAGTCCGTCCACATCGATTCGTCTATCGAGGAGCTGGTGGCGGTGTTTGACGAGAAGAAGGCGCTGTCATACCAGATCGGCATTGACGTCGCGCCCACTGTCAGCTGGAAGGCGCCGTATCGGGACATCTCGGTGAGTGCTGTTCGACGCCTCGTGCTGCCACATCCGCACAAGTGCCTCTGCAGGGGTCTTGCGGCTTCTGCGTTTGAGGACGACAGCCGACAGATGACGGCGGTCGAGTATGTCGTTTCTGCAGCGGATTTGTGGCAAGTGGTGTTGGAGGGCGACAAGTGGCTCTGCAGGGGTCGTGCGACTCCTACGCTGGAGGTTGACAGCCGACAGATGGCGGCGGTCGAGGATTGTCGTTCCTGCAGCGAGTCTGTGGCAAGGAGTATTGGAATGGCAACAATTCCTGCGTTTGGCACGCCAACCGCCTGACCTGTGCAAGCAACTCCCGCATCTTCCAAAACCCTCGATCCACACAGGTGGACGTGGAGGCGGCTAGCAGCGAGGAGTCAGACCGTGCCGCCGTGGACCGCATGCTGAAGTCGCTGCGCAAGGAGCAGGGCACGCTGCGCGTCGCGGTGGGGCGGCCCCTGCAGGCGGGCGACATTGTCATCGTGAACTTTGACGCGCAGCGCGCCGACGAGGGCGAGCCCATCCTGGGCGCCAAGCGCCAGGGGCTGCGCCTGGACACTGAGACAGCAGACCGGGAGTTCGTGCCAGGTATGGTTTGTTGTTTGCTGTCGCCTTGGGTCGTTCCTGCTCTCTCCGGCTGGGACGAAGGTATGCGCCAGCTGCAGCGTGGCCGCTGGCGTTGCGGGATTGCCCTGGCTGGTGCAGTCGAGTCGATGTCCGTCAGGCGGCGTCACGCTGCACCATCTGGAGGTCAGGCCAAGCACCACACGGCAGGTTGAGCCTTTCGAGCGGGCGCCTGGTATCCGGGCACGCGACGTCGCCTTGCAGCTGCTGAGGCAGCTCTCGTCGTGCACGCCTCGCGCGCACTTCAGCATACGACTCCCGCTGCTCTCGGCAGTACAGCTGCCCTCTACAACCATAAACCCTAAACCCTGAAATCACAGGCCTAGTGGACGGCCTTTTGGGCATGAACGTGGGGGAGGAGCGGACTGTGCCCGTCACGCTGCCGGACACCTGGGAGCCAGAGCAGCTGCGCGGCGTCAAGGCCAACTGCACCGTGAAAGCGACAGAGATCTTCGAGTGGAGCCTGCCAGAGGTGGGCGCTGCAGCCTGGGTCCCATTCCCCCATCGTGATTTTACAGCATGGCATTCTACGGTCACCATGATGGCGGGGCGGCTCTCTGGTCGACTCCGTGGACGGTTGTGTCGGAGTCCGTCGCACTCCTCCAGCCATCAGCCAGCAAGTATCCAGCGGCAGACCCGCCTGTCTTGAAAAGCAGGCCCCGCTTTATGCGGAAGCCGAGCCGACTTGTACCGAAGCCCGTCGCTGCCCCCTCCTGCCGCGCAGCTCGACGACGAGTTCCTGCGGAAGCAGATCCCCAGCTGCAGCGGCCTCGCGGACGCCGAGGAGAAGCTGTATGAGGCGCAGCGGCTGAAGATGGCGGAGGCGACGCAGCAGCGCGTCATCGCCGCGCTCAGCGAAGCCATCGCGGACTGCGTCGAGGCGGACGTCCCGCAGTCCCTCATCACCCAGATGGGCGAGCAGGAGTGAGTCTGCGGCCTGCTGACGGCGTGTGCGCCTGGAACACCGGCCGGAGCCGCATGGGGGATAACGCCGCCAGCGATGCTCCCCTCATCGGTTGCTGATGTGCTGTTAAACCCACACAAGGCGCACCCTCTCCTGCCCTGTGCACTCAGCGACAATACCACCTGGTCATGCGCAGAGTCGTGTTGTGTCAAACCGCGCCCCACAGGTACCAGGCGCACCTGCTGAACATGCAGCAGGAGGGCAAGATCAACATGGAGGTCATCCAGACGCTGGCGAACGAGAAGATGCTCGCCAACTACATCGACCACAAGTGAGGGGGCTCAGCCTTTGCCGCTGTTTGATTTGCAGCGCCCGTTTGGCACTGTTCGAATGGCATATCACAGCTGCATGGGGCCCGTTGCTCAGCTGCCCCAAAGCTCCGCTGCTGCTGTCCCACTCGTTCGACCTGGGGAGCGATGGCGGCAGGGCGGGCTGGTGCCCATGCTTTCAGCTCGGAATATGCGTGAGAACAGCCACAAACGCAACTGTTGGCCGCTGCCGTCGCACCTGCAGGAAGGACGAGCTGAACCATATGAACCAGTCGGTGCCTGTGCCGTCTCACCGCAGGTCTGCTCACATGCAAACACAAATGCACTTGCAAATTTTGTGCCTCGCCGCTGCACCCGCAGGAAGGACGAGCTGGACCACATGAACCGTTCAGTGCTGGGCTTCGAGGCCATCTACCAGCAGGAGAAGCTGTCGGCGTCGGAGGAGGAGGTGCAGGCGGAGTACGAGCGCGGTGTGCAGGGCTTCAAGGAGTCGGGCCAGGAGTTTGACGCGGAGCGGCTGCGAGAGCAGGCTGTCGAGGCCGTGCGGGTGCGCGTTGGAACGGCTTCTGCACAGTTGGCGTCGAGCCCTGACCATCATTCGTTGCAATGCAGCAAGGGCAAGGAGTTGCGCATCGTGATTGCGTTCTGAGCTTGCGGCCACCGTGATGCTGGTCTCGCACGGCGCCTGGAGGACACGGCGGCACTGGTGGCGCTTAATCATTTTGGCACAATGAAGCTTTGACATCATTGCTGTGCGAACCCTGCAGGCGATGAAGGTGCTAGAATTCCTGCAAGAAGCATGTACCATCAACATCAAGCCGTATACCGGCAACTGAAGGAAGGCATTGACCAGAATTGTTTTGACTGGAAAATGTAAATCAGCGTGGCCGCTACTGTGGGATTCCTCGGCGCAGACTGTGTGTGGCTGCATGTTGCTGACTCCGTGATGAAATTTCGCTTGCTCGGATGACGACATCAAGGCTGTGATCCTCAAGCGCCACCCATACCAAGGCTAGAATGCATTCGTACAGACACCCAAGCATCTGGCTTCTCGACGGCTGCGCCAGGGCAGATCAAAAACAGATGCAGGTGCAGCCCGTTGCAGACTGCACAGAAGGGCCACCGCACACGTTCAACGGAAGGGAAGTACAATGGCTGTGCCGATACACGAAGATCTTGCTGCGACGTACACGGACGAAGGTAATTGCCGAATCAAGGCAGTATGATCCCTTCCTTCCGGTCAAAACTTAGCAGAGAATAAAAAGAGCATTGACTGTCGTTTCTGTAGGCACAGGCGAAGCGAAGTCCCGCTATGGCAAGCTGGCGGACGCTTTTCGGAAGCGGTTTGGGGAGGGACCAGAGGTGTTTGCGCGTGCGCCAGGTAGGCAAATCTCACAGGGTGCTGCGATCAGCTCACAATGCTTCGATGAGCTCACCATGAGCCACGGGTCACGCTTCGAGGCGTTGCTGCAGGCCGGGTAAACCTGATCGGCGAGCATATCGACTACGAAGGCTATGGCGTGCTGCCGATGGCCATCAAGCAGGTGAGCACTGTAGCTGGTCATGTGAATCACTTCGCCCTTGCTCGAAGACGCATCTGCCGCAGTGCGTCGTGCGTACGGACTTGTGATGCAGAGCAAGCAGTCTCCGCACGCAGGACACTGTGGTGGCCATCCGGCAGGGCGGCGACAGGCTCGTCATCACCAGCCTGCATCCGGACAAGTACCCAGAGAGTTCCTTTGCAACTGACCCCAGTCAGGTGCAAGGATGCACCAGCCCGCTTGCTGGTGCCCTGCACATGAGCATCTATGTGATACAACAACGCCTTGTCGGAGTCAGGCGTCCTTCAGGCAAACCTGTGATGCTGCGCCGCAGGATGTGGACACTGACAATCACTCCTGGGCCAACTATTTCGTGTGCGCCTACAAGGTCTGCGACTGCTGACTGGCCCTCCACTGCCATCTGTTGTGACCGGCCCCAGTGGCAATATAGTCACCTGTCGCAAGGAGTGTCACCAGCTCTTTGCCTAGACATATCCTCTCCGAAATGTGATATGATTCCCATTCCGCACAGGGCGTATTCGAGTTCCTGGCCTCCAAGGGCATCCCGCAGCAGCCAGTTGGCCTGCAGATCATGGTCCACGGCACCGTGCCAACAGGTGCGCATCCTCACCAAGGGTCGTGACATCCCACATGTCCTCTCATCTGCTGGGTACACTCCTGCATCCCAGAAATGACCACCCGGTTGCGCCGTCTGGCAGGCGCCGGCGTATCCTCCTCGGCTGCCTTCGTGTGCTCGTCCGCGCTCGCGCTGCTGGGCTCCTTTGAGGCGGAGGCGTCACCCTCGGTGCGTCCCATTCAGCTTACTCCCCTTGCTGCCGCCATGTTGCAGGCGCTGGCGTGTCCAGCTCCTCCGCATTCGTGTGCTCCTCGGCGCTGAGCGTCCTGGCAGCGCTGGGCCATGGGGGCCGCGCCAGTCCGCCGGTGCCCCACCGTTCTTGCAACAAGCATGACATGTTGGCTGCCTACACTGCGAATGTTCAAACCCCTGCATGTCGACAACTGTTGCTTGCTGCTCTGCACCATTCATCTTGTTTCGATATTCATGCAGGAAGTGGCGGAGTTTGCGTGCACCTGCGAGCGGTATGTGGGCACCCAGTCCGGCGGCATGGACCAGGCCATCTCAATCATGGGCGCAACCGGCATCGCCAAGCTCATCAACTTCCACCCGGTGCGGGCTGTTGCCCAGTGTGGCAGTTCTTCGTTGCTGAGTGCACATGCTGTGACGCTAGCGTCTCATTGTTGACCTACTGGTCTACAGCCGGGGCCAAGGCGGCAAATCGTGCTTTCAATCGAGCGCATCCGGCTGTGCATGTCATGCGCCCGACCTGCCACACAAGCTTAATTATACTGCAAGGAATGCACATCATCTACAATGCATATGCAGGTGAGGGCGGAGGACGTGTACCTGCCGGAGGGGGCGGTGTTCGTGATCGCCAACTCACTGGCGGAGTCGCAAAAGGCGGTGACGGCGGACAAGTGCTACAACCTGCGGGTGGTCGAGTGCCGCCTGGCCGCCTTGGTGCTGGCCATATCCCTGGGCCAGGAGCAGGTGGGTGTCTCAGAATTTAGATGCCTGTGAATGGCTTTGAATGTCTTGAATGTCTTCTGCGCCGCATCAAGGCACAGCCATGGAACACATGCTATGCACCATCGAGCACCACTCGACGGCAGCGGTGCGTCTGGAATCCGCCATCTGCCAGGTGTTGGCCCTAGAGAGGAACCAAGACTGTTTGGTCATGTGACCATCCAGGCGCAGGCGCTGCAGCTCCAGACGCTGAAGGACCTGGAGCCCATCATCAGCCCAGCAGACGGCAGTGGCGGCGGCGCCGGCACCATCGGCGAGCAGTGCCAGGCGGCGGTCTGGCAGCACCTGCACGACGGTGCCTACCAGCAGCAGGAGATCGAGGGCATATTGGGGACCAGCCTGCAGGACTTGTTCAGCGACAGCCCCAGCTCCAACAGGCGCGGCCCTGCGATGGCATTCCGCATCCCTTGCTGCCGCACCCACGTCACTTGCTGATGTGCATCTTCGGCTGGATGATGCCTGGGACCGGACTCCGCTGTGCTTGGTGGGACACCATTGAGGTGCACCACCCTGGTGGTAGAAAGATGAGTGACAGCGTTGTCTGGCATGCGTGGTGGAGTGGAGTCACATGGGAGGAGCCCGGCTTCAGGAGGGTTTGCATTTTGTTTCGCGTAGGGCGGTGAAGGCGTCCGGGGGCGCCTTCAAGCTGCGGGACCGGGCGCTGCACGTGTACAGCGAGGCTGCGCGGGTGCCCCAGTTCCGAGACGCTTGCAACTCTGGGGTCGGCGGTGGCGCCGGGGACGACAAGCTGCGGTGGCTGGGCGCACTCATGGACGCCAGTCATGCCAGCTGCAGGTCAGCGAGTGGTCGCACACGGGGGTGATGGTGCCATTGCAGGAGCAGGACAACTTCTCCCGGTACATAACCGGACGGGATCAGCTGTGTTGACGTGTAGCTGCTTGGCCGCTCAGCCACCATGCCTGCCTGCAAATATATGACATGGCATGGAACGAATCTTTCACGCTGAGCACTGCGGACCGCATGGCTCTCGTGCAACGGGCCATCCTACCATGCAGTCATGCGGCATTGGCAACTGGGTGAACAAGGCTGAAAGATCTTTACTTCTCTGCCCTGCTGCAAAGCTTCTTTGCCCTGCTGCAGGGACCAGTACGAATGCAGCTGCCCGGAGCTGGAGAACTTGGTCACCGTGGCCAAGGACGCAGGTGCGCTCGGCAGCAGGCTCACGGGCGCCGGCTGGGGCGGCTGCACCGTGTCGCTGGTGCACGCCGGGCAGGAGGCGGCCTTCACTGACAAACTCAGGGCGTCGTACTACCAGCCGCTGGTGGATGCGGGAAAGCTTTCAGCCGATTCAGCCTGGTCGGACATCATCTTCGCGTCCAGGCCCGCCAGCGGCGGCGCCATCCTGCGCCTGAAGCTGTGAACGCTGCTGGAGCGAAACGCCCAGCAGTCAGCCAGCCTTCCCAGTTGACCTTGAGTTTGGGCGGGGCAGCAGCATGGAATAAGCTCAAGACCTGCAGGATTTCACATGAGGCATATACCTCGCCACTTCGCAGATTTCTGAAGATCCTGCGCATTGTCATGACACTGCAAGTCTTACAGCACAACACACCGTTGGCACCTTTGCAAGGGCATGACTATTTTATATTTTTTACGTATACCCAGTAGCATCTATTGTCCCCGCAACGACGGCATCCCCAAAATGCTGGAATTTGGTGGAATCACCAGCCAGTGTCATCGCGAGCCGATGCAGGATGCTCGTCAGTCCCACCCTGCCTCATGTGTTTTTCTCGAATGTATAGTGCAGTTGCTGTCCATCGTTGGGAACGTCTGGAACAGATTCGCGGCAAATGCCGCCGGAGCTGCCGCCGTCAGGACGCTCAAATTTCGAAATAGCGCGTGAGCCATCACTCTCGGGTCCACTGTCCTACCTTGCAACTTGTACATCTGCGCGTCTGACATCACTGCCAGTGCAAAGCTTCCATATGCATCTGACTACGCAGGCTGCCGAATCCTAGCGCTGCAACTTCCGATTGTGTGACCGCAAATACTGACTCGCCGGGTCGCAAGACATGGCAGATGCAGACCCTGCATCCAGGCCTGACTCCCTGGCTGCTTTGGCGAGCGCTTTTGGGGACCAGATCACAACCTTGCAGCAGGCAGCTGGTCTCAGATGCGCTGATCTCGCGCCTCACTCTCGGGACCTCGCAGCGCTGGAAGCGTCAGTGCAGGCGCTAGACGACAGTCTGCAGCAAATTCAGGCAGCTGTGACACGTGAGAGGACACAATTTCCTCAGGTAGGTGCCAGCTGGCGCAGGCTTGCTGCCGGACCAGCCTTGGCACCCTTGCACATGCGTGCGCCATGTTTGTCAAGACGCCGCCGACGAAGAACTCAATGCTGTAGGCTCAAGCCCTGGCGGAGGCGCTCACAAAGCAGACGGGCCACCTCACCTTCATAAGCGAGAACTTGCCCGCCTTCCTGCCGGGAGCGCCTCAATCGAGCGCCGCAGTGGATGCCGACTGCGACTCGACAGCCAACGCTTCTGCCAAGCTGGAGAAGGAGAACGCGCAGCCGCCAGCACAGCCGGGCAACGTCGCCGTCACTGCGGCAACCAAGAAGACCAGGCTGGCTGCTCCCCGCAGGTGTATGAACACTCTGCCGATGGTGCACCACTTCAGAGGCATGCAGATGGTCAAAATCAGCCATGATACCTCCCAGATCAGTGCCGCTTGACTGCTGAGGACACCTGCAGGTACATCACCGTTCAGGAGCTGGAGGGTCTGCCATCATACATGCGCAGCCGGCTGACTCAAGATAAGGTGGGATTTCGCCCCTGGTGCTTGTCGTTCCTTCTGGCATCTCGGCAGATGTCCTCTCGCAAGTGATGTTCAGCGCCTACTTCTGTAAAGCCGAGTCCCACCAATGCTGTTACTGACATAGCCTTGGTGCCGTTATGACAGGTGAACGCAGCTGTGGATCACATTGCGGCACTGGCGGAGGCAAATGCCAAACTGATCGCCATGGAGCGGGGCCGTGGCCATAGCCTGTCTGTGGACGACCGCCGGCATGCACGGGTTTTGATCCGGAACATTGCGGTGTGCTTTTCCGACAGCAAAACTGGCTTTGTCGGAAAACTGGCTTTAGAAGAGGCTTGCGCATGGCTGATGCACCCGCTGTGCAACGACATGCACTGCTTCCACTGAGTCAGCCACAGACTGCAGTTGTTCGGAGCAAAGATCTGAATGCACCGGCAATGTTCCAAACTAATGGGCATTCAGCTCCTTTCGACAGGGTGTTCGAACCGTCAGAGTGTCCGCTGCAGGCGCGGGAGGAAGTGAAAGGCAGGTTCTGGATCCTGGAGCGCGACTGCAGGAACGGCACAGCGCTGAAGATGGACAAGACGGGCAAAGCCATCCTCACCATCCTGCGGCACCTGGGCCGGCTCAGCGAGGTGCGACGCCGGACATGCCACTATGAATGTTGGAGCACACCCGCGATCGACGCCTCAGTTGAGCGTGATCTTTGTGAGCCACCCCGAGTCATCCGATGGTAACTTGTCGGTGTCCTTGCCTGCAGCTGCACTGCCAGATGGACGAGGGGTTTGAGGTGCGCAGTTCAGAGCGACGCCGCATTCAATGACTGACACATCGCAACATGTGTTTCTGGATTCTTGCACGACTTGTCACTCCTGAAATTCAGTCGCTGACTGCTGTAAGTGTATTGCTCCTTGCAGAATGTATACGTGCTGCAGTCGGCATGACCTGCATGTCAGCAGTGCGGCGCCGAGCGGCGCCTTCTTCGTTGTACAACTCAGCCTTTGAGACGGATGGGCACAGCATTCAATAACTTGAGAAAATGCTTTTATTTACTGTATCTGTAAGAGGTTTGCCTTTGCAAATGGCAAGCAATTGATGCCCATGATGGCATGGTCTTCAAGCCTGCCTTCTCGTAACACCTGCAGCTGGGGCTCTGCCACTTGCGCCCTGACCGCTCGTCCCCTCGCCAGGACCTGCGACCATTGGTGGTCCCTCAGACACACGGCGCAACTGCTCGAAAGGACTCCTCGAACTCTCGAAAGGACTCGTGTGCTTCTCAAGCGTTGGCCCGATGAGCTCATGTCATATAGAGTATTCTCCTGCTGCCCAACATTGGCTCGAAATGACCATCTCGTCATGTGACCATTCGTTGCGATGTGCAGTTCCGCACCGCATTGAGGTGCCGCAGGGCTGCTTCCAGCAGCACGGCCTGCTGGCAATTTGGCGTCGCTGCTGTCCAGGCGTCATCATCTCGGAATGACGGCAGTCCACCGTCACAGCCTGGCCCACATTCGCTGCTGTGTTCTACTGTGGCCTCGCCCGCAGCCTGGCTGCGCTGTTGCTGCCAAGCACACCATTGCGTCAGCCATTGCATGGTCGTGAGGATAGCGAGCAGGTTGGCATGTGAAGCGAATGAAGTCAGCGCAGCCCAGAGCCGTCCACTGCCCGGTTTGTCAGGGCATCATCGTCGTCAGCATTTCGCACGCACCTCCTGCTCGGTCGGGTTGCTGCACAGCATGCTCATCTTCAGCACATGCTGCACCATGCCGAGCTGCTGCTGAAGCCGAACTTTGGCCATCTTGCTGCACAGCAGGGCAGACATGTCAGAGCACCAGCCGTCCCGCAGTGGGCGTCCGCAGCCGCGGCTGTGCGCACAATGCCAGTCAACGAGGCCATACACTGCCAACTGCATACAAAACCTGCAGCCAACACAGTCTCGAAATCGCCTTTCGACGCACAGCTGGCGCAGCGCAAATGCCTGGTCCGCCTGGAAGCGCGCCATGGATGCGCGCAGCCTGCGGCAGTGCCGCCGCACCACATTTATCTCTGCCCGCAGCCCCCGATTGCGCGCCGCCCACTCCCTCCCGCTCGCCGCCAGCTTCGACTGCCACTGCGACAGCTCCACCTGCGCAGCTGGCACACGCAGGCTTTAACTCAGCTTGGGGGCAGATCAAGTTGATTGAGCTCATCTCGGCGTTGCAAACCCACCATATGCATGCCTGCAGAAACGGGATGCATCACACCTGCAACTGACCGATGCTAGCCCGGCTGTGCCGGGGAGCTGCCTCCTGGCTCGTCGAGGTTGCGCTCAGCTGCTTGAAGCTGGCCGTCAGCGCGGCGGTGCCTTCCAGATGTTCCTGCATTTCATTGAAGCCCTGTGCGTGAGGCTCCCGCCAGTAATCAGGCAACAATTAGGATGCCAGTATCTTCTGACACTTTGCAGCTTGCAGTGCGCAACACGAACTCGCCTGCGGCAATGACAAATGGACCTGCAAATTGAGGAGTGCCAACCTGCTGTATGCAGTTGTGCAGTGCCAGCAGCGCCGCCTTCCTCGCGTCAAAGGGCAGCCGCAGGACAGCACGGTCCTCAATGTCTGCATCAGTGATGGCCTCTGTCTGTGCTTTCAATGCGGCATTCGTTGTGCGGGTGGCAGCAGTTTCGTGCTCCGCCACAGCAGCGAGCGACTTGGCTACAGCAGCCTTATGCCGATCGTGCGCAAGCCCATGTGCAGCAGTCTCCGTGCCCACATCGGTTTCCAATTATTGACATTTGAGTGTTGACTTAATGCAAGCGAGGATGCATGGCTCAATTTCTCGTCACTCATCGATGATGCAATGGAGCTAGCTGGTGGACCTACGTTCTAACATCTGCCGCTGCCTGCTGAGACCATCGTGGTAAAGCTCCTGAGTGACGCCCAGGCTCCGCTTGAGCTCCTCGGTTTTGAGCACCCGCAGCTTCCCACGCCAGTCGGCATATACCAGCGCGGCATTCTCTTCAGCGAATTTCTTACCGTTTTGCAGTCTCTGCTGCACCCTGGAGACGAGTAGCACTTTTCACTGGTCAGAAAGGAGATAAATTGCCGCAGCGCTCATCAGCACGAGAGGAGGAAAAGGGCGCTCACAGCGTCTGCCAACGGTCTTGGGCATCCTCGTCCACCTGCTGCGGGTCTGAAACCATGGCTCGCCAATGGAATTCGGACTGAAGGGCGCCAGCCTTGCTGATCTGCTGGATGGAGGGCACTCAGGAGGCTGCGCTATGGCCAGCAACATTAGCAAAATCTGTACGATTGTCAAATGCAGATGCGTAACGCGGCAAAACACCTCAACAAGGCTCCGAATAAACTGCAGACACCGGAAAGGCTGCGCACGATTGCCTACAGATATGCTGCACCTCGTCGGAACGGCCGACTGGCAACGGCAGCGTTTTGATGGATTTGCAACAACTGAAACACACATCAATCGACATCAAGGATTTATTCCAGCTTCTGTGCAAACTAGTATATCAGCATACGGCGACAGCCACGCAGACGGCAAGCTCCAGAGCGGGGAGTGCCACCTTGCGGTCTCTGCCCCTTGCGCGTGGCGCAGCAAATTGGCTCATGGCATTTCTGCCTGTCCCAAAGCACACGATAGACTTGTGCCTGTGACCCTACCACTTAGTCGTAGGCTGTGGCCCCGACTCGACGTTGCATCCCTGCTGCACCCAACCCCACATCCAGCTGGCTGCTGAGCAGCCTTGAATCTCCTCCAAGCTGCTTCGCCTTGAGATCAAGTCTGAAAGCATTGCTCGCGTTGTTGCATAGCCTCACACAGAAGGAAACACGCGCAAGCCACTTCGGGACATTCGAGTGGGACCTGATGCTGTACTTCATTGGTCTGGGCCTGTGTGACGAGAAGGACATCACCGTCAGGTCTGCAGCAGTGGAATGTATTGCGAACTAATCCTGTGGCCTCTCGTGCTGGAATGTCCTGTTCGATATGCAATGTTTGATCTTGCACACAGGGGACTGGAGGCGGTCCGCGGCTCAGACAGGATATACTTGGAGGCCTACACATCACAGCTGTTGGTCCCCAAAGAGAAGCTGGTGAGCCTGCGACACAGCCGACTCTCCGCTCTCATTCCGATGTCATGCGTGCACGCCAGCCGCCGTGACTTGCTCAAGCGCTGACAAGACAGCACAGGCCTGCCTTTGCAGGAGGAGTTCTATGGGAAGAAAATCACAGTCGCAGACCGCGAGATGGTGGAGTCGCAGTCGGACGACATCCTGGCGGGCGCGAAGGAGGCAGACGTTTCCTTTCTGGTCGTCGGCGACCCGTTCGGGTGAGCGATCACATGTGCGGGCATAACGCCAAGTTGCAGGACCAAATTTCAATCTGTACAGAAGCATGGGAGGCGCCAGGAGCGGGGTTGGGCAGCCCAGCGCGACCTGGGCCACAGACCAGCAATCGCTAGCAATGCCGCTCGCAGCGGTAGTGCTGATGGACACTGGCACGCTGCCGCAGAGCAACCACACACACAGACCTGGAGCTGCGCGCCAGGGCGCTTGGCATCCCGGTGAAGGTCATTCACAATGCCTCCATCATGAACGCGGTCGGCGTGTGCGGCCTGCAGCTGTACCGGTTCGGCGAGGTGACTTTGGAATTTTCCAGCAAGGACGGTCCTCTGCCGGTCCTTCGCACTTGCGGATATCTGCATGCCGTGCACCAAGCTGCTGGTGCATCAGGCCCTGCAGTTGACAGGCCTGCAGATCGCTGGAGGGTCGGAGGGCTGGGTATGGATCTACCCTGTTGCTGACCTGTCGACAGCACGACTGAGGCCTGTTCACTTGCAGGCCGTCTCGCTGGTGTTCTTCACTGACACCTGGCGCCCCAACAGCTTCTACAGCCGCGTGGCCAGCAACCGGGCGCAGGGGCTGCACACGCTGGTGCTGCTGGACATAAAGGTCAAGGAGCCTTCGCTGGAGTCCCTGGCCCGCGGCAAGCCCGTCTACGAGCCGGCCAGGTGGGTCAGTTTGTAATGCGATGGGCCGCATGGGGTGCTCCCCCATATGCCACGGCACTTGGCGATGAGGCAGGACATGCCTTGCTCCTACATGACCTGTCACGGGCGTCGCAAGGCACTGAAGCTGGCTGCTGACGGTGTCTGCCGCCTGGCAGGTTCATGAGCGTCAACACAGCTCTCCAGCAGCTGCTGGAGATCGAGGCAGACTGCCAGGGTGGCGCATATGGCGAGGACACCATGTGCGTGGGGCTCGCGCGAGTGGGGGCAGACGACCAGAAGGTAACGGTGTGGCTGTCGACTGTCCATGTCAGATGTGGCGGGCATGCGGCGTCGAATGGCTCTGGAGGCATGTTGTCTGTCCGGTCATACCTCTGATGTCCTGTCATGGTGACATGCCGCTTGCAGATTGTTGCTGGGCGGATGAAGGAGCTACTAGACGTGGACTTCGGGCCGCCGCTGCATTCGCTGGTCATTGCGGGCGACTTGCATCCCATCGAGCTGGAAATGTTGCAACTGTTGATGCTGAAGTCAGATGCACAAATCCAACGTGGCAAATGATGGTGGCCGCTCGACTTGTTACATTGCCAATCCTTAGTCAGTGCTGTCAGATGCGAGCATCACTGCTGCGCCCAAGCAAATAGCCAATCCACGTTCAAACCATGCCCCAACGGCAGTCTTCCAGATTGCCAGAGCCAACCTGTACACAAGAGTCATTTGGTCGGATGTATGCAGTGCAGCATGTCCATGTCTACTCTCGTGACAGAACCAGTGGCATTGCGAAGCACAAGACTGGGGACAGGCCACAGGTGCAGCACCACAGTGCATGGTTGGGGGGTCCACCTGCTCTGGCGTGCGCAGTGATCAATGATGCGCGTCCTCCTTTGCGGTCTGGTGCTTCGCTGCCGTTCTCTGCATATGGTGGATCCCTTTGTCAAACAGCCGTTCAGACCTTGTCTGCATCAATAATATGCAAATCAGCACAATCGTGGCATTTGGCGCGGCCCCACCTGGTATGACTTCAGCTTGATGGAGCCATACACCAGGCCCACGCCCACAGCCGACGCGCGTAGCACCTGCGGAAGCTTGCGACACCACCTTCCGCTACTTGAATTTATTTTCACACGTGCAAGTATGGCTGCAATTTACTTCCATGAAGCGCACCGCGGCCAGCTTGCTGTTGCCCCCATATGCGTTGAACGTGCTCGGCATCTTGCGTCGATCGGACGCTGCTGCGATGCTTGACGGGTAACTCAAGCTAGTGTAGCTCTGATCTGCGTGTCTTGGCTCTGTGAGCTCCGGCTGCAATCCAGCTGCCCTGCAGGGATCAGGGCTCTGCAAATGCGACCAGGAGCAACCAAGTCGTCTGGCACCAGGCTGACGGAGCAGCAGTCTGATCACGTTTTTGCAAGCTCCAAGTAGATGTAAGAGAGTGTGCAGCTTGCTGACGATCTGGCGAAAGGCAAGTGCCGCCTTGCGTAAACCAGACCGCACAAAACCCTGACGCAAGGTGTGCCTGATCCCAGAACAGTCTGCCCTCAGCTTGCCTCTGCATGATTCTGACGACATCGGAAGGCGTCTAACTGTGTCCGCCCCAACCGAGCGCTTTGCGACACTGCGTCCACCGGTTGTCCGACACCGAATTGCTGTTGCGACGGTGTGGCTTGGACGCGAGACGTAACCTCCTACCTCCAGTCGAGATGTGGTAGTAATAAGGAGGTTCACACTTGAACGGCGCCCCAACAGCGGCCCACGCAGCTGCGATGCTGCGGGGGCTAGCTGTGTCATTTCAGCCCGCGTCGCCGGCTTCGTTTTCCGGGCGCAGCAGTGCCTGCGATGAGCCCCAGCCCAGCTGCTGCTGTTGTGCGCAGGCACGTCATCATGCCGATGGCTTGCGTCCTTGATGCATTGGCATGCATTGGTGCGCATCATGGCCGCAACCCCACTGACACCTGCCGCGCCTTGCCCCAGCAGGCGGGCTGCCGGGGGTTCCGGTACAGCAGGCTGCTGGGCAGCCCAGTTGCGCGCGTACGGCAATGCCAGCAAATCCTGACACACAGCAACAGACTGCCGCGCGTGCGATTGCGGGCGTGTGCAGCCAGGGTGAGGCTATGTTGTGCGCCGCCGTGCCGGCTCCATGCACACATGCTGCGCGGTCTGCACAGTGCCAGATTGTCGCATGCTACGTGGCCCTCAGATTGCATCGTCTTGTGGACTGAAGGATGTTGGTGACGGGTCACAGCAATAGCTAGCTTTGTGCGCCGCAGGCAGCCAAGCCGGCAGACACCGGTCCGCCCCAGCCAGCGGAACAATTCTCGCCGAAGGTGGATCAGGGTTTAGGGTGCATTTGATGGCTGCAGCCACACGCTTTATGCAGCGAACAGATGTGGCTCGAGAGAGGAGTATGCTGCTGCGCTGTCTGATCCGCTGCGCCTGTGGCTTAGCTCCAGCATTTGATTGCAGGATATCCGGCGCATCGAGACAAAAGGGCCCTCGGTTCGGGACCTGGTGCACACAGTCGTGGTGGAGCCGGAGGATGAGGAGCAGGGCTTCGCAGCCGAGACGGTCAGTCGCTGCCGCATGTGATGCTGTGCGTATAGGCAGCACTACTCCCTGCCAAACACGGAGGACAGCGTTGTGGCCAGTGGCACATGGAATCTCACAGCACTGTCGCCAGGCAGTGTCCCTGTGTCCGCCTGGCAATGTGCAGCACCTTCCTTGAGGCGAGCACCCCTATGCTGCCATCTTTTCGTACCTCACACATCTCACCCTGATGGAAACCCGGCACTGCGCAGGAGTCCTTCATTCCGGGGGAGGTGCTGGGCTCTGCGGGATACGCGCCGGAGCCCAACTGGGGGAAGCTGCAGCAGATGCCGTTCATGGAGTTCTATCAGGGGTTGCGCGAGCGCAACTGGACGCATCCGGCGTACCGGCCGGACGCACCGCGGTGGAACCTGCAATTCTTCCAGGACAGCGGCCGCTTCATGCGGCCGTCATTTGACGGCTTCAGGTGCGTTGCCTGTGTGTTACATCAGCCAAATCCGCTGCAATTGAGCGCAGCTGAATTTGACGTCCAGTATGCCCGCGGGTGGGGGGGGGCACCCTGCTCTGGCTCCGACAATGCAGGCGCTCTCTGAGCAGAGCGAATAACAGGTGGCAAGATGGACCTGTGGGCGCCCTGCGGTGTTGTTAGACACCCTTTTGCAATCGAGATGCACAGACCATCATGCACAACAGCAGCTCGCGTCATCTCTGGGTTTTGATCGCCAATTGCAATGTTGAAGGAGTGACAGCGTGTGCGACCACACTGCAGGGCGCTGGTGACTCGGGAGGACGGCAGCCGGGCGTGGGTCAACATGCCAACAGCAGGCGCAGACACCTACCTGCGCGACTACTCAGCCGGCGGCGGCGGCGGCGCCATCTACCGCTACAAGCGGCTGTCCGACAACCCGCTGCCGTCGACCTATGGCTACAACCAGGCAAGGGTTATCAACTGCTTCGGATCAGTGCCTCCAGTCCCACGAGGGACAATGTGCAGGCTCCTCTGTGCTTTGGGTACCTCACAGGTGGCTGGCACCATGCCGTGTCAGCCTGCGTCCGCGCCGCACCACACGTCAGCGCTTCCTGGTGTGGGGCATGCATCCGGCAGGTGTGCCCGGACGGCCACCAGCAGTCCGGACCAGGCACCCCGCGCGCCAGGCACCTCTGTCCTGCTGCAGGGTCTCGAGCAGCTGTTCTGGGCGCACGAGCAGCGGCTGCCGATGCCCTCGCGGCATCGGCAGCCGCTTCTCCGGCGTTTCGCAGGCGTCTCTGCGGTTGCCGCAGGCTTACGAACGGCTTTGTCAAGCCGTTTCTGTGCTGCCGCAGGTCTTCGAGCAGCTGTTCCAGGCGTACGAGCAGCGGCTGCCGCAGGAGCTGGAGGCCAAGGCGGACGAGCAGGGGTGGCTGGACCCCAAGGATGTCCCCGTGGACGCCTGCCCAGCAGAGCGCCACCTGCAGCTTTCCTTCAACCAGACGCCCCAGGTGGGCGGCCAGAAGCTCCGGATGCCGGAGCATCATGCATGCCGGAGTTTTTCACGCATGCTCAGCAGAGCAGATGCCCTTCCCACAAGCTCCGATCTTGCCCCCACAAGTTAAGATCAAGGGCTGAGGGAGGGCGCCAGCCGCAAGGCGCCGCGCTGCAGGTCGCAGCTGTGACCACAGTGCCGTCGACGGCTCCCAACGAGGCAGGCTGCGGGAACGGTGTTGCATCGTGGGCACTCGCACAAATTCAGCCTAACGAGGCTGTGGGACGCCGTGCCGCTGGTGGCTACCTCCGACAGGCATAAATTTTGCGAGAGACATTCTGAAATCACGTCCGCGTCCTGGAACCCGCAGGAGTTCAGCCTCCGGGGGCTGTGGGACGCAATGCCGCTGGTAGCCACCTTAAGCAGGCATCGAAATGCTGAGAGGCATTCTGAGTTCACCATCTCCTGGATCCCGCAGGAGTTCAGCCTCAGGGGGCTGTGGGACGCGGTGCCGCTGGTGGCCACCTTCGTGGTGTCCGTCTCCTTCCTGGGCGTCTGCCTTGCCATCGGCATCTTCAAGTGCGCACGCCGCCCTGCCGCCTGAATGTGACCTGCACATCCGCGTCTCTGGCCGCCCGGCCCCCAGGAGCAACAGCCTCGTTCTGCCGTGCGCTTGCTGGTTGCCGTGTGCATTTGTCGTTGGTCAGCAGCGGCGCAGGCCCCGCCCCAGGCGCAGCAGGGGCGCAGAAGCAGCAGCAGCACTGCCCAGGAGCTCGGGAGCGGAGTTGCCGCGTTTGCCCTCGCCGTGCAAGTGACATGAAGTGTGCGGCCGCCCGCAGGCCGCGCAAGGCGATGCCGGCGGACCCAATCCAGGCGATGGAGTTTGCGCAGTCCAAGGGGCAGGCGCGCAAGGAGGGCACCACCGGCGTCACCTTTGCTGACGTCGCCGGCCTGGACTACATCCAGGGCGAGCTGCAGGACATTGTGTCGGTGCGGCCCCGCGATTCCGAGCCCCGCAATCAATCCTGACGGCGCACACCCCCAGCGCCTGGCTTGCATCCTTGCTGGTCGGCACCTCAGCCATCGGCATGGATTCAGCCGGTGGCGCGACGTGCAGAACCGGATCGTCTCGCCCTGACACCACGCCAGTCCACACTGTACATTCTGGAGGCCAGCAACGCAATGGCCACGCACGATGACGGCTGTGCAGCCGCCGCTCAGCAGCTGCACAGCAAGCCCGCCTGCCAACCCGACCCCAGCTGCCCGTGCTGCGCAGTTTCTGAAGGAGCCTGGGCAGTACGGCGCACTGATGACGCGGCCGCCGAAGGGCGTGCTGCTGGAGGGGGGCCCCGGCAACGGCAAGACGCTTATTGCCAAGGCCGTCGCCGGCGAGGCCGGCGTGCCCTTCTACCAGGTGCCATACTATTGTGGCTGCTCCCTGGCCCGCTGTCATCATGTAGCCAAAACCGCTAAAGTGTTCTTGCACTATGACATTGGGCCTCAAGACAGTGAGCTGGCGGACGAGCGTTTGCTTGCATGGGCACAGCAGGCGCTTGGTCATTCTGCATGCCCTGGCGTGTCGCCCGGGGATCGCCATGGCCCGTCGGGATGCAGCGGCTCGTGCTGACATAGCACAGGCTGTCCAAAACCCGTCGCCGCTGCGCGCGCGCGCGCGCACGGATGTGCATGTTCGTGGAGACTATCGTGGCCGATCCGGCATCTGGTCACCCTGCAGCAACGGTGTTCTGCTGTATCAGCTGGACACCTGCATTGGCAGCGCACCTGCGCAGACATGGGGCTGCGAGTTCGTGGGGACGACCGTGGGCGCGGCGCGGCGATTGTACTCAGTGTCTCTGCAGCAGCTTCTGCTGCCGCTGCGCGGGCCCCCCATAACCTGCCGTCACCATGCACGTGCGCAGATGTCGGGCTCCGAGTTCGTGGAGACGATCGTGGGCGTGGGCGCGGCGCGGGTGCGGGACCTGTTCAAGCGCGCCCGCGTCAATGCGCCCTGCATCATTTTCGTGGACGAGGTGGACGCCCTGGGCATCAAGCGCGCCGGCGCAGGTACAGTTATAGTTTATTGCTTGACTATGGTGTTGAGAGCGTTCCGGCATGCCAGTCGGTCTGTTGGGTCCTACATCCCCATCACAGAAGCAGGTTGCGCATTGTATCCAAATCTGCTTGCAGGCTATGCCATTTTGTATCTTTATGCTGCGAGCCAAGATGAGACGACTCAAAAGCAGCACGGGACAGCGGCAGAGAGGGCAGCTCAGCCACGACCTGTGCTTGCCCAAACCACTATGGTTTGGCGAGGGTTGGCCGCCGGGCATCACGAGTCAACCTGAGCAGCAAACATGGAGTTGCACGGTTCACAGGCGTGCGCACAAACGAGGAGCGGGAGCAGACGCTGAACCAGCTGCTGACGGAGATGGACGGCTTCACCCCCGACATCGGCGTCGTGTTCATCGGCGCCACCAACCGCGCCGACCTGCTAGACCCCGCGCTGCTGCGCTCCGGCCGCTTCGACCGCAAGGTGACGCGCGCAGACAGACTCTCTTCTTCCCGGCAACGGCGCCCAGAGAAACCAGGAGCGAGTGCATGGTGTCGGCTGCTTTGCGAAGGCCGGGCCCGCCTCTTTCAAGGGGCTGCCTGCCTGCTTGCACCAGGAGGCACAGATCTGGGGAGGGCCTGTCTACACCTTGCACTCTGGATCGCGGTGCAGCATGATCCTCGCGCCAGTGCCCGACTGTGGGTCCCGTCTCTATGTGCTGAAAAATTTGTGCCCCTGTGTCGCCAGGTCCGCATCCTCAGGCCAGACGCCGCCGCCCGCTTCGAGATCCTGCAGGTGCGCCCGCCGCCGCCACTTTCACCTGCACCCTCCGACAGCACCACCTGCGCAAGCGCAGGCAGCGCGTGACACCCCCCGGGGGCCCTCCCTGAGCCCCCAGTCCCGAGCCTGCCGGCAGTGCGTGCCCGCATGCTTGATGATTCCCGCAAGGAGTGGCCGCTCCACGGCATCCGCCGCTACCTTTGACCCCTCTCCTCCTCCGCAGGTGCACGCGCGGGGCAAGCCGATCGACGCCGATGTGGACCTGGAGCAGATCGCGCGAGACCTGCCGGGGCTGTCCGGCGCTGAGCTGGCCAACGTGCTGAACGAGGGCGCTCTGGAGGCCGTGCGGCGGGACGGCACCTCCATATCGGCCGACGACATCTACAACGCCGTCGACCGCATCCTGCAGGCAAGTCGCCGTGTGCGGTGCTCTGTTTCGGCACAATGGAAGGGTCCTTGAATGCTTGTCAAAAACTTCTCCCCTGGCCGCACCTGGCGGACCGTGTTCCGGCCAAGCCGGACAATGTTGCATCCGCACACAGGGGAGCCATTGACGATTTGCATGGCGCCTCTGCGGCCGTATCGCAGTGACACAACCGCTGCGCCGCACCTGCAAATGTCAGCACCAAACACACACACCAAGGTTGACCGCTGCAATGTGCGCAGGGTGTGCGGCGGCCGCCGCTGCCGGCGCGGCTGCAGGTGAAGCGGGCCCTGGCGGCGCACGAGGCGGGCAAGGGCCTGGTCGCCACACTGCTGCGTCAGCGCACCGGCTTCCTGGAGCGCATTGAGCGCATCTCCATGGTGCCCCGCGGCAGGTGCGCGTTTTTGCACACACTATTGTTACAGTACATTGTTACAGTGGTCTTTGTACTTGACAGAAATACCTCAAGTATCGCGCCGTGCACACTCAGTGGCCAAACTTACATGCGAGAGGGGCGTGGGCAGCAGTTTCGGCCTGCAGCCACACCGCTGCAGCAATGCACCGCCGCCCCTGGTGCATCACCGGACAGGCATCGCAGCAGTGCTTGCCGCCGGCGCTCACCCTGCACCCAGGTGCCCTCCCGGCCAGAAGAGCGGCCCCCTTGCTGCAGGGCATGCGGACTTGCCCACCCAAAGAGAGCTCCTCGGCTCCGAACGCGCAGGGACTGGACGCGCACCGTCTTCTTGCGTGGCAGCGACGAGGACTACACGCTCACGACGCGGGCGCGCCTGCTGGAGCGCATCCGGGTGACGCTGGCGGGTCGCGCTGCGGAGGAGGCGCTGCTGCCGGGCGGCGCCACCACCTACTCCACCACCGACCTCAAGGCGCGTGCACAGCTGGGTTCGAGCTGGTGGTTCCCAGTGGTGACATCTTCCGGACACTGTTTGGCACTCGTTGGCGGCCAGGTGCGGGACACACTGCCCGGCCATGCGGGCGCCGCAGCTTGGGTGGTCGGTTGCTGCTGCTGTTCCTGAGCCAGGCCCGCTCCGATTTCATGACATGTCCCCCGGATAGCTGCGAAGTAGATGCGGCTGCCTTCCTCCGCACCACCAAAACGAATCGCAACTTGGCCCGCTTCGAGCACCAGCTACTGAGGCGTCGCAACTGACGACACTCTGCACTTGCCGCATGTAATCCAGAAGCTCATCATTTGCAGGCTTCCGAGTGAAACACGCTTAACCTTATCCAGTGCAGGACGCGGCGCGGCTGGCGCAGAAGCTGGTGTCCAGCTACGGGCTGTCGGAGGCGGGCATCACGACATACGCGCCCCCCGGGGAGCCGCCAGGGTACGGCCGCAAGGCCTTCGAGGTGGCCATTGACAACATCGATGCCGACCTCTTTGGCCGCAGCGCCCAGGTGGGGGCTCGCGTCTCCCAAGTGGATTGCAGCAGCTTGTGAAGTGTATCAACTTTGTGAGCTGGACTCATGCAGCCTCGTTGCAGTGGACAACAACTGGCGGGCGGCGAAACGGATTACTACATGTTTTGGGGGTGTCTCTGCAGTGAAAGTCAGTCATGGGCGGTCAAATTTGCCGGTCAAGGAGTGATGCAAGGCGACCGACAGGCGCCTGCATGCTTGTGCTGTGGCTGCCAGTCTCACGCCGTATATCTCATCTGCACTTCCGCAGGGCTCCTACTTCCAGCCGTCAGACAACACGCGGCACAGCATCAGGATGGCGACGCACAAGATCCTGCGGGAAGCCTACGCAGACAACCTGGTGTGCTGCGCGCCTGCGCCTTGCTGCTTTTGGGGTCTCTTTTCAGCTGTCCGTGGCTGCATGCATCGTTCGGAGTAGTTGTGCTCGCTGGGCTATCTGTGCACTCGGTTGGCGCCACGCACTGGTGGTACAGCGGTCGCGTGTGGAGGACCACCAGAGCGCATCACCAACTGATGATCTTGGTTCCCTCAATGCCTTGTGCAGGAGCTGCTGCGGAGTCACAGGGGCGCGCTGGAGACCGCCACTCAGCAGCTGCTGGACAACGAGACCGTGACAGGGGAGGAGCTGGACGAGATAGTGGCGCAACACCCGCCGACATCCGGGTCCGTGGCAGAGCGGGAGGTCGTCCGCGCTTGAAGAAGATGGACAGCTCCTCTACTGCGGAAGGATGCGTGTTGCAGCATACAAACAGTGCCGCATAGCAAGGAGTGCAGTGGTATCAGCGTAGCTATCAAATTTGGGGTGCAGCGGCAATCGACTGGTGACAGATCTTGTTGGAATGCCTGCTGGATGCATCCAATGATGGTTGTGGTGCCTAGAGGCAGCCTTGCACCAAGGAAAACGAAGCGCTGGCAGAAAGCCCTCAAGGCACACATGCTGCATGCCCGTGTCTCAAAATTGGGTTGACAGTTGGGATGCCCCGTCCACAAGCAGGGCCAGCTGCATGCAGCGCTGTTGACAGACATGGTCCCCTCTATGGTCCCGCCCCATCGCCGCCCAAACCAATGACCAATCAATTCATTGATTGCCACACGGACGTCACTGCTGCGGGAGGCCCAGGCTGCTGGCGAGGCCCCTCATCCTCGTCTTCATGGCCTGCGAGTGACAGCATGTTACCTCGTCATGGGTTTTATCGTGGAGACTGACAAAGCGGCATGCAGATGCCACCCTGCCAGCAGCTGCCCTCCTGGCCTACCAATTGCACAGGCACAATCTTGACGCCTGAGCCTTGCATGTGCGACCGACACTGGATACAAGGCCCGGCCAGACGGGCTTCGAAGCAGCCCTGGAGCGGGACAGAGGCGCACCGCTGTGCTCTTCCCGTGGGCGTCCTTCATGGCCTCAGTCACACGGCTGGCCACCGCCTCAGCGCCCATCTGGTACGCCTGCAGGGCCGATGCAACAACGTCAGGCCACAGGATACAGGTCAGCTGAAGATGATGGTGCTGCTCTCCTTAACGGATGCCAGTGCCGAACAGGACACGTCATGTGGGCCGCAGGCGGCCGGATGTGCAAGGACGCTTGCAGCGTTGCCTGTCCGCAGTCCATCTGCATGGCCAGCGGCCGCCAATGTAGACCCCTCATCCCATGCTCTGCGGGGCTGCGAGTCACAGCATGCGACTCCTGGCCACAGCACGCGCCTCGTCGGTGATGTCGCAGCTGAGGGGCTCCTGGTTGCCGGTCATGGTGACGCACACCGTCTCGTCCTCCGAGAAGCCCTCGAAGCTGGCCGACGCCAGCTCCTCCTGCACCTTTGCTGCCTCCACCTGCAGGGCAGGGCGCGGCGGTTGTCGAGGGGCGCACTGTCCGCTCTTTGACCCGACGGAGCCCCCGAAGCCGGCCGACGCCGGCTTCTCCCACACCTTGGCTGTCTCCACACGCAGACAGAGAGCCGCATTGCACGGTCTCGAGCGTCGCTGGTGGACAGCGTTGTGGAAAGCAGGTCCACTGACCACATCATGACCCGTATCGCCCGTGTGCCAGGATGTGTTGGAAAGATGCCGTAGACACAAGCATGGACGTCGACTGGCAGTACGAGCTGACTGCCAGGAGCTGAAATGGACGTCGCTCCTCACCTGGACCACCTCCTGCGCCTTCTTCATGTTCTCCATGAGAGCGCCCATGTTGGCGAAAGGGTTGTTGCCACCGCCGCCCTGCGAATGATTGATCGAATCGTCTGACAGGCTGTCCGTCAGCTTGTGCTACGTCCTGCCACCAGACAGCGGTGCACGGCAACCGCTGGCATGCCCCGCTGCGGCGATTTGCGCGCAGAGGAACGTAGACGCTGTGGAGCACCCACCTCTTTGTTGCCGCCCCCGAACAGCGCCTGGGCTGGCTGTCGCTGCTGCCTCCGGCTGGGCTGACACCTCACCCGCCTGCGGGAACATGCATAGTGCATCTTGCCAGGCAACAAGCCTGGGCAACTGACCGACGATATAAGTGGCAGTGTAACGTGCACCCGGCGGCGGCTCTATAGCGCTCACCCCGATTGTCGGCTCGATGCGCTATACGATGCGACGCTGCCGCCGAGTAGGCTGCTTGCCAGTAGAGCAGACACCATGCTCTTATCTCAGAGCGTGAGCAGCGAGGTTGCAAGAGATGCGTTGGCCGGGGCGAACAAATTGGTCAACGGCCTGTGAGTATCCTGGAGGCGTCTGTGTCGCAATAGTGACGTGGTGGACAGCGAAGTTGGCACCATGTATGTTCGCAGGTGAAAGCGTTGTAGGTTTAGACAAAAGGCAGAGATGTGCGCAGTACTTTGGGCACTGCTGACGCAACTAAGCTTGCCAAGCAGCCCACTCCGAGCTCACCGTCAGAAGCTCCGCATTAACTGTTGTTCTCTAGCTCATTTTCCTTCAAGCAACTCAGTCCTGGTTTTGACAACCCGGCCTGATTGAAAGGCCCTCTTGCCTTCGCAATCCGCTCCGGAACTCGGCCACAGTGGACAGTATGGCGACAGATACCCGCAGCCAGGGCAATTTTGGCGTGTTCCTGCTGACAGTCCTGGGACTCATCTGGGCTCCAACCGCATTCATTCTGCTGGCGTTTGCAGGTCTGCCTGGGTGCAGGGGTTTCCAGAGCATGTCAAGCTAGTCGGACCCCCTCGAAGTCATACGCATGTGAGCACGTACAGGTCTCATACAGACCTGAGGCAGGTCTGATGCTCCTCGCTCGCAGGGCTGATGCAATTTCGACTGATGTATGGCGCGATGTCCAGCGTCTTCCAAACCAGGAAGGGCGGATATGTCTGGCGGCAGGTGGTAGTCCTGCACTGATCCTTACATTCCTGTGGCTTTGCATCTTCCTGATGATGGCGCTCACACCGATCGACGACAGGGCGTCCTCGTGACTGTTTGACCTACCGCTTGCAGGTCCAGCCGGTGCTGGCGGACATTGTCGGCAGGTGCGACACCGGTACCTGCCAGCCGCATGCGGCCTTGATGTATGCTTCTTGATCGTGTGTCTGTCTAATACAGCTCTGGCAAAAATTGTACCGGATGCGCTGTGCGCACAAGAGTGCGCCTGAGCCTCAACCGGTCCTGGTTTGTTCCGTGCAGCCTGGAGTCCAGTCTGGGGTGCGCCTCCGCCGGCGCATGCGCCTCGCAGCGACTGCCTGCTACCCGGCTGGCTGTCATTGCAATGAAGCATCAACGCAAAGTTAGCTCAAGTGCATGCGGAAATTCCAGTGCTGCACATGCAGCACAGCACCTGATGCTGCGTGGCATCTGCCCTGACGCATGAAGCTGCTGCTGTGCAGGCCGGCATCAAAGTTCACGCCATCTCTGGTAGGCTCATTGTTCTTCTCGTGCTTTCAAGAGCTAGACTCCGAAGCTGATGGTTTCCTGATCAGTGCGCATTGTGGGTGGGGGTGTCACAATTTCGTGTTTGAGTTATTATCTCATGTTTGGTGTCTTGTGCATGTGTAGACGCATATCCTCCTGGTCGGTGTCATCCTGGCCATTGGCCTGGGTGCTGAGCGCGTGGCCGCAGCCCGGCGGAGGTAGTTGGCTGCGGAGGCAAACCCAAGCTTCGGTGGTGTTCGTTTGGCCTTCTGCAGGCCGCCGCTGTGCAGTGACCTGTTGGCAAAACCGATCAAGCTTTTGCTGAGGTTCATTGCATGCCTTGTGTCTCTGGATGAGGGCCCGTGTATGTGTACATCCGCGTCTAGTTCCACTTTGCTGGCAAGTTGCCGGGCAGGCTGCTAGTGGATTGAAGTGACCTGCTGCTGAGGTTCATTGCAGCGCCTTTTGTAATCTGCACTCCTTGTGTGTGTCTGGCAATGACATTCGAAACCCTGTTCACATGTTCAATCGGAGCAGATGTTTGAAAACACTCTGTAGATGCCAATCTAATACCCAAATGAATGCAACGCACATTGAGAAGAATTGTAAATGTAGGTACCTTACGCAGCGCACATCAAGACGATGCAGCGTCATGTTGCACACACAATTGCAATAACTCCACTCACTACCACTAATCTCTCTACCAGCTCATCTCTATCTCAGCCAGACCTGCCAGTACTCTCATCGCTTAATGCAGCACGGAATCTTCCAACCCCTTGCGCTACTCTGTGATGAGCTTGGCAAGCCCGCTGCCAATGCTCTCTTTGGCATCCGGGGACACGGCGCTCTTTCCAAGGTACACGCCCAGCAGCGATTGGCACAGTGCCGGCGACTGGATGGTGCCCGCATCCTTGCCATCAATCTGCACGTGTGCAGACGAAAGATATTTGGGATCACACTATGGGATGCAAGTTCTTGATGGCACATACACGAACTGTACAGACAGATGATGAAGCGCGGAATGATGGTGGAGCTTGCCTTGCTGGTCAGCATGCCGCCTTTCGAAATGCAGAACGACAGCGGTAACCCTGCATCAGTCGAACAGCGACGTTTCAGCACCTCCCCTCCGGATCCCCCTGCACCCTTATGTCCTGCTGAGCAGCCCGAATCCGAGCATAAAGCGAATAAGATACTCAAGCACATGCACAGGCGGGGGCAAGACAGCCAGCAGCCCGGATCCGAGCAAACAGTATTTTCATTGTCAAGCCAATGCACAGGCGGGGCCAAGAGCAGCCAGCTGTGCCGCGGCAAAGGTCGCCATGCCAGAGGGCTTTGGTCGGCTGACCTTTGCGGAACTTTACGCCCTCGAAGGTCTGCGCAAACTGCTGCAGGTCCGCGTCGGCGCCGGCGCGCTGCATGGGGGCCGCCAGCTGCTCCCGTATGGCCTCCCAGAACTGGGACGAACTGATGCGCCCAAATGCAATGGACATGTGGATCGTCTTATCCACGCTGTCCGCCTTGATCAGCGCTGCAAGTGCGGTCACATTCCCGGTCACTGTCACAGTCACAGTCACAGTCACGGTGTTCTGGTGGGCGCGCAGGCATGCACTGCAACCGACCGTCCTTGAGGCTTGTCACAAAACATTGCATTCCGCGCGGCGGCGGCGGCAAGGGCAGCAACAGTAGCAGCAGCAGCAGCAGCGGCACCGGCCATACCATCGTAGAAGCCCTGATCCTTGGCGAGCACCTCCGGCGGCTTGTTGCGATATGGTCGCAGTGCGCCCTTTGCTGCTGGAACATCGACGTACAGCCCCAGTGCGTACACTGCAGTGTTCCATCCAGAAGAATACGATGTTCTGTCTGGCGTGCTGATAAACTCTGACGCCATCACGCATGCACTGCCACATACGGCAGCTCCTCACCGTTGATGGTCTTCACGCCTGCGATCTTCTTTGAGCGCACCCTGCACATGCAGGAACCGCGCATCGGTCGCGTGCCGCGCCGTGCCGCATAGACGAGTGCAGCAGGTGCACAGGATCCTGTCTCACCCAACGCCCGCCAGTGAGCCGCATTTGCTGTTGCCGCGCTGGCAGAAGCGCTCCTCGAAGAACGTGCTGGTCTTTGGCTCCGTTTGCGCTCCGGAGCCGTCTGCCGTTGCTGCGTGCTGCTGGTTCCAGGGCAAATTCTGGACTATGTCGCCAAAATTTGCCGACAGGCTTGCGAAAGCCGGCCGCTGGGCTGTCTGCATCGCGAAGCGCAGCTGCTCTGCACGTGCTGCAGATTGATCTGTGTTGCGATCATGTTCGCCAAATTTCAAGCCCACGCCCTGTCTCGAGGTGAACATCGCGTATTGTGCGAGGGACGGTTGATTATCACACCACTTAGTACACCGCTTGCACCTTGCAAACTGGCAATGGCCGCGGTCCAATATCATTGGCCAGCATCAGCTGTGGTCTCGGAGTTTGCACCTACATTCGGAACTCCAGTCCTCGGTTTGGTACACCAGTGTCTGAGCTTCCAACTCGTCCCAGTGCGGCTTGAGCGTGACAGAGCACGCCTTGGTTCCCGTCCGAAGACATTGTGCAGCGGTGCCTGCGAGTTTGCGAGGGTGTCTGGGTGTGCATGAAGGTCTGCAGCAGCGTAGCGTGTGCAACGGAAGATTGAGCTCATTGTTTTACTATGTAGAATTTATAGGACTTTTGTATGCATCGTCTGCTGGAACGCCACATCAGCCGGAGCTGCATTCCCGCGGCGTTGGAGCTTGCGTCGTCAGCGGCTCTTCTCTTGACAAGGGTGACGCAGGGCAACATGTTGCTGCATGGAGCAAAGCATGTGTCGTCCACCATCGCCAAGCCCTACGCCAAACCCCTGCAAATGCTGTGCAGAGCCTGCACGGTGGCCATGCGGGGGTGGAGTGTTGGCCAGACGCCACCAAGCCCATTCAGCAGGTGAATCGTGCATGCACATACATTCGGAGACCAGCCGGACCTTGTGATTTGATCATACGAAGTAGTGCTGCCCCTCTTCCCTGACATACCCGGCGCCGTGTGTGCGGGGGCTCACAGCGGCAAGAGCCACGTCAAGCCGAGGTGCTGCTCCCTCGCAGGCTGCGACGCCGCCTTCATCATGGTACACGTCACGTGATGTGGCAGACCTCGAACGCACCAAGGTCTTCCATCACGAATGGCAGGCAGGTTCCCGCGCCGCGCCGTCCTGCCATCTGTCCCGCCCTGCATCAACGTGCTGCATGTGTACTGCCATTTGGAGCTTGTCACCGTCTTGCGTCAACGTGCACAGATGGTCGGCCATCTGGGACAGGTGGAGGCGCCAGGCAGCTTCTTCACCGGCACCATTGCCGGCATGCCGTACATCGTGTGCAGGTGTGTTCACAGCGTGCCTGCCGTGTGTTTGGTGTGAAGCTCGGCATGTTGACACGCACGAGTGCTGAGAGACTCTTCCCGACACTTCTGCACAGGGACGACATGAACCAGCTGCGCGCATTCCACAATGTGTGCCGACATCACGCTGCCGCCGTCGCCAACGGCTGTGGCACCACAGACCAGTTCGTCTGCCCGTACCACGGCTGGATATACGGTGGGCACCGATCAAATTCAATGAGGAGGTATCAGTCTGCAAATGGGCGACACTCCGTGTGCACAACCCCTCAACCTGCGCTGTCACCCAGGGCTGGACGGCAGGCTGCGGCAGGCAAAGCGGCTGAAGGGCATCGAGGGCTTCAGGGCGGCGGACAATGGGCTGGCGCCGCTGGCCGTGCAGAGCTGGGGCCCGTTCGTGTTCGTCGCGCACCGGCCAGCAGAGGCATCGCTACAGGCCTGGCTGGGCGAGGGCGGCCGGCGGCTGCTGCCGCGCCTCAGCGCCCACCCCCTCAAGCACGTCGGCACCCGGGACTACGTGCTGCGCTGCAACTGGAAGGTCTTTGCGGACAACTACCTGGTGAGAGGCGGACACCCGGCCAATCTTGGTCCAAGTTTTCGACGTGCGCATCTCGTCAAGCGTTCGTCATGCAACGGCAAAACATCATGTGTCCTGATGGAAAAAAGGTTCCTTGCGACCACCTCGAGTGCCAGCCGTGCCTGATGTTCAAGCTGGTGCTGGTGCAGGACGGCGGATACCATGTGCCAGTGGCGCACCCCAGCCTGGCTGCTGGCCTGGACATGCAGTCGTACCGCAGCGAGGTGTTTGGGAATGTGTCCATCCAGACGGTGCAGGCATCGAAGCAAGCCCTCAACTGGCTCTCAGGCAAGTCCCTGTTTGACATTCGAAAGGGACACTGGACATTGGAATCTGAGTCAGCCGACTTGGAGTGCATGCCTGTGCCATCAGCCAAGGAGGCGACTCGATCCTGACATGCAACTGCCGGGTCACCGCTCCTGAACCTGTGCCTGCAGGGATCAATAGAATGGAGGCGGCCGGCGGCGCGGCCAGTGAGGCGGCGGATGCCGGCGCGGAGTACGCCTTCCTGTTCCCCAACACCATGCTCAACATCTACGGCCCCTGGGTCGACACCAACGTCGTGCTGCCACTGACGGAGGACAGCTGCTCTGTGCGTTTCGACTGGTACCTGCGGGAGGACCGGGCGGCTGAGACCACATATGTCGTGCGGAGCCTGGCGGCGAGCCACAAGGTGCAGATGGAGGACGTTGGGCTGTGCGAGGACGTGCAGCGCGGCCTGTCGAGCCCCGCGTATGACACCGGCAGGTGAGCCCGAGCGCATAGGAGCACTCGCTCTTTTGGTTGCCTGCGCCGGTTTGCTTGGAAACTGCACTGGATGCTGAAAGCTCATATGCGTGTGCAGATATGCGCCCGGTGTCGAGACACCAATGTTTCACTTTCACCAACTCCTTGCGAGGGCGTTGGCTGCAAGATGACCTTTAATCTCCTGCCGCCAAGAAGTCGATGAGAGCGCCGCGTGCTTTGTTGAAATCATTGGAGGATTAGTGGATATGCAGCACGACGGCGTGCCTGATTTCTGCTGAGTGGATCTGTGGCGCAAGCTCAGCCCCACTCCATCATCCTCAAGCGCGACGCTGGCTGCTTCTGGCCATGCACAAGAAGGCATGTGCATACGAACTTTGCTTCTCCCGGGATTATATCCCAGGCTCAGCGAAGCATGATGTGGAAGTGCCCGCCACTTCTCGTATGGAGGATATTGGAGGTAGTGTTCGAGCGCCGTAAACCCTGTCAATGTACGGACTACAGTCCAGCAATACGGCAGGGTTTAGCAGCGAGCGACCAGCGCTCGATGTGTCGGCGTCCGCCTGGCCTGCTCCTCCCTTTTGCACACGCGCACACGCGGGGCGCAGCCATGGTGGCCCTCAAGATGCAGAAGCGGCTTGCCGCGTCCGTGCTGGACTGCGGCAAGCGCAAGGTGCGAGGGCGGCTGCTTCCCAGGAGAAGCCCCAGATGGCATCCGCCTAACACGTCCAGCATGCGGGCTGCTGAGGTGGTGCTGACAGTCTTTTGATGCAACGCAGGTCTGGCTGGACCCCAACGAGGTGAGGAGCTGGCTAGGCTGAGGCTACACGCTGGGGCGGAGTGCCTGGAGTGGGATGTTCTGCCTGCGTGCTTACATGTCACAGAGG